>JARFIW010000753.1:3007500-4207500 GCA_036346225.1 Platerodrilus igneus
TATATATATATATATATATATATATATATATATATATATATATATATATATATATATATATATATATATATATATATTATATATATATATATATATATATATATATATATATATATATATATATATATATATATATATATATATATATATATATATATATATATATATATATATATATATATATATATATATATTATATATATATGTATATATGATATATTGATGTTATAGTAGTATATTTTTGTGTGTAGTGTATGTGTAGTATATGAGTATATTGATTTGAGTATGGTACTCGTTTTATGTGCGAGCTGAATGATTGATGTATCACATTGATGTCCGACCATTAGAAAGGCCTCGGACGGACAGACAGACGGACGACAAATCGATTTCATAAACGAACGAAGTTCGTTGATTACTCTCTTTAGTATATAATATATTTTCTATAAGAATTTATCTCACACAATCCTGGATTATTAGTTTTAATCCACAAGTTCCTACTTAATTTGTTACATAGTACAAATAATTATATCTATATGAAATTTTCCTATTGGTTATTTTTGTAGTGTTTATTCCAAAAGCACAACTGGTGTGGTTCTAATTCTGTATTATTGAGAATAATCGCTAGAGATCGTTCATCCCGAAGATGGCCGAAAATAATTTATTTGAAGTGTCAAATTTTCATTTCTCTTTTGATATCTGATTGCTTATCTGGCACTGTTGGCGGATTTTTGATTTGAACTTTTACCTTGCCTCATGTGCTTACCTGGTATGTAAATTTTCCAATCGTAAATCCTAAATTAACATCTAAATATAATTTTAGATGTTTAGTATGAAGGATAAAGAAGTTGTTTATTCGTTTAACCCATCAAATAATTATACAGATGGTAAGTTATTAATGGATTAATTTTCCTTTGCACCTTGTGTTAAATTTTCACTTTTGTAACACAACTGAATTTTCTAAGGTGCTCCAGTTACCTATGTTCCGATTACCTGTGTTTTGGTTACCGATGTTACGGCAACTTGTTCTCTCATTCAGATTTCTACATGGAAAAGTTGCTCGTACATTCGCACAACCAGATGATGTAAAATAAATACTCTCATCACAAGAATTTTATATTTCGTTTCCTTCTACTTTACGTATTGCCGCTCAGTTATTATCTTATTGAAAAATATCTACAAATTTAATTTATGGAACAGAAGTCTGTTAAAGACAGCATTTGAAGTCGACCACATGCTGTTTTGTAGTTACACTAGGAGATCCACCAATGCAGGATGTCTCAGTTTCCTGGATATGAAGGATTCCTATAAACTAAGTAACTATTAGTATTAGTTCACTTACTGATACTACAGGTATGAGATTAAAACTTTTACCTTATTGTTTTTCTGTTCAAATAAAGAGGCCTAACCTCTATTTAAATTTGTCTTTGTCACTACAAATATTTTTGTTTTGATTCTTTAAATTTGTCTTTGTCACTACAAATATTTTGTTTTGATTATTAATTACATTTTACTTATCTTAAATGATTTCAAATATAATTCTCTAATACATAATCTAAAAATAATGTAAACATTCGGAACTTCATGAAGCTTCTTATGGTAAAAAGGTTTATTACTTGAACTTTCATTTCATGTGCATTTGTTACATGACATTATTACAATTATGATCACTTTTTGATTTACTCTCGCGTTAAGTTAAATTTTGAGTTTTTAAACAGAGATTATTTATTTTGATTTCTCTATAGAAATTTTCTCGTGTACATTTATTAAATGTATGAATTATATCATGTTAAAATATATAGCGATGTCTACAATGTTAATGACACGGGCGTATATCTTATACATGCCTTTGGAATTGTAATAACTGAGTATTAATATACATATTTAGTCAAATTTCTCTTATCGTGTTATAACTTTTGTTTCTCTAAGTTATTTTACAGTTGTGTAAACAAGTGTCCAGATATTTAAATTTTAACATACAGATATTCTCTAAACATTCCTCTTACCCTGTGATTTCAAGTCTCATGCAGCCTCCGCAACCTTAAAGGTCGATGCAAGCTGTGCCGAAGTATTTCTTATACTTAATCATTTTTTGCTCGTTTTGGCAAGAACGCATAGGTCTCCGATGAACTAACTTGACTTTTTGCTCGTAATATAGAGGGTTCATTCATTGTAGCCAGTTCTTCATAAGACATGAGATGAAACAATGTTTACTGCAGCACAACGTTCAACAGTTGGTTGTGCGGTGATTTGCATATCTATGAAAGGTTGCATGTTTTCAGCATCCTCTGGCACGTCACTATCATAATCGTCGGAATCATTAACATCGTCCACTTCAAGATTATCTTGTTCCCAATCGTTTCCGTTATCTTCAAAAGGCTCTCCTTTGTCATCGTCACCATTCATAATTTTATTAATTTCAAGTTCAATTTCTGCATCAGTAAGGGGTCGATGTATATCATTCATTTTTATCTGAAATAGCTAACATTACTTTCCACAAAAGAATCAATTTTACAGAGCACCTAAAGAAACCACCCACAAAAATTATACACTAATACTAATAAGTCGTAAATTTTACGATGGCGATAGCAATAGAGCTACTTCTAATTACAACTTTGACACTACCTCCACTGCAATAGGCTTCACACAACTAAATAGGAAGGTACTAGGAATATAAACTCGGTGGCGGTAACGAAAGTGAACGAAAACAAACAAATTAAAAATGGCGTCGTAATATGTACGACACGTTAGTATTCTAGGGTTAAATAAGTTAAAATAATAGGCCACGGTCTATAGAATTAGACGGTAATGTTACGTGTTTGAAATGTCGGTCGAGCCAAAAGTAAGAACGGGGTATGTATCCAATGAGCAAAAAAAGAAGCTTAGAATTATTGGAGCTCAAACAAAATTTAAGATACGGAAAATTTAATTATGGTTTTACAAAAACGCCTAACATTCCAATTTCATCAACATTTGCCGTGGTATGACGACTCCAATACAGAAAAACTAACCCAAGAACTTTGTTAGGTTAAGCTTTTATATTCACAGTACTTGACATTGACACTTGTTTTATGCGATATAATTTTATCGGGTAGTAAACACCACACCTTGCATGTCATGCGATA
The DNA here is from genome assembly GCA_036346225.1 of Platerodrilus igneus. NCBI lineage: Eukaryota > Metazoa > Arthropoda > Insecta > Coleoptera > Lycidae > Platerodrilus > Platerodrilus igneus. Next base: position 3,010,623 of record JARFIW010000753.1, read on the forward strand.
CATTTCTCAGGCGGATTTTCCAGAATACACATTTGACGTTTATATGCAAAATTTGTAAAATATCGCATGCGAAAAATATCACATCTATCCGAGAATACACTCACTGGTGTCTCATTTAAGCTCGCTCACTATTGATTTTAATAACCAGCAGAGATACAAATTTGATTAAATTACAAAATTTTTGCATCCTTTCAAGTCCTTTTCGGTAACTCGTCAGAATGGCGATATTGTTAATGGTTCCTGAAATTTAGTGAAGGATCTAGCTTTCTATGGTTCCTGTGTTTTTCACGTTAATCGGGACCAACTATTTGCTTGTCATTGCTTTTTTACAGCGCATTGCAAATCATTGTGTCATCGTTATTTAAAATTGCCATAAAAAAATTCTTACAAACCCATAATTTCTTATTATTTGCATGAAAATGATAGGATTGTGTGCAATTTTTTCATTGAGTATTTTCTTTAATGTATCTATATTTGGGTTTTATGTCCTGTGTGTGGCTGCAAATATGCTGTCATTGGTGTGATACATTACCCCAACCCCAAAACAAAGTTAAGATATCGGGTATTTTTTGAGTGCATTTTTGCTTACAAGAATGTATGGTTTTTGTAAAGTACGATACGGGACTACCTTATTCTTTGATGTTACATAACTTTCTCCAAAATTTCGATGTTGTTTTCCGATTGAGCGGGGCTTATTTTCCCTATTTAATTTTCTTCTTATAGGTTGTGTTATGTTATCAACTGTTTCACCTAAATTATTTGTGTTTGAAACATCTTGTGTATTATCCTGTTCAAACCTGCTATTGAACTTGGATTCTGGAATATACTCTTTTTCTGACTACGAAAAATCAGAACTTTCTACTTCTTCCAGATTCTCATAGTTCTTGTCCAACATAGAACAATTTTCACTTAATACAATATCTTTCGTGTTAATTTGTGAATAATGTAAATTTTCAAATATTGTTATATTATTTGCTGTAGCTGGATTCTCTGGGTCGGAACTATTGTTTTTCACAAGAAATGGTACAATATCCATTGCATTGGCAAGAATATAGTGTCGATTATATGGGGGTTTTGAACAGTTAAAGGAACAAAATCTCTTCTTCAGAAACTGACAAAATTATAGGTGCTGACATAATATCTTCGGTTATGTGTGGAAAAGTCATGTTATCATTATCATTGACCGAATCGAATACATTGTAAGCTCTCGAAAATCGTAAACAATTTCAACGAAATATTCACCAAATAGTTTATTGCCTGACTTTTTTCGATAAAATCTGTTGACAAGTTTAACGTACTAACAGGCTGCAGTGCTACTTCATTCTGTACATCTATTATTGTTTGTGAATTCTAAAAGTACAACTTTATAAACAAAACTGCTAATATAAAATTATCCACTAAACTTACTATCAAGGTGATGATAATATTATTATCCTCATTCATTTCAGAGGATTTGTTGATATAATAATTTTTGCTTTCCTGAGCACCTGGATTAACAGTTTCAGCTTGTTTGACTGTTTAATACCCAAAAACAGGCCTCTCACGGTGAGTTCAGACAGCATTATATGTCAGTAATAATAGGAATAGTATTAAAAATAAAGGTGTTAATTCATTGGACGTAAAATTAAGAACTGGAATGAGGATTAGCAATAAAACTAATACACATTTCATTATTAATATCCACATAGTGGTGGAAAATTGCTAATCATGGTTGCTCCCTTAGTTCTTAATACTTTATTGTAAAAAACGCAAAATAAAACGGCTTTTTCATAAAACTAACAAACCTAACCTACGGTATTAATCTTATTATTATTGCTATTTCACATCATTCTGTGAACACTATTTTATATTGGGGCGACTACTATTCTAATTCCCATTAATATTTGCGTGAAATTTTGTTTATATCTTGCTAGAAAGATGATATCTTGGATTACCGCTTCCACTAAATTATTCTCAGGTATTTTAAGAAAATTTGAATTCCATTTTTGCTTCCTCAAGTTAACGAATACCCTTTAGGTACGGTTTGATATCTTATTTTCTGTATTCAACTCCAAATTGCACAAATTGTGTTTTTTATAGACAGACAAGAAGCAAACATGCTCCTTTAACATCCATAAAAGTGACACTGAAATGAATAGGCATTTTTAGTGTAATACCAATGCATCTCTAAATTTTCTAATTTTAACCTGTTAGTAGGTCGTGCGCCGTTAACAGAAGACTAACACATTTTCTGTTGTGTTAGCATTCCATTTGTGTTTGGGTTTTATAGCATTAAATCAATAATGCTAAACAACAGTATGCTATTTTATGTTACTTTAACATTAAAATTTAAATTTGAAATTCAACATTACATTGAGTTAAATAAAAACGTATTGTGAGATGTGGTGGTTTACCATTTTTTATATACTCCATCACAACATTTCTATATCTGTTACTATTCCATTGGGACCAATTGGTTTTGAACAATATGTTAATACACAACTTTATTAGATTTGAAGTGTTCTTTCTGCACCTTTTTTTGGGATCTGTGCTTTTCCGGTGGTAAATTATTGTGTATTTACTAGTAAAACTGCCAGTAACCTCATTTTTCGTATTTGTATAGATGTGGCGGTTTTACATTGAGAGTGCGATATACCAAGTGTTTGAGGATTTAATATTTTTTTGTTTATCTCTTAGGTTATAGACCTGTATAAATGATCTGATATTATATTTTGATCGTTTTTTAGCATCGATTTTGTAATGCTTAAAAATATAATTTAAATACATATTTATAACAAATATTTACATGTAGCATTTCCAATTTTCTAAATTATTTCTGAATACACCGGCACTTTGCACATAATTCTCCCTTACCATTCTGGAGTAACTACAAACCCTACACTAAATAGATTATAGCTCTTAAATGAGCCTTTCATTGTCTATAATAGAAACATCCATCAGCAAAGGTACACCAAAACTAGTCTTGGGGGTGGTAGCAGCCCCTATACTATAAAAAGGAGTTTGTAAACGGCTTGATAGGAAATTTTTTAAATCTTTACATACAATTCTTTAATAGTATATTACAAAATATTTGCAAGCAACGGCCTACCAAAGCCAGCAGCAACCCCTATACTAAAAAATTTTTTAGCTCCTAAATGGCTCATTAGAAAAATTAAAAAAATTTCACATGGATTGCTTAATAGTTTAACAACATCCACCAGCAATAGTATGCCGAAACCAATCTTGGGGGGGTGGCAGCAACTCCATAGCTAAATAAATTGTATCTCATAAGGGACGGGATTAAAATTTTTTACATGCAATCTTCTAGCATTCTATTACAAAAATAAACACCACCAACGGTGCTTGAAAGTCAGTCTTGAGAGTGACAGCGATCCCTATACAAAAAATATTATCTCTAAATGATTTAATAAAAAATGTTCATAATTCCCCACGTAATCTTTTGATCGTGTCCTACAAAACTATCCTCAAGCAACGTTGTGCCAAAGCCAGTCTTTGGGACAGCAGCAAACCCTATACTAAAAAAATTGTAGCTAGTAAAAGACCTGATACAAAAATTGCAAAATATCTACAAGCAGTTTTCAAATAGTCTGTTATAAAAACATCCACCAGGATCGGTGCACCAAAACTGGTATTCAAGATTGCAGTGTCCCTTATACTAGAAAGCATTTTAGTTCGAAAGCGAATTGATCGATAATTTTCAAGACTTTTACTTGCAGTCCTCGAATAGTTTGTTACAAAAGCATACATCAGTCTTGGGGATGTCAGCAATCCATATAGTAAAAAAATAGGTCGTAGTTGGCATAATACATAATCTTAAAAATTTTCATAGTCTGTTACACAAATATTCACTATCAACGATGTGTCAAACCCAATCTTGTGCATAACTGTAAATACATGCGAAAATACAGAATTCAATTGGGAGTCATATTCATATAAATTCAATTAATGCGATTTTATAAGACACATTTGCCTAGATAGATTGAAACGCATTTAGCTGATGATTTGAAAGAAACCGCAGAAATAGATAGATAGATAGATAGATATTTAATCAGTACCCATGTAAACATGGTAAAAGTACATAGTGAGCAATGCCCAATACATAAGTAAATACATATATACATACCATTAGCCTAGTTTATCAAGTAAGAGTGTAATACAATTTAAGAAGTGAAGAGAATAAATACATAATTTAAAAACTTACCAATAAAAGTTTGTCACAGCCTAAAACATCACGATGCTTTATCCAAGCTTGTCACATAAATAATGCAAAATCACAAAATGTGATAGAAGTCATCAGTTAGAGATAATATTTATAGAATATTACAGAAACTACAAGAAAACAAACCCAAGGGTTAATCAAAATGATCAGTAACGAAAATTTAAACTGCTTGAAGTTATTGAAAGATTTTATTTCTTGGGGAAGTTTATTGAAAAGTGTCGGTGCTGTGTATAAAAATGATTTCTTTATAAAGTTTGATAGAGGTAAAGGTCTATAAAAGTCAGCTGCAGTTTGTGTATTATGATGATGAAATGAACTATGAGTAGCAAAATTATTATTATATCTGTGAAAAAGGATTAATGATTCAAAAATGTACATTGAAGCATAGGTTAGTATGCCGAGTTTCTTGAAAAGAGGTTTACAATGAGCAGTTTTATCCGCCTTGCAGATTATTCGAATGGCACGTTTTTGTATTTTAAAAATAATTGAACTATTTTCCAAAGTAGAATTGCCCCAAAAAGCTATGCCATACCTCATTCTCGACTCAAATAGTGCAAAGTACACATTAAGAGTACATTGTTCCGATAAAGCTCCTGAGATAGTTCTCAATGCAAAACAAGCCGAAGATAATTTATAGGCTAATGAGATTATATGTTCGGACCAGTTCAGACTCTGGTCAACTATTAATCCAAAAAACTTTGTCGATGTAACTCGGGACAGACATAAGTCATTCAAAATATTATCAGCAATCTTTATACCTTTAAACGCCACTAGACAAGTTTTTTCAATATTTACTACTAACTTATTTGCAGTAAACCATTTTTTAGCAGATTCAAAATCTGTCATAATATTATTCTCTAAGCAATTGATAGATGGAGATTCCCAATTAATAGTAATATCATCTGCAAATAAAGTAACATTTCCATGTTTAATTGCATCAACAATGTCATTGATATAAAATAAAAACAAAATGGGTCCTAGCACTGAACCTTGGGGAACGCCTAAGGATATTTTTTGTTTATCAGATACATTATTATAAGGAGTGTGAACTGATTGGAATCTGTCGTTTAGGTATGATCTTAACCAATTGTTCGGAAGTCCTCTGATTCCGCAGAAATGAAGTTTCTTTAAAAGAATGTCATGATTAACACACTCAAATGCCTTGCTAATGTCTATGAACAATGCAGCTGACAGAGTATGCGTTTTGTTTAATGCAGAGTACACATCACTCAAAAAATTGTGAATAGCATCCATAGTGGATTTATTTTCACAGAAACCAAACTGTGCAGAAGAAAAGACATCGAATTTTTTTGCAAAATTAACAATCCTTATTTTAACTAATGTTTCAATTAATTTCGAGAATACTGACAACAAGGAAATAGGTCTGAAGTTGTTTGCAACAAATGGACCTCCCTTGTAAAGCGGAATGACAATTGCATGTTTTAGACATGCAGGAAACACACCTAATTGGAATGACTCATTTATTAGATCAGTAAGATATTTTAATAGATTCATAGGCAGGCAGACCAAAACCTTAGCAGGAATATTATCATCACCTGTACAATGTTTGTTTTTAAATGATTTGATGATGTCCAGAATTTCATATTCGTCTGTTGGAAATAACATAAAATTTTTTTCAAACTGTTTACAATTATTTCTTAGAGAGTCAGTTGCATCAGACAATGATGAGTTATTGTTAGAGACCAGCTTAGGTGCAGTTCTAGCAAAATGTAAGTTCAGGAAACTAGCCACATCCTTTTCTGGTACATTTTCAAGACGAATATGAAGAGGTATGAGACTTTGATCTACCTGTCAATTCGTTGATAAGCTTCCATGATTCCTTTTGCCTATTCTTAGATAGTAAAATACGGTTTGTTAATGAAAGTGATTTAGCCAAATTGATTACAGTTTTAAATATTCTTTTGTAATTTAAGTAATAGTTCTTAATAAAAGATGATGATGGAAAACGTTTGTAAAGGATATGTAAAAATTTTTTATTTTTGGCAGATATTTTGATGCCTCTTGTCAGCCAGTTTTTCCTTTTTATATAATGACTTTTTCCTATAGGAAAAGCCACTTCAAAAGCTGATGAAATGTTGTCAATTAAAATCTGGAATTTTTTATTTAAATCGGAGAAAGAGGGTGATGTGTTGATCTGAGCACACAGCTCAGTGAATTTAATCATATTATTTTGACTAAATTTTCGAATGTGCCGAATTTTATGATGGTTTAAAAATTGAGAGGTGCCCAAAGTAAAATAAATAAAATTGTGGTCGGAGAGATCATTCTCAATTATCTCTGTGGTCATTTGTGTAGACGAATTTATGTTGGTAATTATATAATCAATACAGGAACTCGAAGAATTGGTGACTCTAGTATCATTATTAACATGCATTTGCAAATTATGAAATCTCAGAAGCCTCTTTAACCTGCTAACATTTTTATCAAAGATATTATTAAGATTTATATTGAAATCACCAGTAATAATCACCTCACAGTGTCCTGTAATTGCATTGAGCACTGCATCAAGAGAATCGAAGACGTAATCAATTTTTCCTGTTGCAGAACGGTAAATACAAACAATATGTAAATTTCTCTTTCTGTTAAAGACATGAGAACATTCAAAATGAATTTCATCATTTAAATAATTAAATGTTGACACGTTATCAAAATCAGACATTTCAGCACAGTATATTGCGGTTCCGCCATGTTTTCTTTGTTTCCTGCAGAAAGAGCTAACTAAAGTGTAGGACTCTAAATGAATATATTCATGACTCATCAACCAATGTTTAGTAATACACAGCACGACAGGGAAGTTTAAACTATCCAAAAGTACAAATAAATTATCTGCCTTACTGCGCAGGCTCTGCACATTACACAATAGAAGAGAGAAACCAGTGGATCGTTTTCTTATAAAAAAGGACTGCTTTGTGGAATGCTATTTCGCAAGTTGTCCTTAGTTAAAGGAGTAGTTAAGTTATCAGTTATGGAATTTTGAAAATTTTGCATATCATGGTTTGGATCATTTACAGTGATATATACTAGGTTGTTATTAATAAAACTATTGTGAGATGACTTTGTGGTGAAGTTGAATGTAGTATGTAGAACATGTTTAATTAAGTGCTGCTTTCCAAAATAATTGAGATGAAGTCCATGTGAAGTAAAATTTTTAGAAGAAAGTATGTTATTGACATCTATAAATCTGTAAGGAGTTTTAGTTTCGGTCAAATGCAAATATATATTTAGGTTGAAGTTGTAAATCAAGTTATTTAGAACATTTCGACCTTTCCAATAAGGCGTAGCTAATAAAATTAAGTTAGTTTTTTTCGCTGCATCTTGTAGTAATCTAAGGGTGCTTTCCAAAATTTTTCTTCCTTTCAAGTTGTTATTTGAACCTCCAAAGATTATGACATAATCATTAGTGTTTAGATTTGCAAGTTCGAAAGGCAAGTTACTGACTACATCATCCAAAGTGGCATTAGGCTTACTGTTAACATATACAGTGCTAACTGCTGGATCCATCAATGAGCTGAGTATTTTGGAGAATCCTCTGACTTGACTATCCCCAAAGACTACAATATTTTGTTTTCTGAAAGATGCAAATTTGGCGATTTTCAGAGGCGTTTCAGGAGTTGTCGCACTGGCAAATTCCATAGAAGGTGGTAGGTGATTCTGTGATTTTTCTGGATCAGAGATAGCGAGTCACTTTTTAAATTGATTAGTAGTCACAGAAGCAACAATCTCATTCTGAATGTCAAAGTTTGCAGAGGTATACGCACTGACAATATTCAGGGTTTCATTTGAACTAGTAGAAGGTTGACTGTGGCCAGAAACAGATCTTTTGGTGTAAATAGGTGAATATCCATACATTATTGAAAACCATTCATCAGAGAAAGATTTATCATATTTCTTATTTGCAATAGGACAGGCAGAATTGGTAATTGCGAGAGTTTGAGTGCCAGTTCCAGTAATTAGATCAGAGGTGATAGAATTTGTCACTGGTAATGTTTGAGTACCAACAGAACTACGAAAATAAGAAGTATCATTTGAATTTGTATTTAACCTATCTACTAAGGTCTGAAGTATATTAATCTTAAGCTTGGCATCATGCAGCTGCTGATTAAGCTGTGTTTCATTTGCAATGGCTTCTTGAATAAAAGAGTTGTGATCAAGTTTTAATTTAGCTAAGTGGTGGACCAATAACTCATTGTCCTCAGCAAGCTGTTGAAGTTTGGAGTGAACTTTATCAGTGTTATTAGAGGTAGTAGAAAAATTTGTCCCTGAGGAAATGCAGTTTTCACATAACAATAGGTTATCATTCAGTAACTTTTTATGTTTAACTCTATGAAGACAGCTCTTGTGGTAAACACTGTGACAATGGACGCACACATAATTGTTAAAAAATTTTTTAGGACAGCATAAAAAGCCAGAAGATTTAAAGCAAGGCTCCATAAATAGATCATTTTCAGCCATAATAAACTTAGTAAGTAATCCCTAATATAAGTAAGCCTTATAGATAAAGAAAATTTAAAATTAATTGCAGATAGAGAATAAATGCAAATATTATATTATATAATTCCAGATATGCTTCAAAGTGATTCTTGTTAATTATGATAACAGTAAATATGTTGCCTTCAGTTAAAAGATAAGGAACAAGTTCAAGAACCAGATGGTTAATAGGTTAACAATATAAAGACTGTTGTCCTTCTTATAAACCATGATTAATCAGTTATAAATGCTGCACTCAACCAACTATCAGCATCATGATGAAGAGTAAAAAGTAAACTACACTTTGATATACTTTTCACTAAATAAAAACATTTACTTCACAGTTTAAAAACACAAAATGCCAGAGCACATTTATCATACACCTTTACAGTCACAAATACAATACAATACCCAAAAACGGCAAATTATAGAATTGATATCGTGCAGGGTTTCAAATGGAAAAAAGATTGTATGGAATGATATAATTTGAATAAAACGGTTTAATATTTTAATTTTCGTAAAAGCAACCATTCATCTTTCAACAATACAAAAACCCAGAATCATGTATGATTTTAAATAAATGCCTTATTGATGGTTGACATTTTTATGGTTTTATTTAGTAATAAAATATAATGGAAAAGCCATTCTAGTCTTTCTGAAACCCAGGTATAAGAACTATTTTTGTGATGCGTGTTTCTTGTTATATCTTAGGTTGATTGCAGATTTATTCCAGTTCTTTTGACCCCTTTATTCTTCTGTTCCTTCCATTTGTACAAATATTTACGAACAAAGGTAAGCTCACTTTACGTGTTACCTATATTATCACATTTAGTTAATGTAATGTAATAAATTGGCATTTAATTACCAAGATTCTTATATTTTAATGCGGCAAGAACTAGCAAGTTTATTTCTTTTATTCTGGCATCATGAAGTTACCTATATAAGCAATGATATATTAAGGTTAAAACTATTATCTTACATTTAGATTTTTATCGACATTTTACGAATATACAAATATTTAAAGAATTTTACGAACAAGAACAATTCTTTTAGTAATTTGAGAAACCGGAACAACATTTCTGTTTGCTTTGCTATTTCGAGCTCAAATATCATGTAGGTAGCAGCTGATGCTCAAAATGCCTGCGGTTAAACACTTTAAGTTGTACAGTTGAACTGTTGCTAGTTATTGAAAAATACCCGCCACGACCTTCAACTCCAATTAAATAATTGTATAACTATCATATCAATAAAATCGATTAGCATGTGCAAAAACAATATTTTTAGAATAAAACTATCCCAAGAGGTTAAATTTAATGCTAACAATAAATTTTGCAAGCACTTATTTTCGTATGCCTACACCTACAATATCAAGTTTTACCTAAGTGTTTCGTCTTTTTAATTTTGCTCATATAACTATCTTACTTCCCTCCAAACAAAGATGTATTTTGACCATTACAACTTCTTGTAAAAGTTTCCAAATACCTGTGAAAGAGTAATTTTAATGTTACGATTTTAGAAATTTTCAAACGAAAGTGAAATTCGAATACAAACAATGATAATAATATTTGGGTACTAGTTGACTTATGTTAGTCTTCAACGCCTGTGTTGTTTGTCTGCTCGTAATCCCTTATATTCTTGAAATCTTTAAATACAATCAAGAAACCTATACTTGGAAGTCCATTTCGTTACTTCTTACATACTCGTCGTCCTTTTTTTTTAAAAAAAAAAACCTTTATAATAAATACTAATCTTCGGTTGTCGAACCAAAACAAATACCTCTTATTCTTATATTGCTTGGGACCACTTCAATAAAACACAAAGCTCGCACGGACTATTTTATTTTCTGCTTGACTTCCTATTTGTACAAAAAACAGTTTTTATTTATGTAATTTCTTGTTATAATAATAAATGTCACTTATAATTACGGTACTCGTGGATACCTATCCTCACACGGCTTTCTATGTATTTCTTACTACTAAATACACATCGTAATATTAATTGTGTTACAGTTACATTCAGCATACGTATCCATTTTCAATCGGGCATTAGTATTTTATATATAGATTGGATTCGACGAAATTGTACTGTATTATCATTCAGAAGTCCTTTACACGTTTATTTCTACATACTGCTTATTCATAAACTAATATGTACAAGATCCTTTTATACAAAATTACCAAAACAACTTTTAAAACACTTATTTTTACATACAACAGTTCTGATTTACTACACAGGTTTACATTTTATCTTTATTCATTGGCTTCACAATCTTTGTTTGCTGTCGGTTTCATTTTTTATTTACTATCACCACTTCGAACTAGATTCATTTTTATTAAATCCTAATCTGCTTTTTAATTGTATAAATTGGTTTTAAATGTATTTTAGATATACACACTTGTGTTTTGGCTGGACGTAAAACCTCATAACCTTACTTTGTCTGTTTTTTAGACCTTTTTCACAATATACAGCCCCACTGATTTTTAGTAAAATAAAAACTTGTTGGTTCATGGATCTTCACATAATTAAAACTCAAATTTGATAAAAAAATTTATTTTGACCAAAATCGCAACATTTCGTACTACCGCTTCGCCTACTCTTGTTAGCCCAAAAGTCTTGTCGTTATAATCCTAAATTATTTTGAATGGCTTAATGTTATTACTTAATTGTCACTGTCTGTTTCACTGTTTTAAAGCTCCTGTTCGTCACTTAAAACTTATATAGAGTTTCTATGTGAAACTTTTCACGCCTTTCACCCCTACTGTTTTCTAGTTCGTATGTGTTTCCTCTAGCAAATACCTTGAGAATAACATATGGACCCTCGTACGGTAAAAGAAACTTTCCATAGATTCTGTCTTCTAAATTTGATATTCGCGTTTTTTTTTTAAAATGACCCGGTCTCTAACAGAAAAATTAAACCGTTTTTGAATACGTTTTCGCCATTTCTCTATAGATCGACGAGTATGTCAGTAATGTCCTCAACCTCACTTTCCTTTCGCCATGGTCTCGCTGGTATGATTTTTTTTATCAACGTCACTTGTACATATGCAGTAAATTAATTTTGATTATAATATCACTACTTTTGTTATTATAAACAGAATAGTATTTTTTTTGTCACAAGTTCAGTTTTACGCTTATTTGTAGGTAATTTAGAGGTAAAGTTTTTTTTTTTACAAATATGTAGTGAACAAATTTTTCATATATTGCCTTTTATACTTTATACATATGTAGTTTAAATATTAAGAACAATTGTGTATGCAGGTATTGACGATAGTCTTGGAATCAAAGGATCATCACAAGCATTTACCATGACCGAAGCAATAAATAGAACACATAAACAACTTGGGATTAATGTACATAGACATAAAAACTTAGCAGAAGATTATCATTTTGAGCCTTTGAGAATAGAACTTGATACTACTATACCTGGCACTAAATCAAAATTGCCAGTTGAAAAGCCATTGTATACAGGCGCCAGCACAGAACTTGATTTTATGGAAAATATTTATGTTACTATTAATACAGCTAATGACAGAAAAACGATGAAGGAAACTGCTCAATGCCAATATTCTGCAAATGGTTGTAATAAAATTATTTCTTATGCATCAAATAATGAATGTCCTAAAGCGTTCCATATTAGTGAAGATGTAAAAGGTTCTGCTTATAATAACGATTCATCAAAAAATTGTCAGTTTGTGAGTTTCGATATTGCAGCATCATTTGTATTGATTTTCTTACATTACTTTTTTTAGGAAAATCGAGAAATAAGTTGTTTGGAAGATATACGTGGAAATTCTTTGGAAACGGATAATAAGATCGGCACTATTTCCAATTTGAACAAATGTTTAAATGTTGACCATGCGCACAATTATATTTCAAGCAATGATATTGATTTTAAAAAAGATACTAAACAGTCTCGTAAATATTATCAAAATTCATGCAGAAGAAACTGTTCAGTTGCAGTTACAGCATCTAGTAGAAACTTAGGTGAGCATATACCAACATGTATTCATAGGCAACATTCTTTAAATACAATTTATGTAAATTTAATTTCAGTAACACATACTATAAAAAATCTTTCTTTAACTAATTGCAAAGAGGATGTTATGGAAATTACTTATTCTGAAATGACAAAGAATGCAATTGATGAGACTGAAAACGAAGCTGTGATACTTTGTGATAATGAAACCAATAAGAGAAGTGTTAATATTAATATTGACACCTTGAGTTGTTTAGGATATACTAACACAAATAAAGTAGCTACTGAATCGTTACAAGAAGATTTAGCAAATTCAGAATTAAATATAAGTATAACTACTAGCGAAATGTCAAGTAGCTTTTATACAATTGATGAGTGCAGTGCGAGTCCTAAAGAAGCTTTTTTGGATACTTATGAGGATTATTCCAGTGATATTGATAATGTGATTCGAAGTGAAAATGTAGTAATTTCACGTCTTTCGGCATCGTTTAATATTTCGAAACTAATGGAAGAGAAATCTGTTACTGAACCTGCAAAATTCTCAATAAGCGATGTTGATCAACAAGTTACCGAATTCGTCTCGAACATAAATGTTACTTTGGTAAAGGACAAAGAAATTTCAGATTGTGTTACTCCTCTCCAGTTATTAGATTATAAGAATGTCGAATTGCCAATGTATTATGTAGAAGATTATTTTTTTCCCTGTGATTCTACTGACATTGATGAAGCTCTTGCAGATCCAGTATTTGCAAGTCCCAATAACGTTAAGATATCGGAAGAATTTTTGCAAGATCATACTTCTTGTGTTGCTACTGCTGAGAAAGTTACAAATCAAGGGTTGGATAGTTTTTCTTTCAAAAAAGCATTTTCTGAAATTGTTAGGCATAGTTCTCCACTAAAAACAAGTGCAGTTGAATATAAGGTAATGTTGAATCATGATTCAGCAATGAAGGAGTTGATTTCTGAACATACTTCTAATGTATCAGAGTCGTCGGTAATCAACTTTCAACTTGCAGAGAGTTACAGTTCAGAAACATTTACTGAAGCTATTCCTAATAGCCAGTGTGTAGTACTGTCCAATATGAAAAGTGAAACTACAAATCAAGACGTGAATAGTTTGTTTAATAAATCATATTCGGAGATTGTTTTTCACCACTCGCCACTGAAGATAAGTGCAATTGAATATAAAGCAAGCTCTAATAATGATTTAATAAAGAAGGGTGCGGTTTCTGAATATACTTCTAATGATTCGTCAGAGTTGTTTAAATTCAATATTCAACTGAAGAACAGTTCCGATACTAAAATGTTATCTACAAAAGATTGCAACCTTTTTAATATTTCAGAAATACACTCTGGGGCTATCCAGAGTGTACCTCTGTCCAATTTGAAATCCCAGACAACAAATCAAGACTTAGATTGTTATTCGTTCAATGAAGCTTTTTCTGAGAATGTTTCCCCTAGTTTACTACTTAACATAAGTGGTGTAGAATATAAGGTAAGCTCTAATAATGATGCGATAACGAAAGGAGTGATTTCTGAATATACTTCTGATTCTTCAGAGGTGTTTAAATTTAATTTTCAACTATCAAAGGGTCCTAATACTAAAATTTTATCTACAAAAGATTGCGATCGTTTTAACGGTTCAGAAACTATTACTGAAGCTATTTTTGAAAATCCGAGTGCAACACTGTCCGATGTGAATAGTGAAACTGCTAAATGTGCAAATATACTTCCATTTTTTTGTGAAGTTGAGCAAAATGCCTCTCATTTAAATGAAGTAACATGTACAAATTCAGCTGCTGCTCAGAATTTGTGTATGAATGGTGAAATAATTTTGGAAGATTCTGCACCAAAAGACAATTTAGCAGTTGAGAATACAACACAATATACAAGTATATACCCAATATATTCTGAAATTTGTCAAAACGACTCATTTGCAAATAAGGTACTTTGCCCAAATCCTATGAGTCCTACAGGTTTATCTAATAATAATCAATTTGCTTTACATGATTCTGTTGAGAATACTACACATTGTGCAAATACACCTTTTAATCAAAAGAAAGGTGTTTGGACAACAAATTTTCAAAATCTGCCTAGTGGCAATCGGTTTTTTGTAGATGCTTCTGTAGATGATATACACGTCCAAACAATTCATAGTAGCAATCTGTTGGTTCTAGATTCTTGTATAAATGATGGAGTCAAATCAATTTCCACTAACAACACTACGTATTCTACAAATTTTAATTTAGGTGATGAAATTTTGCCTTCTAAATCTACATCAGAAATTATTGACTCTAGTGACAAAAGTTCGTTACCTGTTAGCCATATTTATGATGACACCATTACTTCATCTTTAGTTGCCGACCCAGCATCAAAAGCTAAAGATTCAATTCCATTACAAAGTATACCAACAAATACATATGACGTTAAAAACAAGTCGCAAAGTAGGCAACGCACATGCACTGTTACATCTTCGAATAACATTCAGTCTAGTTTACCAAAATGTTTACAAAGTACACTACCACAGTCCTTTAATAAAGAAAACGAAAATATATCTCAACCTATAAAACGCCCAACTGTCGGAAGTCCTACACACTCTAATGAAAATAAGAAATTTAAATTTGCAGTAGATAAGCCCAAAAAAGGTTTTCAATTTTCCCGTAAAATACAGCCAGGCTTTGACTTTGCCAATTATAAAGATGCTCAAGAAGTGGAAGATAATAATGATCCAATGTGGACAAAATATAACTTGACCACATCAGAAGCTTGTTTTGAGGCTATTTGTAAGGAGTGGGGTTTTGATATTTTGCCTAATCCGCATGAAGATCTAACTCATCGTTTTAATGACAAACCTATAAAATCTTTTCAAAATGATCGGAAACCCATGTATGAAAATAATATTACTTGTTTGAGTATTTATGAAAATGAAGTTAATGAGGTTTTGAAACAAATAAATATTATTCAGTATGATTTGAATGTATATGGGCCATTTTGGAATAGAGCGAAGATTTCAAAAAGTAGAAGAGAAATAGAGGACTTAAGAAATAAAGAACGTAAATTAAGATGTGCATGGGACGATGCTTTTCATTTTTATAAACCTTTTATAGATCATAAGACTGGATTTAATGCTAATTACATAAGTTATGATAAACTCCTAGAAGTTCATGATATTCGCAAAACCTTAGAAAATAGGTATTTACAATTTTATGGACATTCCATGTAAAAATATATATATATATATATATATATATATATATATATATATATATATATATATATATATATATATATATATATATATCACACACATGCGCTACTATTTTAAATTTTGTACTTTTGTGCGTTATATTTTTGATAGTTGCTGAAGAAGGAACATTTCAAATTTTGCTTAATTTGAAGTGATGCTGCTTGATTTTACTCGGGAGGTTTTTTGGAGTACTTACTGTCCGGAGGGATCAAATATTAGTAGAATGCACAACTGTTGCATAAACATAATACTTTATCACGCTCTTCAGTGTAATAAGCATTTTAATTATTACATTTTGTTTATTTAAATAACTTACTTGACAAGTACTTACTGTGAAAGTAGTTTGACAAATTTTTATATTAAGCTATGGCAGCTACTCATCATTATTGTTCCTTATAATTCTTCATCTTAAGTATTTTAAATTTTTTATGTATTTTTATTTTTTATTTAGTAGAATAAATTGTTTTATTGCAAGTTTTTTTTTTTAAATTATATGTGATTTTATTAGCTACAAAAGAAGAACATCAATCCTGTAGAACAGCAGTTCTCATATTGTGGTACACATACCACTGTGGTACGCAGACTTTGTTTAAGTGGTATGCTTGTGGCGTTCGCAAATGTATATAATACCAGAAATCTTTGAACGGGTGATTAGACATAGTACAGTACCGCACAAGTTCTTGTACTGGCAGATATCGTGCGGGTGCAGTCTTGCTCTGGTGTAGATTCAGAGTCAAAGCTACTCCCTACCGCTGTGCAATAACATGTTTATGTTGAACTTCGTGACCCTGTGAGGTACTTGTTTACATATTTCTAGCTGAAAATTTCTAAAACGCAGAATCTGAAGCCACTGATAGTGTTATCAATAGTAATATAGTTGTTAGTCAGTTCACTGCTGTTATTAAAATCGTGGGTCTCTTTTGTTATTCATTCGTAGAAATAAAGTGATCAGTACTGTTACTAATTTTTCAATTTAAACTATTATCATTAGGTTTTCAGTCCTGGAACTGGTTAGACGCGTACCCTCATTGTTTCTTATTCTGAACTAACCTACACATTTCCCTGAAATTTGCACAGTGTGCATCTATCACTATCTGATATAGGTCTACATCTACTTCTTTTTTTTTTATCTCTGCTTGTAATATATCCCATACTATTCCCCAAAAATGCTTTAGAACGTATGCTGCCCTTCTATTTCTCCTATTCTTTTCCACAGATATCCTTGTTGCCCTACTATTTCTATAACCTATTTGTTATTAACTTTGTCTGTCCATGCTATCATCCTCATACATCTGAAGTACAGCATTCCAAAAGGTTGCTTCCGTTTTTCTGCATGCTTTTCCTATTGCCCGTATTTCATAGGCATACTGTGCTGTGCTCCACACATATGCTTTCAACAATTTTCTTCATGTTTCTATGTTTGTAGTCTTTTCATCATAGGTGCTGTTCTTTCTTGCTAGATGCAGTTCGGTCCCCTTCTATTGTTTTACAATTATATACCCTATTTCTCCGACATTCGGTGGTTGTGAGGGGGGTAAGCAGCCTGTGACTGCCAAGTTCCCCAGCACTTGAATATTTGCCGATTTAATATTTTTTTCAAATATCTCTTCACACAGTCAACATTAGTTGCAGATATTTCTCAACCAACATCTGTAATTGTTTATAATAATCATCAGATTTATCTGCGCTTATTTTTTCGTCATTGGGTTTTTCGTTTGGAAACTGGTTGGACACGTGCCTGCATTAATTTATATTCTGAGCTAGCCTACACAGTTCCCTGAAATTCTCACGCACCCTATATACAGCTCGATTCCCATTCTATTGTTTTATAATTTTATGCCCTATTTCACCGAGATTCAGTGAAGGGTGTTAAGCAGCCTGAGGCTGCCAAGATCCCCCAACACTTAGACATTGCCGAATTAATAGTTTTCCAGTAAATCCTTTCACACAATTAACATTATTCAAGAATATTACCCAACCAATACTTGTACTTATAATAATCATCATGTTTAAGTACATTTGCTTTTTTCATCATTAATTTATTCATCTTGGGACTGGTTGGATGCGTACCTGCATTGATTTCTATTCTGAGCTAGCCTACACATTCCTGAAATTCCTACAGCCTACATCTTTCACTATCTGTGTGCAGTAGTCTACCTCTACTTCTCTTTTTTTCCTATCTCTGCTTCTAATATATTCCACACTATTCGCTCATGCCATAGTATGTGGCCTATCATCCTATCTCTCCTATTCTTTACCGTTTTCCACATATTTTCTTCTCTTTTGGAAACGTTTTCTGCTTCTGAAAAGGGAGTATTAATGCACAAAATTTCAGAAATTCATTTATATTTCTAAGGTGTATTTTGAGTATTTTTTAGTGCCAAAATTTTGATTAGAGATTTCTTTGATAAAAAATCATGATTTTAATGTAAACCTTGTTAAAATAAGTTTATTAAGAAAAAGTTATAAGAAACTTATTTTGAAATTATATTAAACATTACTTATTTTATAACTGTGTCATACATGTTTGTAAAGAAAATTCAGTAATTATTGAAGTAATTTCAAATGATAAGTTATGTTTTGTGAAAGATGGACTGTACCGTGTTGCTATAATGTATTTAATTTCAAATAAATATCACCTGGCATAATAGAGTGCTCGAGATAACAAAGGAATAGACAGTTAGTCATTGGCGAATGTTGTTGGATTAACAGAATGTGACATCATGGTCTCGCATTAATTCGGTTATAAGAGTGATATGGCGTCCTATACTTAATTAGATTGCCTTTTGCCAGTGCTGACCTTTCTATTACATTATTAATTAATTTTTGCGATATCAAACTAATTGATACGCTGATCTTTTGTAAGACATACGTAAGAACAAGTTAGTGGAGTGAAATTCCTATTTTTTCGTCAATTGTTATCCGATCTTATAATTTTTACAGTTACTACATCAAGAACTTATTAACCATTATATTGAAGAAACACTTAAGAAGAAAGAAGTAATACCAGACATCCTAAACATCTGCTTGAGAAGTGTTTTTGTTTTTCGCTTTTTACTTTAATATGTAACATTGTAAAATATTTACTTCCCCTCCAAATGCAGACACATTAACATACCGACCTTTGAGATCCATATTTAAATATAAAAAATTGCTTTTCACGATTTTAAATAAAATTCATTAATAAATTAAAACTATAAATTGGTCTTCCCGACGATATAAAAATATTGTACGTGCAGCTGTGTTTATTGGTGCCACAGGTCTTGTGCTATCAAGAAACGAATGCTTTGATAAACATTCTTGTTCGGATCTTGATTTATGTGCATTTATAAAAATGTAGTTTACATCAAGTGAATAATTACGAGCTTTAAACGTAATTGATAAACTGTAGTAAAATAAATACTTCATATATGTCATGTAGAAGGTCGAAACTTCATATGTATTAAACTTAAAATCGCTTATTATCATGAGGTAAACAAACATTTTGTTCGGTTTTAAGTTTCGTAAGAAAAAGTATAAAGTTGGATCTCACTTGACACACGTGTTGTTTTCGTTTCTGTTAAAACGAAATAGA
Organism: Platerodrilus igneus; assembly: GCA_036346225.1. Lineage (NCBI taxonomy): Eukaryota > Metazoa > Arthropoda > Insecta > Coleoptera > Lycidae > Platerodrilus > Platerodrilus igneus. The sequence continues at coordinate 3,030,127 of JARFIW010000753.1, forward strand.
ATTTGTGGTAGGAACACTAAAGACTTTCTGAGAAGAAAAAGGTTCATAAAATTAGGGCGTTTTCTGTTGATAAAAGGATTTTATACAGTGTGCGTGATAAATTAAAATTAGGTTTAATAACCTAACAAAATAAAAATTTTTTTATTTAGATTAGTTGCATAGACATTTGTCTCAGCCAAAGAATTGTGATAACCACGGAAAGGTTAATTTTGGATGCTAGGATGGTGTCCAAAAGATTAAATACAATAAAAAATGGTGTTGAAAAACCGAGCAAACTGAAACAGTTGAAAATTGTTAGAATTAGTTTAGAGCATCTTAGATATATATTTCCAAATTTGAGGAAAGTTGTCTAAAAGTCTTGCATGATAAAAATCAAGATAAGGAATTAGAATGTTTCCGTGAAATATGAAGTTCGATGATGATTTAATAGATATACGTACGTTGCCAGCAGAATTTAAAAATAAGGTACTTGCTTTAGATTTAGAAGTTAAATGCGAAACTGTAAATACTTCTAATTTTAATAAATTCAATTTACAAAAATTAGTCGTTTCAATGTGTTAACGGGTTAATTACTAGCTGGTCATAATTCCAGTCACTCTTTGAAAAATTAATTATTTCTAGTTAGGATTTGAACGACATGGAACTTTTATTTTACTTGTAAGCTGTAGATGAAATAACGCGGCTGTTAATAAAACATAAGCCGTTTGAAGATGCTAGCTGTAGACAAGCATAGGATATTGTATTACATAACTCAAAGCAGTTAATAGTGACTTCACCTTTAAATAATTTATAAAATGCTCCAAAAGTTAATTCTCTGAATTCTGATAAGGAAATGAGAGACTTGGTCAACTGCATTGATGAATGTTTGATTGCTTTAAAGCAATTAGATATCAATTTATTCAAATTTGTTTTGTTTAAGGTCTAAAAATTTTGTTCCAGAATTTTATCATGGTTTGAATGCAAAATTCTTTTGAAATTCCTTCTTTTAAGGATGTTAGAGATTTAGTAGGAAACACAATCTAAAAATTATGGACGTAAGTGAGATTATTTCTCCTTCAAGTACTTCTACGAGATCTCATAATGCGAATAGACACGTACTTTTATGGATAAAGATAAACGTTTTGGAAATTTTTCTAAAACGTCACTAGTGACTACGTCTACTGCAAAAAATAATTGTATTTTATGTACAAATGCTTATCCTATTTATAGGTGCCAGGAATTTCTGTATAAAAATTTTTAAGCAAGATTCAATTTTGTAAAATCAAATAAATTGTGCACTAGATGCTTGAACGAAAATCATATCTTTAAACATTGTAAGCTTGATGGGAAATGCAGGTTTATCTCCAAAAACCACGATAGTTCGTTACATTTTGAAGTTCGAGCAAGCTTGAATTTGCCTATAAAAATATAATCATAATGTCTAATGACAGTTCCGCATCTTTGCAGAGGAGGGACCACAAGTTCTGTAATTTCTACTTCTGCATTGTCATCTATGACTATGCTGTTAGCCACTGCCGTTATTTTCGTTAAAAAGTTTTGCTGGAAAACAGGTTAGTACCCGGATTCTTATAGACCATGACAGCATTGAATTATTTATGACAGGAAAGTCCTCAAAAATTATGCATAAGAAAAGAAACGGTCAGTGTTAAAGTTAATGGCATGGGGTTGAATTCTTCGTCGGTGTTGGGCGAAATTAATTGTATAATTAGTCTGTCAGGTTCTTATGAACCACAATATAATGTTACGTCTTATCTCACACTTATGATAATAATTCTGCCCTCCCTCTTGGAGTGAAAAACTTGTCACATATTCAAGGGTTGAGCTTGGCAGGTCCGTATTTTATCAGTCAAATAAAGTAAAAATGGTACTTGGAGCTGATGTATTTGCACACATAATTTTAAATGAATCATGAAGGGGTCATAATAACGAACCTGTAGCTTAAAACCCACCTTTGGTTGGTTACTAACTGGTAAGGTCAAATCATTTTCGAATTCTATTACGTTGTTATGTGCATTTATAGAACCTTTAGATAAAGACATCTGTAAATTTTGGGAAGTCTAAAACATTACGACGGAGAAGAAGTTAACTCTCGAGGAGCAACAATGTGAAAAAGATTATTCTGAAAATTATTTACGTAATCCTGACTGACATTTTGTGATCTCATTACCTTTGTTGGTCCAGAATCTACATTTAGTAGATCTAGGGAAATTGCACTTAAAAGATTTTTTAGCTTTAGAATACGCCTAGAGATAGACCCTGAATTATATTCATTATCTAGGGAATTTATGTTTGTCAAAAGGACATATGTCTGAAGTTGACACGCCATGTAAAAATAATTCGGATAAGCTAAAACTCTATTACATATCGTACTTTCGGTTTATAGAGAACATAGTACAACCACTAAACTTCGTGCCGTATTTGATGCTAGTTGTAAAGATAAAGAAGGAAATTATTTAAATAATACCCAGTTAATTGTGCTGTCTTTACAAAAAGAAATCGTTGTCTTACTATTACATTTTTGTATGCACCTGGTTTTGTTACAGCAGATATAAAACGCATGTATAGGAACATTGAGTTAAAACAAAGTCATAGAGATTATCAGATAATTGTGCGGAGTTCCAGTTCTGAACCTTTTAAAGATTTTAGGTTAAATTCAGTAACGTATGGCGTTAGTTGCTCTATTTTTCTTGATCTACATATTATTCAGGAGTTAGCTCAATTAGAATCATCTAATTTTTTTATTGCATCAGAAGTGTTAATGTCAGTTACTTACGTAGATGACCTGGTTTCAGGTTGTGAGTCTGTTGACTTTGCCAAACAATTGGTTTTTATGGGAAAATAATTCTGATTGGCTTATTAGGAAGCTTACAGAATTAGGAAATCCCGTTGTTGAACAATAAATGGTTACTAAAACATTTCTAGCAATTCGTTCATCACAAAATAATATTTTTGATTACTTATTAAATACATTTTTGAGCTTACAAAAAATAGTTTGCATAATTGCATATTGTCACAAATTTATTAAAAATTGTCGAAGTGATGTTTCAACGAGAGATTGTCATATTTCTCAATCTGAATTAGGCTTCTCTTTAATTTTATTGGTAAAACACATTTAACATGACGTTTTTGTTAAGGATAGTACAGATTGCCTAATAATGATGATTAAACAAGGAACCCTTGTGACTGTCAAAGATGACCATAACTCTCCTTTGCGATGGAAGCTGGGTCGCATCGACAGATTATATTATGGTTCAGACAATGTTTGTTGTGTGGGTATAAAAATACCCTTGGTCAAATGATGTCTTTTTCTTTTGGAAGACTCTGTCCCAAAAGAAAAGGCTTTATAAATACTTATATATAGTTGTTTTATATATTTATAAGGCTTTCTTCTAATTTTTGCATTTTAATTTTGTTTACGATGATTGAAATATTTGACTCACCTTTTATACTTATTTGGTTTTAGATTTGTCTTTAATAGAAAATAAATTTATTTATACTTATTTTGGTGGGTGGAATGCCCGATTTTTTATAATGTTTTTAATTTCAAATAAACATCACCTGGCATGAGAGCGCACTGGTATTAATAAATGAATAAACACAGTTGGTCGTTGGTGTCGGTAGAGAAATCACCATCATCATGGTCTTGCATTAATGCAGTTATAAGAGTGATAGGGCATTTAATCATTAATTAGATTGTTTATTTCAATGCTCACCTTTTTATTACATTATTATTTAATCTTTGCGATATGAAGCTAATTGATGCGCTGGTCCTTTGTAAGACAAATACGTAAAAATGCGTTAGTGGAATGAAATTCCTACTTCCTTCCATTATTATCCGATCCTATAATTTTTATGGATAGTACATCAAGAACTTATTGACCACTGTATTGAAGAAACAATTAAGAAGGAAGTAATACCAGTCATCCTAAACATCTGCTTGAGGAGAGTTTTTCAGTGTTATGCTTTTTATTTTAATGTGTAATATTTTAAAATATTCCTCCTCCAAACGCAGACACATTAATAGACAGTGAAAGTTTAATTATCAGTGTAAGAAATGTCTGGGTTTTTTTTTATCAAACGATTGTCTACTTTGGTACAGTGGTATGTTTGACCACTAGGTGTTAGGCATACAAGTCTCATTGGTTACCATACAACTAAAAACTCTTCAGATATCGCAAGCTTTATACAACTAGTTCCAAAACAAAATTTTCCATAAATTTGTCATGACTTCACGTGATTTGACTGTAACTCAACAAATATTTCAGATCTGATAAATATTTGTATTTTAACGAAATCTATTGTATTTAAAGAGTTTTAGAATGTTTTCAACAATGGAAATGTTTTTGAGTTCTACACTATTTCAGTCCGTGACTTTCTATTTAATGCTTCGGATTCCTCTTACTTATTTCTTATACTTTCACTTAATAATGTTAATTTATTTATCATTGGTAAACGTGAAGAATTCTAAATATCAGGTATTAAATTTTATTTCGATCTTTAAATGCCTTCATAATATTTTCAAATTTCAATTAATTAAAATAGTGCATTGTAGTTATTTATCTCTGTCGCAGTAGTATTTAAAATTAATAGATATTCAGAAATGACGTGAACCTCTATATAATTGAACTTAAAATATAAAGAGACATATGTTTGCATTTATTTAAAATCATTATTTGCTATTTAAATTCCAATTTAATTGCTATTAAAATCAAAATACTGTTACAACTTTGAAAAAAGTTTTTGTTTCCAAATATCAATTATCAAGAAATCCCGGTCAAATTAAAATTTTCAGTTAACCTTTACAAAATAAATGAAAGACAGTGATAAAACATGAACAATAGGTGTTAAATTTGAAATAAGGCACTGTTAGATGACAATATACAACTTAATATCAAACTATTGGAAGTCAAACTCTTAATTACAAAGCGTATTATGCTGAAAAACATTAGGTACATAATAAATATCTTGTATTCAAAATGGATAACGACTTCTGCACATGGCACAAATTTTATAAATTATTATCGAATTTATGTATAATTCAGCTCAATATTATTAATTAGTAAATTCGTTTCCTTAATCGAATTGGGTAGTCATCTTCTTTAAATCTTACGGTAATATCTGATTTTAGCTTTCTTTCTTCTAATGTTCCATCTGCTTGAATCTGATAATGTTGAAGAACAGTTGCGAGTATTGTTTTTATGGCCATGTAGGCAAATGGTTTACCTGAAAAATAAAGAATTAAGGATTTGGATAGAGCACTATTAGTGTTATATTAGGTGGCACGCAAGAAACAACATGACGTAAAGTCTTCACAGACTTTAGTCAATATCTATTAAAGTATACCTTTCCGAAAAAATCATGAGCATAATATTTTGGATAAGACAAAAAGGATATATCAGCTATATTACAGCATATTTGCCTTACACGATAACAGTGAAAACCTAACTAACGCCGTGAGAATAAATATGGAAAATGTTCAACCACTGCAACATCCTATTTCTTAGTCAAAGCAGAATAAATCATTATAGACCTGAAAAGAAGATATAGACCATTAAGTACGTGTGAATATTATTACTGGTGCTAATGAAAAAGAAAAAGGATGGACTCGCAGATAGTCATATTTTATTTAAGATTGGCAATATTTGGTCACCTTCTTAGATTCAAAAGGATTTATCATTTTGGATTCGAGAGTTGATATCATGTTTGAAGATGTTGATAGTGCATTCAACATTCAATGCGGATTAAAGCATGCAGGACGGACACATTATGCTATCTATAAAATTAAAGAAATAATGAAAATTTAGTAAAGTTGAATGGATAAATTAAATCTGATGCACCTAGTATAGTAGATTTCATTAATAGCTAAGATCAATTAAGCTTGATAGTTTAATTCTTTTGTTTTTAGTAAATATAACTTCAAATTAGGACAGTTAATATAATTAAAGGAATACAATATGAAGTTTCTTAAAATTAATTGGTAATTTAATACATTAGTCATTCAATGTGATAAATGTGACAATGAAAACCACTGAAATAACATGTTTTAAATCATACAATGCAATAAATAAGTATAGAATGCAGCGCGTCTTGCAATAAACTTAAGCCACGAAATTAGAAAGTTATTTATGAGTAAAATACATATTGAAGCGGAATTCCAAGTTATACATTATTTTAAAATTACAAAAAGGGAAAATAGATTTCCATATTATACATTTCTCACATAAAATTAAGAAGGTTTTTATCAGAAACAATTTCATTTAATAATATGATAATTGCAGCTACAGTTTACAATGTAGTCAAAAGACCCGACGCTGAATAATGAAATGCAGAGATATTAGATTGCAGGTGATTTAATATTTCATACAATATGTTAACCTAGTTACATAAAGAACAATTAAGCACGTCCTATAAACCTTAAGATATCATGCATCTTTCACGTGACAGAATTTTAAAGTGGGAGAAATCATAATGATTGCATCAAATAGCGAAGAATTAAAAATGTAGTAATACGAAATTTAAAAATGCAGACAGGACCACGCGGTCGGCAGGTGATATGATGACAAGTTTCGAAAAGTTAAAGTTTTCGAAGGCGACCTTTGGAAAGGCTAATTTAGAACGTAAAAATGTAGTAATGTCAGTGATTAGTAGAAAGTTGAACGTAACGTAGTTTCAAAGAAAAATTTCTGCAGGGGACAATAAATGCAGTATACCATAAAATTTTGAACTTACACTTGCATGGGAAGGTATTTTCAATGCACGTGTGGGTGGAATTATTGTCAGTGTGACCAGTTAAAGGGGTTGGGATTTGGATAGTTCGCCCAGTTGTTCATTTGGAATTTTGGGGTATGTTGGATCATGTTAGTTATTATTGATCAATGATTTACCGACAGAACGAGTGTTGTTTAAGTTTAAGTATGTTGTCATTTTAAAATATTAAGAAATATGTAACTATTGATTTTACATTATTTTGAAATGGGCAATGAAATGATATAACGCAAAGCGGAAATTTAACTATTTGTTACGTTGATTATGAATGACATTTCTAGAAATCAGGATTTATAAATGTCCGGTAACTGAATATGGGAAACAGCAAAAAAGTGGAGTGATATCATTGTTGATCGATTAGATTTAATGTCCTTTTAGGATTTTTCATTATTACCCGGATAGAATTGAGGATAAGAAATTGTTTTTAGGAAAGTATAATGGTAATTTTACTTGATATTATTTTGTTACTGGAGCTTAAGTTTTGCTTGAATTTTTATTTTAATTTATTTGAAAAACTGGGGCAAACATATTTTTAAAGGATATCCAGCTACCGCAGTGATGGAATCGTGGATATTTATTTGCTTTTATAATTCTTCCACAAGAACCCACTCCCACACCACTGCAGTTAGCCGACACACCCACCGTTGTAGCGTGGCAAAAATGGTGAGGGGTCTCAAGCATGCGAACTATGCCTCGTAAAGGAACTAATCATGCACACATCCGTTGTTTTCGATCGCTGATAGTAGAGTTTCAACTTTTAAGATGTGATTTTCCTACGGTACTAGAGTAACTCCACCATTCCATGTTATTCGAGGCCCGTTTTAACCACATCCATATTCCTTTAACATGAGAAATGCAAGCAAACGCGGTTTACATCCCATGAATCATGGGGTTTGTGGAGAACTATAGTCGTGAAACTTACATGCTGAAACTTAAATTAAGAATGCGAAAAAAGCTTTGCCATGTTGGATTTAAAAGTTCTTTAAATCTGAATATTAACATAAAATTTAGTGGAGCTGAAAAGGCTCAGCAACGCATAGTGTGCTTGCTTGCGTACACCAACTGGCGTAACTACTAGATTTACATTCACGATTTGTTCTCTGCCTTTAGAAAATTTAGGCACGAGCAATTTATAACTCTAATTATTTCACTTCGTGCTTACACATTTATTTTGTTCATTTTATTTATAGTGAAAAGATCTGCAATCCCTTCAACGGAAGAAGTACGTTAAGAATTTATTTGCCTCCCTTTTAATATTCATTTGTACTTTGTATTTGCCGCACAAGCATTTAGTGCACACTGCTTATTATATAAATGCTCTGGGGCGAAACAAAACTACAGCGAAAACAAACCAATGCACAGGCGTTGTAAGATAATGCGTTTTATTTTAACGGACTATAAATTAAAATTCAGTTACGGTTTATTTTCAACAACGAGGTGCTTTAAATTAATATTTGTAGATAGGAAGTCTTACATAACAAAAGTACGGGATGTTAATCTCAACTCCCGACATTAATCCTTAAGATTCAACTGTGCAATTTTCAGTACATCTAACAAGTTATAAAGGGATAAACACGGTTCATGACCTGTAACAGAACTCTTCTCAGGGTCTTTGTGATTCGGTCTTCTGGAGATTATGTAACGTTGTTGTCTGCCGATTATCGCTGTAGTGCTCTAAAGGAAAAGGTGAGAAGGGAGGAATGTGAGATTTGAACACTACATCGAAACACGTGTTAACGGCATTCTCCCTAAAAAACACAGTCGTGTTTGTTAAATCCGGAACTAAAAGTGTTCATTAATTCCCCAAACTTTTTCCGTTCCTCATGGGATTGGGTTATTCAAATTTGCCCATGTCTTACATAGGCGGTTTTGTGGCTTAGTTAGTGTGCGTGTGACTACTAAGCCCAAAATCCCAGGTTTAAATCCCGTCACGGTCCACTTGAAAAATGTTATGCAAGCATTTTATACAAAAATACACCTTTGTTCGAATAAGAGGTAAAATGTAGGTACCATGTTTGAGTGTTTTCATGCACGTTAAAGATCTTTGCGTTGTTCCGAACAGCAAGGGATCGACAAAATTCAAAATTTCTAGGTAAAAACAACTTGCTTTCTGGCCAATGTAGTACCTTCGGGTGGAGCATTGGGGACATGACCGCAAGTGTAGCTCCCCTTACTCACATTATATTGTCAACATTATCTTGGTAACAAGACTATTCTGTTTATTTATGACATTTGTTAAACGCTTTCATAATTTAGTTTAAACGAATTTAATAGATTCAAGCTTATGATAAATTCATTAAATGGATTTTCAACAATACTAAAGATGTATTGGCGTTTTTCTTAAAAAAAATCAAAGATGTCTCCAGCTGCATTTTGGTCAGAATACTCCATGCTGAAATTAACTATGTCTATAAACAGAAACCAGAACATATCAGAATTTGACTGCTTAAAGGCATTTATAAAAAGAGAAATGATGGTAATCAGCCTCGAAAGTTCCGAATATTTACAAAAGATGATATTTCAAAGTTTTGTTAGGAGCTTTTGAAGAAATATATTTAATGAAAAAGCCGTAGCATCTTTTGGGGTAGCTGGCATATACCAAATTGATGAACCGCATAATCTAAAAGTAAAGGATGTGAAATATGAAAATTATGTCCTGTTGGTACAGATACTCACCACAAAAAGAAATGTGTAAAGATGATTTGTAATAATAGGAAATTGGGCGACATATGTTTATCATTATATGCAATTTTGGCTAAAAAAAGCTCGAGATGAATGATTCTTTTATTGGTATGAGCATGGCAGATTTGTAAATCAAGTAGTTGGAAAACATACAATATCAAAAATTCCTTATGAAATAGATAGATTTCTTAAAATTCCAAACTCAAATCAGTACACCGGTCACTCATTTTGACGCATGTCTTCCACATTATTAGCAAAGGTTTCAAATGTGTATAATTTAGATATGAAAAGCTATGATGGGTATGTCATTAGTGGTGACGGAAGGATATGTTGCAAACTCTATAAGCCATACAATTCAAGTTGCTAATAAAATCATGTCCGATAAGTCAATACACACTTGGCAAAATTATCAAGGAACTGTTCAGGAAGCAGATTCTAACGAGCATGTTATGCAAATCGTCTAAGAAGTAAATATTGCAGTGCTATTGCATTTGGTCAACAAGAGTTTAATGAATATAAGCCTTTGAATTTTTTTGGAACATGCTATAATTGCAATTTTACATTTAAATTTCACTCTAAATAAATAATAAATTAGTTGTCATTTTTTACTTTTTTGTCCTAGATGCGAAAGTTTTTCATAGCTAGCAACCATCTAGCAACTAGGGATGAACTCGGGCCGGGCCGGGCTTTTAATCCGCCCGGCCCGGCCCGACGCAGAAAAGTGACCGGCCCGGCCCGAGGCCCGGCCCGAAATGAAAACTCTCGGCCCGGCCCGGCGGGCCGGCCCAAGCCGGCCCGAAATTTCGGGCCGGCCCGACTTTCATTCAGTGAATGAAAAGATATTTTTTTCAGCTGTGTTTAACAAGAAACTATCACTCTTTTGTTTGATTTAAGAGTATAATGATCTTGAGTTACAATGAAGATACTTGTGGAACATACCGCAGTATATCATTTAATTTATGATTCTTTGAAAAATCCTAGAAATATGTAACAAAAGTACAAAATGTTTAGCAATTTTCAATGTTTATGAAATTGTTACAGACGGATTTTTATAGTGTTTTTTACTTTGAGAAACTGAAACTTTTGGAGTTGAACTTTGATCTACAATTTGACTGTCTTTGTCCTAGTTCTTTTAAATTTTTAATTGACCGACTGACAAATCGTGCCAAAGTTCAAGATTTCACACTTTTGGTGAATTACGGAATGCTAAAAATTAAATAAATTGTTTATAGATCATAGTATAAACGGTACCAATCTTCACCGGTTACGTACCTATTGTTACTAGAACTTAATGAACCTGAAAGTCAAGAAATATACCAAATGTTCGCTTAAAAAAGTTGGATTTTCAAATTGTTGTATGTAGAGGATACCTTATTCTTTAGAAATACACATCATCTGATGGAATAGAAGTAAAATGTGTTACATGCCAAAATTTGGCAATGTACATTGTGAAATATGTAAATAAATTCTCGCAAATATTTTTTAAATGAACTTGTCAATTTCCGTCGTGCCTGAGTGGAGTGAATAGCGCAAGTGCGCGCGGTGTGATGAGACGTCATTAAGCTACGAGACCTCAAGCCCAGAACATCTATCTGTGCGGGATTGGTGTCTTTCCTCTTTTTAGGATGTAGGTTCCCTTCTACCATATTTTTGTGTGCCTCTACCTATATCCTTCTCGTCTCACCTACCAACGAGCATAGAGAATGGACGGATGAAATTTGGTGTCAATAATCTCTTTTGTGATTAGGTGACCTGTAAAACATGTTTAACTATATTGGAAAATATCAAAAAATTCACACAAGGATGAACCTTTTTTTTTATTATTTGAGTCTTTCATTTCCCACTGATTCGATAACATTTGTATTGTTGTCAAAGTGTTTTCACGGAATACTTTTCGAGTTTACTTCAAGACGCCGTTTTTTACTTCTTCCTAAACAAGACGAAAAACTGATTATTAAGGGGTGTATTAAGACACTACGTGAAAATATAATTAGGAACATTTACTTACTCAATGTGAGATAGAAGTGAAAGGATAGTGGAGTATTATCTACTCATGCGTTTTTCGGCCCGAAAATTTCGGGCCGGCCCAAATTGTTGGGCCCGGCCCGGCCCGAAAAAAGATAGGCCCGGCCCGGGCCCGGCCCGAATAAAGTAGTCAACGGCCCGGCCCGGATTCGAGCCCGAAATCAGGCCGGGCCGAGCCGGGCCGAAAGCCCGAGCCCGAGTCCATCCCTACTAGCAACCAATCACCTAGCATGCTTTACTTTCGCTTTTAATTCCCTTGTTAAAACAGAAAATTGGTTTTATAGAGGGGGAGAATGAAAATATATTTGTCAATGTTCTAAGTCGTTATTGATACTGAAAGAATAACAACTCATATTTTTTCTTATTTAATGACGTGGTCGCCATTGAGGAATAAAAAGTGTGGTTTGGACAGACAATTACTGTAAAACAAGGGTTTCGCTCTACTTAAACATTTTGGTTAATTAAAAATCCTGAAATACAGTTAATTTGTACATAGTAAATTTTTTTCAGAAATTGCAGAGATTAGTGGAGATTAAAAATTCCTCTAAGAATTGGAATATTTTAAAAATTTTATGTTGACTTTGGTATTACATTAGGAAAAATTTTTAAAAGTAGAAAATTCAGGATTTGACTAATGAATATGTTCATTGCGTCCAAATGTTTTACTCATTTTCTGGTGCTCAATTTTGATCAAAATTTATGTGATGGTATAAATTTGCAGTTGTATGATATTGTCATTAGGCATATAGTTAATATATAAGTTTACTGACACTCTAGTTACGAACAAACAAATGATCCAAGGAAATGATTTCAAAAAGTAATGAAATGCTCATCGTAGAATGCATTAATTTCTTATAAAAATTTGAAAGTTACATGAAAGTAATATGTCTTTCGTAGGGGTATAAAAACCATTCAAAACTATTTAAACAACTTACCAATGCATCCACGTGGTCCAGTACTGAACGGCATATAGCTATACGGATGTCTTTCCTTTGTTTTTTCAGGTAGAAAATGTTCAGGATAAAATTCGTTTGGCCGTTCCCAATGCAAAGGATTTCTGTGAATGTTATATATAGATACAAGAATAGAACAGCCTTTGGGAATTGTCCAGCGATCTGTAGGCACTTACGTTACTGCTTATAGACTAACTTATAGAACTTACCTATTTGATAGTTTTCAGTAGCTTCTCTCATAATAAACGGTGCAACTGGAAATAGCCTCATTACATCCTTAACACACATCAACAAATATTCAAGTTTTGGTAAATCATCAAATTGCACACTCCGAGGCACTGGTCCAAAATGCTCTAAGAGTTCTTGCGCAACTTTATTTTGGATTTTAGGATACATTCCTAATAACACCAGAGTAAAACTGCAAATAATTGTAACTGTGTCTTCACTCTAGAACATGTATCTAAGCCTCATCGTATCGATAAGTGACTAATTACTTACAGCAGTATATAAAGTGGTAAAGTGTTCTACAAGTTCTTGATCATCAGAAAAATACGCAATTTCATCTTTTATTGACAGCATTTGATCCACTATAGATTGATATGGTCCATCGTCAGTATTATTATTGTGCTTGCTTTTGGCGGTATCTATACACTTTTAATCACAATTAAGATCACATGAACAATTACAACAATAATTGCTATTTACCTTTCGCATAAATCCATGAACTATTGATCTTCCTTCATCTTGAACTTTTTTGTATCCCAACAAATTAAAAAGTAAATCATTTTGAAGCCAAACTTTTACTATTCTTGAGTGTACTAGTATATACATTCTAGAAAATATATCCAGGTGTTTGCTATTGCTTTAGAATATTACTCATACCTGTTAATTGTGTCAAGAATTTTATCCATATCTCCAGCTTGAGCGTTAGGATTAATCCCCAAAAATGATTCTAAAAAATTATATTAACTACAATAAAACTGAAATGGGACTTGAAACTGGAATTTAATTTAGTAACAAGTGTGCGTATTATTGTTAGATGTCAGTAAGAAAAATTTCATTATGAAGTTGTAGACTTCTTACTGCAAACTTCACATATGATAATATGCATATAAAAATTTACTTTACATAAATTGCCACCGTTTAGGTGCAATTATCTAAATATGTATGTTTTTTTCTCTTTTATGTGTTGACAGCTTTGGTTATTTTCTGCTTTATTTGGGCTGTTCCTGGAATAATAAGGAATAAGGAATATTAAGTAGTTTTTACTAATAGTAGACAGTATGTTTAAATGGATAGACGTACATCCCATGTTAAAAGGCACTAATATAATACAAACAATAGAGAAATTAAAAATTACTTTTGCGATGATAGGACTCCTGATTCGAATGTGATTGATAACGGTACACCTTTTAATTCGCACGAATGTGCTTCCACGGCTACTCATTCTCTCAACACCTTTATATTAAAAAAATAGAAAATTCTAAATAAAATCTTTCAACAAAAACATACACCCTTTTATTCATATGATATAAATTATGCTTCACACAAGGTCAATATTTACAATCTATTTACAGTAAAATATCTCACACTTTAATTCAATATAACGTCTTGTGACTTTTACGTTCCTCTATACTTCAACATTTCATTTAGAAGTAGATGGGCCTATCCTGAAACCCTAAATTTACTTTTTCCAGGTCTATGATGAGCTCAATATAAACCCTTTTTATTCTGTATGCATAAAACACCGCATTATCAAACTATACTCGAGACCCGTTTACTCCTTACATCAAATAAAAATAATATTCGTGTATTTACACTCTTAGATTTAAACTAGAAAAGTGTCTATTCATATGTAATCAAATAAATTTTCAGTTCATAAAATTTTTCACCAAGTAACTCAAATCACTCAGTTTTTATAAATCAATACCAGCACCACAGTTTAATAAAAAAATTCGTTACCTGGAGTGTTCTTCGGAATCACCACCTCTGTAGATGACGTCCATCAAGCTCACGTTCCTGGACTACCCCCAATTTCTGCTTTCTAACTAGGACAACCATTCCATCTCGACTCGTTTATCCAATTTTTCCAACGATTTGTGGATACCTTTCATACAGCTACTCCTCCAGAGTCGACACTCCACTTAACGTCCAACCAGTCCTCTCGTTCAAGATATAACTCATTCGCTTACCTCAGTAACATCCAGCATTACTTGTTATAATTATTTATACAAATATGTTCAGCCCGTTTACTTCAATTGCACCTACTTGTGCATTTATAACACTGAAAAATACATACGGCGGGCTGCACTATCACCAGGTTTTTAAGCTAGGATGTCTTTTCAACAGTACTTAATGTAAGCGAAGTGAATCAGCAAATAAGCGAAAAATAAGAGAAATAAGAGAGCTTTGCCATCTCCGGCAAGGTTTATATAAGCTTAAAACCCCTCTTTTCTGACGTACTTTCACTTACCTTTTCTTGAATTGTATCAACCTCCACACCGTTCCACAAAATTCTCCCGTACAAACAACATAACGAACTTTCAAAACTACGAATTTTACCACTCCAACGATTCATTTCTCGAAAAACCAATTAAATTGGCCAACCGTCCGTGTTTTCCATGTAAAACCGTCCCTCTACTATTCCTTCTAAAGAATCCTAAACACACCTCTTATGTCTGCGTCTATATTGTTATTGCACTCATGCTCTAATAATCACCTTGTCTTGTCGCTTACTTACAAAGTCGACGTTATTTCCACTCTACTGCTATCTTTATCCACCGCATATTTTCCATCTTTCTTAATAGTCCCACTATTGCTCTGTCGTCTACGGTTAATGTCGCCTTCCTACACGTGCGCATTGAAAATTGAATAACGTTCACAAACATGTTGCATCTACGTCCTGCCTATTTTTTTTAAACTACACTCTTCTGTCACGCGTTTGAAACTACTTGTCATATAGCCACCTGCTATATTTGATCTTTCTTTGTTATGTATAAGATATAGTCTGTCTCAGGATTTGAACTAGTGAAGCGCTATTGTTAGCCTCGAGTCGTCCGCTAGTACAAACTACCAAGAATTATTTTCAACATAAACTGGCTTTTCCATAAATGTTTATCTACCCCAAGTTTGTTCCATGAGATACTTGACGGTTTTAAAACGCGTTTTCGATATTCAAGCTTGTAGCATTCTACGAAAGCTTTTAACATATGCTATATTAAATAAACGTATCTTGCATAAATTATTGACTTTCTACTGCAAAGCTTTGATATTATCAATTTTCGATCTTGTCGCCGATCTTAATTGTTGTCCTTATATTAACGTCTACCAATTAAACCTACACTATAAATTGTAATTTAATCCCAATCCAATTATTGAAGCTTTTAAATAAATAAATGATTGATTTTATTTATAGGGTGTCTATAAATAAATACTGCTTGTCCTATTGACCTTGCTAAGCGCCTATTCATCACCGCAATATATATATATATATATAATATATATATATATATATATATATATATATATTGCCGTGGAACCTCAGTAAAATTCGTGCCCCCTCCTGGGTCAACATAAAATTTTCAATTTTTTTTTTTAAATTTCTTACCCTTTTATTTGGACGCCCTCGAATTTCTCTGCTCACCTTGGATAGCTCAGCAATCGGCTTCTTTCTGAATATCTATTTGTACGTACATACTTCTCTCACACTCACACACCATCAAATGAAATTACCAAAATAATACAACAACCATACAACCTTTTATTTACACATATTAACATATAAATTATTTACACATGAGTACAAACAGTTTGGTCCAATTATTACCAGCTCAATTTATTGAATGTTTTAAAGTTCTTGATTTTTAAATTATTTTAAACAACTGCGAGTAGATATGAGTAGATGGGCCCCACATGTAACCTTAATTTGACTTCATACTGGTCTATTGTGAGTTCATTATAACCCAGTTTTTGTAAATGCTTTTTAAACCTTGCATTATTGAAAACAAATTTATAGACCCGTTTACTCCTTACAATCACAATTTATAGCCTGAATAAATTGTTATATATTATCAATAAACTCCTTTTCAATATTAAAAATTATTAAATTGTCTTGCACATGTACATTTTTAAACAAATTTTACAAACAAGAAATATGCCACCAATAAGTCAAACACACAAACACAAAAATATCCACAAATGTTTATATAAAAACAGAAATTTCAAATTTATTACCTGGAGACACCTTCACTCCTCGTCACCGCTGGAGATGGTTACCAGATACCCTTGTCGATGTGTCCATCTACTACGCTGAGGCCAGGATCCACAGATCCCCACCATCTAATATCTCCGCTACCACTCCTGTTCTTCTCAAGATATTAGCTTCGTCTCAACAGTAACATTCCATACCAGATATTTCACGCATACAAATTGCTTTCAGTTCTGCTTACCCCAAATATCATCCATCCATTTACTAACTTTGTCGTAGTAACGGCACCTTTTATTTAAATAAGCACTAACTCGTGCAATCATGTTTTTAACTAGCGGATGTTAATGCAACTTTACTGAACATTAATAATTGATAATAGCATTTACTACTATTCTTATAGGTCTGACCCGTATTCAGATCGAAGTCGAAAGAAAGAGAGCTTTAATATCCTCGTTCGCTTATTTATATTATTCCAAACCCCCCCAGTGGAACCCGTTTCAAGTGAAAAGCTTGTTTTCAAAACCGCTTCCTAAAATTTTTAATGTAACGAACACAGACTTTTGCAAAATTCCCACTTTCGTCGTGTTATCTAGAATTTAGTTTACCACCGTCACGAACGCACATTTCCTGAAAACTGTTCGCCATCTACCAATGATAGAATTTTCCCCCGCGCCACCCCTTAGCTGTCTATCTCTGTTCTACGCATATCTGTTGTCTCCTTTCAAACCCCTCTTGAGTTACAGAAAATCGATATTGTAGTTGTCTTTCGCCTTTGCACTTGCATATCTTACGTGACTTCTATCCAACGCTTGCTTTATCTGCTTCTCTGTCTGTTGTATATTATCGATTTTTCATTCCACTCACTCCTCAAGATATTTGTTATTTTCCAGTTTATACAAATCGACTGTTGAAAACAATTTCTATGGAATCCTATATTAACGTTCGTTTAATATTCTCTGAACGTAACATTTAACCAACAGGTGTTTCTTGAAATTATCAACCGTTTGAAAATAACAATTCCTAGATTTTCCCCTTCGTAGTATTTGTGTAAATGAACGTTGGGTTTTAATACGAACAACATTTGCGTATGAAATTATTGATTTTCTATGGAAGCACGCTCTCTTCTTGCTTTCGTGCGTTTGATTATAGGAAATTATGATTAATTATGCGCATCCTTGAACTTTTATGTGCTTTAAAACTTTTCTTCCCTTCTGTAATTTTAACATTCCAATTTAAATATAGAAAAATACCTTAATAATTGTTCGTTTTCACTATATGAATTAATTAATTTGGCGCGTAAAATAATTTGCTCCTATTTCTATATACACGGTTGCTAAAATTTTATTGTCTACACCTATTTACCCTATAAATCCACAACAATATATATATATATATATATACATATTGCTGTGAGAACGCCGCGTTGAGAGTGTCACTAAAAGCGTGCTGTGATACAGATACAGCAATTTGTTAAACTTGAAATTGTACACTTACCTTCCTTTCTAACTTTGCTTGGCTAGCTCAACGGAAGTAACGGAGTTTTCAAAATGAAATCAAACACAGCAGTATCATAAAGCATTTATACAGTTTGAAATATTTTCTCTCATACAAAAGCATATAGAACATTTACATCGTTTCTTTCAAACATAAAATAATTTCTAAGAAGTATTTATTATAAAAAGAATGTTCCGTACCTTATTTTAAATTTACAGAACTAAAGTTTTTTTTTAATGAATATTTTACCTGACTTTGTTTACTCCCACGCTTGTAAGGTTTGTTTGGCCAAAAAATCTTTGACAGATAATTTATTAAAAGATCAGGGTGTTTAGAACTCTGAACACAAAGTTTTCTGGTAAATAAATCCTTTACAAAAAAATTATTAGGACTATCTTAGACGAAATACAAATACTCCAATATCAGTTAAAAATAAATCTAATAGTAATACTTGCAGAATCCACAAAAACACGCCTCGTAATTAAATATCTTCTTATTTTAAATTGAAGTCCAAATCAGCTTACAAGATTTTCCAAATTTAAAATCCTCGTTTCAAGCAGCAGTTACCAAAGTACATTTTCTTTTGGTTAAATCTTCCGTTCGATTATTTAATAAAATTTTTTAAAATAGCATTATATTGAAGAATTTTCTCTTTTTATTGTATTTAATATTTTCCATTTTTTTAGGTAATTTGCGTTTAAAATATCACTTCTTATATTGATTGTAACAATGTAATTATTAAATTACAGCATGCTTACTGTATACTTCAAATATTATCTTTGCAAAGCGACAGCTCGCGACTTAAATCAAAATAACATTACGCGATCGAATTTAAGAATCGAAATGAATCCCCTCTTTTAGCAAACGCTTCCTCATATATCCAAATTATATATATCTAGAAGGTAGTATGAATAGTATGTAACATTATGATGAAAGTGTCTCAAAAAAACTCATTGGCGTCTAAAATCACCGCGTTTATTATCTCGCAATTTTGTCCCAGTTATTAGTGACGTCCACGGTTTGTCCTACTCTAACATACATACAATGATTGTGGCGTATCGCTTCTCTCCAACAGTAAATGCAAAGATTATAAATATTTCTTACCAATTTCTATTACATTTTATGGGTTTTTAGTGATCCGGCCGCTTCTTGAAATAAATGTTTTATTAGATATTTACGTAGTTCTAAATACGTATGACTAATATTCTAGAGAATTCTTTATTTAAAATAAATTTCTGTAATCCACAGGAAAATTAATTGAAACTTTAATTGCAATGCAAAAGGGGTTGCATTTTATAGAAAATATTTGCTTTTAACATAAAAACGTGTTTTTAATACACCTATTAAGGTTAGAATTAAGGTTTCAAATACACAAAATTACTTAATTTTATCCAAATGTGTAAAGCCAGTACTATTCTATGCTATTTACAGCAAATGAAAAGCATTTTTATTAAAAATGTATTGATAATTAATAAATGAAAATAAATGGCTTTGTATTTATCTTAAAATGATCGATTTGTGTTCGCATTGAATGCGTTTTACGGTATCATACAATTAATTATTTTTACATATACAACTTACTTTACTTGCTATTTATTTACAATACGCTAATATCATACAGTGCGATTGATTATACACAGGCAATTGCATTTTTTGCTTGTACATCAATGAATAAAAGTACGCTTGTATTATACAGGGCGTAACCATGAATTTACGGAAATTTCCATTATTCCGGATTCTTTTATATTTTGTTGGGATTTATTTGTAGAATTTGGGTTTTAATAACTTCTCGTGACCTTATCACGATATATATATTTATATATATATATATATATATATATAAATATACATATATATATATATAATATAACATAATATATAATATAATATATAATAATATATAATATAATATATATATATATATATATATATATATATATATATATATATATATTTTATATGATAACGCCGTACTCGGTGTTATGAACGTTTTACTTAACGCCACCGCTCTGTGTTCTCACTTCAATCTTACTAATTTTATTATTATGCCACGGCTAGCCCTTTTTAATCTACACAGAGTGCACAACGTTACGATGATCAATTTTCTCTTTTCGCCCCTTTATGATTACCTATTTGAATTGATAAAACGAAGTCAATTAATTTCATATAATGAACGGAAATAATAATTACAATTTTTGAAATTTTTTAAATACACCCTTCAATCAATTAATATCATATGTATTATTTATCCCAAAATTTATATACTTTTAATTCAATATAAAGTCACCAAAAACTACCTCTTTACAAAAGAATCTGGAACGTTCTAGACTTTTTTATGATTTATTACGTAAGTTTAACGTATGCAATGTTTTTTTTGACTTCCTTACAAGTTTTGGATAAATTGAATAAATTCAGTATTAAAATTTAAATTGAAAAATATCTTAAAATTAAGTAGATCTGACCTGTGATATATTGTTCGTGTTGTGCATATACCCCCTCGCTGTCTTCATTCATATACCAATGCTCTGCTTAGTTGAACCAATATTTGAGTACAGTTACCCCTCGTTTTCCAGAAATCACCTCGTGCTTCTTTATTTTATATTTATCTGCCTATGCTTTGAATCTCTTCCCTTAAATGCTTTCGACGCAGATTAGAAGTGTACCAGAATTGTTCCAAAATTCGATTAGAATTGTCCCCTTAGAATTCAATTAGAATTAGAATTTTTCCCTTAGAATCCACTTAGAATTAGAACTTCTTTTCGACGCAGCTTTGAATTGTCCAGAAATATACCAGAAGTATTATTGTCGATGCTGATTTGAAGTGTCCAGAAATATATCAGGAGTATTATTGTCAACACAGATTTGAAGCCGTTTTTTATAAAAAAAACCGGCAAAAACTCTTCATATATGCTTAACGTAATTGTTGCACTATTTTCACTGCGACATAAATTTGATCTATTTTACTTTATTTATTTTACGCGTAGATTTCTGGTTAACAGTGTCGTAGCTTCGACGTGCATCAGTTGTGGACTGAATCGTGTTATCACCGAATGGGTGTTAAATAGCCTTTTCCCACTACCTCTGGGTTGGGTTTTCAAGCAGTTCTGCAGATTATTTTAACCAACCAGGTTTTGCCTTTAACATTCCTTGTATTTTTGAAGCTGTTTCTGATGTAATTAATTCGCATTCCCATGTAATGGTGTTTATTTGCGGTCTTTGATACTTTTTTATTTGTTATCTTTGCCAGACGTTCAACTTTAAGTCTGTTGTTTTGTGTAGATATCGCTTTTTGGATAATTGTACAAAATAAATGGTGTAGCTTTAATGCTGTTTTCGTTTATGTATTTATGCATCTTTGAAACTGCGATTTCTTATCAAAGCGCTTATTGGTCCAGCGTAATTGCCGAAGCTTTGTTAGGTTTTATCTTTTATCTTCGGCGTCTTTATTTTATAAATTGTAGAACACTTCTCAATGCGTGTTTAATTACATGTACGATTATTTCTCTGCTGAATACGCGTTCTATTGTTGAAAGATATGCTCACTGGCATTACTTAAAATTAATAACGGTCCATATACAGGGTGATAAGTGCTTGCTATTTCCATAATGTATGAATTACTTATTTTTCTGCTAAATAAATGTAGTTTTTTGATTCCTATTGCTATTTATAGTTGCTACACGACCCTTGCTACTTAATACACCCCTAAACAACCCCATATCACAGCAATATGTATATATATAAAATTACAGAGATAGAGAGAACGACAAATCAAAGGCAATGTCGGGGGTTTTAGTGTTTTGATAAAAATTTTTAGTAAAAAGATTAACTCTTCGGTACAGGTACTTCACTAAAGTGGTTAATTTTCTTACTAAAATTTTTTTAACAAAACATTAAAACCCCCGACATTGCGTTTGATTTGTCGCTCTTTCTATCTCTGTAATTTGTTGCCATTTTAATGTCTAGTAACTATTAATATATTGATTTATTTAGTACATGAAAAACTCGTAGTTAATAATTTGCAATTAGAAACCACTTAATTATTACGTTGACATTTTTTATAGTAGCGTGGGCTTTCAACTTTCCTGCCTATTCAATATATTACCAGTTAAACAAGTTTTTACAATGAAATTATAAGTTTATTGGTACATTATGCAAAATGAACAGTTTTACGTTAACTGTAGGATATATTGACAACGTATTCTATTCAGAGATAAAGTTTTGAAACAAACTTGTTATTACTGTAAACCATGACATACTTTAAGCACTAAATTCTGCATAGAAGTAATTTCAGGGTTACTACTGAAAGTTTTATTGAGGGGCATGAAAGTTTTGTGCTTCTACTAACCCTTCACATCAATACATGTACAAGGAAGGTACTAGTTTTCGCAATCTCTGGGAATTATCTATAGAAAAAGCTTTGACGGGGCAATTTAACATTATTTTGAAACGTCTGTGTTTGTCTTTGCGCAACTTTGTAACCAAAAGGGTTGAAGGAAATCTTAGTAACACTTTTTGTTCAATGCAGTCAAAATTATATTACCGATACAAAAGGTAAACAATTATCAATTTTATTTTTTTGAGTCTAACAGAAAATGTCTAGATTACATGCTTTACATAATTTCATGCAACAACGAAAAGTTCAACTTCCATGACTTGTTAATGAATTCCTGGTATGGTTTGAAGAGAATTTTTTTGTCGTCAGATAGTGTTACAACCAACAAAAACGAAGCCCTCTTCGAAACGTGGTTGAAAGTGAATCCATTTTAATGGTTGTTATTGTCAGTTATCCTTATAAAATAATTTTTTTTTTGAAAAAACACTAAAGAAAATTCACTTACCTATGCTTATGTATAATTTTTTCAATTGCTTTTAATTGGTGGTATACTCGTTTATAGAGTGATATGGTAATCAAACTAAATTTGCATTTCAAGATTTTATATGGACGCAGGAATTATATTTTGAATAATAATGTATTTTTCAAGTATTTGCGGTAATATGGTCATATGGATTCATCTAAAATGCAGCACACTATCATCACCCAGAGAAGCGATGGGCTCTGCATTAAAAAGTTCTTTCCAGAAGCAGGCTGCAAACCTAATGCCTTCTACACAGCTCAAATTCTAACCGTAAGAATTTGTAATCTGAACTACACCTTGCTTTGTTAACATTTTTATCAGCTATTGGTAAAAGTCAGTCATTCTAAGGTAGAAGTTTAGCCTTAGCAATTTAGAAATTTTCTGTTATCTAATGTCATCAGGCCACCCATAATGCAAACGTTGTGCAGCGTTATGTAGAACAGCACCAGCAGTCCAGGAAAATACACTTTTTCTGCTAAAAAATGCAAGTGAAGATTGTCTACAGGTGTATAAATAATTTCTAATAAGGTGCAAAATCGTACATGCGTAAAAATATGAAAGGTTAAAAGTTGAAAAAATCAGTATTTTTACGAATATCTCTTAAATTATTGGTTTTATTTTAACAAGGTCATTATGAAAACTATTTATCTTTCTATTTTCCATAAATGAGCGATACGTACAGTTTTGGCCTTCAAAATCTAGCCGGTAATCCACAGAAAAACTAGGTGAAGTACCTCGCTAAAAATTCTGTAAAAACTTTGACTGTACTCACAAGAATGGTTGTCAACTAACTCAGCGGGATGAGTAGTGTATTTGAAGAGGGTCTGGAATACTATTGTGTGTAAAATAATTTCTAATTGGGAATTATCTTAGACGCCACCTAATCTCGAACAATGGAAATTTGTAGGTTAACGATAAGAACACTAGCATACCTTCTTAAAACTGGTAGCTGAACGGAAGGTTTCTAAAATCAAATGTTAAATTACCTGAATTTTAATCACGGTTCTAGGTAGTGGTAATATAATTTACTACGTGGCTGGAACTATTACCTTTGCATTGTTTGTGAAAAATACCAATATTAAAAAATCTTTACTCTATTACACAATTATGTTTTTAACATTATTATGCAATTACATTTCATCACAATTACAAGATAAACATTCTTAAGTAAAACTTTAAAAACCAAATATATCTCAAATTATATTACTTAGTAAACGTTTTCGGCGAACAAAATTACTTTTTACGTTCTTAAACTAATAACAAGAACGCACTGTGGGTACGTTTATAAATTTTATGAAGTTAATTAAAACTGTGCATTCTTTTACGGTAACTTTAGGTTATAGTTTCAGAAATTTAAACATAAATACCCGATGAGCGATTTTTGACTATAGATAATTCGGACACCACTAAAAGCGATTATCCTCTGGATTTAATCTGTTTTGACCAGATCCTACTAGGACTTCGAAAGAAACCAGCTGTTCTGAATCAACATGCTTTTGTCCAACATGAAGTTGTCGATTTAATGGGAACCAAGGTGTCTCTAAAATTAATAGCAACCAACCTGGTAGGGTATGCTACGAATTTTATTGAGAAATTGCAATCCATTCGATACCTTTTCTTTAAGGTTAACGAATTTACTCAAGTTACATGTAATCTGTTAGGATGGTAAAAATGAAGTTCTTAACCAACAAGTTTTCCCTTCATAAAGCGATTTGAAATATCTTCGGCAAAATTCGGAGAAATGAATTGCAATTTGAAATTACTTTGTATCGTTCTTTCTCTCTCTACATGTGTAATATTATCATACTTAAAACTTATAGCTAGACTCAGAGAAATTGACTCTTCATTTTTTTAATCAGCATATATTTAACGTGCAAACTTTTTAATACTAAAACGATGAGGTTATAGGCGACAAAGTTATACATCATTAACCAAAACAAATGAATCATAAATTGCGCTGTTTTAGAACATAAAGTTGCCATGCTATCATTTTTAACTTTAAAAACGCCCATAATGAATTTGACAACCTATGAGTATTAACAATATAAGATCTAAATTAATTCTTCCTTAAATCAAAAATGCATGTAACCTAAAAATTATGTTTCTTAAAGGAAATAGGCCTAACCCTGTTGGTGGGATTTACCAATACAGAAACTATTCAAATGAAATATGATTATAAACATTTCAAGGAAATGCCACAACTCCCTCTGGAAACGTTGACTTCGTGAATACCTACCCATATTAAATCCTAGAACGAATGGTTCGAGCAGACCAAACAAATTAGGAAGGATATTATGTAATTATCGTAGATGACAACACACCACGGCCTAAGGGCCGGATCATAGAGGTGATAGTTAGTAAAGATGGCTACGTAAGAAGAGTGACTATACAGACACCAATTAGTATTTATAAAAGACCAACTGTACAAGTAGCAGTTTTGGATATCAGAACAGATGAGAGTAAGTCGGCCAATAACTAATGCTACGTCCGTAATACCGGGAGGAGGGTGTGGCTGAATCACTGCTAACTATAAACAAATGCTTGTACAATGTTACTAAACTTAGATTTCTATTCCGTTTACAATTTATTTAAAGAAAATCAGGTTTTATTGGACATTTACAAAGCTGCGAACGACTCTTTAGTATAGAAATTTGATTGCATGTAATCAAATACTCCAACCCAACGCGCTTTAACCTGTAACGGTATTTTTAATTCCGCGTTTTCACTCATGTTTGAAAACTTGTTTACTGATTATCCCGGAATTCAATACAGTCGCTGATTTACTGCATAATCAACCTTACTGTATGGCGACTGCTGTATGTCAATTGAATTCGAGGCTCTATAACTGAAGATGAAAGACGGATAGCTCCCCTCTAAATAATATCCGTGTTTGATAGCTTTTCCGTCCCAGAGTCATCGCATGTTCATTTTCGTTCTCACCAGATTGGTGCGCCTAACTGCTAGATTTTCGAGGTCAATGTTGTAATATTTATATAAACAGTCGTTTTGTTCTCACACTTTTACATTGGATACCGTAAGCGGCAATATAACGATTATTGAGGGTTTTACAAGGAAACGAACGCGTTGATAGTAAGACCCTTCTAGACTACCGTACCTAAAAGTTGAAGCGACAAGTCAGTGTGTGTAATGCAGTAAAGTTACCTTTGAATTCCTATCTTCTCCTTATCTCTTAATATCTGCATGTTTCTTGTTTTAATGTTGAAGGTAATCTGCAAACTTCGCTGTATCTGCTAAATAGAGACCACTGTACCCATACGAACCAAGCGTACATAGTTAGAGGAACAATACATAGCTATTGCTGCGCAGCAATCGCCGTATTACAAGGATTCATTCTCGATGGAGTGCAAGCTAAGTATCCCGACACATGCTGGTATACAACTTGTCTTCTTTTGTGTATATCAAGGGAATATTCCTTATCAGCGTTTGATGTAGTTACGTGATAAGAAACGTGACACTATAGAACTATTGTTTGTTGCTGCGAATCGATATTATCACTCCACAGGTGTGATGTGCCATTGTTAAAAATGTTTGGTAAAAGTTCCCACACGCTTATTCTTTACAAAAGATATTATGTACAATTTAAAAGAATGTTTGACAAAAGCTCTCACATGTTTATTTTCTACTGATTAGTTTTATTTTGTGTAAAATACGAGATGCGCACTTCGTATCTAAAGTATTAATTGTTCGTATCCAATAATTGTTTGCTTTGAAATAGTAACGCTTAATTTATTTCTTTCGCTTGTTTGTATAAAACCCTTTATTTATTCTTATTGTTAATAGATAATCGTTGGCGATGTGCTTTTTTTTTGGTATTTAGGTGAATCCCTTCACTCTCCGAACTTGGCCTGGTATTTCTGTTTCGTCCATCTACGTTTAGGTACGTAGCATAAAATTTCGACGCCCTGGCGTGGGGCTCCGATTTTGTTTCGAGTAACTTTGGCCCCGATTTTGTTTTAGTTAACGGTTACTTCGAATTGGTTTCGCTTAATTTCTGCTCCGAGTTTGTTTTAGTTAATTTTTGGCTCCGAGTTTGTTGTAGTTAATTTCTTTTTGCTTCGATTGTGGGTTTTTGTTAATTTGTGTTCCGATTTGGTTCCGCTTAATTTTTGGCCCAATTTTTGTTTTGCTTCCGGCCTGATTTTTTTTGATTTGCGGCCCAAGTTACTACATGATCCTTTTTCTCGGCCTAATACTACTTATGCTTTCGTCCCTTACGCTCGAACTTGTATTTATTTTTTCCTTTATTTACTGTGGGAGTTTGATCTTCTTAAATTTTAGTTGTGGTTTCCTTCTCAATCGCTCAGTATTATTGGTTGGCTAATTTCAGATTATTGGACTTGTGTTTTCGCCAATAATCATAGTCCATTGAAAACGCTGGCGTCCAAGATTTTTCTTTTTCTTCCTTCCCTCTCGGTACATTTTGTGCTCCCGGTCAAGTCTAGAGTTGGTTTCTTTCTCCGATTTTTCTTTTATTTTACAGTTCTATTCTAATTTCTACTTTGTTGTTTCGCTTATTGGTGTTCCTGAAGTTTATCCGTCGGATATGTTCAATATTGTCCTGTATACGCAATAACTTTTCTTTTGGTTTCTATCGAGTGACGGTTAGCCTTTATTTAGTTACTTTCTACCCATTTTTATTTCTTGTTCGTATTCAAAAGACTCCTGTTTTGGCTTCCCATCAAGGTCTCCCAGTGTGGGAGTGGAATTTGAAATTATCCGATAACCCAAACACTCTTACCGTACATGTGTCAGAATTGCAGCTATTTGAGTCTGCAGTGATTATCGGCATAGGTTATCTGACTGGAAGTCGTTGTCTAATTTACTGATTCAACATTTTGAACCCCCGGATTTTGCTTATAAGCGTACTACTATTGAGGAAAATACTTTTACTTCACATGACCGAATTGTTAAGATTTCTTCTACGCCGTACGTTCTACTGTTCTTTTTCCTAGTCCTACGTCAGGTCGTATCTTTTAATTGCGACAAACCTGGTCATGTTTCGACACGTTGTACTCGTCCTAAAGTACTCCATTGCTATGGTTGCGGGCATAAGAGAGTTACTTGCCACTACTGTCCCAACTGTCATTCTACCACTAATAGTTCTTCAAATAGTACTTTAACTTCTGTTCTCAGCTCTAGGAACCAAACTTCTTCGGCCTCTAATTCTACGTTCTCTTCTGTACTTCATCCAGGTCATCTTGATACTACTATCAAGACCTACTCTTCTTCGGAAAATATAGCTTCTAACAAAATTTATTCCATCTCTAGTTCGTCATCCTATTCTACTCCTCCTTCCGCTCGCCCTACTTATTCACTCTCATCCCAAACTGTGCCTTCACCACCATTACAACCCATGCTTCGAATTAGTGACTTGCAGCTAGCTTCTCAAGAGTTTGTTCCCGCTTTCTTACAGATTCTACCCAAGAAATTTCTGTCGTGTCTGCAATCACAGCCGTAGCTGAAGTGACGATAACTTCTAATTCAGTGTGCTAAAGGTCCTGTTGAAGTTTATGAACCTGTATCTTTAATGTCTTTTGCCGTTTCTGTCAAAATTTTACCTGTTCCTGCTTTCCTAAATGGTTCTACTCAATCACAGCCGTAGCTGAAGTGAAGATAACTTCTAATACGGATAGAGAAGGTCCTGTTGAAATTAGTGAATCCGTAGCTGTGATGCCCCTTGCTGTTGTCGTCAAAGTTTTACATGGTCCTGTTTCTCCGTCCACTATTGTGAAGGAATCAGTTCCTATCGTGGCTGAAGTTTTGTCTGTTTCTACTCCGTTGTCGGACGTTGATAAAACGTTACCTACCTTTGCTCATTTTTCTCATGCTGACAAAATGCTACTTGATTCTGTTCTTTTAGTTAAGGTTGGTGAAATCCTAGCCGATGTCCTATTATCTAATGTTGACGAAGGTCAACCGGATTCTGCTTTCTCATCTATGGCGTATGAAGTTTTTCCTGATACTGTTTGTTCTTGTAAGGTGGTTACTCCTACACCCAATGCTGTTTTCTTTCCTAAGTATGATACTTCTAGTCCTTTATCTGACGTCGATGAAATTTTTACCTGCTTCTGTCCATTTCTCTAACGTAACGGAAGTGTGCTCCGCTTGTGTTTCTTCTCGTAAGGTTGATTCTTGCACAGCCAATACTTTTTCTTTTCCTATCGTTGATATTCTGACCACCCACGATGTTTTCTTTTCTGCCGTTGACTTTCTTACCACCAATCCTAACAACAAACAACGTCCTTCTATGACGCGTTTTGAGTTTTCTAAACTACCCTTGCCACTTCCTAAACCTAGTGCTATAACTACTACACCCCTGCTATTCCTATTTGGCAAAAACTGCCCAAAAGAGGCAGACTTTATTCTATGCTCCTTCCGAACCTGAGGATATATGTCGGCGAAATTCTAAAGTCCTTGATCTTGTTTCATTTTCCTTCTGACGGCGTAAACTACTTAAGCCCAATATCTAGTCCTCGCGCCCCAGATTCTTATGCCGACTTTGCTCTCCTTCGGACTTGATTTTTGGACATTAGGATTTCGTTTTACTTCCCAGTTTTGCTAGGTTTTCTTTCGTTTTCTGGTTTTTTCTTAACCCGTGTGGGTCCGGAAATAGAATAGCCCCATGGTACGGCCTGCCTGTCGTAAGAGACGACTACAGCGGTCCAACACATACACACACGCACACTTTATACACACACACACACACTTCTTACACATCCACACACACGCACGCACACGCACACACCTACTCATACATAGCTACACTGGGATTAAGTTTTATTTTCTTTTGTACGATTCTTAGGTTTTTTTGTTGGTGTTATTCTTTTTGATTTTTTCTCTCGTTCCTTTCGTTCCACATTCTTCTCCTTTTTCCTGGTGCTGGTTTTCTTTGCTGTCGGTCCCTAGTCCGATTGTGTTTCGTCCATCCGCTCCTGTGCTAGGTACTTTCTAGTACGTTCTTCTTTCTTCGGAAACCACGACTTAGCCGACTTTAGAACTAGTTAACATTTCTTTTCTTTGGTTCTTCGGTTTTGGTTGCCACAGTTAGTAGTACATCGTTTCTTTTTACTAGCGCTCTCCCTTTCTTCCTCTTGTTTCCCTTGTTGTCCTTTTGTTTACTTGAGGCTTGACCTTTGGGTCCTGTTTTGGTTTGCACTGTTGGTTTTCTTCCTCGTTCCTTTTGTTCTTGAGATTGATAACCTAACTGTTTCTTCTGAGAAACATCCGTCCTTTGACGACTTCGCAGTGCTGAGCCGTTTCACCTTAGTCCTCCTTGATTGCTTATTACCCGTTTTCCCTTCCTTCCTTCTTCTTTCCTTTCTCTCTTTCTATTATTGGTCCTTCGAGCCGGATTTTGTTTGGTGTCTGTTTTTGTTACTTTTTTATCCGGAATCTGTCGTGCTCGGTCTTGTTGTTGTTTTAGGGGTTTATTTTTCTTTTTCTGTGTTTTTGATGTTTTCTTAACAAATGTTCTTTTAGTTTGAAGCGAATTTTTTTTCTTTTTGTTTTGTTTGCAGGGGGTGTTGGGTCCTGCCCTTTCCCGGATTTTGGATTTCCTATCCCGGCCTGTTAATTTTGCTGAGGGGATTTGTTACGTTTATTTTTCAACACAAATTAAATACCCTTTTTCTCTGATTTAGTCATTACCCGCTCGAGTAAATTCCATTTCTATTCTTAAATTCTGCAGCAATACCCTATATAGTGTACCTGTTCAGGGTAAGACCGCTTTAACATAATTATAACTCAAATCCATTTTGTTTTTAAAACGAAAATTTATTCCATAAATTAAATAGTCAATACCTTGTTCTAGGTATCCGATAATTTGTTGAACATTCCGATAACGTATAATTGCTTTCCCTTGTGTTTCCCATCTAAAGACTTGTCGAAATAATGGATCCTACTATTATTTGATAGCGTGTTTTCCAGTTTGCTAATCACGCTTTGATAACGTGAGGATTGCAGTTCGAATTTGTGTCATTTGAACTAATTTTTAATTTGATTCTGCAGCTTGTGCGTTGAAATATTTTTGTACATTATTCGTCACAGTACTTCAAGAGCGATGTACGTTTTTTTGTTTGACAAGTAGGAGGTATCTTGCTTGTATCGGTGAGTTTTTCCGCGCTTACCCATCCTAATCAGATTATATTTTAGCTCTTAGCTGGAGGCCAAATTGGCTCTTTTTATGTAGGCACTGTTCTTTGCCAACTGCCGTTGCCTGTAGATCGCTAGTGCCGTTATGGTAACAGGGTAAATAGATCCCGACGACCGTGGCGATGTGGTGCTGATTCACTCCCGATGTCGCGCAAGCTAAGTATCCCGACACATGCTGGTATACAACTTGTTTTCTTTTGTATATATCAAGAGAATATTCCTTATCGGCGTTTGGTGTAGTTACGTGATAAGAAACGTGACACTGTAGGACTATTGTTTGTTGCTGCGAATCGATATTATCGCTCTGCAGGTGTGATGTACCATTGTTAAAAATGTTTGACAAAAGTTCCTACACGCTTATTCTTTTCTATCGATTAGTTTATTTTACAAAAGGTATTATGTACAATTTAAAAGAATGTTTGATAAAAGCTCTCACATGTTTATTTTTTACTGATTAGCTTTATTTTGTGTAAAATACGAGATGCGCACTTCATATCTAAAGTACTAAATTGTTCGTATTGCATAATTGTTTGATTTGAAATAGTAATGCTTAATTAATTTTTTTCGCTTGTTTGTATAGAACCCTTTATTTATTCTTATTGTTAATAGATAATCGTTGGCGATATGTTTTTTTTTTGGTAATTATGTGAATCCCCCCACTCTCCGCGTTTGGTAGTTAGCCTGGTATTTCTGTTTCGTCCGGCTACGTCTAGGTACGTAGCAAGTTACTACATAAAAGCGCATAGTTCCTAAGAGTTTTCAGTTTCAATCGGAGTGATTTAAATTACGGAAGATAGCCTTAAAGTAAATAGTTTTGTGGAATATAAATAAGTGTTTATCTAGATAAATTACGTAGTCGAACTTAGTGATAAAGTAGTTTGTCGTCGTGTTAAGAACTAAATTAGTGCAGTTATTATTGTTAGTGATTAGCTTAATAATAATTTTCATCAGCGAAATTTGTAGCGGCATCTCCAGTACATTAAGATTTCTTCGCGTTTGCGAGTAAACAGGTTTATTTATATTGGACCAATAAATAACAGTTAAACAAGTTCGTTACAGTACTGTTAACAATGTGTACCGTTCTTACTTACCCGTAACAATATCACAAGCACATCGATGAAGGTAACTTTCGATATCAAATGTCTCTTGATCAACTTTTGGTGCCAATATTTTAGTTAGAACATCCGCCTGTTGCCTGAAAATTTGGAAATACTGCTCTATCTTTTTGTGTATAAACAAAGGTGCAATTAAACGTCTATCTGCTTTCCATTTTGGACCTGAATTAAAATAAAAATTATAATTCTAAATATTGAATTAAATGTAACTTACCAGAACCACTAATCAAGGACTCTCCATGAAAAGGCTTCATAAATCTGTAGACTTGATCCTTTTGTGCAAACTTCATTGAGGACATAATTTTCTAAAATATTTATTAACTAATTTTTTTAATACATAGGACATTGATATAAAAATGGTAACGCTAGTGCGTTATTTAAGCAAACATTTAGTTACTTAAATGAGATTTTAGCATAAAAGCAGCTTGTAAAATTCAGATGGTTTGGTAGTGTACATTTAATAACGTGGTTATTCCAATATATTAAATTAGAATAAACAATTAAAATAATAAAGTATCTAGTTCATTTTTATACAAACAGCAATAACGATCGGGACCGTACATAGCGTATTAAATTTAGAAAAATACAAATGAATCTAGGTAAATAATTATTGCACGAAAGTTTATTTGTATACATTCACATGAGTTCAAAAGTAAACCATTGGATCATAGAATTGGACCGACAGACCATACAACCTTAATAATTTTAAAACAAGCCATAAAACAATGCTAGACTATCCCCACTATTCATAAAGTCATAAATAACAGTAATAAAAATGTGTTTCGAACGTAAACAAATATTGCCGCATTCGGTATCCAATGTAAAAGTGGGAGAACAAAACGACTGTTTATGTAAATATTACAACATTGATCTCGAAAATCTAGCAGTTAGGCGTACCAATCTGGTGAGAACGAAAATGAGCATGCGATGACTCTGGGACGAAAAAGCTATCAAACTCACGGATATTATTAGGAGGTGAGCTATCAGTCTTTCGTCTTCAGTTATAGAGCTTCGAATTCAACTGATACACAACAGTCGCCATACGGTAAGGTTGATTATGGAGTAAATCATCGATAGTATTGAATTCCGGAATGATCAGTAAACAAGTTTTCAAATATGAGTGAAAACGCGGAATTAAAAATACTGTTACAGGTTAAAGTGCGCTGTGTTGGAGTATTTGATTACATGCAATCAAATTTCTGTACTAAGGAATTGTTCGGAGCTTTGTAAATGACCAACAAAACCTGATTTTTTTAAATAAATTGTTAAAGGAATAGAAATCTAAGTTTAGTAACATTGTACAAGCTTTTGCGTATCAGTGATTCAGCCACCTCCTCCTCCCCGTATGACGGACGTAACATTAGTTGTTGCTCGACTTACCCCCATCTGTCCTGATATCCAACTACTACTTGTACAGTTTGTCTTTTATAAATACTAGTTGGTGTCTGTATAGTCACTCTTTTTACGTGACCATCTTTACTGACTATTACCTCTATGATCCGGCCCTTAGGCCAAGAGTTCCGTGGATTGTTGTCATCAACGATAATCATACTGTCATCCTTCTTAATTTGCTTGACGTGCTTGAACCATTCGTTCTAGGGGTTAATATGGGTAGGTTTTCACGAAGCCAACGTTTCCAGAAAGAGTCGTGACATTCCCTTGAAATGTTTATAATCATATTCCATTTGAATAGTTTCTGTATTGGTAAATCCCACTATCAGGGTTAGGGTTATTTCCTTTCAGTAATATGATTTTTAGGTTACATGCATTTCTGATTTAAGGAAGGATTAATTTTGTATATTAAATTGTTAATACTCATAGGTTGTCAAATTCATTATGTGGGTTTTAAAGTTAACAATGATAGCATGGCAACTTTGTATTCTAAGGCAGTGCAATTTATGATTCATTTATTTTGGTTATTGATGTATAACTTTGACGCCTATAACCTCATCGTTTTGGTATCAAGAAGTTTGTACGTTAAACTTGTGCTGATTCAAAAAATGAAGAGTCCCTTTCTCTGGGTCTAGTTATAGGTTTCAAGTAAGATAATATTACACATGTAAAGAAGTTTGTACGTTAAACTTGTGCTGATTCAAAAAATGAAGAGTCCCTTCCTCTGGGTCTAATTATAGGTTTCAAGTAAGATAATATTACACATGTAGAGAGAGAAAGAACGACACATAGTAATTTTAAATTGCAGTTCATTTCTCCGAATTTTACCGAAGATATATCGAATAGCTTTATGGAAGGAAAACTGTTTGGTTAAGCACTTCGTTTTTACCATCCTAACAGATTACATGTAACTTGAGTAGGTTAGTTTACCTTGAAGAAAAAGTATCGAATTAATTGCAATGTTGTATCATACTCTACCAGTTTGGTTGCTTTTAATTTTAGAGACACCTTGATTTCAATTAAATCGACAACTTCATGTTGCATAAAAGCTTGTTTAATCAGAACATCTAGTTAAGTCCCAGTAGGATCTTGTCAAAACAAATTAATTCCAGGAGATGGCTTTTAGTGGTATTCTAGTTATTCACAGTCAAAAATCACTCATCGGGTATTTATGATTAAATTTCTGAAATTATAACCTACAGTAACTGTAAACGAATGAACATTTTTTTCTATTTAACTGTATGAAATTTATAAACGTACCACAGTAGGTTTTTGTTAATAGGTTAAGAATTGGAATAGTAACTTTGTTCGCCGAAAACGTTTTCTATTAAGTAATTTGTGATATACTTGGTTTCTAATTTTTGTTTTAGAATGTTTATAATAGCATTCAGCGACCCTCTTCAAACATTTTACGACCCACCCCACTGAGTTAGTCGGCAAGTATTCTAGCTAGTACTAGAGACTTTTAGTACTATACCGAAACATAATTTTTAGCGGGGTATTCTACCGGTTTCTTTGGAGCTTCTTCTATACAGAGATTTGAGTGTATTGTACGTTTGGACGGCTCTATATGAATTTTGAGGGGTCTTGGACAAGTTCATTTTGTGCGTGCATACTATTTATTTGAACGCTATGTGGTTATTGGTCAGTTAGTGAGGAGTACGGC
The DNA here is from genome assembly GCA_036346225.1 of Platerodrilus igneus. NCBI lineage: Eukaryota > Metazoa > Arthropoda > Insecta > Coleoptera > Lycidae > Platerodrilus > Platerodrilus igneus. The sequence goes on from JARFIW010000753.1 coordinate 3,065,454, forward strand.
TGGTTGCATACTCTTAGAGTCCGTACCAATCCTTTCTATGCTTCATTCATATGTGGAGAGGCAGGCGGGATAAAAACCATCTTGTGGAAGAACTAGTGAACTTATCAGCCAGTTTGTAACTATTGTGACGTACCAAAGATTCTTTTAGTTCGCGTTCGGCACCGTGAAAATTAGTTGCATTATAGCAATGTATTTGTAAGGATATATCGCATCGACCCATGAAGTTTCGTAAATCCAGAATGTAGGCATCTACAGATGAGTCACCAATCTGGTGTGCACTGCACGCGTTGTAAAGCTTGTTATGAGTACCCTCATCTTTTTTCCGTTTTTTCCCAAGAAAGATCAATATAGGTTTATAATAGTCTAACCCAATAAAAGAGAACGGACAAGTTTAAACTGACAATCTAACTACCGAGAGATCTCCATTTCAGGAGGTTTGGGATGGCGAATTGTATTTTATATAGTTGGCATTATTTCCTTGTTGACTTCAATGTAGTTCGAAGTCGGCATGAAATATAGTAGTCAAAATTCCCTAATTGCAGTTTCGTAATAATGGTGGTGATATTTTTTGTGAAAATAATTTATAATTAACTCGATGACGTGATGTTCCTTTGTGAGTGCAATGGGCCTGGTCATATTAAATTGTGCACTTATTATTGTCGCGGGTCTTCCGCGTACTCTAACAAATTCATTATCGTTCGGATTTTGTACCATAGCTTTAGCCAGTTTTGGACTGTGTATCATTTTCTTTTTTCTAGGCATTGTGATTTTCGTAATGCCATTGAATAAATGTCAGGAATAGCGATGTCATCATATCTTCACAATAACTCTGTTTCGAATTTTGTTCCTTTTGGTATAGTAGTGCCTTCTATGATAGCACTGATCTTCAAGTGAGATAAGACTGATTGAAGGTGCAGAAACACCAAACTCGTATTAAAATAGTCCTAGCTCATTCAACCCTTTGCATGTATTTCGGCAGTGATATGATAATATTGGAACCCTTCAGTAGTATTACTCGTTTCTTATTATTGGCACTAAATTCACCACCGTAGCCGGCTGATAGATTAGTCCACTAATTGAGTATTTGATTAGTCAATTAGTGACCAGTCGATTAGAAGTGTGAACGATTAATTGACTAATCAAGTAATCGTCTAGACAACAAGTCGGCTAACCAATTATCTAACTAGCCGATTATTCAATTGACTAACGGTTAGCAAGCTCATCGATTAACCAACTAACCAACTAACCGACTAGTGAAATAATCGATTAACTGACTAACAGCTTAGTAGGGTAATCGATTAACAAACTAATCAATTAGTCGGCTAATCAAATGATCTACTACTTGATTACTTGTATCACAAATTGGTGGCTAGTCGATTAAATGTCTAAACCAATAATTAACTAATCAATTAGTCCACTAGACGGTTGGGTGAATATTCAGTTAGCCAAATAACCGATTGGTCGGGTAATTGATTAATTGATTAACAGTTTAGTTGGGTAACTGATTAACCAATTGACCGATAAACTGGCTAACGAATAGGCCCATTAATTGACTACTTGATTAATTAATTAGTGACTTATTTGTTAGATGTTTAAATGATTAACTGACTAATGAAATTAGTCAACTACAGGATTGGTCAAATGTGCAATTTGCTAACTAACCGATTGGTCGGATTAATTTATTACATGCCTAACAGCTTAGCGGGTTAATCGGTTAGCTCAACTAACCCATCAGTCGACTAATAAATTACTCCACTAATTGATTAATTATTTAACAATTAGTGACTAGTCGATTAAAAGTCTAAACTATTGACTAATCAATTAGTCCATCAGACGATTGGTCGATGTTCAGTTAGCCAACTAACCGATTAGTAAAATAATTGACTAATTAACTAACAGCTTAGCCGTCAAATCTATTATTCAATTAACCAATTAGTCGGCTAACCAATTAGTTCACAAATCAATTACTTCTTTCACCAATTGGTAACTATCCGATTAAAAGTCTAAACGATTAAATTACTACTCCATTAGTGCAACAGATGATTGGTCGGAGGTTCTATTTGCCAACTAACCGGTTGGTTGAATAATTGATAAGTTGTGTATAGTCGGCTAATCAACTAGACAACTAACCAATTAGCTGGTCAACGGGTTACTCCATTAATTGACCAATCAATTAATTATATACTGACTAGTTTATTAGAACTTTAAATGATTAAATTACTAATTAATTAGTCGGCAAGACGATTGGTTGGACGGTAAATTTACCAACTAACCGATTGGTTGCACAACTGATCAATAGTCTAATATTTTAGGGAACTAATCAATTAGCTGTTTAACCAATTAGCCGGCTAATCATTTAGCCTACTAATTGATTACTTGTTTGACCAATTAGTGACTAGTCGAATAAAAGTCTAAATGATTAATTAACAAATCAATTAGTCCGATATGCGATTGGTCGGATCTAAAATTAGCCAACTAGCCGACCAGTCGGATACTGATTAATTAAATAGCAGCTTAGCCGACTAATCGATGAACTAACTCACTAATTGGTCGGATAACTATTTGTCCACTAAATGTATACTTGTATCACCAATTAGTGGCTAGTCTGAAGGATTAATTGATTATTCAATTAGCCCACTCGATGATTGGTTGGATGTACAATTAGCTAACTAACCGATTGATAGGATAATCGATTAATTGATTAACAGCTTAGTCGACCAATCAATTAGCAAACTAACCAACTAGTTGGCTAAACTACTGGTTCACTGATTGATTATTTGCTTCACCAATTAGTGACTACTCGATTAAAAGTCTAAACGGATGATTAACTAATCAATTAATCTACTAGACGATTGGCCGATGTTCAGTTATTCAACTAACCGTTTGGATGGATACATAAATGATTGATTAACTGTTTAGTCTACTAATCAATTAGTTAACTAACTAATTAGCTGGCTAACAGATTAGTCAATTGATTGACTACTCGATTGGTCGAATAATTTATTAGTAAACTAACAACTTAGTGGGCTAGTCGATTAGCCAATTAACTAATTAGTTGGATAATCAATTAGTTCCCTTATTGATTACTTGCTTCAACAATTAGTGACTAGTTGATTAAAATTCTAAATGGTAAATTAACAAATCAATTAGTGAACTAGACGAATGAACGAAAGTAGAATTAGCTAACTAACCAATTGGTCCAATAATTAATTAATTCATTAATATGTTAGTGGGTTAATCGATTAGCAAACTAGCCAATTACTCGGTTAAGCATTTGGTCCGCTAATTGATTACCTGCTTCACTAATTGACGAGTAGTCGATTAAAAGTCTAATCGATTAATCAACGAATCAATTGATCCATTAGACAACAGGTTGGAATTTCAATTAATCAACTATCTAATTGGTCTGAACTAACCAATTAGCCGTCTAACGGAATATTCCATTAATTGAATACTTATTAATCAATCACTGACTAGTTCAGTAGAAGTTTAAATAATTAATTGATTAATCAATTTGTCGATAAAAGTCGATTTTGGAAAATTGCAAAATTTGTTTAATTTTTTGATTTTAAACAACTTAAAGTGCAACGTCTAGTCAATACTTTCGCAGAAATAAGAGTTCGTAAGCGAAATTTCTAAATTTGAATATTTTTTAGTATACTTATATACTTAAATAGGTAATTATTCAAAAATACCTTTTTTTTAAACAAGCTGTTCGTTACGTTGATGAAAGCCGTTACGTTTCGTCTCTGTAATTAAATAATTTGACGCATGGTTAATTTAAAATTGCGTATTCAGTACTGTTTGCACGATTATTTTGTGTGTATCAGCTAGTCCGACTCCCACGCAATTTAACTATTTGTTTAAAATTCTGTAGAATCTTATAAAATATTCAAAATTTCTTTTGGTTAACAAAGGCATTTCTTAATAAATTTTATTAGTACATGCAATTATAATTTAAATATAGCAAATTTACCCTTTCTATATAATATTAAAATCTGGTGTTTTCATTAGAGATTATAATACGTTTAAAAACGTGCTTTTCGATTGTTAGAGCATTTGTTTCTGAAATATTACATTCATTTAGCAACATGTTTTATCAAATGGGTTTCCGTTATCAGTTGGTGTAGGTTTTAAATTTCTAATGTGATATTCAATTAATTCGTTGTCAAACTCTTATTTTAGATCTATCTAATGACTATAACTATCCTAATTAAGAGATATTCTTATGAAAATTCACTGACAGATTTATAACATGGAATTCTAAAATTAGTTTGTACTAAGCGGTTAATTTGAGAGATGGAATTTTCCCAATAACAAAATTATTTACGCCGACTGGTGTTACATTACTTTCAACTACTTCAATCTATCTTTATGCAATGTAATAGGCTTATTTCCTGGATCTGGTAATGATTTGCTAGTAGCTACTGGTCAAGGGAAGTGAAGAGCTACTCTTTTCGCAGTTACTTTTTCTGAATTTGATTCACTTGGTTTTCCAGGAAAAGATTTTGGTATGCTGTGCCATATGATCCCGCATATGTCGACTGTGGGGCCGCAGTGGAACATCAAAACCAATCTGCAAGAATTCCTATTTTTATCTGCGTGGCTTCGATAACCAGGAATAATTGTGTCTGGTTTTTTAACTAAGTTTTTTCGGTTACTCATCGCACAAACGGAGGTATCATGGTGTTGAAATTAAATTACTTTACTCAAACTGTCGGAGTATACTAATAAAGACAGCTTTTTCTTTTTCGTGTATCAACTTGAAGATAGAATTTTCCAACTAAATAAAAATTTATAATACGCTATTTAAAGTGTGACGTTTGCTTGTTTTTTTCAACCACGAGGAAAAATGCATTTCGACTCGTAGCATAGCTACTAATTGTAATTTACCGTTAGTATTTTTTCTTAATTACCTGTCAAGCATTATTTGTGGACCATGTGTAAGTATAGGGTTGGTAAATTTTTTTTTATTTTTTGTTTTATATAAATATTAGTATTAAGACAGCAATTTAGGTTAGGTATTATTTATTTTTTGCATTATGTAAATCCTCTGGAATATTTTTGATACATGTTTTGTTCTATACGATTTAGTTTTACTTTTTTTTACATGTTGATTTCTTAAGGGTTTGTAAATAAACCTTTTTCTTGAGGTTTCCTTTTTTCTTCCGAGAGACCCACCCCACTCTATGACGTTTTTAGCTAGCACGGAATTAATTCTTCAGATTTCTCTTGTTTCTGTTGCGCTACTCCGTGAAGGTTTATTATTACTTTGCTTATTGTACTTTTCTTATTCTTGTCCGTACGAGTTACCGTAACAAAGCTTTTAGTTTATACTCTATTGTTGCTTTAACAAATCGCTTATTTTCGAACAAGTTATGATTCTTTAGTGGAATAAACGGAAAATTTACATTTTTAATAAATCCATTTTTATAAAACCTTAGCTTCGTTTCTTTTAGTTTGTTTATTGAATAGATTTTAACAATTATTTTATTCGGTTACCTAGAAACACGTTGCTGAGCTGACAAGCAAAAAATTTCATGAACGCACACTACCATATAGTATTTTTGCAAGGGTAAAAATTAAAGTACCCATAACCGCTATTTCTTAAAGAAAAAGTATGAATGCAATTGCAATATAAAACCTTTCTCTTTACATTTATAAGATATTAAAACTCGTTCAATGACGCTCTCTAGAAACTATTCATGCGTGTAGGAAAGAGTCGCTCTCCATTTAAATTGTGTAATATACATTTGTTAATTTATAGGGACATTAGGGTAAAAGGAAGCACATGATCTGTATTACTGACTAAAAAAAATTCCCTTTGCAGTAAGGAATACATTATAATATAAAATGGATTTTAAGACGATCAACGTTGGCTGATTTGCTGTTACAATAATGGAAAAATGAGTAATTAAAAGTAACCTTGGTAACTCTTTTTCAAAATTCAGGCTCAGGAAAACATTAATGATGGGAAGAATTGAAATAGTTTATTGTTTACTTGACCCACTTTCAAAGTCAATATTATTGAATGATTGTAAAAAAACTTGATTTTTTATTGCAGAATTCTGCATTGTTAAAAAATTTTTAAACTCCAACAGTAATATTTAAAATGAATTTCTGACTTTCCGGGCAACTGTTGGATAAAAAATATATTAAACAAAGCTCTCCTCGGTTAGTACACTGGCCTGTTTAAAATATTGAAACAGAAAGACAAATTAACCTGCTCCTTACAAATAAAATTTAATTGAACGTTACTATTAATAAGCTTACCTCAATATGATCACTCTCCGTAAAAATTACAATTAATTTTGGACCAAGCCAAAATTTTAAAGGACTAAGTTTGGATGCAATTATAGTACCTGTAATCGTTTCTAAAATATCTGCAAACCGCCAGTGTAAAGAAACATAATCGACAACATGAAACTTACCTTCATTTTTAACCATTAATTGATAAGCATCGCCGATTAGGGGTAATGAATATGGACCATTTAATGACCAAGACAACATGTACAATCGACGCCTTCTCCAATGGTATTGCAGAAATATGCAAAAAAGTATAAATAAAACGACGTACCAAAATACTGTCATTATTTTAAATAAAACGACCGCAGTTTATAACAGTCTTAAAAGCTGGTTCGCGTACAATATGGTAGTGTCAAGGAATTCTAGAATATACTCTTATGTAATAATAAATACGACGCACTCAAATCGTTCTAAATTACAGAGAATAAATACTTATTATTACGAACTTTCAGCATTAATTGCAGATTTAATTCCAAGCATGCTGCTACTAAAATCAGTTACATATTTGAGATGATAATTGCGCAATTTATTCAGGGTTTTAACAAGAAAACCAATCTATGCATTCTGAGAAGGGTTTTTTTTTATTAAACTTGGGTACCGTTTTACTTATGGAAATAAGCGTACAAAAACTGGTTGCCAAAAATAGTAATGAAGCAGAATTTAAGACACCTGTTAGATTGATTAACAGCCAAAACGTAGCAGACATTTCTCCAAAATCACCCGAATGTACATGGATTTATAAAAGTAACTACAAGGTATTGTAGTATACCAAATTTTGCACCAAATTTCTTGTAAATTTAAGAAATTGTTTGCAAAAGCAAGATAATTTATATTATCTTAACTTGTTGATATTAAAAACGAAATAAATGATTAGCAACATTCAGTGGGGTAACTAAGAATTGATGGGTTCCTTTCCAAAAATATTACATGGACCCCTTTTGGTTAACTTGTAAAATTTTAAAAAACACTTATGCAATACTTGAAATACTTAGTTTTATACCAAGCAAATTTTTAGGTTCTCAAGACATAGTAAACATAACTAAACGAAAATTTCAGTTATGCAGAGTTATCAACAATAACTTTCCAAAATAACGTTTTTTTGAAGATAAGAACTCATGAGCTACACTTTTCACTACAATATTTTTAGCTCGCGCACTTTCAATAGAAAGGAGTGCCGATGAACTAAGTCTAATTTGGGACATGTGTTACGTTCATTTCGGCAATAATTGGTTATTTTATTTACATAAATTCCTTTTCTAGTATTAAATTCGCCAACAATATCCGATATATTGTACCTGTTCAGATAAGCTCGCTTCACCATAATTTTCAACTCAAATCTCTTGTTAAATCATTATCCGTTTGTATAAATTCCATGTCTATTGTTAAATCCTTGCTCATAATTAATAATAAATACTCTTTCTAAGAATTTCTCAATATAAATCTTGTTGTTTTGAAACGACAAGTTTGTGCTATAATTAAATGTTCTATGCTCTGCTTTAGATAACCTTCACTTTGTTAATACTTTCGATAGCGTATAATTGCTTCTTGTGTGTGTTCCATTTAAATATTCGTCTACATAGTGTATTGAACTATCCGATAAACCGGGTTTTCCAGTTTTACCGCGCTTTGATCAGCTAGGATTTGCAGTTCAAATTCGTGTGGTTTGAACCATTGTTGAATTTGATTCTACAGCTGTACGTCGAAGTGTTTTCTATATTTTATTCGTCTGCATATTTCAAAAAGCGATGCACGTTTTCTGTTCAACATCTAGGAGGTGTCTTGCGTGTATTCGGCGAGTCTCCCCGCGCGTACCCATTCTAATCAGATTCTCTTTTTAGCTTTTTTTAACTGGAGGCCAAATGGGTTCCTTCTTTATGTAGAAGAACAACTGCTTTTGTCTGTAGACCAACTACTTTTGTCCGTGGACCAGCTGCCTTTTGTCTTTGGATCGCTGCTATAATTACGATGGCAGGGTGAATGAACCCTGACGACCAAGGCGTTGCTTTGCTGGCTTACTCCAGGCGGTTTGCAAGATACGCATCCCGACGCATAGAGATATGTGACTCGTTTTCTTTTACGTACGTCGAGGATCCTTATTTATCAGCGGTTGATGTTGTGAAACCAGTTCACCACCCATGTTTAGAAGCTAGCTTCGCTAGTGCTGCTGGTTATCTTTCTTTAATTCTTACTACACCTTGGTCTACATTTAATACTTTAATTTAACCCACTTACTATTGGGAAAACCTACATTGAATACTTTAATTTACCACACGTGCTATTGAAAAAATCTAAGCATTACTTTTTTTTAATAATTTTTATTACCTGTTAGCTACAAAATGCGCACTTCGTGGATCCTTTATAAAATTTGTTCTGTAAAATATAACTTAAATTTAATACTTTTTTTTTTGTACCTGTGAATCAAAAAATTTTAATTTATTTTCAGTGTTAGTAGATAGTCGTGGGCGATGTATTTTTTTGTTTCTGTTTGGTATGTAGTCGAATTCCCTCACTCTCCGCGGTTGGTAGTTAGCCTGGTATTCGTCTAGCACATGATGCTACGCAAGTAGGTCTTAATGAGCTTAAGCTTAACTGAACAACCTTGCAGGAGAAGCGGTGGTAGCCGGCAAAGTTAAATACAATTGTAATACTGTACACATATCTAGCACACTACTAGCGAAATAACAGTTTTCTACCATCATTAATTCGGCTACTTCTTTCACCAAAGAAAATTTTTAATTTTCTCTTTCATTATCCGTCGAAAACTAAGAATTTGTCAAGAAAATCTAGAAGATAAGTCTTCTGGATAAAATTCACAGAGCCTGTCTGCATTTTTGAAAACCTCTTCATCAGGCCAAACATTGAGATGTTCTTGTTGTAGAATTGCAAATTTGGTCTAAATATTGTTCATGTTAACAAAACGTGTTGTCAGTTGTTGAATTATGACGTCTAGACATACATTGATCACTATTCTTAACTTTTCTTCTGGTTTTTTTGTGTTCATCAGTAGGATAATTAAGTATGTTGTAACAAATATAAATTCTAAGGTATTAACCTTTGAAGTCGCTTCTATTTGTTACTGTTTTGTGGCATCTGATTTCATTAATTTGCATTATAATATCAGAAGAAACAATTTCGTAATAGAAATTAACGTTATTAACATTTAACCCGCTTTGAATTTATTTTAAGAATATATTCAATCGTAACAAATACTATAAAATTGTTCTGGGAATTGAACGTCTTAAAATACGTTCACGCTCACCTGTTCCTATATTGACAGAAGCGAGGATGACTCGGCCATTTTCTTGAGTGCAACGATAACAGGGCGAGTGAAAGAAAATGTTGGTGCATTTATGTGCCAGTTGGAGTTTGAGGAACACTATTTAGAAGGGACCGGGATGTTAAAGGTTCCGCGGATTTTGGTAAAGCGGCCTAAATGTTATTCGAACGTAACAACGTGGTTATCTAACCTCGGTATCCATTAACGGTGAGATAATAGTATTGTAGGTAATTCTTATGCTAAAAGAAACTTTAATTTTCAGCGCATTTTTTTATTATGAAGTTTTTTCTGTAACAGGAAGTATTTGAGATCGCTCATATGGTGCTTGTTTAATTGAGGAGTATGACGTCATGATGTCAGCCGTTTGCTTCGGAACTCATGTAAACCAGATTTTGTTGCCAGGATGAAGTCCGGTGCTTTTGATTTGGAAATCTTTTTCTGAAGTTGCAATTTTTACGTGTATAAACGTCAGGTATTTAGAACCCTTATAGGAGCGGGAGCCGATTCCCGGTGAGTGTTTAAAATATTTTTATGTTGGTTACGGTTGAAGCTTTATTATTACGTTTGTAAACTTTTAAAAATATTCGTACAATTACTAAACGATGGTAAAAATTATAATGTTCAGGAAAAAGATTGTGTCAGATATTTTTTGTTAAGTGTCGAAATTTAAAATTCTATAAAAGAAAGGAAAACCTTGTTTTTTTGAAGCCAATTAAAATATTTTGTGGAACACGTGAAATAAGCATGTGGTCTTATAATAAGTTTGTAAAGTCCAAATTTCAACTAAATATGTCTATTTATAGACGAGGGAACCATGTTCCAGAGCATTAGTTGTCTAAGTATCGTCGAGATAATCAAAATTACAAGCTAAAGATAGATTGAGCCAACGCCAAATAAAGAAACAGTTCCATAAATCGAAGCCAAACATTAAGAAAAAGACGGTTTCAAAAAAATCGGGGCGCAATTTTGGCGCCAAATTTTATGTTACGATAATCCGTGCAGACAAGAGAAAAGTAAAGTAAAGTAAGCAAGGGAACAGCAAACCCGCAGTACCACAACAAAGCCAACGGGAATCTAACGAAAGTCGTGCTAGGTAAAAGTTGAAGAGTTGGGTGCGTCACATAGAAAGAAAAGGAAACCTCAAGAAAAGAAATTTATTTACAAAACCTTAAGAAAGCAACATGTTATAAAAAAGGAAAAGTAACTTATAAAATATTTATCTAGAACATCCCAGAGGATTTACACAGTACACAAAATCTACGAAAAACAATTAGTACACTCAACTACCACAATTTAATTTTTAACCTTTGCTTATTTGTAACGTCAACACCAGCAAAAATTAAAGATAAATATATTAAATTGTGTTGATTTTTATTTTTCGGTTTAAGGTGATAGTCCTATTGACAGAAAATGATGTCCCTAGTTACGTGAAAAAAGTTTGAGGTAATTAAAAGAAAGTTAAACCTCAAGTTGGTCAGTTTAAAAGCATCTGTCGACCGATGTAGATATCTATTGTGTGACTTAGTGGTGCTCGTTAATAAAAAAAATGCAAAATAAAAAACGATTAGTGATGATGGATTTTTAAAGAGAAAACCCATTAAAAAACGATTAGTGCTAATGGGTTTTTAATGAGAAAAACCATTAAAAACGATTTTTAATGAGAAAACCTTTTAAAAACGATTAGTGCTAATGGGTTTTTATTGAGAAAACTCATTAAAAGCGATTAGTGGGGGAGGGATGGGGGTGGAAATCGGTGCTTCGTGCTTCGTACCTTAACATTCAAACAATTTTCTTGGTGAATCGGGCGCACCAGTGTAACTATTTTGACGTTGGACGTCAGTGAAACATGTTGTTGTTGCTTCCAATAGACTCACGATATTCACAGCTTAGTCTAGGAACTACCTCAAGGGTGAGCAATGACAATGGGCGTGATTCTCAACCTTTTTTTTTCTTGTGGTACACTTTTAACAATTTCGAAATTTGGTGACACACTAACAATAAAATTCTTTTATCTCATATTAGTATTTAATGTCATTCTTTATAACATTTATTTAAATGTTATAATGATACTTTATAGCAGTAGTGTGGTAAAGTCAGTTGTAATGTAGGTAAGGTAAACTAACGACTATAAAATGAAACTAATAATTTATTCTAATTAGTTTGTATGATTCGCCTGTCTTTCCTATTTTCATCTTAGTTTGTACCTCTTTGCACTTTTCATCAATGCATTGTTCTTTGGCTTTTGTGCATTTGCGAATAATTTCTCATTTTATGGTTTTGTATCTGTTTTCCTGTTTCATCTGATCTATTTTTGTATTTTCGTCTTTCTTCTATTAAATTCAGGATATCCTTTGTTATCCATAGTTTCTTATTTTCTTTTTGTGTATACCCCAGAATATCGCTGGCCGCCTTGTCTAAGCTGGATTTAATGTTATTCCATTTTGCTTTTACTTTCTGAGTAAAAAAAATTTTACCGATATCTTTCAGCAATTTATTTGACTCTTTTTCAGATCTTTTGTGGATATCTTTATCTTTTAGTTTCTCAAAGTCAAAGTGCTTTTTTCCGTTTCTTTTTTTCAAATTTTTGAATTTAAGAGCGGTCTTCATAATTACGATGTTGTGGTCAGTGTCTATATCTGCTTATGGGTAGCTTCTACAGTCTTTTACTTAATTCCTAAACCGTTGTCTAACAATAATGTAATCTATTCGATATTTTTCTATATCTCCTGGCATCTTCCACGTGCATCGACTTCTGGCACGATGTTGAAATAATGTGTTTGTGATAGTTAAATTGTTTTTGTCGTAAAATTCTACCAGCCTATTTCCTTTGTCGTTTCTCGGGCCTGAACCAAATAAACCTACTCGCTTCTTCCCTAACCTCACCTACCACTGCATTAAAATTCCCCGTAATTAATAAATTTTCATGTCCTTTTACGTATCTTAGTATGTCTTCGATATCTTTGTAGATCGCTTCTACCTCTTCCTTACATGTATACTTGTTTTATTACTGTATTTACCGGTTTAGATTCTAATCTAACCATGAGTACTTTTTCGTTCTTTTGTAAGTAGTTTTCTATACAGTGTCCTATCTTTTTTGGCATAACTATCCCCACACCCAAACGTTCTTTCTCTGATCTTATATGAATTACCCTAAAGTCTCCATTCAAAAAATCCCCCGCCTCTGACCACCGAACTTCGCTGATCCTTACTATGTCTGGTGCTAATTCATCCATTTCAATTTTTAAGTTCTTTAGCTTACATACTTGCTTCATACTTCTAACATTCCTCGCTTCGATTCGCAAAATGTTTCCTATTCTTTCTTTAAACTTTCCGATCACATCCTCCGAAGTAGTCCCCCCCCCCGAGATTTGAAGGAGGGATTATTTTAACTCCGGAATCTTTTACCCCAGAGGATGCCATCACGTTAATTACAATTTAAGTACGCTGTGTACTTGGGAGGTAATGTGGTGGTCCCTTGGCCTTCCACATCGCAGTAGTGTGTCTTAGAATGCCATACCTACCCCTACAGTCTCTGCCAAGTACCGAAAGAGCTGCTGCCCTCTTTCGGGGACCTGTCTTAGTCAGGTTTCTCACTAAGGACCTTACTACTTTGGTTGGACCAGTAGGGTGACTCTTTAAGTCACTGGAACGTGGAAACCATTCCACCCGTTCTAATAATGTAGAACTTCTTCAAGATGCAGCTCCATTCGGAACAGAATGACGTGTTGAAATAAAAAAAGATATGAGAAATTCAAGAGCAGTATACGTTCTGAGGCATATTTGGGGAATAGTGCGGGCTATATTATAAGCAGATATAGGAAAAAAGAGATGTAGACCGAGATCAGACTATTGCACGCGTGTAATGAAAGATGCAGACTGTAAAAATTTCTGGAAATGTGTAGGTTAGCTCAGAATATTAAACAATGGGAGTACGCGTCTAATCAGTTCTAGGACTGAAGACTTGATGATGATGATGAAGTAATATTAAAGAGACAGACATATCTAAATAGTTATTACCATTTGAAATTGGAAGATGCTAAAATAAGTGGAAACAAAATAAAGTGATTTGTATAGTACTCCGCTTCCTTTTCTCTCTACATGTCATAAAGGCTTATTCCTAAATATATATTTATTTTGTTACAAACCCTGTGTGTTGCTCCGGCAACTACAGCAGAAGCAGAAAAAAGTTTTCACTTATCACACGAATTAAAACCTGGCTTCGTTTAAATACAGAAGAAAATCGCTTGAACGGGTTAGCGCTACTGAACATCGAGAGAGAGGTGGAGATTGATGTTGAGAAAATAATCACAGCATAGCAAATATTGGTAGTAGAAAACCGGCACTGCTATTTTATGCCCCTGCCTCAAAGCAAAAATTTGAACATAATTTAATTAAAAAATACTTTTAAAATATTCTTTAGTATAATTATTATTAATAATTATGGTGAATGCGTAGCACAGCACACTGCGCTAAAAGAAATCTCTTGGGCGTTATTGAAGAAAGGTCCCCCTTCACCCCAGTTGACCGATTTGCTCTAAAACCTAGTTGTAGAGCTAGCACTAAAGCTGTTTCAGAAATACGGCTAATTATATTCGGGGCATTTAACGCTCCTAGTGCTCCGATTTGCTCCAAAACCTGGTACCATATAGCTTATAGCTGGCGCTAGCTAGCACCCAAGTAAGAAAGCTAGCACCTTAAAACAAGATGGCGGCGATTTTTTAAAAAAACTTTGCCGCTCCCCCCCGTTGTTCGATTTGCTCCAAAATCTAGCACCTTTTTGCTTATAGCTAGCACCAGCTTGCACCAAAGTTGAAGAGCTAGCACCAAAGCCGTTTCAGAAATTTGGCCAATTATATTCGGGGGGGGGGGGTTGCTCCGTTTGCTCCAAAACCTAGCACCATCTAGCTTAGAGCTAGCAACCAAGTAAGAAAGCTAGCACCTTAAAAACAAGATGGCGGCGATTTTTTAAAATTTTTTTGCCAGCCCCCAGTTGTCCGATTTGCTCCAAAATCTAGCACCTCTTTGTTTATAACTAACACCAGTTAGCATCAAAGTCGTCGAACTATCACCGAAACCGTATCAGAAATATGGCCAATTATATGGGGGAGGGAACAACTTGACGCTAGTCTTCACGTGCTCCGATTTGCTCCAGAACCTAGCACGATGTAGCTTGGAACTAGCACCAGCTAGCACCCAAGTAGGAAAGATAGCATCTTAAAAACAAGATGGCTTCGACTTTTAAAAAAAAATTGCCAGCAACCCGTTGTCCGATTTGCTCTAAAATCTAGTACCTCTTTGCATATAGCTAGCACCCGCTAGCACAAAAGTTGTTGAGCTAGCAACAAAGCCATTTCAGAAATATGACCAATTATATTGGGAATGAGGGCAATTTGACGCTAGGGCCCCCCGTGCTCTGATATGCTCCAAAATCTAGCACCATGTAGCTTAGAACTAGCACCAGTTAGCACCCAAGTAAAAAAGCTAGCACCTTAAAACAAGATGGCGGCGATTTTTTTAAATTTTTTTGCCAGCCCGCCCCCAGTTGTCTGATTTGTTCCAAAATCTAACACCTCTTTGCTTATAACTAGCACCAAAGTTGTAGTTAGCACTAAAGCCGTTTCAGAAATATGGCCAATTATATTCGGAGAGGGGCTAGCGTCAAGTTAGCCCTTCCCCCAGAATATAATTGGCTATATTTCTGGAATGGCTTTGATGCTAGTTCTACAACTTTGGTGCTAGCTGATGCTAGCTATAAGCAAAGAAGTGCTAGATTTTGGAGCAAATCGGACAATTGGGAGGGGCTGGCAAAATTTGTTTAAAAAATTGTCGTCATCTTGTTTTTAAGGTGCTAGCTTTCTTATTTGGGTGCTAGCTGGTGCTAGCTCTAAGCTACATGATGCTCGGTTTTGGAGCAAATCGGAGCACGGGGGGGGGGCTAGCGTCAAGTTGGTCTCCCCTAAATATAATTGGCCATATTTCTGCAACAGCTTTGGTCCTAGCTCTACAACTTTGGTGCTAGCAGATGTTAGCTATAAGCAAAGAGGTGCTAGATTTTTAAACGAATGGGACAACGGGGGGGAAGGGAGCTGGCAAAATTACTTTAAAAGATTGCCGCCATCTTGTTTTTAAGGTTCTAGCTTTCTTACTTGGGCGCTAGCTGGTGCTAGCTCTAAGCTACATGGTGCTCGGTTTTGGAGCAAATCGGAGCACTGGGGGGCCTAGCGTCAAGTTGGTCTTCCCCGAATATAATTGGCCATATTTCTGAAACAACTTTGGTCCTAGCTCTACAACCTTGGTGCCAGCAGGTGCTAGCTATAAGCAAAGAGGTGCTAGATTTTGAAGCGAATCGGTCAACTGAGAGGGGAGCAACTTGATGGACCTAACCCAGTCAAGTATGTTTTACCCTTCACACACACACACACACACACACACACACACACACACACACACACACACACACACACACACACATACACATACACACACACACACTGCGCCAATATTCAATTCAAGTCTGGTTACGCCACTGGTCGGTTGTAAAAATGTTGAGCTGTTTTGAACCCATACTAAGTTTGTTCAAGCGAGAACTTAAAAAAAGTAGATCAACTGCAAAATATATTACCACCGGTTTTAGACAAGTGTGTTCACTGTTATGATGCGCTTTATGAATAGTTAGGGGCGTGCTGTTCCTAATGTTAGTTTAACTAGTTGAAGCTAAACTGCACTTATCAAACATATATTAACATTCAAGGATTTAAATATAGAAAAAATATGTACACAAAGAAAGTGTGGTTCTGAATTTATTGGTAAACGTAATTTGGCATGAAATTTTTATACTGCCAATGCATGCTAAATGTTTGAGTCAAGATCCTATGCAACATAGCGACCGTGTAACAAAGAATATTCATGGTCTTCTTTGGGATGAATCTTTTACCGCTGAATTGGTATCGTCATGTATACATCTACATTTAAAACAAATTGTCAGTCCTGGCGAAGAAGTGTTCGTGAAGGGTTTGTAAAAGAAAAAATGTTGCAAAACATGTTATCGTTCGAGTGGGCGGCGTCTGAAAGCATGTAGGCTTGACTTGATTATTTGTTTAATAAATATAAGCAAAAATAATTATAAACTTCATAAATACATAAAATAAAAGTGAAATTGAATGATTTTAATAGTTTGAGGAGTTCGGAAGTCTTCGGTAATCTTCGGAAGTCTGCGGATGGCTTCGTGGTTGCTTGTGGAATCAGAAATAAACTTAAACACTGATTAAATGAATGTATGTACAGTTTAAGGGGATGTATAAGTCTTCGGTAGTCTTCGGATTTCTTCGGAATGCTTCGGAGGTTGCTTATGAAGCACAGTGAGAACTTGAATAACGATAGTTAGAAAATATGTACAGTTTGAAGAGGTCCAGACATCTTCGGTGGTCTTCGAATCTTTTCGGAAGGCTTCGTGTTAATTGTAGGTCAACCTTACGTTACAAAGAATTATGATATGAAATTAAAAACTACTAATTTACAATATATACAAGTATAGAGGGTTCAGAAGGTCCTCGGTTGTCTTCTGAACTCTTCGGCAGGCTTCGTGGTAGTAATGCCTATACGGATATGTCGTCTCGGTGGTAGAGTTTGACACATACAATCACAATAACGACTTGTCGGTGAAGTATGGAACTGAGCTTAACGTTCATACGTGGTTTGTTAACTATGGATTGATGAATTATAATGAAGTGCCCTGGGTACGGCGTCGGACATCGTCACCGTCGGAGTATATGCAGGCTATGGAGAACGCTGCGTGTTGTAGCATAGCAGGCTATGGAGAGCGTTGCTCGTTGAAGGGCATGCAGCACTACAAGGTTATTCGTTAGGCTATGGTGAGCACTAACGCATGTCTTGCATTTCCTATGCTTCGTGTGTTGAAAAATGTTAATGATGTCTTTAACCAACGGAATTGTGTATTTCGGTTTTGAAATGTAAAAGAATATCCAAATTTAGTTTGACCAATGAGCGTGCTGATTTTTGGGTACCATAAAAAACAATTGAAAATTTCTCGCGATTCTTAGTTTGTTCTATTTCCAGCTTGTGTACTTTAATATGGTCAACTGCAAATCTGTCAGCCTGCTCTGTGTTCAGCTCGAGGCGGTGATATAGTCAACATCCCTTCCGCTGAAGAGTGTAGCGTAGCTAGGTTGTTGCGAGAAAGCTGCGGGGTCCTTGTTGTTAAAATATCTGAGGCTGTGGTGGTATGCGTTTACGTTTTGTGCGGCGGCGTCGGGCTTCTCCATGATCGCCGGCTGCTGGGTAGGATAATTGTGGTTGAAAGGGTACTTGTTCTCGGGACATCCATCCACAGGTATGCCTTCGTGGTTATGCGCTTTGCACATAATTGGGCAGAACGACACGGACAGTGTGGTTACTTCGTGGACTGTGTGTTAAGTTTTAGTGGAGCGTCTTACGGATATGCGTTCCGATATGTATGGAGCTTTGTTCGTAATTCATCACCACTTTCTGGCGTTGAAGGCAAGATTCACCCAGAATGATATCCTCAGCGAGGTTTGCTACTACCAAAAAGGTTTTGTGGTCCGTCACTTCTTCAAGGGTTAATGGCGTGCAAAACTTGTCTTTGATCGCCATTTCTGCCCCTGCTTCGGCTAGACAGGCGGAGGTATGATAGGGTTCTCCCCGTAAACCTGTGGGCATGCAATCTTTCTAATCATGCTCGTCGATGCTGCTGTATCTAGTAATGCTTCGAAGTTTATTTTCTGTATGGTGACGGGGATCCTTGGTAGTGGGTCATCGTCGGTGACGTTTAATCGCGCCAGTTCGTTTCGCCCGACCAGGCTGTAGTCTGGCGTTGGTCGGCCGGTGAGTCGTTTCCCGAGGACTTGGTTGGACAGTCTCGATGCCAGTGTCTTTGAGGGCAGAAGCGGCATCTTGGTAGCTGCTCTGTTGCTCTTGGAAATTTGGTCGCTGGCGTGGGGACGGTTGTCCCTTTTGCTGCCTCTTTTGCGTTTTCTTCGATTTTTGTGAGGCGGGTGACCATTCCCCATAATGTCGTCCGCATGTGACACTGAATTGGGGTCCTCAGTGTCGGCTGGAGCTGGTTCGTGAACAGCAGTATGTCTCGGTTGGTGTCTAGTTTTAGGCGGCGGGCTTGTTGTGCTTTCGTGCCAAGGAAGGCGGCTACTGGTTGAGACGCCATCTGTTTCTGTCCATTGTAATCGGAGGTTATTTTGGCTCTAATGGTTGGACTGTCGTACTTGCCCAGAAATAACTTTTGAATTCGCTGTAGGTGGGTTGGAACATCGTGTATGCTTCCCACCATGTGGCTGTTTGGCCTCGGAATTGAGCGGTTGTTGTAGGTTCATCCGCGTCTATCCCTTCCATCTGTTGAAGAAATTCTGCGGGATCCTCCAAAAGGGTGCCAGAGAATGTAGGTTTCTCTGCTTCGGAGGTGGTTGTGGTGACGTGGTACAGGTCTTCCACGAGCGTCTTGAATGTGACCATTTTGTCGGTTGATTGTGTTTGTTGAGCGCCACTGGGTTGTTGCAGTCCCAGAACTGTTGATGGTTGTGTGACCTTTGTTGGAGGCGCCCGGTTGGTGTCCTGCTGGACGTTTGAAGTGGTTTGACTCCTCGTCTCGGGCATGTTGATAGTTCTTGCAAGCGCGTTGTTTGCAAAATCTTCTGTGAAGACAGCCCAATCACGTTGGACGCCACTTGTTATCGTTCGAGTGGGCGGCGTCTGAAAGCATGTAGGTTTGGGATTATTTGTTCAATAAACATAAGCAAAAATAATTATAAACTTCATAAATACATAAAATAAAAGTGAAATTGAATGATTTTAATAGTTTGAGTAGTTCGGAAGTCTTGGGTAATCTTCGGAAGTCTGCGGATGGCTTCATAGTTGCTTGTGGAATCAGAAATAAACTTTAACACTGATTAAATGAATGTATGTACAGTTTACGGGGTGTATGTTTTCGGTAACCTTCGGTTTTCTTCGGAATGCTTCGGAAGTTGCTTATGAGGCCCAGTGAGAACTTGGACAACGATAGTTAGGAAATATGTACAGTTTGAAGAGGTCCAGACATCTTTGGTGGTCCTCGGATCTGTTCGGAAGGCTTCGTGTTAATTGTGGGTCAACGTTACGTTACAAAGTATTATGATACGAAATTAAAAACTACTAATTTACAATATATACAAGTATAGAGGGTTTAGAAGGTCTTCGGTTGTCTTCTGAATTCTTCGGCAGGCTTCGTGGTAGTGATGCCTCTACGGGGACGTCGTCCCGGTGGTAGAGTTTGACAGATGCAATCACAATAACTATGGATTGATGAATTATAATGACTTGCCCTGGGTACGGTGCGGACAGCGTCATCGTCGGAGGATATGCAGGCTATGGAGAGCGCCGCTGGTTGAAGGGTTTGCAGGCTATAGAGAGCACTGCAGGGTGATTCCTTATGCTATGGTGAGCACTAACGGATGTCTTTCGGAGAATTTGAAATTATATTTATACACTTCCATTTCTTATGCTTCGTGTGTTGAAAAACGTTAATGATGTCTTTAACCAATGGAATTGTGTATTTCGGTTTTGAAATGTAAAAGAATATCCAAATTTAGTTTGACCAATGAGCGTGCTGATTTTTGGGTACCACAAAAAACAAGTTGGAAATTTCTCGCGATTCATAGTTTGTTTTATTTCCAGCTCTTGTACTTTGATATAGTCAACTGCAATTCTGTCAGTCTGTTCTGTGCTCAGTTCGCGTGCGGTGATATAGTCAACACGACATGCTTACACTCGGCTGTCTAAGCTGTCAGAATTGAAGCGGACAGACCTGTGACACAGTTCCAGCTTTTAGGAAATTTACTCAAAATAGTCGAGAAAAAGAAACAAAAATAAGTACCTGCAATATTTATTTACACTATACATAAACAAACAGATTGGATAAAGTCAGTGCCATTTTCGAGGTTTCAAACGAACATTGTACCCACTGGCAGATCTTACTGTTATATCAGCTTTTAATACTACATCTGGAAACTTTCCATCCGCTTCGATTTCAAACCTTTGTAGGATTTTTGATATAATTAGTTTTAAGCTGATCATTGCCAAAACCTTTCCTGAAATATATTTTACCAATAAAAAATGAAAATGTTTTAATTTTTCCATACCCACACAACCCCGTGGTCCTGCACTAAAAGGTACAAACGCAAACGGATGTCTTTCTGTTACCTTTTCGGGCAGAAAATGATTTGGATAAAATTCATTGGGAAATTCCCAAATCTTAGGATCACGATGAACATTGAAAATTGATACCAAAACACCACAACCACTTGGAATAATTAAATCGCCTAAAATAACACAAACAATATTTAAAGTTGATTTAAAAGAAACTACCAATTTGGGTGTCTTGTATAGTTTTTCTAAGGATTATAGGTGCTATGGGGATTAAGCGCAAGACGTCTCTAATGCACATGTCCAAATATTGCATTTTTGTTATGTCCTCATATGTTACCTCTCTAGGTGTATTTCCGAAAATTGTACGGATTTCTTCAGCTGCTAGTTTCTAAAAGTAAATAGTGGTTGGTAGGTTAAAATCTTGGCAAACAATTTTTAAAATATTATCTATTATTTAACCTTAATTCAGATAAGAATCATGCAAGTTTTTGCATAAGAAATAAAATAAGTTAAAACATTTGGATTACTATTTTATCTTAGTTACCTAATTTCCTTTCTATATTAAATACAAAACAAAATTACAATAACACAATAAAGTAAATTCATTATTTAAAAGAAATGCATGCGACTCACAGTAAAACAAACTTTGTAAGCCACGAGCTACGAAAATCATCGATCGAAACAAGCAAAACCTATTGTTTTCAGAGAGTAATTAGAAAAATTGAATTTGCAGCTAAAAACGCATTTTCATTTAATTCGTTATTATTGAAATCCAAAATGCAAGAATAACCTTCTGCATACAATGATTACTCTGTTTATTTCGCGTTGCAACGCCCTTGCGTTACTTTAAATATGCGTCAGACAGCAAAGAAAGAATTTCATTTTGGACTGAGAGAATGAAGATGGATGCACCTTGTATAACAAGATTTTACTAACAATGAATGTTAATTAAACATGATATTTTAATTCCTTTGTTTTTATAAAATATAATTTCAATTAGGTAGTTAGTATAACCAAAAGTAGTAAAATAAATTTCCTTAACATAAATTAGGACTCTTAATATACTGTCAAAGTAGCGCATTAGTTATTAATTAGGATAAACGTTGCAACAGTAAAAACCGCATAAACATAAATTAATAGATTCCATAAAACATTTATTAACCACTAATAAATAAGTCGTTCTATGTAATTCAAGAATGCTAAATATGTGAGTCTGAAACTTACCATTAAAACGCGGGACGTCATACTATAAATAAAACTACAAATTATACATTGAGGAAATAAAGTAATTCCCGAGGAATGTATAAACTACTAAAATGCAAAACCATATTTAACACATCACAAAACGTGCAAGGACATGTAAAATACCACCATTACAACAACACAAAGTATGTGACTCTTACGTAATTAAAATGACAATTACCTTTTATTCAGCATAGATAAAATATGTAATATTGTGAAAACGAATTTGACCGCAAATAATAGGGGTTACCAAAAGAAAGGAGAATCTTATATTAATACTAAGTTCGACAGTAAGTTAAAAGTTAAAAATGGTTAAATAACCACAAAAGTATGTAGACAGTAGGCCGTAAGTTCCTCGATGTAGGTGGACGGCGTCGATTTGTTTTGTTAAATATGTCAGAAAACTCAAACACGTGTGTATCATGAAATTTATATCGCGTCGATCGGGTATCCAACAATGAAATTATTTATTGAAAGGGTGATAAGCTGGTTTTACTTGACGTTTACATAAATGGAATGGAGTGACCTAACGTGTCAAGTAGGAAAAAAATGAAAAATTGGAGTTCCTGTATGTTTTAAATTCTAAGATGAATTGGAAATTAACTTTGAGTAAGGTTTGAGTTTTTTCGTTTATAATTTATAAATATGCATTTGTGGACTTTTAAATGTAACTTGAAATGATTTGTATCCATGTAGTGGGAAATTAATAAAATAAGAAAATGATTATTTGTTGGATTATGGAATAGCAACTGAACTCGTTTTATTTTAAACTTAAGTATACTATTATCGGGAAATGAAGTTTGAACATTTCAAAAAATTAGGAAATAGTGGTGTGTTAATTTTAAAATATCTTTTTTGGACAATTGAATGATAAAAGAAAAGTTGGCGTTGCACTATTGTTTCTATGTACTGTTATTAAGGTCATTTCTAGAAATGTAATTTAAAATGGCATGCATATCAATGTTGGAAACAGGAAGAATGATGTGGTAGTTTTAGTGACCGATTTGATGTTTTATCTTTAGGATTTCCTTTAGTAGTACCTGGCCAGTCTGATGTTAGTAAAATATTTGTAATTATATTGTAAATATGTGATGTTAATAAAAGTTAAATTTAGATTGAATTTTATTTAGACGTATTTATGAACTAGGTAAACTTTGATAAATTGGCGAAGGGATATCCAGCCACTCCCAATGATTTAGTCGAGTTTGGGAGAGGCCCTCCCTTTTACAATCTTCTTTGATTTGACCGAATTGGAGTGCTTTTAAGGTATTGTGGGAACAAAGTATGAAGTGATAGTTTTAGGAAACCAAAGGAGACCTATCCGGAATAACTGTTTACCGAAGAGGGTTATAAGCATTGTATGCTTTTTTATAAGTCTAATTAGCATGATATAAGTTTTTTGCAGTAGGTCATCGACCAAAATGACCCTAAAGAGAAACCACCAGTAATCGACATTAGTAATGGATAATGACCTTGTTAATAAGTTAATTACGTTTGAAATAGAAATATATCAAATTACTCAACGAACAGAAATCACTTTAAAGTATCTAAAATATTATTAGGTCCGCAAAAAAAGGAATAGAACTAAGTGTACAACTGTAACAAAATCTCATGTGATACGGAATCCAATACATGTAGTACCTCTTTAATAAATAGCATTTGTGTTAAAACTACGTATAATGAGACTTTTATTATGAAAATGTTATCACAAGTGTTACGTGCCGAATTGACGTTAATTTCCGAGTTGATTACTCTACAAAAGCGAAGTCACGTAACAGTAAATAGTGCACCAGATAGCTTTCGATGGTGAGGGTGGGTTCTATAAAAGCAATTGCAATTCTTTTTAGGGGTATATAAATTGTAATATTTTTACTACTTACTCTTGCACCTACTTGAAATGGTCTATAGACGTCAACTGACCTGGATTATCCTAAATAATGCTTGCCCGAAAGATGGGTATTTTGAGAGACGATCTAATAGTTCTTACTGCAGTATAGGTTGTTGGAGCCTTACGTACACGTTTTCTCACTTTCTACTAATTTAAAATAAATACAAATAATAAGGAAACACCAAGTCTTGTTTAGCTAACCCATATAATCAAATATAAATATCACAATAAATATCAAGCAACAAAAACAAATTTTGCTCTATCCCTAAGTGGCCAAATATGCGTGTATCTAAAAGGAAGAAAACGTCTCAAATTTATCAATTGTAGACATCTAACCAAATTAACTGGTACATATAAATAATGTAGATACACCCCACAAATAAAGGTCTCGTTTAAATTAATTCGCACATCGTTCTTAACGTTTTAAAGGTTTCAAACACCCTTTCTAATAATATTATGCGTAGACGTAAATAAAACTGTTCTCTTCGCTCAACAAACCAATTACAACTCAATTTATAAGTTCTCGAATACATATTTTTCAAGCGTAAACAAAAAAAGACGAAAAGCTCAAACAGTACTTTATAGTTAAATTTCACTTATTGGTTTTTTAAATTAATTAAGCACATCCAGAAACGCCAATAATTCACCTGTTTATTAATTATCGACACTTAAATTCGGCACACAAATGATAAATGAGATCATCTGAAATTCACATTTTTTAAGAAGAGACCCAGAATTGAACAAGTGGCTACAAGTATGATTCGTCGGAAGTGTGCCAAGGTTAGGGATGCAAAATACTCAAGTTTACAAGAATGTAGTTAAATGCCACTTACCCTCGCTAGAAAATTTTAAATTTCCCAATATCATGGCGAAACTAAACTTCGTATCCAATCATAATTGACCACTATGAATCCAAGTAAAATGTTTTTAAAATGATGTCACTTCAGCAAATACTGTAAATCGACACTATGTTTATTTTGCTGTGTTAGAAACACCATATTTTGGGATATTGTCAGAGGCTTTCACGGCCGGAGTCATTATAAATATTTTTAGTTCCGGATTGGGACTGTGTCACTTTATAAACAAAGGTCGATGTTTCGCTCACTTTTGTAAAGGGTTTCATCAGGACAAGAAAAAGGATATAGATATAAAAATAATAGTAATAAAGACAAGGATTTTGGCTTAAATGAGCTGGTGAGTCTGCTAGTTTAGAAGGTTCCAACTTTACATACGATTTACACTTTAACTTGTCTACTTAATTTATCATTCTTATATTGGTTATTATTTATTTTTATTATTTATTTTCTTATCTTGTCCTGATGAAGCCCCTTATAAAAGTGGGCGAAACGTCGACATTAGTTTATAAAATGACACGGTCCGAAGTCGGACCCATAAATATTTATAACCATATTTTCGTTTCAAATTCGTATCATGTTGAATTGAGTTCAGAATACCTTCATTATTGTAGCTTATCTATTTGAGTTTGTGACGTACGTTACTTTTGTTACAAACTTTCTAGTATAACGTAGAAAAATGCATTTTTTATAGATTGTAAAAAATCTGGTAAACAGTTTTAGGCGTCTGTAACATCCCAGCTAAGCTTTATATGATATCTGCGATTTGCTGGATTTAAAGAACTCTAAAAATGTTAAAAATTAAATTTTTTGAATGCATGAAATTTAGGTAAAATTGAATTTTAAGGGCCTGTCTCAAAATATGCATCCAAAAACCTTTGTATAATTTGCTTTAGAATCCTATTTTTCACCGACTTCAATTATCAGAAGAGAGAGAGTTCATATAAAAAATTTAATTTTTGAATTTTTGAGTTCTTTAAATTAAATATCTCGCGGCAGGGTACTGCTCACTGTCCAAAAGGTTTACGGGACCTTTAGCAACATAACAAAAAATTCTTTCACGTATTTTAGACAGGTAGGAAGTTAAGAACTTTTTAACGAACTCTTAGCAATTTAAGGAAACGATAAAACTAACGTACCCGTTCTTAGTTTAATTTGGAATATACTTCGGGTCACTTTGTCGGTAAAAGAGTGTTTGAAAAATGTTGAAAGGGCTTACTCCAAAAGGTCTATGTTGCCCATGACACAACGAATTTATGATCCCATTGGATTCATTAATCTTATCACATTGTTCCCAAAACTGCTTCTACGGCAGACATGAGAAACCCGACTAAGTTGGGATGCATCGGTAAGTGAGGTCGTAAACGACTATTAGATTGGTAAATGAACTGAAGCACCTACAGGATCTTGAAGTACCCACATGGATAAAATCGGGTAAATCTACAGCTAAACCGTCTTTATTGCATGTTTTAGCGACGCCAACGGCAAGGCGTACGCATGTGCGAGTTGGAACGTGACAGTCAAGTATTTATCAACTTACTAGCAGCAAAATCGAGAGTAGCGCATATAAAAAAAGATGACAATACCCGATTAAAACTTTTGAGTGCTTTAATAGGGTCCATATTGTAAACAAACGTTAAAAACAACATTGGAATGGGCCCTATTATTTCTGAATCAACTCTTTTACTGTGCTGCCACGGATCCACCGAAAGGAAGAGTGGGGCACATTTATAGAAAACAGAGTTGCAAAAATACGTACTTTGACTTCTATTTCCGCTTGGAGCATGCTCCTGGTGCGGCAAATCCTGCAAACTTCCCTTCTTGTGTTGTACCGCCAAGCAAGTTGAGGGAGTTTCAATGGTGAGAGTTCTCAGTAGTTGTAAGAAGCGGAAAAGTTTTGAAGCTACACAGTTTGATGAAAATACGATCAATGTGGAAAAATGAAAATCATTACTACCTTGATAAATCAAGATTCTGTTGTATTTCTCGCTATACCAAAGTAATTAGAATGATGGCGTGGGTATTTCATTTTGCTAACAATGTTCGACCCCTACAGTTGACTTTTCAATGATCCATCTGAAAATGCTACATTAGCTAGGAAGCGAGTTTTTTTATTTAGAAATTTTGAATTTTGACGAACATTTGCTATTTCAAGCAAGGTAGAGATCGTTAACGTGCGTGATAACACTCACCCACACGGGACCTACATTATACCTCTTATCCGAACGAGAGCGTATTTTTGCGAAAAATGCTCATCTAATACTTTTCAAGTGATTCGTGTCGGGAATCGAACCCGAGACCTTGAGATCAGCATTCATACACAAAACCTGTCTGATTCAGGAAGCCGCCTACAATGTTTGACCGCCGAATTTGAAACCGTGCGATGGTTTCTTATATAAAGAATTCCACTTTGCAAAATTATCAGTTTTCAAAATCATACGTCGACTTAAAGCGCTTGATGTGTTTAGAGATGAGCCTGATGTTGCGCATTATAAATCGAAGAAAACTGAATATTTTTGACTACCAATTGTCTTACCATTCAAATATAGGCTAGTCGACTAATTGATCTTTGAATATCATGATAAATCCTGACGCATAGGCGTACGTGGCTTGCTAAGATGACTACGAAAAAAAGATTGGATTTTAGGGGGGCGATATGACAAAAGTGTTATATCGAAATGTATTATTTGTCAAAGGCATACTTCAAAACATTTTGTAATCAACCCCCCTTCTTTTACCGATCTGTAGTTCACGTGCGCGATGCTGTTGCGTTTGGTATTGACTTTACAGGGCTGTTACACTTGAAATCCGGTACAAATTTTGGGCGTCTCTATTCACGTGCGCTGTTTACCGTGCTCTTCATTTTAAACTCACCAATTCTTTGTCAACTCAGTGTATTATGAAGGCTTTGACAAGGTTCGTCGATCGTCAAGGAAGGTCAATGGGCATGAAACTTGATAACGCGACTAATTTTGTAGGCCTGGAAATGAAATAAACTTGATTGGAATAAAATCATTGATGGTTCTCCCATAGAACGTATAGCTTGGCGTTTTAACTTTTCAACTGCATCGGGATGGGTTGGTTTTTGGGAAAAAGTCGTTATTTCGTTGGACGTTGGGAGGGACGTACCTACATTATGATGATTTAATAACACTTTTGTGCGACTGCTAGGAAATCATTAATTTAAGGCCTTTGACTTACATGTCTAACGACTCGGGTGATTTCGTTACCTTGACCTCTGAAATGTTTAAACGAGAGCAAGCAGAAAATGGTTTACCGAAGTGCGATGCGTTAGGCAAATCTTCATTTTAGAGAAAAACAAGGTTAATGTAAAAACAATTGTAGCAATTTCCGACGAGTATCTTGGACAAATGGAAGCTGTAGTCTAGTGGTAAGGCTTCGCGGGATGGTAGTAGTTTATGATTGTTAATGATAAGGACAAACGGTTGGATTGGCCTATCAGACGTGTAGTTGAATATTTGCCTGGAAAGGATGAAAAAGTACGATTTGAGTAGAGCGAAATACTTCTTAAGAAATCCTTAGATCAAAGCCGACAAGAGGCTTAGAGGAAAATATGCGAAGATTTGATTAAGATAACTACAGAAGGAGCTAAGGGTGGTAAAAGCAGAGGATCAGATGTGCAATTCACGCTTACTGGTAGACGTCAGTGCGTAAATTTTAATGTTGCTGTTTGAGATACAATTTTTGCGTTATTTTTGTGAGAAACTAAGAGGATAGTTTCTCTGGTGGGAAGATGTTGGAAAAAGGCTTCGATGTGTAATGTTGTACTATTTATAATAGTCATGAATTGTTAGGTAGTTTTGTCATTTTTATACAGTTTCTTATGTATGCTAGCAAAGAGCTACGGTTTAAAAAAGGAAGACGCGGGAAATTGCTGTCAATAAAAATAAAAAAAACCGGTGACAAGTAGATAAGTTCTTTTCTCAAAAAACAATACAATTCTTTTAAGTCCAGACAGGAGTGTTTTGCTGTAGCCGGGCAGTTTATATTTGCGCGACATCACAGAACCGACAACCCTTCGTATTCGGTTCAAGTTGATAATTATACCATTCAGAAGAAGAAAGACCGTACACTATTCTGCTCTTAGCATGTGATGCGAGTTCAGATGAGTCTGCTAAGAATGATATACTTATTTTTTATCTTAGTCATCTACGATTTTGGTTATTAATTCTAAGTATACCTGGTATTCTGGATACATTCCCAAACAAACGCACAGCATCGCAGTGATAATTGTCAACGTATCCTCGCTCTAAAAATTAAAAAATTTTTAAATTGTCATTTTTTACAGTTTTTTATACTTACCGCTACGTATAACGTATACATGTGATAATGAAAATCCGTTCATGTTTATCAAGTCAGGATCTTTGATTATTATATCAGCGATTTGATCAATAATTGAAGAATTTTCTTTTACTGCATACCCAGAATTTCTCACTCTTTTCCATGCATTTTCCATGATCTTAAAATTTTAGTCACCCTAAAGTTTGGAAATATAATGCAAATTACCTTTTTCACAAATGAAGTAGTGGTTTTTACAATATGCGTTTGGCGTTTGCTTTCTTGTGACAAACTGTAAAGTATATCTGGATGTAACCATGGCCGCATTACACGAGAAAAACCAACTTCATACATGCTACAAAGTAGTTATATTTTGAAACCTTCTATATTCTTTACTTACTCTGCGGTTGCGTGTACGTAGTCTATGTTCTTCCCGTTTTGGGCTTGAATGCTGGTTCCTAATACTGATTCTGCAAATGGTAACGTTATTTAACACTGAATATATTCTCTAAACTATAAATATTAAATAGAAATAGTTCTAATAATTAGAATACTTTGAAAACTCTGTCTTTTGTTACATAAATTTATACATCACAAATTTATGTTCATACATCCAATATTTGATGATCTTATAAAACAAAACGATAAAACGTGGGAAATCGGGTAACCCCTTGAAATATTATAACTTATAAATACCGCCATAGTAAAATAGTGGAAATCATTCAGATTTTTGCATTTTAAATTTTTTATCTTCTGTTAGAAGATTGACAAGCAATCATCGTCGGGGGAGTGAAAAAGGTTGAGTAATTCGTACCGACAGCTCGGAAACTCGAGTTTGTAGTGAGACAAGTTCCCAAACGCATAAGAAATAGCGGATTCGAGAAAAGTGTCGTTACATTATGAAAGTGTTCATGGAATTGATGCTTTCCATCAACATTAGTTGGATTAACGGATTACTGATAACTTCATGTTGTCCTGCACGACCAGGTCGCTTGAGCATTGTGCCAGATCAGTAAGCTGTAAGTCATTGAATCTTTTTCACCTGCTACATATTTCACGTTAATTTATTAATGTGATTAAAGGTCATAGAGAAGTCATATTACATCATGGAATAAACATCTGACGTCATAAATTTGCGAAAATTCAGGAAAATTCAAGGAAAAACCCAATTAGTTATATTTCTCTCGGTATACAAAACATGAAATGACCGGTACAAAATGTATCAATGAATAAAAACTATAATTATTAGATAGCTTAATAACGGAAAGATCGTGTTATTGATAAAAGAAGGCATTTATTATGTTTGACGTATGAACGTACGCTTGTTAAAAGATTTTATCCATTAAAACTTTACGTGTGTAAAGGCTATTAAAAGATTTCTAACGACCAATTTGTGTTGACATGCATACAAATACTCCAAAAAAGTCTTTATTTGCAACTAATAATCAAAGGAGCTTCGTTTGTAAGTAATCCTGTTTGAGGCATAAGTATTGTAAAAGAAATTTATAGTTAAATTTTATGTAAAGCCGCGTATATAAAATACTGGCAAATACATGTCAAGTTTAAGTTAAAATTGTATGTTCTAAAAGGAACTTTCATTTACTAATTAAAGAATTTAAAGCGTGTCTATTGACCCCATATTCTAGAACGATTAAATGTTAGAATAAAAACGACGTGCATAGCCTGGAGCGGTAGTAAAAGTACGTTAGTATTTCTAATTGAGGAGCTAGTTAATGAACTTATAATTCTCGAAAGCGACAAAATGTTGCGATAACCGCAAAGGTAAACGTTTATCCAATTATTAGATAACTCGAGGCAATAGTAAGGCAATAAATTTTTGAATGTTGATAACACATAAATACGGCACTCCTAGAGCAAACGGAAATGGTCATAGAATAACACACCCACCTCACCGAACAAATAACAACGTGTAAACAACACACAAGATGAACCGTGAAAATTATCGATGTCTGAGTCAGAAAAGGCTCGTTTTTATAAAAGCCAATGAATGTTGAAGGAAAATACATCTTGATTGAAACGTCGTTATGTACTCGACCTAATTAGAGAATACGTTACGTGGTTCAAAAATCTACCTAACATGTACAGTATTTTGTAAAAAAAATTATTTGGATACGGTTTAAGTGGGGTGAGTAGATTATTTGATGTACTTACAACAGGCTCAAAATGAAAAATAGCTAATTAAAAATAATTAAACTACCACAAGATGAAGTCTCTTAATTGGAATAAGGCGCATTATGATTGGAACGGTTTGTTATATGTTATAATAATCAACTGGCACAAAAATGTTTACTTTTTAAAAAGATTTAAACGATTTTGGAGCATGGATTGAAAACTACGGTTTGAAGAAAGCCAACAACAAGCAGATCTGTAATTAAATTATTAAGATAAATTTTGTACATATTAGGGAAGATTTAATTATGGAGTTGTTTATGAATGATAATCATAAGATTAAAATTTGTAGAATAAGTCGGTTTTGTTTTAAAAGAGAGATTCTGCACTCAATTTCTAGTGTATAAATGTTTGTAAAAGGATATTATTATAAATCTGATGTATGATCACAGTGGTATTACTAACACAAGCATTAAACCTACAAATGCAATTCACAACTTAAGTCTAAACACAACATTTCTTAACTGCTAAACATTAATATACAGTTTGCCCAATTCTAGTTTATACTAAGTAACTCCAAAACTTTTCTTCTATGTCACAAAAATTGTCTTTTGTAAAGCGGTATGCATAATTTGTATCCTATTCAATTAACCTGTCTAAGTGTGACTGATCAGTGAACCTTAAGAAAACCTTTGTAAAGATCAAATTAACTCGAGATTTGACCTCAAAAACATCAGGAAGTTATCCGTTCACAAATAACATCTATACACTAAAATCTTATATAAGTTTAACCTACTTAAAAGAAAACTATATTACGGAAATGATTTTAAACAAAGATATACTTGCGTTTTTGACCATTAAAGTATGCAGGGTTCCTGATTCTTTAAACCAAATTGTTGATCAAATTTACTTTTCTATTGTATACATTAATAGTTGCATCGGAAAATCAGTTTTCAATTTCTCCGTTTATTACTAGGCTATTTAACTCCATGATTCTTCTTCCCATTTAAATAGTTCATATCTCAATAGAATCTACTATTGTAAGTCGAATTCTATTTCATACGTTTAAAAAAAAGATTGTTTCAAGCAGTATTTAAACGTCCAGCATGACCTTGTATGCAATTTAAATTGCAACTCTTAGAGTTCGTAGTTACCAACCAAAAGTATCGTTGGCAAGTACTTTATAAATAGATCGACTAGTATGAATGACCGACTTTGAATAAATTCCCCGTTTTCATTCTTTCACGTCTTTATATAATTAATTATTCAGTACGTCACAGGTTCTAGAAAGATTCCACACCTTTTCTAGGTGATATGACTCATAACTGATGTAACAATTACACGGAATTTTATTAGATTTACCCGTTTAAAATAGTTCCATTAGTTTATTAGGTTGTAAAATTTTTATTATCTACGTTTTGATTTGCATAATTTATAGAACCACCGTGCTGACGCATAACATGCTGTCGTGTGTTTATCCTGTGTTCTGGGTTTTTTTTTGGCTCTGAGTATCACATCTCAAGTTTATCTTTCGATCTGCAATATAACAGCATAATGATTAGACTTTTTCAAATTTAATTTAGTGACTTACATATAGTAATTGCTGTTTATTGTTATCATTGAGATTGGAATCAGATCCTTTAGCTGAAACTTTTCAGATTCGTGTTCTAATAGCACTTTACAACCAGCCCCTTCATCATCATCTGAATTATCAATAGAAGTATTACAGTTTGCACCTTGGGTATCACTTTCTTCAAACCACTTTGTCAAAGGCTCTTCGCACGCACCCTTTCCGTTTATACGAACTAAACGTCTACCAGCCATGGATACTAAATAAATGACAACGACATCAAAATTATTGAAAGAATACCTAGAAGCAGAAACACTAGTATGGGAAGTGCTGAGGTAGATATGGAGCTACGCCATTTAAAGGCAAAAGCTATGCTGATATTTCATACACTGGAAGAGTCGATTTGCTATTACGTATGCGTGTATGCTGAATTGACTTAACGTTATTTACTTTTTTTTATTTTCAGGATCCAGAGTGCGTAACAGTTAATTGGTGCACCATCTAGCATAGAGTAGTGCGGGATGTGTTCTATGAAAAAAATATACTACTCTTAGGAATATACAAGCTGTAACACTTCTACTAAATATCTGTTCGATTACTTTGAAAGGTCTTTAAACTCTCTTGTCAATGTTTTGCCTTTGAGCGTCCACCTACCTAAAGAAAACAAACAAACCATAACCGGAAGGTGGGTGTAGGTGTTTCAAGTAACAGTTCAACCTGTCTAAAGAAAACACAAACAAACCCTACTCTGAAGATGGGTGTAGGTGTTCCAAGTAACAGTTCAGTGGTTATCACTGCTGTTGTAGGTTGATGGAGCTTTGCTTACACGCTTATCACTTTCTCCTACTAGTCTACTATCAATAAAAATGAAGATTCACGTCGTCAATATCTAACCTATATTGTAAAACATGATTATAGCAGTGAACAATAACAAAAAACAAACTATGATCTACCTTTAATTAGCCAAATATGCGTCTAGCTAAAACACAACAGTGATAGAAATTCAACCAATTAATTTGCGCTATTGTGCTATTATGTTTTTACAAAAATGACCTTCGTATAAGCATTCTGTGTTTACAATACGCTTTAAATAAGCGTGGACAAACGTTAATCGTCCTTCTTAATAATACTAATAAGCTCCACTTATTATTATGATTACCATCAAACACAATTATTAAATACAACAAGACAGCATGTAATGATTATAAGAAGGATAACAAAAATTCAATTGATTTGCAGTTTTTTTATTCTCATCAAGGTGTTGTCTCTACAGTGACCCGTGGTATTATAGGGGTTAAGTATATCAATTCAAGCAGTTTTAGTAAGGAAATTATTAGAAAGATCAAACATATATAGTGCTGATTTTGTGTTCAAAATGTAGCAAAAATAAGTTACAGTTTTGCTTCTACCGTATAGTACTTACCTCCAATTATATCAGCAAAACAAAAATGCACCAAATCGTGGATATCAAAAGTTGTTCCATCAGCAAGCGTCTCAAATTTTTCTAGTAATATGTTAATATGTCTTTGAAATACGTCCAAATTGCCGGTGACAAATTTCAAATTTATTAAGGGTTGTATTATTCTTCTATGTTTTTTGTATTTGGGTCCTTAAATTATATTTGAGTAAGAAGAATATTTAAAATGTACTACCTGAGTTGCTGACTAAGCCATCACCTAAGTAAATTTTTATTATTTGGTCATAAATTTCATGTTTGTGTGCC
This sequence comes from Platerodrilus igneus, assembly GCA_036346225.1. Taxonomy (NCBI): domain Eukaryota; kingdom Metazoa; phylum Arthropoda; class Insecta; order Coleoptera; family Lycidae; genus Platerodrilus; species Platerodrilus igneus. Next base: position 3,099,915 of record JARFIW010000753.1, read on the forward strand.
AGCTTGGATGAGGATAATATTTTCTAAAACATACAGTATAATAGTGATTAATTATGGAATAAGAAAAAAATCACTATTTTTAAACAACTTATTTACAAAAAAAAACCTGTAACTAATTTATTAAACCAGGTGCCTTTCTTTATTTTATTTAATATTAGAAAGTAATAGCTTTTGCAGTCTATATGAGACCTACCTTACAATATTGGATATTATGGAATATTTTGTTCCAATTGGTAATTATGCACATACTTAACAGTAAATCGTATATTAAATCAAATAAGCAAATTTGATAAACTGAGTAAACAATATTTAACATTCTGACGACTATTAAATCGTGTTGTTCCAACTTTCATTTGCACAGCTATGATGAAATCTGTTTAAATATTGTTTGTTATTAGTTCATAATTGTGTAGATAATGATTTATAGCAAAATATTTCACGTATTTCACATATGCAAATTATACTTCCAGAAGTGTCTGAAAGCCATTCGTTCACGTCAAAACGACGCAACATGAGGCAGAACAAAGTTTTTGTATTCTCAGATCTACCATAAAATATAAGCGTTGTAACGCTTGGGCATTACGGTAAATGAAAACCGAATGCAAAAAGAGGAAAAATAATTTTGAACGGACAACTTAATATTGATATACACTATATATTCTGATTTCATATAGAGTTGTGTTCAGTAAGCAATACATTTCAATAAATTGTAGGTTCTATCAAAATTATAAGCTTAAAAACCACAAAGGCATCGTTTTATTTCAGTCAAATACATATTAGAACGGAGTTCAGGTTCATAAATTATTTAAAACTACAAAAGGGAAAATAAATAAATAAATAAATAAATAAAATATAGGACAGCTTTTTACAAATTTTAGTAGGATACATTAGAATTAATGTTATATAGTTATAATACAAAGAAAATCCTATATACAATTTGAACATGTTCATCCAATATAAAAACCCACACCTTTGTTGATAAAATTTACGAATATCAGGTTGCAGATATAATTTAATCATTTCAATAGGATACAATGTATTTATTTTATATTGCTGAAGACAGAAGGAAACATGAACGTTAGCCTAAGTAAATCACATCATACCACAAATACTTTCCTGGGATTCATTCCATATCTCCATTAGGAAGGTTGTACCGTGACAAAAACTTCACACTGAACGTAAAAAAGGGAGAATTAAACGACAATAATTGCATCAGACGGAAAAAACGAATGAATTATTCGCAACTTGGTAATTAGAACAGGTCAAAATATAATCATTCAAGAGCGTAATACATTGGTAGACCTGTGCGGTAGGAAGTCCGTATGACGGGAATTAAGTTTAAAAAGTAAAACTTGGAATGTAAAATTTATCTAAGTTAATTTAGAAGGTAGACATGTAGTAATACGAGCGAATAGTAGAAAGTTGAACGAAACAGCTTCAAGAGAAAACTATAAATATAGATATTTCCGTAGGGCGTGTGACTAATTTTTGAACTTGCACTTGCACGAGAAAGGTACTGTCAATTCACACATTTACGAAATTATCGTCGTTATGACCGGTTAAAAGACTTAGAATTTTTAGAGTTTATCCCTCTATTAATTTGAAATTCTGTGTGATGTTGGGTCAAGAAAGCTGTTGTTTGAAGGACAAAAAATTGAAATACTAAAAAATCGGAATAGTATTTTCTTAATATTTTTAATCTCATAACAGGTGAATTAAACCGTGAGTAAATATAAGGCTTTACGTTTATGTATTTTTTTATGTATATGTGAATTTGAAATGACAAAGGATATTAAACGAAGAAGAAAATGATAATTTTGTTGAACAAAGACAGCGACGGAACGCATGTTGGCTAAATTTGAACATAATATTATCATTTTACAATATCGAAAAATATGGGGGTATTAATTTTACATTATTTTAGAATAGATAACGAACAGATTAAGAAAGAACTGGTATTCAACTGTTTTCTATGTTTTTTATTAACGCCAATTTCAGAAATTGGGATTTATAATTGTCATGTAATTTAATATGCGAAAAGAAAAATTTGGAATGATAGTATTATTGATCGATTAGATTTACGGTTTTTAAGGATTTCTTTTAGCAATACCCGATCATAGTGAGGTTGAAAAATTTAAATTTTCCTTAAAAGAACAGTATTTTTCTATTTCTATTGAAATTAATTAATGTTACTAGAGTTTTAGGACATCTAGCTCTCTCAATGATGAAATCGTATTTGGAAGAGGTATGCTATTTTAGAAATATTTTTAAATATGAACAAAAGTTTAATAAGTGTACTAAGATTCTTTAAAGAAAGGCGACATATAAGGTGATAGAATTTAGGAAACCGAAGCAATAGAAACCTATGCGCAATAACTGTCTTCTTTGTAGAAATAATATCCAAGGGATTGCTGTGACAGTCAGTTGGCACCTCTTAATTATGTCAAGAGAAAAAAACTTTTCAGGGTAAGTGATTTTTGTAACACAGTTGTTTTCATTCCAGCTACTTTATTGGTTTTATTCCGATTTTTAAAATTTCTTTTATAGTTTTTCCAAAGGAACCCACTCACGCACCAATGCAGTTAGCCGACGCACCCCTATATTGTGACGGGATCCCCGCCCTTTCAAAGCAAATCATTTTACCCATAACAGCTTGCTGGTAAGCATTCAAAAAAGTTTATGGACGAGGAAGAGCTTGTATTGTAAATTACCCCATACAGTTGTGTGATTTTATATTTCCACTCTATGAATTGGATCTTCGTAAGTCTGCCAAAAGTTACTTAGATAAAAATGGCGCTTCTATTTCTGTTTAGTAACAAATTACCAAGGCATGAGTAGACAAAATCATGTTTAATGCGCCACCAAGACTTTTTAATTCATATGAATTAAATTATTAAAAAGATTAGAGCTGAAGTCAGTGAAAGGATCGTTACAACTTACATGGATAATTTAAGAGAGTTTATTAAAGATATTTCATCTTCTTGGTTCTGGAACTACGATGAACCAAATGTGTCTAATTCCCTGTGAGGTAAGAATGTATTTTACAAAGGAGGTGTAAAATATATTGAAGATATCTGCAGTTATAGTATGAACTCAAGTTCTATAATAGCAATACTGAGGGCAAATGTCTACTACCTTATGGAGTTTATAAAGTTGACCACATTTGAACTACCTGGATTGAAAATTGTGATCAGAATGCTCAATACAACAGAACTAAGAGTGGTTGGTTGGATGCAGTAACATTTGAAGATCGGTTTCACCCTCGGTACTTTCTGAGGTAAAAAAGAAAGACAGAAAGAAAAGTGCTTGGTGACAATTTGTCTTTGCATATCAATAAAGTAATCCTGATATTATGTGACAAAAATAACAGTTTGTTTGCTTACTAGTTAATACAAACTATATGCTATAACCATTAGATAGATACCGCGTTTTTCACTCCTATCAAGAGATTGTGGAGGCATGTCTTAAGGAAATGGAAAGTCTAAGACAAGTGTAACGCGGATGCGTTACGTTAAGCAAACATTAGATAATAGAAAAAGATTTACAAAATTTAGTTAGGTATATGAGCTCTTAGCAAGGAAGTCTGAGAGATTTATAGAGGCTTCAGTAGGTTAAATTTTTAACGTGGCTATTTCAATGTAATACAAAATTAGCATCCAGAATTAAAATAGTAAAGTCCCAATATATTAAATACAAACGTTAATGACTATCGGGATTTTACACTTTTTGTATTAAACTTAGAAAAATACAGATCGACACTGGGGAAATAACCGGCAAAGGATAGTTTATTTATATACATCCACACAAGTTCAAAAACAAAAAACTGAATCATGCAATTGGACCGGTATATCATAATATCACACTAATAATAAAACCATCCAGAAAAATTAATTCGTTACATGTAAACCGTAGGAGAAATTAAAAGCTCGCACGGATTCAAAACCACTTTCTTTTTATTTATTTGTTACAATGTTTCAGTAGTCTGCTACCTGGAACTTAAGTAGGCCCCACCGCCCAAGAAAGTAACCGCAAGTAAGTTTTGTGTGCGTGTGTATGCGTGACAGCATGTTTTATGTGTGTGCGTGATTGTGTTTGTGTATGTGTTTTGTGTGTGTAGTGTTGGCATCCGCGTTACGTACCCCTTCTAGGACCAGGACCATAAGCAGCTGGGAATCCCAGTCGCAAAGAAAGAACGCTCAACAGATATTGTCTTATCAGTCTAGACCATCGGCAACCAGAAAGCCAGATGTTGAAAAGGCAATGAAAGTGCGTGAATTGGTGTTTGTGTTTGTACAGTGTTTGAGAGGTGTTTGTGTATGTATGGCAGTTTTCGGGGAAGAATGCTTAGCAGATGTACTTGAAGTGCGTTTTTACAAATACACAGTTAAACTGTTAAATAATTGGAAGTAGGTGATAAATTCAAAACTGTAGTATAGGTACCCGAGGATTAACTAACTAGCTACCTTTAAAACAATTAAAATCAATATCTGCTGGAATCAATCTAGTCGTTTTAACCAGATCGTAATGGAAATGTTGAACTTTGTTAGTAATTTGTAAGTTCCTCAGTTAACATGCTTTTCTAACGGTAAATCGCTACTACTACTCAAGAAATTCAATTCTTGCTAAAAGTAAAATTCACCAAATCTGCTTGGAAATATTTCAGATCTCTATTGAATAATCATACTAATGAAACTTAGTATTTAATTACTCAAAGGTTAACTGATCTACTCAAGTTTGCATGCTATCACTTTCAATGATCTAGAGGAAGTGACCACTATAAATCGACGAGTGATTATTTTCGACAGAATTCGGAAAAATGAATTAAGACAGTAAATTAAAATTGCTCTTCTTGCGTTTCTCTAACATAGGTAAAATTATCTTGATAAAACGTTAACTTAAACCAAAGAAGGAATTTCACCTTCTCCTGAGTCGACAATTTAGCCCGTGAGCATTCTTAGTTCCCTGACGATGACGTCATATTCGACAACTTTTTACATTGTTATTCAAACCAAGTGAATCACAACGCTGCAATAATTCAGAATACAAAGTAGATATGGTATCATTTATAACCATAAAACGACCATAATGAATTTGACAACCTTCCAATGTAAGATAACAGTGAAACTATAATAATCCTTCCTTAGCTCAAGCATGTAAATTAAAATTGTATTTCTTATAAGAAGTAAGTCTACCTTACCAGTGGGGTATACTAGTACAGAAATTATTAAAATGAAATATGATTAAACATTTCAAGGAATGTTACAACACACTTATTTTTTGGAAAATGTAGAGGTAAGCTATAATTTGATGGATCACAGTAGACAATCGGTTCTTTAGACCATGGTTTTGACAGTTAGTAACTATTTAAAATAAGTTTTGTACTTACCTCAATGTGGTGCGGATCAGTGAAACATATTACCAGCGTTGGTCCGAACCAAAATCTTAAGGGGTTTGGATATAATTGAAGCAGCGAATTAATCGATTTTAAAATATCTGCACAAAAATTAAAAGCATTAAAAATTTAGTGAAACATGTTGCCAATATTTCCTACTACATATACAAAGGCTTTACTATAATCTATTAATTCCTATTTTTCGTAATTGAAGTAGGGTAAGTTTCATATTGATACTTGACTGCTTCAATTAACTGAACAACCACGGCATGAAGGCTTAATAGCAACATGTTTACTTTTTATAGGCATTCAACCCCCCTGTAGTAAGCATAATACCTTTAATGATATTTCAACGGTTGCAAATACGTTAACTGTTTAACTCCTCCCGTTCGATACCTAGATTTTGCAATTTCTTTTTTCGCCCACTTCTGACATGTACGTATGCATATCAAATATTGTGAATTTAGGAGCACAATCCCAATTTTCCCCTATTTTTTATTTACTTACTGGGATTATAAATAAAGTGGTTGCAATTTAGTTGAGAACATGGCAGAAGACCTTTCACGCGTAAACGGGATATGGAAATTTAGTGGTGGGGTTGATGTCTAGGTGTATAGTACATAAAACAGTCGATCCGCTGTGAACGGTAGTTGCCGTTCGGTGTTGAAGTAATGACTATTGTTTTTACCACACTAAAATATTTACGGAAGGTGATCAAATGTCATGGACTAAAATCGAGGTTGCCCGCGACAGAAATGCACGCCACTGTTAACACAGATTACGTGAGACATGTGACGATATTTCGTAACCGCATAGGATGGTAGCACGATGGGTTAAAACGTTTTGGGCTGGTAGACGTAAAAGAGCGGATTTCTTCCGTATAGGTCGGTCGTCCATTCCTCAACCGCAGATTGACATTGTTAGTGATCTCCTTTTCATATATAATTTAAATGGACTGGCCGGAAATATTCCGCAGAAGTTGGCCTCAGTCATTAAACAGTATAGCACATATTGAAGAATTGTCTCAACATGAAGAAATTTCGTCCACTGGCTTCCACATGTACTCACTGATGTACAGAAATTGCGGTTTGTACTAGACAGTATCTATCTTGACAAATACGGCAATGCAGGAGACACATTTATGCAGCGTATTGTCGCCATTGATGAGACCAGAGCACGAGTCTATGGGTCTGAATGACGTCAGCCAGGGTTGTCACGTCTACAAAAAGTTCGACAAGAATCCAGTCGAGTTAAGATGGTACTGATTGTGGCATATGAGTGAAGGTACAATTCGTACGCATGCCGTGCATGTAGGAGAAACTGTCAACGCAGATTATTATTACCGATTTATACAGCGCCATCTGCGATGAGCTATGCGGCGATACAATCCTCCTATCTAGTTGCATGACAACGCTTGTTGTCATGTGACACAGAGTGTAATCCCTCTGTTACGACGGTGGCGATGGGAGGTTCTAGAACACCTTCCATTTTAAACTGACATGAGTTCTTGTGACCTTAACCTCATTTTTTTGACGCATGCGATTTTCTGATGCGATATCTGTGCTGCGAGTGGTATTGCGTTCCGTCGCTAATCAACTAGCTGGGTAGGTTGAATACATTGCAAAAACTATAAAACGATCCGTATCAAGTCCCCAACAAAATAAACTTAACCGCAATTTAGGCAAAAAAAGAATATCGCGGACAAAACCTTCGAATAAAAAATTTTCGTTCGAAATTTATAACAATTCTCAATCGTTTTCTTCTTACAATGCACATCAGACCCGATTTAGGATAACCAGTAGCAAGTATGGAATAAAAGAAATTTACCCGCAATGCAGGCAGAAAAAGAATATCGCGGACAAATCTTCGAATTCAAAATTCTCTTTCGAAAATTAACTATAAAGATTCGCAACCGTTTTTTTAAACTGCACACGCTTGACACGGTTAGAACTTTTTAGGAGAATTCATGCAAATCTCAAATAAAAGAAATTTACTTGTAATTCAGGCAGAAATAGAATATCGCAGACAAATTTTCAAATTCAAAACTGTCTTTCGATGTATAACTACAAAAATTCGCAACGGGTTCTTTTTAAACTATGTAAGTTGGACCCGTGCAAACTCTTTAGGACGATCTACAGCAAGTTTTGAAAACAAAGGAAACCTAATTGCAATTTAGGCAGAAGAAAAATATCGCGAGAAAATTCTTCGAGTTCAAAGTTGTCGTTCGAAATTTAATTATAAAAATACGCAACCGGTTTTTATTAAATTGCGTAAGTTAAACTCCATGCAAGCACTTTAGGACGATCCGTAGCAAGTCGTGAACAAAATAGACTTATCCACAAATCAGGCAGAAGTTGTAAACCACGGTTAAATCTTCCATTTTAAAGTTGTCGTTCTATTCTTAACTACTCGTAACGGTTTCTTAAACTGCGTAGTTTGAATCCATTGCAAATATTGATTCGTAGCAGATCCCTAACAAAATCAACTTACCCGTAATTCAGGCTAAAAAAGCAAACCTTGGAATTCAAAATTTTTGTTCTAAATTTAACTATAACAATTAGCAACCCGTTTTATTAAACCGCGCAAGTCGGACCTGGTGGTGCATACTCTTTAGGACGTTCAGTAGCAAGTCTCGAATAAAAAACTTACACACAATTCAGTCAAAAAAAGAATTTCGCGGGCAAACCTTCGAGTTGAAAGTTGGCGTTAGATTTTTACTTATAAAAATACGTAACAGATAGTTTCAACTGCGTGGGTTGAAGCCACTGTAAATTCTTGAAGACGATCTGTAGCAAAGCTCAATTAAAAGAAACCCGCAATTTAGGCCAAAAAATATATTTCGCGGGCGGCAGACCTTCGAGTTTAAAGTTGTCGTTCGATTTTTAAACTATATAAACTTGTAACCGATTTTTTTTTCAAACTGCTTACGTTGAACCCAATACAAATATTTTAGAACGATCCGAAGCAGGTCCCGAATAAAATAAAATTACCTGCAATTCACACAGAAGAAAAATATCGCAGGGAAACCTTCAAAATCAAAATTTTCGTTCAAAATTTAACTATAGCAATTTGCAACCCTTTTTTTAAACGGCATAAGTCGGACCCAGTACAAAATCGTTAGGACGATCAGTAGCAAGTTTTGAATAAAAGAAACTTTCACACAATTTAATCAAAAAGAAAGTATCGTGGGCAAAACTTCGAGATTAAAGTTGTCGCTCATTTTTAATTATAAAAATTCGCAATCGGTTTTTTGAACTGCGTATGTTGGATTCAGTGCAAACACTTTAGGACAAGCGTTAGCAAGTCTCAAACACATGAAATTTACTTGAAATTCAGGCAAAATAGGTATTTGCGGGCAATCCTTCAAATTCATAATTGTTATTCGAAATTTAATTATAAAAATTTGCATATGTTGTTTTCTAAATCTGCGTGGGTTGAATCCGGTTCAAACACTTTAAGATGCTAATAAAAAAACTCATCCGTAATTCAGGCAGAAGACGATATTGCGGCTAAATTTTAATTATAAAAATTCGTAAGTGGCTTTTTAAACTGCGTAGGTTGGATGATTCCTAGCAAGTCTCGATTTAAAAAAAAGTACCCGTAATTTAGGCAAAAATTCAATATCCGTGCAAACCTTCAAATTCAAAGTCGTTGTTTGAAATTTAATTATAAAAATTCGCAACCGGTATTTCTTAAGTGCGTAGTTTGGACTTGGTGCAAACACTTTAGTGCGATTTGTAGCAAGTCGCAAAGAAAATAAACTCACTCACAATTTAGCCAGAAGAAGAATATCGAGGACAAACGTTCGATTTTAAAACTGTCGTTCGATTTTTAACTATAAAAATTTGTAACGGTATTATACGGCTTCCGCCATTTAGGAAAATGCATTGAATTTTGCTGGTGGTTATATTGAAGGAATGTAATATAATTTTATTTGTATGTTCTTAATGGAGTTAGGTATATCTGTGTTGCTATTACTATATTTACAACCCTTGTATTTATTTATCAGTGTCTACGCTTTTGCTTTTAGACCATGAAAATACTAAAATAAAAACATTAAACAAATATCATATGTTAATTTGTTAGATGTTTATAATTTGTACAAGTTAGTTGGACCACGCTTCTCCATTTCGTACAGAGCCCTGTAAAATATAGCGCCCGTCCTGACATGTACCAAACATAAATTATCTTTGTGTTTGTGGAATACTACAGATATAAGTTACTGTGAATTAAAGTAATAGAATTAAACATTTTCATTCTAGAAGTACAATATTTTCTTAGGAATTTGTGTTTTTTTGTTTTATTTTGGGTAGTACTATACTGACTGTTTTGTTACTTTTGTTTTCCTACCCCAAACTTTTAATTTTGCTAGAGGGTGGGTTTTGTTACGTTCGTTTCGGTGGTAAATTAAAACACGCCATTATTTGTCTTACTTTATTCATTCACGTAGATTTTGTTTCAATACTCCAACAACATCCTGTATATTTTACCTTCCTACAATAAGTACGGTTCATAATAATTTTTCATTTTAAACCTATTTACTTTACTCTGTAATTTAAATAGTCGGTACCTTGTTTTCGGTGTCCGCTAGCTTGCTACACATTGCTATAGCGTACAATTAATTCTCATACCGCTACGATTAAACAGAAATGTGTGTGTATAAAGTGTGTGTGTGTGTGTGTATGTGTTGGACCGCTTTATTATTTTTTTTAATAAATTTTTTTTATCGAAGAAGTGTGATCCATTAATTCAACGAGTCCACTGGCTTGCTACACATGCTAAAGCGTACAATTAATTCTTATACTGCTACGACTAAACAGAAATGTATGTGTATGAAGTGTGTGTGTTTGTGTGTGTGTGTGTGTGTGTACAAAGCGGTCCAACACATACACACACACTCCATACACACACACACATCAAGACCAAGGTACCGACTATATAAATTATAGAGTAAACTTTTCGTTTCCAAGTAAATAGGTTTAAATGAAAAATTATTATGAACCGTACCTATTATAGGAAGGTATAATTTACAGGATGTTATTGGAGTATTTAACAGAGTATTTACAAAGAAGGGTGCGTTTTAATTTACCGTCGCAAGTGAACGTAGCAAACACTATAGTACCTATACCAAAAAAGAAAAGTGCGGATTTTGAACAATAAGCTTGACAGCACACGTGTCAAAAATATTAACTAAAACTGAACCAAGGCTGATGAAAAACGGGCTGAAGAAATATAAGAGAAGATCAACTTAGGTTTGGGCGAAACAGGGCAACAGTGGAGGCTCTTTTAACTTTAAGGATGTTATTCGAAAAAACAATAGAAAAAGGAGAAAGCTTGCATATAGAGTTTGCAGTTTTGTAAAAACCATTTAACAATGTAAAATGGGAGAAAATTTCCGAAATACTTAAAAAGATTGGAATGAGTTATAGGGATAGACGAATAGTACATAGCTTATACAAAGAGCAAACAGCGGTAATAGAATTAGAGCAGAAATGTAGAGAAGTAAATTTAGGAAAGCGGTGAGACAGGGTGTAACCTATCCCATCCCCGTTAATTTTTAACTTATATATCGAAGAGGCAATTACTGTCAAATACAGAAAAACATTTGGAATCATTATGCAGGGACAAACGATTAATATGCCTAGATTTGCAGATGATATAGCGGTATTAGCATTTAGAAAAGAAGAGTTAGAAGCAGCTCTTAATGAAATGGAAATACTACTAACAGAGGGATACGGTATGAAAATTAACAAAAATAAAACTCAAGTATTAGTATGTGAAGGAGGGATAAATAAATCAAAAACCAGAATACAGATAGAAAACGAGAACTTACAAGAGGTTAAAGATTTCTGCTATCTAGGAGGTATTAGAACAAGACCGTGCTGCATTTAACAAGAAAAAGCAACGACTTTGTTCAAAGACAACAAACATGGAAACAAGGAAAAGATTGCTTCAAATATGCGTGGAACACAACGACTGTGAAACGTGGACAGTGGGAAAAGCGGACAGGAAAAAGGTAGAAGTCTTTAAAATGTGGTGCTACAGACGTTCCGTGAAGATATCATGGACAAACAAAGTTATGAAGAAAGAGGTTCTCGAAATGGTAGGGGAAGATAGAAATATGGGAAAACAGTAAAAAATAAGAGAGATAGAAAGATAGGGCACATGGTAAGGCATGAGGGAATAGTGCGTAGTATATTAGAAGCAGAGAAAAGAAGAAAAGAGGCAGATGCAGACCTAGATAGACTATTGCACACAGATTGTAGAAGATGTAGGCTGTGGCAATTTCAGGGAAATGTGTAGGTTAGCTCAGAATAGAATACGATGGATGTACGTGTTCAACCAGTTCTAGGACTCAAGGTGTAGGATATTCTAAAATTTCTTCGATTGTTACTACACTCACACTAGCATTAGCACTAGTAGTACTTGTACTCGCAGTAGCACTATCTAATAAACTTGATCTGCCGAAAACTTTTTCAAAGCCCCGGATTGTTGCTGTTGCTGCTCTATTTTTTGTTTCTTTTTCTGCCTATATTGAAAACCCAACAAACGTTTAGTTTTCCTATCTGACATTTTTGAATTTCGAACCAAAAGTGGATACACGTAAACATCCAAAGCCAAGCTGAACATTGTAGTTTTAAACTAAAAAGTGGTAAAGAGCATTTCATAATATTTCATTGTGACTTTTACTTACTATACTTGCGTTTAGAAAATGATTGTCAGTAAAGGTTGTGTTGCAGTTATAATTCTTCTTTATCGAGTGAACAATAACAGAATTAGGTGTTTCCAGTTCACATCACTATGGTTACTACTTCTGCTGCAAAGGTATCAAAAAAGTCTTTGGTTTACTATAGACTAGTTTGCTTCCGAGAACTTACAGGCGGCTGAACCGTATTTAAAAATAAAAATACACTAATAGATAATCATGACCATAAAGACCACAGAATAGAAATGCAAACATATTTAGTAATCTGTTGATAAGTTAAAAAATTCTATAAAAGTAATTAAAAAATCTCATTTTTGTACCAACTATTTGACCGCCCTTTTGATTTGGCCGCCAGTGTGCAATGCACACACTGCACAATAGGTCGCGGCGGCCCTGAGTATAGACAAAAACTTATTTAAACAACACCAAAAAATTATCAAATGAAAAAATAGTTAGCTTCCATTAAGTAAAACAGAAATCTTGAAATTTAGGAAACCTAAATATCTTTTTAACATTCGTGGTAAAGTCGCTACGATATAATCAAATTTTTTAATAAATGTAAGGAAACTTCAACTTGAATATAAACTCAAAGAAATTTCTATGTAATTAAGATGCATAAATTATAATTAACAAAAGATAGGGTCTCCTGAAATTAATGATAACACAATTCGCCCAAACAGGCTGTCACATAAGCTACGACGATATTTATTGAGCGTTTTACCTACTTAGTTAAGACTCTTCGGAGGGCTTCGGGTTTTACTTGTGGGACAACGTGAAGTTATAAAGAATTATGATCTGAACACAATAACTATACATTGAACACATACAATATTAAGGGATTCAGAAATCTTCGGTAGGCTTCGGAATTCTTCGGAAGGTCTCGGGATTTACTTCTGAGGCTGAGTAAAAGCTAGAATAACGTTAATAAGAAAGTATTTATAGTTTGAAGAGATCCAGACGTCTTCGGCGGTCTTCGGAACTTCGTGGTTTACTTGTGGAACAACATGGAGTTATAAAGAATAATGATATACACATAAAAACTAAACATTGAATATATATATATATATATATATATATATATATATATATATATTACTCATATTTAGACCAGGGTAGAAAATTAAATAATCACATCAAATAATTTTAATCACCGTGTATAAGGAATTTCATTAAATAATACGCGTTATTAAAACCTTGAAGCATAAATAAACTCGGTCGTTTCAGTAAAAATAAGAAATTTAAATTATTTATAAGACGCTTTATATCAAAAGAAGCAGTATTGAAAAGCTCTGCGTGTAATGTAATTATTCCTAAACAAAGAGAAATTACGTGCAAAATTTATCTTAATTAACTCTATTTCGAGTAACCGGTATTAAACAAAGTGTACACATAATAATTAATATTTAAGTTGTATTCGCTAAAAATGAAAGGATAGAAATCAATTTAATTGGAGTTAATTAAACCGTTAGTAACATATAATACCTATAAAACTTGTGAAAATCCAAGATTAAAATACCACGGAATAAGGCTCTGAGAATTAATATTATATTTGAACACCTGCGTAGTTTAAATGTCACATTCGGCGTAAAGTTTGCAGATAATTAATGTTTCAAAGAATCTTGGGAAAACGTCGCATAATAGTTACGAGAATTGCTAAAGCTGGGTTATTTCACACTCCATGTGGACTAAAATAATCGATAATAAAGAATATCAATTTGCACCAATACGAACAGGTTAGAGAAGGAAAGAGAAAATGCGTCAAGCAAAGACACATATTGTAAAAGGCGGGATTTAAGCAACGTCACGAGGGTCACAATTGGTTGAAAATAGGATGCAAATATCAGAGGTAGAACAACAATTTCTGTACAAAATTAATTAGTTTTTCTCGGACATGCTTGCGTGCCGTGTGAAATTTTCTGATTTTTAAATGGGGCGAGTGAAAATTCGTAAAATCGACGCGCGAGCAACGGACTGGGAACATAGAATGAGGAATTCTTTAGAATTACCCGTTTTGGGGAACAGACCGACAGACAGGCTTTTGCTATATATACCGAGATGAATATAAACAAGCCCTCTTAGACTTTTGACGATTCGATGCGTTAAAAGCTCTTACATCCGCGACTTGATTGAAGATGTTAAACAGTGCATTTTAGTTTGATAAAATAAAGTAAAATTTTGCTCGTATATTTTAGTGATTCAAAATAGTTGGTTATTTACGTGCTAACATGAATGTACTTCAGTGCACTTAGATACAAGGTAATAAAATTTAGTTTCACTGTACCAATTAGCAAAATTTACAACGACAAATGTATACACAAAAGTAGGCAGTTTTGGCGTATATTGGTGAAAGAAGTATGAAGTTATTTGCTATTTTTCGGGGTGTTAATAATTAAATGGTTCAAATACGTGTCTGGATCCACGAAACAAGGGTCAGATATACATAGATGAGTTCCGGAAAAGCCCAGAAACAACTGGTGATGGAGAAAATTTTAAAAGCGTTGAGAATTAGAAGCCGTAAATATAATTCTGTTGGAATGGTGTGATTAACTAAAGGGACGATGTACTTTGAAGCTACGAGGACAGTAACCTTCAGGTAAATTATACTATTTTGTTTGACATTTTGTGTGTGTTGAATAACTTTATAATTGATTTACTTTAAATGGACATTAGTAAATTGTACTAACCATAAAATTTTAATTTTAAGATGAAATTTGCTTGTTGAAGTAGAAAGGAGTATTTAGTTTTGATGTTCGGTAATATGATGAAAATTTGGGTATGTCTTTGAGCTCAATTAGACGAACCTGGTTAATTAACGTAAAGGGGTGGTAGATGCTCCTTTATACTCAGACTCCGGTCTGCTTATATTGTTATATTAATTAGTAGGCATCCAACAAGGACTTTAATTTTGGATGCACATTAAAATGATAATAAAATTAATCTTGAAATTCTTTTTAAAACTGAAATTTATGCTGAGTTTAAATTTTGAAATTTTAATGTATTCTGAATATTGATGTAAATAGAGTTAACGTTGATGTTTTTGGTAGGAATGTGTTGTTTTTTATGAATGAGGAGGTTTATAACATTAGGTGAGCAGCCGAGGCGAAAAGAGGATCACAGCCGTTTATGACGCCCAATCTGTGGGACTAGAATAAATTTGTTGAAAGGACCCAGTTCCCGCATTCAGAGGAGCATTTCACAGCATATTTGGCGACCACAACGTGAGGGCTCGAGTTCCAAATAAAATTTGTTATTTTATTCCAGGAAACTGGCGATCTGAGAAAGAGAGTTTCTGTTTGTGTATAAATTTAAGAGTATTTTTAGAGTGTGTGTGAGTGATTAGAACGTATGCAGAGAAAAGAGTGGTTAAGGAGTCAAGGAGTGGAAATTGGAAGTGACGATAGTGCATTGTGTGAGAAAAATTCTAAATGGAAGAAGCTGGAGGCAGTAGAGATCAGTCGAGGACGGAATCAGGGATCAAGGAAACGAGATGATATTGAGAATGTTAGAGAGGATGAGTGAAGAATCAATAGAAAATTAGAACAGCTAAGCGATGAATCTAATAGAGCTAGGGAAGAATCGAACAGGAAGTTAGAAGAGATTAGAGAAATGAGTGAGGAATCGAATCGTAAGTTTGAGCAAATTAGTCAGAAAATAGATAAGACGAATCAAGAAGTTTCAGAATTTAAAATAGTCTTACCGTAAAGATGGGGAAGTTGAAAATAGGGTTGAAAAAATGAACGTGATATTACAGGTCTTCGACAGGAAATGGGACATTTAAGGTCCGAAGTACGCATGTTCTGTGAAGAGAGATTAATGTAAAATGACTGAAGTAACGGACTCATGTAGGGATCAGTTAGGCAGGGTAGAACGCGAAGTTAGTAGTATCAAATACAACATGTCAAATTTAACGGGGATGGTCCCAGATTTTCTACAGGTGGAGTATCATTGGACCAACACATGAAGTTTTATGGCGATAACAGGGTAAATCCACAAATTTTTATTAATAGTGTAAGAAATCTAGTGGGAAATTTATTTGACGAACAGACTAAACTAAATACGATAAAGGCTTTATTAAAGGACAATGCGGAGGCATGGTACAATTTAGTAGGACAGGACATAGACACGTATCAGGACTTTGAAAACAAATTTTTACAACATTACTGGAGTGATCACAAACAGGATCAGATTAGGGACGACTTGATTACAGGAAAATTTAAGGAGAGTTTGCAGGTTCTAGGGCAATATGCCATCCGCAAATACAGTGTGGCCAAACAACTGAATCCACCATTGACGGACAGACAGATAATCAAGTACCTATCACGACATTTTGAACTGGAAATTAGACAACACGTGGCCTTACAAAACATCACAGAACGGGATAACGTTTTGGAATACTTACAGAGATATGACGATGTATGTGTTGGACGGACAAGAGAGATACGAGAACGAAACGTTAACACAGTTAGGTTTGACAACAGGACACCGAATTATCCGAGACGGCCTGACTACAACAGAAATTTTCGACCGAATTGGGAACGACGAGGACAGGAATACAGGAGCAATAGTGCGACTAGGGGACCGACGCCAAGACCTAGTTACACGCGACAGAACAGTTTACCGGAAGTAAACAGGACTGTGACCAGCACGCCGAATAGAGACAGGGACACGGATATTAACACGAGGAGGACGTACGCACAGGTTGTAGAAGGACAACCAGGACCAAGCACGGAAAACAGGATGGGACAGGATTTTTAGAACGCGACAGACCACTAGATTTCTGTGTAAATGTATATGAACATCCACGTGAATTTTTCAAAATTGAGGAGGAAGTAGAGCCAGAAACTGAAGAAAAATTATGTTTGCCAATTATTAATTTAGAAATTTTGAAAATAATGTAGAAGTATTACTTGATACAGGGGCAGAGGCGAGTTTAATATCGGAGGAATTCGTCAGCAAAATTAGGGATAAGGTTTGTGATAGAATTATGCCTATAAAGCGTAGCCATTTAGTAGCTCCAAATAAGAAGAAGTTTGCTGTAGTAAATAGTGTTGTGGTGCTTAGGATAGATATAGGAGGTTTAAGCTGTGAACAGGAGTTTGTAATTGTACCTGGACTGAAGTTTCAGAGCATTTTAGGTGTTGACTGTATGATGAAGTTAGGGGTTTTGATAGATATGGAAAGGAAGGTAATAAGGATTAAAGATAGGGTAGTGCCATGGAAGGGCAGTTATGAAGTCACAGAGGATGACACGGGTTTAGTATTAATGTAGTAGAGGTAGAGGATGATGAAGTAAAACAGATCAACACAATAAGATGTCCAGAGGATAGGAGAGTAGAGGTTCAAGCTTTAATACAAAAACATGCAGAAGTAGTGGGGTAGAAGCAGCATATCAGGAGCAGGTGAAGGCGAAATTAAGTAAAGATGGCAAGTTTGTTTTAATCAAGTAGATTTAAGGGATTCATTCTGGCGGATTCCATTACACAAGCATTCTAGCGGGTACAGAGGATTTTCCGTAGAGGGAAAATTTGATAATTGTAAAGTAGTATCGTTTGGTTTGTCGGCAGAAAGGGAAACAAGAATAAATGAGAAACAGACAAGTGTAGGGACTGAAGAAGAAGTAATATTTAAGAGTCAGGATAAGAGGGATGATAAGTTTATTGTATGTGAGATAATAGAGATGTTAAGTATAGATATAGAAGGGGGAGAGATAGGGATGAAGAGTATTAGGATGGTAAGAAGGAAGACTTGGAGGGTCAAGAAGAGAGTTAGATTTAAATAACTTAATGAACAAAGGATAGAGATAGATGAACTTTAGTATAGATATAGAACAAGGGATAGAATAGGTGTATATAGGAAAGTAAAAGTAGGTGTTGATAGAAAATAGAGCTAGGTATAGGATAAATATGGGAGATAATTAGGAATAGGTTTAGGAGGAGAATAAAGAGTAAATGTAGGAAGAAAATAAGATAGGTTAAGTATAGATATTTCATATAAGATTAGTAGAGAGTTAGGAATAGAGTAAGAGTAGGATAGGCATATAGGATTAGGTAGGGGGAAGTAAAGTATAGTGAAGATTATGTGAGAGTTAGGAATAGGATAGGGATATAGGGTAGGTGTAAATATTTTTTTTTTGGATTGGAGACAAAGTAGGTAAGTTAGATAGATAAGGGTAGAGAGATAGGCAATTTTTTTTGTAATTTTTTGTCTAAATGCTTTATATTTGCATTCAAATAAGTGGGATTATTTGTATTCAAATAGGGGGAAAATACTCATATTTAGACCAGGGTAGAAAATTAAATAATCACATCAAATAATTTTAATCACCGTGTATAAGGAATTTCATTAAATAATACGCGTTATTAAAACCTTGAAGCATAAATAAACTCGGTCGTTTCAGTAAAAATAAGAAATTTAAATTATTGATAAGACGCTTTATATCAAAAGAAGCAGTATTGAAAAGCTCTGCGTGTAATGTAATTATTCTAAACAAAGAGAAATTACGTGCAAAATTTATCTTAATTAACTCTATTTCGAGTAACCGGTATTAAACAAAGTGTACACATAATAATTAATATTTAAGTTGTATTCGCTAAAATGAAAGGATAGAAATCAATTTAATTGAGTTAATTAAACCGTTAGTAACATATAATACCTATAAAACTTGTGAAAATCCAAGATTAAAATACCACGGAATAAGGCTCTGAGAATTAATATTATATTTGAACACCTGCGTAGTTTAAATGTCACATTCGGCGTAAAGTTTGCAGATAATTAATGTTTCAAAGAATCTTGGGGAAAACGTCGCATAATAGTTACGAGAATTGCTAAAGCTGGGTTATTTCACACTCCATGTGGACTAAAATAATCGATAATAAAGAATATCAATTTGCACCAATACGAACAGGTTAGAGAAGGAAAGAGAAAATGCGTCAAGCAAAGACACATATTGTAAAAGGCGGGATTTAAGCAACGTCACGAGGGTCACAATTGGTTGAAAATAGGATGCAAATATCAGAGGTAGAACAACAATTTCTGTACAAAATTAATTAGTTTTTCTCGGACATGCTTGCGTGCCGTGTGGAAATTTTCTGATTTTTAAATGGGGCGAGTGAAAATTCGTAAAAATCGACGCGCGAGCAACGGACTGGGAACATAGAATGAGGAATTCTTTAGAATTACCCGTTTTGGGGAACAGACCGACAGACAGGCTTTTTGCTATATATACCGAGATGAATATAAACAAGCCCTCTTAGACTTTTGACGATTCGATGCGTTAAAAGCTCTTACATCCGCGACTTGATTGAAGATGTTAAACAGTGCATTTTAGTTTGATAAAATAAAGTAAAATTTTGCTCGTATATTTTAGTGATTCAAAATAGTTGGTTATTTACGTGCTAACATGAATGTACTTCAGTGCACTTAGATACAAGGTAATAAAATTTAGTTTCACTGTACCAATTAGCAAAATTTACAACGACAAATGTATACACAAAAGTAGGCAGTTTTGGCGTATATTGGTGAAAGAAGTATGAAGTTATTTGCTATTTTTCGGGGGTGTTAATAATTAAATGGTTCAAATACGTGTCTGGATCCACGAAACAAGGGTCAGATATACATAGATGAGTTCCGGAAAAGCCCAGAAACAACTGGTGATGGAGAAAATTTTAAAAGCGTTGAGAATTAGAAGCCGTAAATATAATTCTGTTGGAATGGTGTGATTAACTAAAGGGACGATGTACTTTGAAGCTACGAGGACAGTAACCTTCAGGTAAATTATACTATTTTGTTTGACATTTTGTGTGTGTTGAATAACTTTATAATTGATTTACTTTAAATGGACATTAGTGAAATTGTACTAACCATAAAATTTTAATTTTAAGATGAAATTTGCTTGTTGAAGTAGAAAGGAGTATTTAGTTTTGATGTTCGGTAATATGATGAAAATTTGGGTATGTCTTTGAGCTCAATTAGACGAACCTGGTTAATTAACGTAAAGGGGTGGTAGATGCTCCTTTATACTCAGACTCCGGTCTGCTTATATTGTTATATTAATTAGTAGGCATCCAACAAGGACTTTAATTTTGGATGCACATTAAAATGATAATAAAATTAATCTTGAAATTCTTTTTAAAACTGAAATTTATGCTGAGTTTAAATTTTGAAATTTTAATGTATTCTGAATATTGATGTAAATAGAGTTAACGTTGATGTTTTTGGTAGGAATGTGTTGTTTTTTTATGAATGAGGAGGTTTATAACATTAGGTGAGCAGCCGAGGCGAAAAGAGGATCACAGCCGTTTATGACGCCCAATCTGTGGGACTAGAATAAATTTGTTGAAAGGACCCAGTTCCCGCATTCAGAGGGAGGATATCACAGCAATATATACAATATTAAGAAGTTCAGAAGTCTTCGGTAGGCTTCGGAATTCTTCGTAAATCATCGAGATTTACTTGTGAGGCCGAGTAGAACGCAAATAACGATAACTAAAAAGTTTTTATAGTTTAAAAAGGTCCAGACGTCTTCGGCGGTCTTTGAGACTCTTCGGGCGGCTTTGTGTTCTACTTGTGGGACAATGTTGAGTTATAAAGAATTAATGCGGCGTGCCCCAGGTACGGCGCCGGGCAGCGTAGCTGGTCAGATATTAAGCAGGCTATGGGGAGCACTGCTATTATGTGGTTTACTGTGCTGAACTATGGCGACGTGCCCCAGGTGCGGCGGCGGGCAGCGTAACTGGTCGAAATTAAGCAGGCTATGGAGAGCATTGCGTGCTGAACTATGGCGATGCGCACCAGGTACGGCGTCGGGCAACGCAACAGGTGAAGAATATGCAGGCTATGGAGAGCACTGCTATGAGTGCCCCAGGTGCGGCGGCGGGCAACGTAACTGGTCGGAAATTAAGCAGGTTATGGGGAGCTCTGCTTGCTGAGGTGGTTTACAGGCTATGGTGAGCGCTGTAGTTAAGTTCTTAGGCTATGGTGAGCACTAAGTGTACTGAATTGTGTTGGATTCGCAATTGTATTTATATGCTTTTTTCTCCTAAGCAAGGTATGTTTGAAAAAAGGTTAGTGGAATGGGCATCCAATAGATTTGCTAATTTTAGGGTAGCACAAAAAATAAGTTGGAGATCTTGACTTTCTAGGCCTTTGTTCTATGTTTAGCACGTGCACTTTAATATAGGGTAAACCCCCACCCCCGCTGAGGAGTGTAGCGTAGCTAGGTTGATGCAAGGCGGTGGGGGTCAAGTGGGTGCTGATCGAATATCTTTGGCGTGTATCTTCACATCTCCCAGTTTCAGCCGAACCCAGTAGTTGTTAGGTCCGGCTCTCTTTGGGATCGGGTGGGGTCCGGTCTATTTAATCTCGAACTGATTCTTGGTGGAGGGGTGGTTCTTAATCATGACCATGTCCCCAGGTGAAAATAAAGCGGGAACTTCGGCTTGGCCATATTTGGCTCTGAAGCAGCGCTCGCGATCCTGGATTTGTTGGATGCGGCGACATCGGGTTTCCCCTTGATTGTCCACTGGCGGGTAGTGGAGGTCCTCTGGACGGGGTAGTTCATATCCCAGTAGGGCGTAACTAGGTGTAGTTCCCGTAGCTGCGTTTTTCCTGGTACGGAGGAAATATATTTCGGGTAGTTTCAAGATCCAGGATCGTGCGTCGTTTTGGGTCGCAAAGGCTCGCAAGGCTTTCTTGATCTTCTGGTTCCGGCGTTCGACTGGGTTCGTCTGTGGGTAGAAGATTGGCGTAGTCCAGTGGTGTCAACCCTATTGATCCAGTGTGCGATCCCACCGTCAAGACAAGTATTGGACTCCGTTGTCGGTGAGGATCGCCCTTGGGTACCCATACCGAAAGATTACTTCAGTTTTGAGTAGGTTGATGACGGTTGCTGATTTGGTGTAAGGCGTAGGGAAAGCTTCGACCCATCTGCTAAATAAGTCGGTTACGACCAGTATGAACCGATTGTTTTGACGTGAATTGATGTATGGTCCCATGGTGTTAACGGATATGATCGCCCATAGCCGGGTGGGTAGATGTGGTCGGAGGGGTGCTTTTTGTTGTTACGGCCCTCTTTTCGTAGCGGCACAAGTCCAACATTGGCTTACATATTGCCTTACCGCGTCACCGACCTTCGGCCAGAAGTATCGTTCTCCGAGGACGCGGTAAGTTTCGTCGGTGCCTGGATGTCCAGCCAGGTCGTGGTAGGGTGCAATACATCAGTATGTGCATTGGGGGGCACAACAAGCCGGTTCTGGTTCGGGTTGCACCGCCAAAGGTATCCATCTATGATTACGAAGTCTTGTAGGAGTTTTTCTTCGTGTGGATTTTGGGGGCCTCTTTGTTGTACGATGAGCCATTCTCGGAACATTCGTCTAATGACTTCATTGTCCAGTTGTGCTGTCTGTACCCGTTCGGGCATTTCCACTAGGGCGACGTAGTTTGGCAGTGGTGTTTTTTCTGGTAACAGGCGGTTGTCGCTCGTGGCCTCTTCGGGAATGTCATTGTTGACGGGGTGGCATGAGAGATGGTCCGCAAACTCATTCTGGGTCCTGGTGCAGTATTGTATGTCGAAGGAGAATTCTTGTAATAACAGGACCCAGCGGGTGAGCTTGGAACGGGTATCTTTGGTTTTGTTTAACCATAGCAATGTATCGCTGTCTATGCGGGGTGTAAAAGGCTTGTCTTTCAAGTATGGTCGTACTTCTTGACGGTCCAGATTACTGCCAAACATTTCTGCTCGTTTACATGGTAGTTTTTCTGGGTTTTGCTGAGTTTGGCACTGGCATAGCTGATGTTGTTTTGTGACCCTTCGACTTCTTGGTAGAGGACTGTTGTGATATCTGTATCACGTCGGTTTGTAAAGTGAAGGGTTGGTTAAAGTCTGGCCGGTGAAGCTTCAGGGGTTGAATAATGGCCTGCTGGATGGCTTGGAAGGCTTGTTCAGTCTGAGGAGTCCATTGAAAGCGTCGGTTGTTTTGGAATAAGTTTGTTAGTGAAGACTGAAGATTTGCACACCGCGAAATATAGTCCCGGAGCCAACTAGTGAGGCCGAAGAAGGACCTTAGCAGTTGTCGGTTTATGGGCCGGTCTGTTTTTTAGATTCGTTCCAGAATAATGATATACACACAAGAACTATACATTGAAGAAGTCTTCGGTAGGCTTCGGAATTTTTGGGAAGTCATCGGGATTTACTTGTGAGGCCGAGTAGAGCGCGAATAATGATAATTAGAAAGTATTTATGGTTTGAAGAAGTCCAGACGTCTTCGGCGGTCTTCGGGACTCTTCGGGCGGCTTTGTGTTCTACTTATGGGACAATGTTGAGTTATAAAGAATTAATGCGGCGTGCCCCAGATACGGCGCCGGGCAGCGTAACTGGTCAGATATTAAGCAGGCTATGGGGAGCACTGCTATTACGTGGTTTACTGTGCTGAACTATGGCGACGTGCCCCAGGTGCAGCGGCGGGCAGCGAGACTGGTCGAAATTAAGCAGGCTATGGAGAGCATTGCGTGCTGAACTATGGCGATGTGCCCCAGGTACGGCGTCGGACAGCGTAACGGGTCATGAATAAGCAGGCTGTGGAGAGCACTGTTACACGTGCCCCAGGTGCGGCGGCGGGCAGCGTAACTGGTCGGCAATTAAGCGGTTTTGGGAAGCACTGTTTGCTGAGGTGGTTTACAGGCTATGATGAGCACTGTAGTTGAGTTCTTAGACTATGGTGAGCACTAAGTGTACTGAATTCTGCTGGATTTGCAATCGTATTTATATGCTTTCTTCCCCTATGCAAGGTATGTTAAAAAAGGTTAGTGGAATGGGCATCCAATAGATTTTGCTAATTTTAGGGTAGCACAAAAAATGAGTTGGAGATCCCGACATTCTAGGCCTTTGTTCTATGTTCAGCACGTGCACTTTAATATAGGGTAAAACCCCACCCCCGTTGAGAATGTAGCGTAGCTAGGTTGATGCGAGGCGGTGGGGGTCGAGTGGGTGCTGATCGAATATCTTTGGCGTGTATCTTCACATCTCCCTGTTTCAGCCGAACCCAGTAGTTGTTAGGTCCGGCTCTCTTTTGGATCGGGTGGGGTCCGGTCTATTTCATCTCAAACTGATTCCTGGTGGAGGGGTGGTTCCTAATCATGACCATGTCCCCAGGGATCGGGATCGGGATTTACTTGTGAGGCCGAGTAGAGCGTGAATAATGATAATTAGAAAGTATTTATGGTTTGAAGAAGTTCAGACGTCTTCGGCGGTCTTCGGGACTCTTCGGGCGGCTTTGTGTTCTACTTATGGGACAATGTTGAGTTATAAAGGATTAATGTGGCGTGCCCCAGGTACGGCGCCGGGCAGTGTAACTGGTCAGATATTAAGCAGGCTATGGGGAGCACTGCTATTACGTGGTTTACTGTGCTGAACTACGGCGACGTTTCCCGGGTGCGGCGGCGGGCAGCGTAATTGGTCGAAATTAAGCAGGCTATGGAGAGCATTGCGTGCTGAACTATGGCGATGTGCCCCAGGTAGGGCGTGGGGCAGCGTAACGGGTCAAGAATAAGCAGGCTGTGGAGAGCACTGTTACACGTGCCCCAGGTGAGGCGGTGGGCAGCGTAACTGGTCGGCAATTAAGCGGTTTTGGGAAGCACTGTTTGCTGAGGTGGTTTACAGGCTATGATGAGCACTGTAGTTGAGTTCTTAGACTATGGTGAGCACTAAGTGTACTGAATTCTGCTGGATTCGCAATCGTATTTATATGCTTTCTTCCCCTATGCAAGGTATGTTAAAAAAGGTTAGTGGAATGGGCATCCAATAGAGTTGCTACTTTTAGAGTAGCACAAAAAATGAGTTGGAGATACCGATTTTCTAGGCCTTTGTTCTATGTTCAGCACGTGTACTTTGATATAGGGTAACACCGTCATCTTATTCTAGACAGTTATTGAGGTTAGATTAGGTACTGTGATGAACCTGTAGGCGCGATTTTTCTCAATAATTTTATTTATATCCAGGCACAAGAAATCGGAGGTTTTACTTGAATTCTACAAAGAGAAATCGTTTTAATGTAGTATAATCAAAGTTATGTATATTCAGGTAAAGTGGTTCTTGTACTTAACTATAACATGGACTATAAAAAGGAGAACCTTGAAAACTTTTTATTGCATTTATCTGTATGTGATTAGTAACAATTATTAGAAGTAGCAGAAATATCGATAGCAATTAATTGATGTCAATTGTAGATAATGTTTAGTTGTTTAATTAATATTTTATAATTACACTATTTATTGAGTTATTGCATGATTGCAAATATGTGTGTAGTCGAGACAGGTTCAGCTGGCTAAACTGGCGTAAGATTTATTGCGGTACCTAATTACTAGAAATATCAGATAAATTTTATGTCTTTGTCTATGTATGTAACTACTCCAGGCTAGAACAACATAGATAAAAAAATACTACTTGAATATAATGTACAAATAAAGTAGACGTTCCAAAACTATTTTGTCTCGTAAACTACGTGCCATTTCCTTCTGTTTTGAGTAGACTTACCGCCTTTTTAATATTGAATCGTTAGACATTCATCAAGTTTAAATGTGTTTTTGACTGCTCACACAGTGCTACTCACTTTGGCAGTGTATTAGTAGTGTAGCGCTTTTACATTAATTTTTTGATTAATTGCAAAATATACTAAACCCTAGTAGGGCTTAGCTTCGTGGAATATTTAGATATTAAGAAGTTAATCACGTTATACATTTTGGTTCATTTTTGTGTTTGTAAATGGTGAATATAAATGGAAAATTAGTGACTTTTGATAAAAATTTTAGTAACATTTCAAGTGGCAGGCGAAACATTATACAAATTTGAAAAATTAATAGTTTTAAAATACATATCAATACTCGCAATATATAATAAATATGTTAAATGAAGAATCGCAATTAACGCCGATGGTGGAATGCAACTTATGTAAAAAAAGTTTTAAAACACGCGGACTTAAAATTCATGTGAAAAGAATCCATAAGGAATCATTAGAACATGATTTGATGAAGAAAGAACTGTCCTATTTACCAAGCAATTCAAAACATAATGACAAAACAAACAAATATGAAAATACTGATTCGAATACCAAATATAAATCTGAAGAAATTTTATCCTATCTAACAAAATGTAGAGCTTCTAATCTATTCATTATAAAGCGTATCCCAAACTCTGTAAGAAGTCAGTGTGCCCTCTTGTTATTAGAAGCTATTGATAACTGCATGAAATATAATTCAATTCCTGCTTGGGAAACGCTATTATCATTTGCTTACTACAAATTTTCAATGCCTAAATGTAATACAAAATCGTTAAATATATCGAACCAAATCTTATACAACATTAAAACCCCCATTGTTTATGACCAATCAAACTCTACCATACAATTAAACGTCCCAAAACACTCAAACCACTGGCTGAACAATAAAATAGTGTCTAAAGCTGCGGACGGAGACCTTTCATCTGCAATTAAAATTTTGTCTTCAGAAGATTCTTTTGCTCCTTCAGATGAATCTACATTCTTAGAACTAAAAAAGCATCCTAAAGCTTCCACAAGCATTCTAAATCACAAAAATAATTATTCTAATATGCAAAATTCAATAATTGTGTCAGAAAAGCATGTTTTAACTGCCATAAAATTTTTTAAATCAAGCTCCGCAGGACGAATTGACGGTATAGCCCATCTCACTTACAAGATTTCCTAGGTTTTTCAGTAGGAGTTAGTGCAAGAAAGCTCCTCAAGTCTTTAACCACACTTTGCAACTTCATGTTAGCAGGAAAAGTTAATCGTAACATTTGCCCGATACCATACGGTGCTTCATCATGCACTTTAAAAAAAAGATGTCGGAATTCGTCCTATTGCAACAGGAACATTTTTTAGGAGGTTAGTAGCCAAACTGTGTTGTAATCAGATTCTGTCAACTTTAGGGAATCTTTTTAGACCCACTCAGTACGGCTTCGGCACACCTGCTGGTTGTGAAATAGTTTCACACTAAGCTCAAACTTTATTAACTCCCGCAATGCTTTCAATAACATACATAGAGAAATAATCTTTGAAAATATTTTTGAACATGTCCCTTCATTATACCCTTTCATCTCACAGTGCTACTTTCCCTCCACCATCCTAAACTTTGGCTCCAAAATCATCATGTCCGAAAGAGGAGTCCAACAAAGAGATCCATAAGCACCATGTTTGTTTTGTTTAGCCATAAACAATCTAACAAAATCAATCACAAGTGAATTCAATGCATGGTATTTAGATGACGGATGTATTGGCGGGGATTCAGATTTGGTATATAATAACTTCAAACACATAATAAGTAGCTCCAAAAGAATAGGTCTAGATCTAAATTTTTACAAATACGAACTAATATGCACTTTACCTTCTTACCGCACCAACATTGCAGAAAAATTCAACTCGATTGCTCCTAATATCCAAATTCCCGATAAAACAAATTGGATTTTACTCGGCGCTTTTATCTGCATAGAATCAATTCCAAATTGTTTAATCGAAAAGATCAAGACTTTGTCACGTATTTTATCTCGTTTACAAAGTATAAAAATTTTTACTTATATATCGTATGTCCTCATGAAAAATTGTCTCGCAATTCTTAAACTAGTTTACTAACTTAGACGTTGTCCTACTTGGAAATATGAAACTATCTTATGTCAATTTGACTATGTGTTACGCGACATGCTGGAAGAACTGATCAATGTTAAACTCACTTCAAAAGAATGGTTACAAGCTTAGGTATTCGTTCGCCTGTTTTCCTTTTTTTGTCAACTTTCCTATCTTGTTTTGTTTCTGTATAGGTAGTTCAGATAATAAAGTATCAAACTATTTCTTTTATATACATTTTAAAACGGAATAGTCCAGGAATTAAAAACCGTAAATAAAAACAAATCTAATTGTTACTCATTACGTACCGAACAATAAAACACAACCTATGCAAAAGATAATTACAATAGGCACGTGAAATATCATATTGCAACAGTTTAACAGATAACACAGAAAGTACCTGATTTTTATATGATTAATGGGATAATAACCTTGTATTATGCTTAGATAAAATATGTTACATTGTGTGAACGAAATTTTAACATACAGTACGGGAAAAATGTTATATAATGACTAAATCCGACAAAGAAAGTTAAGTTTAGAAAGTCACAAAAATCTAAATGTAATAATACAAATATGTAATAAGTGGGAGGAAAGACTGCATTGCTTTTATTGGAACCTTTACTGCGATCAAGTATTGTAAAGGTTACATTTACAGTTCATGGAATTTGATATGCACAGGAGTCGAAGTGAAAGCAAAAAAGTAAAGTTAAGTCGAAAAGGTAAGAAAAAGTTAAGTTTAAAAAGTTAAGATTAAACAGATAAGTTCAAAAGTCAGTAGAAAAGTCGAAATGTATCAGTACGAGTATGTAGTAGGTTGGGGGACTACGTTGCTTTTGTTGGAACCTATGATACGGTGAAGTACAGAAGGGATATTGTTCACGGTTCGTGGAATTTGACAAGCGCGTGGGACCGAGTGAAGACAAGTTAAAAAGATAAGTTTGAAAGTAACACAGCTTCAGGATGTAAATGTCGACTTCCCCGATGCGGAAAACGGTGCGCAATCTTTTGTTTAACTTGCATGCAAGCTTGCGCCCGTGCACGGAGGTTTTAAAAGTCGTGTGAAACGGGATTTGAAGCTGCGAGTCTAACTAGCAAAAAATTGCTTTTGGTTTGTGTTAAGGGAGCTGCTATTAGCTGGAAAGAAATTTGAAGACCATAGACAGCCTTAAATTTCATACATAAACTAGAAATTTAACCATGAGTAAAATTTGAGATTTTTGCTTATGTACATGTATATTTTAAATGTAGTTTGTAAATGGCTTGTCGTCAGTTAGTAAAAAATTGACATTGTTAAATGATTATTTTGTTAAATTATGCAATAGCGATGGAACTAGTTTTGTTTAAATTTAAGTATAATATTATGAGGGAATGAAGTTTGAATATTTCGAAAAATTAAGAAATACGTGCGTATTAATTTTAAATGTAAGCTCTCTTTGTGGGGTTTATTGTTAGATAAAGAGTGAAAATTTAGTATTTTTAATGGACAACTAACGGCGAAAGTTGGTATTGAAACACGTTTTTGTGTACTCATAATTATGGCATTCCCAGAAATGGAATTCCAAATGTTATATATCATTAAACTAACGAGATTTTAACCTAAATGGTGGTCCTGGAACCAGGTTGGAAGAATGTTTAGCTCGTGGCGACTGAAATAAACGAATTAGATCGCTTGTGTAGAAACCGCAACATTGCATACTCCAAGTTCTCCGACGATCTCCCGGCTAGACATCGATCAGATAAAACTTTAGGAAAAGGAGCCTGTGAACGAGTTAAATAAAAAAACGCAAAGTTTTGTGAAAAAGCCGCTGCTTGATTTGTATCAAAAGCGATGAAAGCAAAGAGATAGATGGGGATGGGTATGAAAAGTAAGCATAAAATTAGTTTCAAAAGCGGTTTCTTGAAGAAAATACGATCTGTAATTGATAGAGTTGGTTCTGACAACTTAAAAGACTACTCGACGTTGGCATTCATATTGGCAAAGGAATAATAAAAGATTCTGTGGAAAAAAAAATCAAAAGTTCCATGTATTATACCCGTCCCGTAAAAAGGTGGTATTTTATTATTGATTCCGATATTTGTCGGACTGCCTTAAGTGCATTAACAGGCGGCGCTGCGGGAATTGCAAAAACAGTAAACGATGCAAAACGGCTAGCGACGAGCTAAAGGAGAGTGAACGTCACAATAAATCAATAGAAGCTCTAGCAGTTGGAAAAAAGAAAATGCACTATTTTTAAAACCCTACAAGAAAGGTGCTGCATTATTCTTACAAACAAGAGCGTGACAGTTATAAAAAGGTATAAAAAACTAAAGTTACTTCGAAGAAATCTCACCGACGTGAATATAAGGAGACATGCATCAAACATTTACAATTTTTGCGGTGTCTATTCTAGAGATTAGTTGCAGAAGATTGGACCGCGTGCCAACGAATCAGGCATCATTAATTTGAATATGACTAAAGAACCAGGAAGCCATTGGGTTGGATACTGAAATATTAGAAGAACTGTAATATACTACGATTCGCATGGAGACTTGAGATCACCAAAAAAGGTGGAGAAATATTTTCGACGTTGCAAATTATTACTATTTTAGCGTGCCAGAGTAGACTTGCAATACATATAATTGCGGACATTTAGTGTTAAAGTTTCTTAGTAAAAATGGCTAGAACTGTGATTGTGTTCGGTTACGGTAATGTCATATAACAACCTATTTACACACCATTAAATTAAAGTAGTGAATATGCTTTGGGTTTGGTGGGATTATACACATGTAACACAGTGCAGAACGTGCACCCCGGAAATAATTTGTTGTACTTTGACGATCCTCAGCATCGTAAAATAGTTATAGAAGCGGGGTCGTACGAATTAGATGAAATAAATACATATATACAGGAGATATTCAAGCAATGGTTCAGAAAGAGTCTAGACATCAAGGAGAATATTGAAAAATACTGAGTGCAAACAATAACACGCTAAAGTGTTCTATAAAAAGGAGTATACCAATTGATATTGGAGCTAAAGTGAAAACGGTATTGGAAGCATTTTGAGATTTATCTACTGCAAATTATCGGCAAACCCTGTGCATATCGCAGATCAACAAGTGAACATAATTTCTGTGTCAAACATTTTTGTAGAAACCAACATCACAACCGGTTTGTTTAGAAATAATTTTCTGGCACACAGAATATTCGAATTCACTCTGTATGTTCCACCAGGGTACAATCTGGAAGAAGAACCTAACCACGTTATATATTACTCGTTAAGAGTGTCAGAAATTGATAATATTACAATCAAATTCGTCGATCATATGGCTGAATTGGTACCGGAAACTTACACCTGTATTAGACTTGAGATAAAGAACAGTCGAAGAACATGCTAATTGATTTTATATATAAAACACTGTAGCTACCACGCACCTAGCCAATCAAAAGTGAATACGACGTCAAAGTGTCAAGTTGTCGAGAAACTTATAGCTGGGGAGTGCGTTTTTAAAAATCTATCAAGAGTTGGGAGAATGACTTAGAGGGAGGTAATGGTAGAAATAGAAATGGGTTCAAGGACAGGAACAAAACGAGAAAGGGTATCAGGTACGACATAGTATTTGCCTTTACGATGGATAATGGAAAAGTCGTATTGTTGGAGGCGAAAGGACTAGCGCGCTAGACGACCGGAAGGAACTTGAAGTTTGTTGAGCCTAAAAAGGGAATGATGATCGGTAATGACGGAAAAGTTGGGTATCTTCGAAGTAACGCACGAACTTCTCAATTGCCCATAGTATTGCTAGACACTCCTCAATAACTGAGTAGTGTTGTGGGTGATTGAGAAGTTGTATAAGTACTTCGTGTCAATAAAAAGCATGGAAAGGCGTTTTCCAAAAAAATGGCACTATGCTCTTAAACATTTTAAAAATAAATTATTTCAATTATTTTTAAATCCCATTCTGTATCTTTTAATACAAGTAAATGATCATTCATCAACACGCATGGCGATTATCTTCACGTAAACACATAATAAATATTAATAACTTAAGGCTTGCATGTTTCAAGAAAATTATGTGTAGTCAATAATTAAGTTGTCAAATACAATGAACCTCAGGCATTAGATATCGCAATTTAGTTTCTCCAATGAAAATTAACTGCTTCAATAAACTTCTTACAACTCTGATCAGGATTAAGTATATATGGTACTTGTAAATGATAGTTGTGGTTTAACGGATGGTATAAATTTGATGAAGCGGCAAAATTGTTTTGATTCGTAGGAGAGGAAGTCTTTTGCCTATTGAAGCTTTATTAAGTTAAGATTACGCACTTTCAAGTCGGTTTAACTTAGCACATTTATGCAGCGATAAATATTTTGCTAACAATAAATGAATACAGTACAGTCGAACGTAATTTAAGAAAAAATCTTTCTGAAGAATAGAAGACGCAAGTACATGCAGAGGTTTGCCAACATTAATTAGTTTGTCATAAAAATCCTATTAAATCATGGATTATAACCAACATGGTATCATTACTACATCACAAAGCGTCTCAGGAAGAAATACGAAACAGGACGATTACGAGAAGTTTCATAAATCTTCAAACTATTTACGATCTTTTCTCGAAAAGAATAAAAGTAGGATTCGAGAACGTTTCCGAATCTTCCGAAGACTGACGTCACAAGATCATTTACCCTCTTCCCTTACGTTAGCCTCAGAAACTACAACTATTGGTTACGATCATTGCCCCTGTTGTTAATTCTGTGACGATAGTAAGTGATTTTCATGGGTTGAGGAAAGATGCAGCACTTTGCACAACGAAAATGGAGTTTCCCTGACGCCACGCGGTCACGTTTACCCCCCTGACGGTACGCGGCCACGCCCACTCTCTATGATGATACGACCAAGCGCACACCCCCATCTCTGGCGTCACGAGGGCACGCTCACCCCCTCTGACGTCACACATGTCAGTTTGACACATTTTGTCATTTGCCATTTTGTCTTACGTCATCCGGCATTTTTGTCTTATGTCACATATGTCAGCGCTATTTTTTCTTACGTCAATCCACCATTATGTCTTACGTCAATCCGTCATTTTCTTAACGTCACGATTTTTTACTTACTCTGTATATATCCACTTATGCTCCATCCTATACATTTTACCGCAAATTCTTAGAGAAAAAAATCAATTCAGGCGGGATTTGAACCCGCGCTGCCCGCATGCAAAACGAACACCTTAACCACTATACCATCCACTCAATCGAAATCATTACTTGCACTTCTCGTATTATTGTTTAATGAACAGCTCCATTTTAATTTAGAGGTGAACTTAGAGTGTACTTAAATATGAAAAAAATTTGGAATGTTTAAGAAACGTCTTACAGATTCCATTTATGGAGATTAATTTATAAGCGCCTAACCAAAATGTTATAAAGACGTACCCTATATTTTTTTAATAACCAGCACACCACACAATAACCGTCCGCATCAGTCGACAGATATCTTTAAACCGAACAACTTGACGTTTAACTTTCTTTTAATTACCCTCAGCTTTCCCCCATCGATTTAAGTAAGGGATGGTTGTCTATCAATAGGACTACTATCATAAACCTAAGAATAAAAAAGCAACATAATTTAATACATTTATTTATAATTTTTGCTGGTGTTGGCGTTACAAATAAGTAAAACGAACTTTATAAAAAAATATTATAATTTTACTAAAATATATACATTTATTGATAATTGCTGTTGTAACCGGAGTCTGGTGAATCTGGCTTAGTCAAATCTTTAAATATTTGGGTGAGCGATCGCCTCGCAGTCGCATCTACTAAGTACTGAACGGGGTGACATTTAATAATTTCCAACACTGTCAATTAATTTACACCGCTGCAATCATTAAACAAAGAAGTACTCGCACGACTCTCGCCCTCTAATAACGTTTGAACCCTCTCTTCATCTGTCGTATTTCCACTTGCATTTTTTATAACACCAACAAAATTTTTGCAACATTCTACGCCTCAACTCTTTCATTTTATAACATTAATTTACTCAAATTTAATAGCTTGATGCACTCGTACTCGGGTAACACAATAACACTTCGGTTTTTCGTGATTTTCATATTATATGTATTTTCTTCTTGAAATTTATTCGGCAGCTATACACTTTAATTAGATGTTTCGGTAATTAGTTTCAATTTGAAATCACGATCCAGTTTAATTCTAAAACACCTCCACTAGATAAACCATTCAAGCTTACGTTTGCTGCTTCTTGGGTAAATTGTATGATTTTCAATTCCAATTGAAAATTGCAAAACTCTATTTAAAGTAGCCCATTTTGATTGCATAATTTTGGTACGTTCTACTATTGTAAATAATTTGTATGACTGGTCGCAGATCACCGAATAAATCAGAACCAACTTCCACGTTATGGTGGTGAAAATTTGATGTAAAATGACCTAACGCATAGGTGGTCTTACCTAATAGTTTGTTTAAACCTAATGCCGCTCTTACATTAGTTGTATGTTAACACCAGGAAAATCCATCTTTAACTTGTAGTTTTGATCAACTCGACGATACTTTGACAACTAATGCTCTGGTACATGGTTCTCTCGTTTTATATGCTGTCGGTCAAGAGCGTGCAGTTTCTTATTGTGTTAATTGGTGTTATATGCGTCTTCACAGGAAAAGTGATGCTTATAATTGTGTTATCGTAGGTTATACCTGTTTGTATTTAAATATAGTTTTTTCCTATCTCATAGATTCAATTACGTCGTACTTTTAAACATGAAAAAACTTTAGGTAAGAATCCGGAGAAACATTTTACAAATTTTATCTTGAATTATGTGGGAGCCTAAACTTAAGGAACACCGATTTTTGTAGCATTCTTATTTATGAATTTCTAAACACCTAATCCGTTTTTCCTTATTTGCATTTTTGGTTCACTTTGTGTACATTCTCCAGTAGTATAACCTAATAAATCACTATAATTTTTTCTCGGCTACCCGGATCTCAAAGAATTTTTTAAATCGGTGCGAACCCTTAGCCACCTGCGCCATTTTTAGAATTTTTGCCAACAGATATTCTTAGCAATATTTTTTATATAACTCCGTCGTGTAAGATATCAATTAATAATGATTTTTCCTCAGCTTCTCAAATTAATATTAAAATTTATTTAAAAAATACTGTTCTACAATAAACATACGTTCTGCTTGACGCAATTTAAAAAGTTTTTTGAATGCAATAAACAATGGTTAGATTAGCTACCTTTTCGTAACTGCTTCAAATTTAGAACACCAAACTGTTCAAGATTCACAACTTCGTTAGCTGGAAGGTAGTGGCTGATGACGTTTTTCTCTAACAACCTTTTTACATAAACAGTTCCATTTACAGGTACTATTTCTTGCAAAAATAAACATAAATATCCAGCTCATAGTTCATTCGTCGCAGGTATGTTCCAGTCCAATCCATGTAGGTGATTTTTACAAAAATTGTTTTGTCTTCGGAAATCCTTCAAGTTTACAGTTTTTAACAGCATGTTCAGAATTTTGTGCCATAACTCGTCTGGTTCAACATTCAGTACAACTATTTCTTTCATAAAAAATTCGCTTGACTTGTACTGGAAGCCCTGGATATCCAAAACATACACGTTTCCCCTTCGAGAACTGATTTATAAATGATCAAACTTTGGAATATAGTCTCATATAACTATGCTATCCTTAGTTTTCCAACGTTGAGTCCTTGAGTCTAGACCATTTAATTAACAATTCTCCCCCTTCTTTCTCTTCTTAAGCACTCTTACAACTAAATGAGTGTCCGGAGAATTCGCAACCTGCAGCTCCTTGTTGTTGAACGAACCCAAGATTGGTATATTATTTAAATCCTAAAGCAAGTAAGTAACAGGACTTGTATGTTGAATTTGGGCTACTCGCCTCGATAAAGGATAAGAAGAATTACAAGATTCATTATCACAACCTCCAGCAGTGTTTACGCAACGCACTTGTGTTAACAGTCATCTACCGAATACTCGAGTTTGATCAAACTCCATGGTTAAAACCTTACATAGATCTCAATACTGAGCTCAGAACTCTACCAATGACAGATATTTGATTACTTTAAAGGTTTCTTTAGCAACGCAAATTTAACTGTCCCTATAAGTACAGCAACCTACTTTTTTGAAACTTCAAATTTGACATCGATTGATTTTTTGACTTTAATATATTGTAAAATTTTTTTCAATATTAAATCATCGTTTTGTCTGTCGCAGAAAAAGTAGTGTATTGTACACAGGTAAAAATGTAAGCTTTTAACTCTCGGTGTTCTGTCTCCCTCCGCTTCGCGTCGGGAGACAAACACATCTCGAGCTAAAATCTAGTACTTTTTTCCCTTGTATAATAAATAAATATTTATGCAACAAGTGAGTAAAGTAATACTTTTTTCACGAGTAGGAAAATTTGACCGTACGAGCCGAAGATGTGTGCGGCAATTCCTACGAGTGAAAAAAGTTAGTTAAACAAGCGTTTTATACAAAATTTTTTTTACGTCCGTAGATAAATAAATTCGATAAAATTACATTCTTTTAAATACTGCTCCTTGGATTTCTCAGGCAAAAGATTCGTTGTAGTTACATTTGCCGTTTGAACTATATTTCCGGGTGTGCAGATAAATGACTCATCACTATCATTGTCCATCACTCTACTTTTATTAACGGGATAACAGGTAGCTATCTCAAATCGTTTAAGACCAGTTTTGACACTTTAGATGATTAATTGATGACATAGAGCAAACCATTCAAAGCATACTACGTTTGCACAAACATTTTTAATTGCATTAAAAAGTGACACGTTACGGATCTTTTTTTTAACGCGAAAGGGCACTCTTTTTAACGCTTTTTGATCAATTCAATAATCACATGCTTTATGCAAAATAATTTTAAAAAACGAGTTTTATAATGGACGTAAAAAAAGCAAGTGTCTATCTGCCAGAACAGCAATACAAAATAAATTAAACCGAAAACATATTGTACCTGAAGTTATCTTCTTCCAAGTGTCATTTCACTAAATGAAGCTAGAAGCTGGAGCAATTTAGCAGTACTGCACTAGCACAAACGCATGTTAAGCACGCGACTTCACAGCGCTCAAACAGCAGTCGAATCAGTAAAGAAGCGTTGAATTAATAACAGAGAAGTCGAATTAGTAAGAGCTGTCGAATAATTAAGAGATCTTTTCAAAGTTGGAGTAGTATCTATACAGCTTTGAAAATCATGGAGGGAAAATATCAAACCATTCCCACCGATATTGGTATAGAATATTCTGAGAAGGTAAGCGAAAATATGTACAACGGTCAAAACCTTCCTTAAATTCAGAAAACAAAATACGATAATTAATTCTATTGAATTTTGTTGGTTGCAGGGGAAGCAAGCTACATTTTAAAATGCCCTTGCAATATAAAAATCAAACCGCAGTAAAGCATGAAAACTATCCTAGCTTCCTCGAACTGAACAAAGGTTTGTAAGATTATCGATCCACGTTATAAATATTCTTGGAATAATTTAATAAGGAAAGACGTCGCCACCAATAAAACTTGAGCAACGAACACGTGTAAATATAACAACACGGTATTCCAAGGAATACGAGCAAATAACAAACACATTTAAGCATTTAATCTTTCCAAAGAACCTATTTAGAAGTAGTTTTAATGACCAGCAGCTCTAACGAGCAGCGGTTATAATAATTTTTTGAAAAATTGCTAAGGCGAGTTTCTCGGTTTTAGAGTAACAAATATTTCGACGAAACTATTTGAAATAACAAACTAATTAGCACGTATCGAGGAAATGAGTTTATTTAACGTTGTTTGAGGAGCAAACATTTCAAAAAATTTAAAGTGTCAGAAGATGCAAATGCTTGTTAAGTATTTTTAATGAATTGATAAAGGGTTACGGGATATATTTCACGTATTGAGAAACGTTTTATGCAGAACGGTTTTTAATGCTTGAATATTTGTTATGTTTGGATTATTTGGGAAAATAACATAAGGAGGTGTTTATATTAGCATTTTCAATTACGGTCGTTGTAATTTCATGTAGAATCTCTCTATTTCAGAAAGCTACTCTACAAGTAGTTTAATAGCCCGCCCGAACTATAGTAGTTCTACGGTACTAGACGAAAATTTAGCCATCATACAGATGAACCGCGATAAAGTTTTTTATAATAAGCCGATATATGCAGGTTTTTAATTTTGGTTTTATCTAAGACTCTAATGTATGAGTTCCACTACGATAAGATGAAACCTCTGCATGACAATAAACCTTCGCTTTTGTACACGGACACAGACTCATTGATATATAGTATCAAAACTGACGATTTTTATAGTGATATAAGTGCTATTTTAGATTATTTTAATACGAGCGACTATACCCCACACAATAAATATAATCCCCTAATGAACAAACAAGTCCTCAGCAAATTCAAAGATAAGTTTAGTTATGCCTTAGTGCTGGAATTTGTCGAGGCACGTGCTAAATTCTATTGTGTAGGAAGTGAGAACGATGTAGTAAAAAAATTAAGGGGTGAGCCGTAGTGTGGTGACGAGGATTAGCGTAGACGGCCATAAATATATTGTAAATACAACCAATAGTGCACCTCTCATGCATTCAATGTTGTATATACGAAGCAAAAAACATGAGATTTATGCACAACTTATAAACAAAATTAGCTTGTCTGGGGATGAGGACACACGATTTGTCATGCACGGATCTGTTAATATATATGCATGGGGACATAAAAACATTGATAATTTTTATTTCACCTAGTTTTTATAATACGTATATATTAGTTGTAAGTTTCTATACTCTACCTTTTCCAATCCTAGTTTCCTTCCATTTTTATCCAGGCGGGCATTGTGATACCACCACGTGGTGCCTGTTGGGCAACTACAATATTCTTGTAGGCTATCAACACACTTCCTTAAACCTTATCCTTCTTGTTAGTTATAATATTACATTTTTATATTTATGTTCCTAATACTTTTTTCTATTTTCAGATTCCAGCGGATACCGGTTTACTCTGATGCGCAATTTTCAAATTTATAATTTTGTAACTCAACATGTAAAACTGATGTATGTTATAAATAAATGTATTAAATTATGTTGTTTCTCTACACTTAGGTTTAAGGTGGTAGTCCTATTGATAGACAACGATACCCTTAATTAAAACGATGGGGGAAAAAGAGAGGATAATTAAAAGAAAGTTAAACCTCAAGTTGTTCAGTTTAAAGACGTCTGTCGACCGATGTAGACGTCTATTGTGTGCGGTGATCGTTAAAAAAATATGGGGTAATTATTTATAACATTTGGGGTTAGGTGCTTTTAAATTAATCTTTAAAAATGGAATCTGTAAGCCGTTTCTTATTCACCCTGAATTTTTTTCATATTTAAATACACCTTAAGTTCATCTCTAAATTAAAATGGAGTCTGTTCATTAAACAATAATACGAGATGTGCAAGTAATGATTTCGATTGACTCGATGGTGTTGTGGTTAAGGTATCCGTTTTGCATGCGAGTAGCACGGGTTCGAATCCCGCTTGAGTCGATTTTTTTCTTTAAGAACTTGCGGTGAAATGTATATACAGGATGGAGTATAATTGGATATATACACAATAAGTCAAAAGTCGCGACGTTAAAGAAATGGCGGATTGACGTAAGACAAAATGACGAGTTGACGTAAGACAAAATGGCGGATGACAAATTGTGTTAAAGTGACATATATGACATCAAAGGGATGGGCGTGGCCGCGTGACGCCAGAGGGAGATAGACGTGACCGCGTTACGTCAGAAGGGGTGGGCGTGGCCGCGTGATGTCAGGGGGGGTGACGTCATGAGGGAGTGCAAAGTTCTGCCTCCCTTGAATACGTAAGAATCTCCTACTGACGTTTCTCTCACGAGGACCTGCTAGTTTATGGTCCTCCCTCCATTGACCATTGACCCCGATTTGGCTATCGTTTATTTTACGATTATTGATCTGATCCGATGACCCCTTTAAATCAGGCATATCGTTCTGGAAATTGTTCTTGACTGATTTTTACCTAAGTTCATCTATACCTTTCATCAACCTTACGTCCGAAGTTGTAACGTCCTTTTGCAAGACTTATAAATTAGGTGGATTCCACTTAGTGTACTAATTGTTTGATTCGGTGATTGATTTCTTACTATTAATTACTATCCTAGCGTTTGCAGTATTATCCAATTAGGACTCAAGCATTGTTTAAAATAAATAAAAAAGGCGTATTTTATCGAATGGTAGTTGGAGCTCTGTTCAATTGACAGTATGATGTAAGGGCCGCTATACTTGTGGCCACGTCCCCAATGCTCCACTGGAAGGTAGTATATTGGACTTAAACCCGAAAATAAACGTGCTATAAATAAATCTGACTTCAAAATTAATTAATCATGAATATAATGTCTAAACTAAAACTAAAGTTAGTGGTTTAAATAATGGTATCTTTACAGTTGACTTTGGAGTGTGTCTGATCAACAAGATACAAGTAAAAGGGCAGGGATCCGAAATACTTAACGGCAGCCTCCAGCTTTGCTTGGCGGTGCGGCCCGAGGAATTGACTTAAAATTATCCAAATCTAGCTGACTAATATTTACAAATGGATTGGAATTTCTAAGCATACGCCAAATTTATTAATAACAAATTTGTTCCTACTTTATAAATTTGCAATATCGTCTTCCATAGTCTAAGCATTTTATTCTAACTTCAGTCTAAATTCGTCCCTAACTTCCCTATCGCTCCCTAACTGTGTTCATTTGACACAACATTTAATTTCCCAATGCTCCACGTAAAGGTACTACATTGGTTAGGAAACGAGGTTTTTTTACCTGGAAATTATAATTTTGCACTGCCCTTGCTGTTCCAAGCAAGGTAGGGATCTTTAACGTACGTAACAACACTCACAAATGGGACCTACATTTCATCTCTCATCCAAACGAGGGCGTACTGGTTTACGTCGTTTTAATTTATTGGTTTGTGGATGGCGATAAATAAATTCTATTAGCAAGTTATCTCCAAAGGATAAAGGAAAGCTGCATAAGAATTCCATTCGTTGGTATTTTGCAGTTCCGGAAAATTCATATGTAGGAAGTTGCTTTTTTCTATTCCAAACACATGGCTGCCTTGTGTTATCTTGTGAACTATCAACAGTTGTTTAACAGTTCTAGGTAAGCGATTAGCTTCATAATTGTTGTTGAAATGAAGAAGGAAGTCACTGTCACATATACACGTGTATGTTAATCTAAGAAATATTTGTTTATATTAAGCATACATGCTTACATTTAAAGTAATAGTTGTAACATAAAGTTTGAGTTGCTCATGCAAAGCGAATTATTATTATGTCTGAATATTTTTAACCTAAAATTTAAACTACTATTAGTTTTGAGCTTGAACTATACAGATCTGCATACTAAAGGACCTCGTAAGTTATGTTGTATAAAAAGTTATTTTTCTTTATGATCCTACTCAACTATGATAAAATTTGCTGCCGTTTTATGAAAAACTTTTGTTTTGATTGAATATTTGTTGTATATTTTGTAAACAAAATTATTAATAATAGAAAAAGAGAATGCAGTTTATTAAATAAATAATTTAAATTAGATTTACTGTTTTATTTTGGACAAACGCGTCCGAATGTAGGTAAAAATAATCGCTATTGCTAAATGGATGAAGTTAAAAAGGTGGCCTATTGGTAGTCAATTCCACAGTGTTTACTATCAAGTTTGGTCAGTAATACCACTTGTAGTAACCATACTAGTAACGGTCAAAAACGAAAAGCTCTTTTTGTAGTGTTATCCTACAGTAATTCGCAAATAACTTCAATTGTGTGGTTCGACAGCAGATATAATTTTTTTTACAGGAAGTAATTTACATATTTCATTTCTTTTGCAATAGCAACAAAAGAACATTTCACTAGCCTGTTTATGTTGTTTCTTTTACAATAGCAAGGTAGCAAGTGCACGCGTCTTATGCCCTGTCTTTGCTCTAAGTATATTGTTTTATTACAGGTGCTGCGCATTCTCTTTTGATAACTATATTTACACAGAGTGCCATGCGAAGTATAGATTTTGAAGACCCATTACCATCTCTCATTGCCCTATACACGAATAAACCTTTCCTTCAACGACTTGTTTTAGGAAAGAGGTTTTGTGGTTGGTCACCCACCCACATTAGGGCGAGATTACAATTAACGTTTCACTGCTAATGCACCTATGAAAGTTTGTATAAAAAGGGCTTAAAACTTACCTTCAGTGTTACACAAAAATGTCAAACTATTTCCAATAATTGGCAGTGCTGTTGGTCCAGGTAATTTGTTGGCCAAAAAATAAATATGTCTACGCCGCCAATGATATCGCAACAACAGAATAGATAATAAACCGATTAGAAGTATGATAAATATTGGAACCATTTTATTCTGAAAAATAAAATATATTACACGTAATCACGATATTTAACTTGTCGTTGAGTACTTTAGAATTCTCTAACTTTCTGTATTCTCTCTAACCTACTCTATCTTTCAATGGTTTAGCCTTAATAGTAAATAGCACCAGTAGTATAAGGCGGATTTTGCAACAAACCGATTTTGTGTGTTTTGTTGATGTAAGGAGGTTATGGGGGCGCAGCGCTGGGGCTTCGGTGACGGGCGTCTTTGTTGGTCGGTTGTTATTTGTTAAGCATTGTATTGGTTTTGACAGCATGATAAGAAATTTTCATACAATTTTCCTAATAATAAATACTACTAAAATATCTTCACCTGAATTTAATAAAGCCTTAAACATATCATTTACATCAGACATTTAAACAAAGTAATAGTTATTAATATTATTTACACGTTCACTGGTTACGGCGCGGATCTGCGTCCATTTGGTTTCACACCGAGTGCGCAAGCCGCGGATCTGTGTCCTATACAACTTTAAGT
Source organism: Platerodrilus igneus (assembly GCA_036346225.1). Taxonomy (NCBI): domain Eukaryota; kingdom Metazoa; phylum Arthropoda; class Insecta; order Coleoptera; family Lycidae; genus Platerodrilus; species Platerodrilus igneus. The sequence goes on from JARFIW010000753.1 coordinate 3,142,585, forward strand.
TAGATGCTTTAGCATTTCGTAAGCACTACAATTGGATATTTGATGCTTGGTGAGCACTTGAGTGTATCACAAGAGAATATTAATTCGGCGCCAGTTTTCAGTTTCAGAGTTATGTGCTGATTTTATTCGATATTAAAGTTAGTGCAAATATGGACGATAATCAGGCGGGTTGTTCACGTACTAAACGGCAAAAATAATCGTTAAAGACCCAGCTAATCTAACTGATGAAGAATTAGAATATTTTTTAACACATGCAGATGATGAATATGACTTTGAAGAAAGTGAAGACGAATATATACCAAATGATGATGGTTCGTCAGGATCTGGTTGTGATTCCGGTAAACATGTCTTTATAGTATTATGTACTGTAGATTATTTAGTTATTTCAGGAAATGTAGACGAACTTCACACATATGATTTACAAACCCCACATATAAGATGGTGGCCAGACAACCCTGATCTGAAAAATTTCATTTTACAAGAGGGGCTGATTACTTCTTTCTTATAGCCGACAAAAGTCTCTCTGGTTTAATTATTACAGAGACAAATAGATATGCGGAGGAACTATGTTTGACGAGAGTTGGCACAAATTCTAGGATAACTCGGTGGAAACCCCTTACAGGTCTAGAATTCCATACATTCATTGGATTGTTGTTGCACATGGGAGCTTGGAGAACAAACCGAATACAAGGCTATTGAAAAACTGATGCTCTCTTTAATTTAAAATGTGTTATGTTTCAATTTTGCTTTTATTAAATACGCTCTTAATAATTCCTCAACCTAAATCTAGTTGCTTTGAAATGACAAGTTTATGCTACTATTAAATAGTTCATATTCTGTTTTAGTTATCCGTTAGTTTGTTAAACTTTCCGACAACGTATAATGGTTTTCTCTATTGTTCCAATGTAAAGCCTTGTTGAAATAAGGTCGCCCACTATCCGATAAAACCGGGTTTTCCAGTTTCAATCGCGCTTCGATAAGCGAGGATTTGAACCGTTGTTGAATTTTATTCTACAGCTTGTGCGTCGAAATATTTTATACATTATTTGTCACCGTTTTCAAAAGCAATGCACGTTTATTTTTTTCCTGTTTGACAACTAGGTGTGCCCATTCTAATCAGATTCTTTTTTTAGCCTTCTTTGCTGGAAGCCAAATGGGTTTTTTTCTTTCTGTAGACCAACTGCTTTTGTCTGTAGACCAACTGCTTTTGTCCGTAGACCGCTGTTGCAGTTATGGTAGCAGGGTAAATAGATCCTGACGACCATGACGTTGCTGTGCTGACACCCCTGACGGATTGCGAGCTAAGTATCCGGACACCTACAGGTATGCAACCCGTTTTCTTTTGTGTGTGTCAATGGCATATTCCGTATCAACGTTTGGTGTAGTTACGTGACATTGTACAACCATTGTTTGTTGCTGCTAATCGATATTATTGCTCTACAGGTGTGAGTTACCTTTGTTAAAAATGTGGGACAGACATACGCTTATTTTTATACCGAGTGGTTTATTTTACAAACGGTACTATGTACGATTTAAAAGATGTCTGACAAAAGCTCACACGTTAGTTCTTTCCTACTAATTAGTTATTTTACAAAAAGTATTAGGTGAATTTTTAAAAACGCCTGACAAAAGCTCTCACAGGTTTATTTACTACTGATTAATTTTATGTTGTGTGAAATACGAGATGCGCACTTCGTATCTAAATTTCTAAATTGTTCGTACAATATAATTGTTTGCTGTGCATTAATAACACCTAATTTATTTTCTTTTTGCTTATTTGTACAGAAACCTTTTTTTTTATTTTTATATGTTCATAGTTAATCGTGAGCGATGTGTTTTTTTTTGTTTTCTTTTGGTAGGTAGGTGAATCCTCCCCACTCTGCGCGTTTGATAGTTAGCCAGGTATTTACTTTTCGTCCGGCTACGTCTATGTACGTAGCAAATGTTTTCATGATAGCATGAGCAGGGATCTCTTTTTAATTATTCTTAGGTGTCTGCATTTTGGTAAAAATCTTACAGGACAAGCTGCTATTGAGGATAGAATTTATAAAATACGTCCATTATTTGAATTCTTCAACAGTAAAATGCACTTGATATATCAGCCAGGAAAAAACCTCTCGCTTGATGAGTCAATGATACTGTGGCGAGGACGATTAGTCTTCAAGCAATTTATCAAAAACAAACGTCATAAATATGGCATCAAGTTGTACGTTTTGACAGAGTTTGAAGGTATGGTTTTGAACATGAATATATACACTGGTGCACTGGATTTCTTAGGAGGGAAAGGCGATTCAAAAAAAGTTGTACTGCATTTAATGAAGAATTATTTTGGATATGGTTATTCGCTGTTTATTGACAATTATTACACAGCTGAGGATTGTTTGGAGGAACGTTAAATCCAAAACGTCGGGAACTTCCTAAGGAGATAAGGGGAGCAAACTTAAGGTGAGACTATAGGAAATACAGGAATGGTATTTTAGTTGGATAATGGAAGGACAGGAGGGATGTTTTGTACCTATCTACAGAGTTTGAAAATACTTTAACGGATACTAAAAATAAAGGAGAATTAAGGTTTTTATCAGCTTAAATTTCAAACCTATAAATATGAACACAATTATTGCTATTTGTAAATACGTCAACAAGACATTGCAGTACAACTAGATACAAGATGAATCAATTACAAATCAAAACATACTAAGATACTAAATACTACATTTTTCCCTTCTAGTTAATTCTTACACTACGTAATCACTTAACTTTAGGGGAATCTTTCTACCTTTAGAAGACCTTCTTAAAGTACCATCAGAAAATTCGGGGGATTTTAGAAGATCCGTCAAGACGTCAGTTTTATCTTTTTCGTTAGAAGAGTTTCCAAAGATCGGGGTTTCCACTCTATTATTAGTTTCTGGATACGGAATAATCTCAAGCGTAGGAGTCTTGGTAGTCTCTAGTCTCCGCTAGAGACTATTCTTTGGTGTGGGAATATTTCTTTCTTCGGAGTAATTTATTTCAGGTCTATTTAAAAGACTGGTGTCCCCTCGAGGGGTTAGATGTTTCAAGGAAACTGTGGATTCTTTGTCATCTTCATATCGAATAAAAGTGTATTCAGAGTTGGCCTGGATAAGTTCAACCTCTTCCACTAAGGGGTCATATTTGCTTCTTCTAAAGCTTTTCTTTAAGAATACCTTTTGTGTAGGCGTTAACCACGAAGGAATAGAAGTGCCGGAATAAAATCTCCGTTCATACTTGAACAGTCTTTCGCGGGAAGTGCAGTTAGTAGCGGTACAAAGCAAACTACGAATTGAATGTAAAGCGTCTGGAAGAACTATTTCCCACTGAGATTTTTTCAGATTTCGAGTTCTCAGAGCAAGACTATCAGTTTTACAAATAGTATCATTATATTTTTCTACCTGGTCATTTTTTTCAGGGTTGTAACGTGTAGTCCTACTAGTGAATATCCCACGCGTATGTAAATACGAGGTCAAATCGGTAGACAAGAAAGAGCTTTTTCTACCCGAATGAATATAAGACGGCAACCCCAGAAGGCAGAATAGTTTATCTAAGCATTTAATAACAGTTGATGAACTAAGATTTGGACAAGGAAATGCAAATGGAAATCTAGAGTACTCATCCACAATAGTTAATATATATTTGTTATTTGTCGAACTTGCAAAGGCCTTTTAAAATCGATGCTGAGCCTTTCTAGAGGGTTCGTGTAGCTTTGATAAGATGGGCATTGTCATTCTTGTAGAATCTTGGCTTAAGTTCTGCGCAAATAGGGCATCCAGATATCATTTCTTTAACTTCTTCTAAAGAATATGGTAAATTTCTGTTTTGCACAAAATGGAACATTCCTGTTATACCTGGGTAACAAAGTACATCGTGTAGTTCAAAAAGTCAATTTTTTTACAGCTCCACAAACACGAGAAAAGGCATCAGCAACTATGTTCGATTTTCTGGGGCGGTAGATTATGTCGTAACTATAGCTGGTTAGTTCTAATCGTCATCTTAGTATCTTTTCATTCGTAATTTTGCTTTTATGCTTATTATGAAACATAAACTAAACTGACTCTTGATATGATAATAGCTTAAAATGAATGCCTCCATTTTCTTAATGATTCCACAATCGCGTAAGTTTCCTTTTCAATCGAAAGATGTCTTCGTTCTGATTCTGAAAGGGTCCTTGAAAAAAATGCAAGTGGCCAAGATTTTTGCGTCAAAGTTGCCGCAATAGCAAACTCAGAAGCGTTAGTTTCTACCACTAAAAGATCCTCATCTTGAATAGTTCACAAAAGTGAATCCGCTATGTCTCTTTTAAGGTTTCAAAATTAAGAGAATTAAGTTTTTAAGCAGCTTAAATTTCAAACGTATAAATATGAACACAATTGTTGTTATTTGTACATATGTCAAAAAGACATTGCAGTACAACTAGATACAAGATGAATCAATTACAATCAAAACATACTAAGATAATAAATACTACACCATTGCCGATTTTAAAATACAACGATTCTATGTGTGGCGTTGATGGCAAAAACCAGATGTTAGACTACCATTGCGAGAGAAAAACGTTGCGATGGTTGGCCATTCATATTTTTCATGTGATGATGTTAAATTCCTATTATCTATTTAATAAATTTTCTGTCAAAAAATTTCATTGTACGATTTTCGCTTACAGGTCATTAGACAACTACTATATAAACCGATTAATCCGATGAAAGCAACAGCAAACTTTCAACATCATCCAACTAAAATAACAACTAAAAATAAAAAGGGAAAAAGTCAAAGAAAAAAAGGTGAAATTTGTACAACAAAAAAATTAAAAAAGGATATAATATACGAATGCAACATATGCACAGATAAACCTGGCTTATGTTTAAACGAATGTTTTGCATTGTATCATCAGTAGTTTTGATTACGGTTTATGTTTATTTTTGTTCCAGGCTTGGTGTATTGTTTTTTATGTTATCCAAAGCACTAATTTCTTTCTAATCATTAATTTTATTTTAATAGGTTTAAAATCTTTCTAATGTTTGTTTTACTTAGTTACCATTATATTTTAACCTTTTTTTGTTTACCTGCCTTTTAGAATTAAAAACGATTAATTCGTGTAATGTGTTTGCATGTTTAATCTTTTCATTTTCAATTTTTTATATTTAATTGATATGTTATGTAATAATAAACTTGTTTTATCATTCAATAGAGTACTGCTTTTCACGGATAACGGTCTAAATCGTAAAGCACGAAACTGCGCCCTATAGAATTACCCAATAACATTTGTTCCCGAGTGCTCACGGTGCAGATCCGCATCCTTTTGACAGTAAGTCTGATCTTGACATGTGGTACCAAACCATGCAATCTCAACCATTTTCTATATATTTAATGTAGCAATTTACCAAAAACGCCAGTCAGTTCTTGGTGAAGGTGGTCCAATGCCAATGAGCAGTAAACGTGCTAAGTTATTAGAAATATCACTTATTTAAATTATTGAATGTTACAGTAAAGGTTTACAACCAAGGTCGTCATCACTATTATCATCAGGCAAACCAAAGTCTGAATAATCACTATCGTTATTAACATTTATTATTAGTTCTTCTATATCGACTACGAGGGTTACTATTTATGTATTGAGAACTGGCAACACTGGTATTGCCAGGTGAAATTTGAAATTGCCATCGTTAGTTTGACTTTTTTGAGGTACTCAGAACGTTTTGATGTGCGAGCACTATTTGTGTTTTTTGCAGTGTTTAAAATTTTATCTTAGCCAAAATATGGAATTAACTCGCAAAAATTTTCGAGCTATGATTTATTATGACTTTCGATGTGGTCTATCTCAAGAACAGTGCATCAATCAACAGAATTCAACTTTTGGCGATGAAGCGTCATCCACAGCCGCTGTATATCGCTTGTACGCTGAATTCAAACGTAGACGTAGTTAATTCACGGACGAAGTTAAAAAAGGTCTTCCAAAATCGGTCGTTCTACTGGAAAATATCGATGTTGTGCGAAAACTAATTGAGGAAGATCGTCATGTGACATCAAGAAATCGAGAGATGTTTAAGCATTAGTATGACCAGCATACATAAGATTTTGCACGAACATTTATGTGTTTGGAAGCTGTGTGCGCGTTGAATTCCACAATTGTTGAACGATGCTAAAAAAAATGTTCGTGTCGATTGATGCCGTAAAATGTTATCAAAATACAACTGTGGTACATCTAAAGCGGTACACAACATCGTCACGGGTGACGAGTCGTGGATTTATGCGTATGAACTAGAAAGAAAAGGCCAGTTGGCAGTTTGGGTGTTTCAATGTGAAACAAAGCCAACAAAAGTTGTTCGTTCTTGAAGCGTTAAGAAGCAAATGGTGGCGTTTTCCTTCACAAAAACCGGTCCTGTGGCAACTACGGCTCTCGAAAATCAAAAAACCGTTAATTCAGCGTGGTATACGAACATTTCTTTGCCTGAAGTTTTTGGTAAATTGAGAGAAACCAACCCAAAACGACGAATCGTTTTGCGTCATGACAATGCGAGTTCACACACATCACATGTAACAAACGAGTATTTGGACACACAAAAAATCGAATTGATGGGTCATCCGCCTTACAGTCCCGACTTGGCACCCAATAACTTCTTCTTGTTTCCAGTAATTAAAGAAAAACTGCGTAGACAACGATTTTCATCGCATGAAGAAGCGGTTGAGGCTTTCAAAACGCATGTTCTATAGCTACCATCTTCTGGCTAGACAAAGTGTTTTGAAGGGTAGTTCAATCGCATGCAAAAGTGTATAAATCTTAAAGGTAATTATTTTGAAAAGCAATAAAAGTATTTTTCATCAAATTCCTTTGTTTATTTTTTCGATTCTCAATACATACATAGTGTCCCTAGTATTGTATATTTCCCGGCAGGGTAATCCTCTTCAATTTTCTCTACATGAGAACAAACATTTACCCATTCTTGTTGGCCAACAGTATCAAATTTATTTTTAGCCAACCTCCATAATTCCTCCAAATTAGAAGTGGTATTATGTGCAGCAACATGTTTGTTTACTGTCATCCATATTTTTTCGTTGGGGTTGAGTTTATGATGATATGAAGGTAATCGTAACACTGTATGACCATAATCGGTTAACATTTTATCAACAACATATTGTTGCAAGTGGGTTTATGTTTCCTTTCATTAGCCAGCACCCCATGTCCTCTTTTCTCCAAGCCGATGTTGAATTTGGTTTCACAGTTGCGTTTTGATATGCTGCACTATCCATCAGTAATATAGAGTTAGGTTCAAGGTTATGTAATAATTTATCTTGTAACCGTTTACAGAAACTTCTGCTATTTATTTCATCGTGATAATCCCCAGCTTTAAGTCCTGATTTAAAAATTAGCAACCCATCAGGAACAAAACTGTTTTTGCTGCCAGTGTGCACAATAATTAACCGTTTTTCTTTAACTAACAATGATTTGAACCATCAGCCTACGTCTCGGTATAGCATGTGAAACGTACAAGTAAGTTTCATCACAATATATAATATTTCTTCCTTCTGCTTGATATTGCTGTACTTTTCGTAAATATGTTACATGCCAACTGGCATGTATCACGTTAGATTTAATTTGTAAATAAATTGCCACGTATTTTTAAATGAATACGTCAACTTCCGTCGTCCCTGACAGTCGCGTCTGCGCAAAAGTGAGGCGGAGTGCGCGCGTGGTGTAAAAGGACGCAATTAAGTTACGAGCCCTCGACGAAGCAACATCTATCTGTGTGGTGTCTTTTCTTTTTAGGTATGTAGGTTCCTTGTTCCTATATATTTTATTGTAACTGGTACCTTAATTCCTTTCATTCCCCTACGAGTGCAATAGAAGGAAAGACGGATGGTAATTTGATTCAATATGGCGTAACTGAACCCAACCTGCAATTAACCGTTGTGCTCTGAGATTAAGTTCCGAGATGCCACCACGTAAGTAATTTGTTTTGATTTAAATTGTGCTTGCAAATTGACTTAAAAAGCGGTTGCATCACTCTTATAGCGTGGTCGGTATAAGTTACAATATGGCGGGAATTATACCGCGTAAAACTATAACAATTGGGCAATAGTACAACAATTGCCCAAAAAGTATAACAATCTAGAGAATTTCAAGTTCCAGGTAATTATTTAATCAAATTTAATGTGGTTTTAAAGAATTTTTAAGATAAGAAGTAACAAATGAAGGAATTAGATTAGTAAATTATCTATAGGTAATAATACTTACTTGAGGAATAATCTATATCCAAAATAACATATTTGAGTTTAATCCAATTTGAGGTTAGATGTTGACTACCAAACACATTTTAAATATCAATGCACTGTTTTTGTAAAAGAAAACCGAATTACACTAGGTTTAAAATAGTATAATTAAGTTAAGCTAAAGGAAAGCAAACAACTATTCAAAATGGCAGTTTCAATAAGTTACATTGACATATAGCCTTCTTCAAATGTCACCAACTGAATAAGATAAAAAACTAACTAAAGGTACCTAAATTTGGTGTTGCCAAATTGCATTTTTTTATTTTGAGATAACAAACCACTTTTCCTAAAAAAATATAAAAATTTTCAAAGCTAATATCTTACAAGTTAAAATAGGGTTAATTATAAACGGATTTAATTTCAACAAACACGTGTAAGGGCGCCATTGTTATACTTTTTGGGCAATTGTTATACTATTGCGCAATTGTTATAGTTGTACGCGATATAATTCCCGCCATATTGTAACTTATACCGACCACGCTTTAAGAGTGATGCAACCGCTTTTTAAGTCAATTTAAAAGCACAATTTAAATCAAAACAAATTACTTACGTGGTGGCATCTCGGAACTTAATCTCAGGGCACAACAGTGAATTGCAGGTTGGGTTCAGTTACGCCATGTTGAATCAAATCACCATCCGTCCTTACTTCTACTGCACTCTTAGGGGAATGAAAGGAATTAAGGTACCAGGTACAATAAAAGATAAAGTCACAAGGTACCTACATACCTAAAAAGAAAAGACACACCACGCAGATAGATGTTGCTTCGTCGAGGGTTCGTAACTTAAGTGCGTCCTTCTACACCACGCGCGCATTTTGCCTCATTTTTGCGCAGACGCGACTGTCACGAACGACGGAAGTTGGCGCATTCATTTAAAAATACGCGGCAAATATTTACAAATTAAATCTAACGTGATACATGCCAGTTGGTATGTATCAAATAATCGACTCGTTTTGTTTGGATTTCTGGTTTTTTAATTAAGACTGTATGATTGTGTTGGCACGTCTTCCAAGAAAACCCCATTTTATGCACCAATCGTCTTAACGAATCTATTTTTATACGGAAATTAATTCCTTCCGATTCGACAGCGTTAAATACAGCAAGCGTTGACGGTTGTTTATAGTAGATGTTTGCAAAGCTGTAAATAATTGTACCCACAATTTCTTCTTCAAATTCACCTAATGTAGGCTTTGTGCTGCCTTTCTTGATGGTTTTCCTTAGTGAAGTAAATTGTAACTTAGCACCAACTCGGTGTGTATTGCCTTCCTTAATAATTTTCATAAAAGTCATTAACCCAACATCAGTTGTTTTCGACACCATTCTGCTCAAGTTGTTTAGACAAATGCCGTCTTGACCAACATCCTTCTACTCTTTAATTATTTAGTCATATTTTCACTTTATACTTAGTAGAAGTTGTGAAATAAAGAAGTTTGTAAAAGTTATAAAACGCCCACCAGTCTTTTTCAGTATGAAAATTGTAAAGGAAATATTCATATGGTAACATTAATTTTTAAACTATACTGGAGTAACGCCACGCTGTTGTCTGTTATTTCACAACTATATTTTCAGTTTGGCCTTTAGTATCTTCAGTAATATGTAGGGTATATGCGCAGGTCGCTGAAATTTTAAAACACATACCAGTGTGAGTTATCAATTACAATTTGGTTTACGGTCCATTCTATTTAAAATTCTACAAAATTTTGAGCTATTGGTTAAAATATTTTATTAAAAAACATCTATTTGATTAGAAAAGTGTTACCCGTGATCATTGACCACCCTGAACACGGGGTTGGTACGGTCTTATTTATATTTGCTAATCCGTAACAAAAATTGGCAAATCTTTCAATTATTATTTAATATATGCTTCCCGCGTGCATTCATTTGAGAAAGATACAGTTACTGATGCGTGCGCAATTATGAATTTTAAAAGCCAATTATTATACATTGTTCTAGAATTTTTTATGAAGACTGTTAACAAGTATACTTACCATAAAGTGTCTCTTTCAATTGTTGTTAAAACGGAATGAACATAGTACACAAGATTTAATAACGTAAGAGACTGACTGTACACCACTATTTTTTACAACGCTACAAAATTTTATATAAAGTTGAAATCGCGAAAGAATGTTGAACGCCGTTAATTTTTTATTTAAGTGAAATATACTTTTGCGTAAACAGTAGAAGTAATTAGTATGTAAGACAAAGAAAGGTACTTAAGTAGCAGACGTTTCTATCGAGATCGGACATACGTTATAGAATTTATGATACATGCAATCTAGGATAAACGTAAATTGTTGCATATCTTACCTTCGTTGAAAAAAGTTGTTTGCAACTTGCATAAAACAAAAGTAGTACCGGCTGGTAATATCTAACATTTAATAGGTTTAATTTGATACGCACAAGTTATTGCTTAATCAGGTCACTTATTCACCTTGGCATCATAGTGCGTTTCTTCGAAACGTTCTAACATTTACTTATGCAGAAGTGCATTTATAAATCAAGAATTTAAAACGTACCTCGGTATTAAATGTAATTAGCAAACAACGTAAAACCAAATGTATTTCCCTGGGATACAATCATTATGATCACGTGTTATAAATATACAGATTTTTCATATCAAAATTAGCCACACCTAATAATTCAACAAAAATACTTCAATTTTAGTATCGAAAAGAAAGTTTAAAAACAATGTCTTAATTTTATATTTCAACCTCTCCAGCGAAGCTACTCTTACTTTGGAATTTTGAATTACACCCCTAGCTTGTGATACATCATTTTAAAGAAAAAATTAACTCTATCGAATGAGCAAAAGATGATTTTACTATACATATCCATTGAGTTACAAAATAATGAAGTCATAAAATTCTAGGATTTGGACGTGTTAAACCTTTTATTAAGTTTTGTTAAATTTCGACAAATTTTTTAGAACTCTTACACAGCATGTGCAAGTAGATCATTTTTACATATAAAACTTCATAAGGAAGTGTATGGTTCATTTTGGAAATTTTGTACCAACAATAGAAATCCCCATAAGAAGGTGAAGGCTCCATTCTCGTCATATCTTATATCCGTGGAAATTTCGTTCCTGTTTCCCAAAAGCAACGATTAGCCTTAACAATAGATCAAAATAAATCAATAAATAAACAAAAACTAAGATTTATCAGATAACTTATATATACATTCTTATACGTATATTTTAAATGTACATCTTATAAGGTGCGTGAAGTTAGCCGCAACATATTTGAATTTTTTAAAAATATTTATGTCATAATTAGGCGCCAATTAGGCGCCATTTTGCGCCGCTAAAACTAAATTTTGCGCCGTCTTGGCAAACAAGTTATTGATATAATAAGATTTTTCCGGCCAAGTTCACGAAGCCGCACTTTTTTTCAATTTTCAGAAAATCTTTATTCCATAATTTAGCGCCAATTAGGCGCCATTTTGCGCCGTTGAAACGAAATTTTGCGCCCTCCTGTGTATCAAGTTATTCGCAATAAACTATTTTTCTGAACTCCAAAAACGTAAAGTTGGCCGCGACTTTTTCGAATTTTGAAAAAATTTTTGTACCAAATTTAAGCGGTAATTAGGCGCCATTTTGCGCCGTTAAAACGAAATTTTGCGCCCTTCTGTGTAACAAGTTATTCGAAAAAAACCATTTCTCCAAACTAGCCCAAAATCGTGAAGTTGGCCGCGACTTTTTCGAATTTTGAAAAAAATTTTGTACCACAATTAAGCGGTAATTATGCGCCATTTTGCGCCGTTGAAACGAAATTTTGCGCCCTCCTGTGTAACAAGTTATTTGATAAAAACTATTTCTCCATACTACCCAAAATCGTGAAGTTGGCCGCGACTTTTTCGAATTTTGAAAAAATTTTTGTATCAAATTTAAGCGGTAATTAGGCGCTATTTTGCGCCGTTGAAACGAAATTTTGCGCCTTCCTGTGTAACAAGTTATTCGAAATAAACTATTTTTCTAAGCGACCTAAAATCGTGAAGTTGGCCGCGACTTTTTCGAATCTTGAAAAAATTTTTGTACCAAATTTAAGCGGTAATTAGGCGCCATTTTGCGCCGTTTTTCAAAAAACTTCATGCTTTTAGGCAGTTCGGATAAATATATTTTTTCGAATAACTTGTTACACAGAAGGGCGCAAAATTTCGTTTTAACGGCGCAAAATGGCGCCTAATTACCGCTTAAATTTGAAAAATTTTTTCAAAATTCGAAAAAGTCGCGGCCAACTTCACGATTTTGGGTAGTATGGAGAAATAGTTTTTCAAATAATTTGTTACACAGGAGGGCGCAAAATTTCGTTTCAACGGCGCAAAATGGCGCCTAATTACCGCTTAAATTTGGTACAAATTTTTTTTCAAAATTCCAAAAAGTCGCGGCCAACTTCAGGCTTTTAAGTAGTTCAGAAAAATAGTTGTTTTCGTATGACTTGTTACACAGAAGGGCGCAAAATTTCGTTTCAACGGCGCAAAATGGCGCCTAATTACCGCTTAAGTTTGGTACAAAAATTTTTTCAAAATTCGAAAAAGTCGCGGCCAACTTCACGAAGCGTCGCCGTGGATCAATGTAGTAAGCGTAAGACTACGGATCCCAAGGTCCCGGGTTCAAATCCCGACACGGCCGACTGCTTGAAAAATGGCAGGTGAGCATTTTTCACAAATATTACGCCCTCGTTCGGATGAGAGGTTAAATGGAGGTCCCGTGTGTGAGTGTTGTCACGCACGTTAAAGATCCCTACCTTGCCTGGAACGGCAAGGGTTCGGCAAAATTCTAAATTTCCAGGCAACAAAAAACTCGCCTCCTGGCCAATGAAGTACCTTCGGGTGGAGCATTGGAAATGTAAATGAACGGCCAACTTCACGATTTTGGGTAGTATGAAGAAATAGTTTTTTTCAAATAACTTGTTACACAGGACGGCGCAAAATTTCGTTTCAACGGCGCAAAATGGCGCATAATTACCGCTTAATTGTGATACAACATTTTTTTTTAAATTCAAAAAAGTCGCGGCCAACTTCACGATTTTGGGTAGTATGGAGAAATAGTTTTTTTCAAATAACTTGTTACACAGGAGGGCGCAAAATTTCGTTTCAACGGTGCAAAATGGCGCCTAATTACCGCTTAAATTTGGTACAAAATTTTTTTCAAAATTCCAAAAAGTCGCGGCCAACTTCACGCTTTTAAGTAGTTCAGAAAAATAGTTGTTTTTCGTATGACTTGTTACACAGAAGGGCGCAAAATTTCGTTTCAACGGCGCAAAATGGCGCCTAATTACCGCTTAAGTTTGGTACAAAAAATTTTTCAAAATTTGAAAAAGTCGCGGCCAACTTCACGATTTTGGGTAGTATGAAGAAATAGTTTTTTTCAAATAACTTGTTACACAGGAGGGCGCAAAATTACGTTTCAACGGCGCAAAATGGCGCATAATTACCGCTTAATTGTGATACAAAAATTTTTTTAAAATTCAAAAAAGTCGCGGCCAACTTCACGATTTTGGGCTAGTTTGGAGAAATGGTTTTTTTCGAATAACTTGTTACACAGAAGGGCGCAAAATTTCGTTTTAACGGCGCAAAATGGCGCCTAATTACCGCTTAATTGTGGTGCAAATTTTTTTCAAAATTCGAAAAAGTCGCGGCCAACTTCACGTTTTTGGAGTTCAGAAAAATAGTTTATTGCGAATAACTTGATACACAGGAGGGCGCAAAATTTCGTTTTAACGGCGCAAAATGGCACCTAATTGGCGCTAAATTATGGAATAAAGATTTTCTGAAAATTGAAAAAAAGTGCGGCTTCGTGAACTTGGCCGGAAAAATCTTATTTTATCAATAACTTGTTTGCCAAGACGGCGCAAAATTTAGTTTTAGCGGCGCAAAATGGCGCCTAATTGGTGCCTAATTACGACATAAATATTTTTAAAAATTCAAAAATGTTGCGGCTAACTTCACGCACCTCATCTTATAGCTTAATATCATGTTATCATAAATATTCTATATACAGTCGGTAATCCAGCCATTTAAGTGTCACCTATAATAAAGTAGTGTCCGATAGGTAGCGTTGCATATGAGGCGGGAAGCAAGTAGCGTTTATCATCTCTAGGGTTTAATGAAATTTTATCCTCTGCCGTGGAATACAATATTGATGCTTGACGGACTGATTTAGTTCTGAGTAACGTATACTTTCTTAAACTCTTCTATGCAGCTGATATAATCAGCGAACGTATTGTGAACCAGCCTTAATAAAAGTAGTCGTTGAACAAGCCACACAAAATACAAAAAAACGTGATCGGTAGAATGACACCGCCACTGATGCCACGAACTTATGGGCTAAATGATTAATGTAAAACTATGTAATAAATGGATGTTTAAAATAAAAGCGTTAGTTTTATTTAACAAGAAGCAACACAACATGGCGCAGTCTTAAGTATAAGAAATAAAAATAGTAGTTTGGATAAGAAATTAAAAAAGGTAATTCTACTTAAAAAATCTAAACTGGAATTGGAGCGCAAATGCCTACATCCATGATTTTCGAAGGAAATCGCATCGCAGAAAGAAAAAAAGCCGGACTCAACCAAAGTAGCACTATTGCTAAATTGCATAGATTGTTACACTTGGCACCACTGCCATGGTCCACGTTTCACAATATTGCACAATAGTTAATATTATGACATAATTACGTGGCAAATTGTATCAAATACCAAACACGTTTACAATGATACAATTTGCAATTTATATATAAATGAAGCAACGTACTCACTTAAAACGCGCCTTGCAGTTAATCGCAGGGCATCTCCTCGTTGTTGTTTGGGTGGGTTGCGTCACGCCATTGTTGATCCAAATTTATGTTTCTCCTCTTTCGTTGTTCGTAGCGGTACGATAGGATACAGGTAGTGGTAATGATAAAAGGTAGAGAGAAGATAGAGGAACCTACATCCTAAAAAGAGAAAAGACAAAAAGCACGACACAGGTAAACGTTACCGTTCGACGTCTCGTGGCTAATAATAATGTCGTGTCGCAAACCGCGCACTTGCCTATCACTCCGCGCCTGCGCATTCTTTTGCGCAAACGCAATTCTCCGAAATGACGGAAATGAACAAGTCTATTTTAAAATAGTGTCGGGAATTCACTCACACATTTATACTTAATCTAAATATGATACATAGCCGATATTCGGCGTTTAACAAGGTGAGGAAGGTGTAGAAATATTTAATAATTTCACGTTATCGAAAGAAGATAAGAAACAATATGAGTGTGTGCTAGATGAATTTGAAAAATACTTCAATCCTGAAAAGAACCTAATTTATGAAAGATTTAAATTTTACAATCGAAACCAACAGGAACAAGAACCTTTTGACCTTTTTTTACATGATGTAAAAAATCTTGTAAAAACTTGTGATTCTAAGGATGCAGAAGACATGTTGAGGAATGGTTTAGTTCTGGGGATCACTGATAAATCATTGCAAGAAAAATTATTGTCCCAGGAGGATCTCACTCTGGATAAATGTGTTAAAACTTGCAGGATCCAAGAAATAATGAAAGTACAAGTTAGAAATGTGCAGGGAAATCTCACAATTGTTGATGTACTTAAGAAGAAGTAACAAAATAAAAATTAAGTAACGATGTTACCAGAAAGGTGTGGAAAAGTTTATTATTGCAGACGTTGTAAACAAAAACACACACCAAAGAATTGTAGTGCACATGATAAAGTATGTAAACGCTGTGGAATAAAAAATCACTTAGCAGTTGCATGCAGAACAAAATTGAAAAATAATCAATATAAAATAGCTGAGTTTTGTGAAAATGATGGCACAGATGATGAGGAGCTGTATGTAAGTGTCTTGGAAATAATAAATAAAGTGCAAACTGTTGAATCAGAATGGAATGAAGAATTGAAAGAGGAAAATAAAAAAATTTCGTTTAAACTTGACTCAGGCGCGAAAGTTAATATCTTAACAGAAGAAGAATTTTATAAATTAGTCGAAGATAAGCCTGAAATCAAGAAGCCATTGAGAGATACAAAGATTATTTTAGAAGCCTAAGGAGGATCCAGATAAAAACCATCAGGTTCAGTTAAGTTGAATTGTAAAATTAAAGGAAACGTTGAGGAAATTGAGTTTATTAGGGTTGAAGGATTGTAAAAGATTAGGTTTAATCAAAAGAAGTTATAAGGTAGAAATGACGGCATTCAAAATTTTGTGCGTCAAAATGAAGTAGTCTTTATGGGGTAAGGCACATTTAAAGAGAAGTGCAATATTAAAATAAAAAAAGATAGTATTTCGAAAGCAATGCCTCCTAGAAGAGTTTGAATATCTTTATCTTGTAGTTTCTCAAAGTCAAAGTGCTTTTTCCGTTTCTTTTTTCAAATTTTTAAACTTAAGTGCGACCTTCATAATTACGATGTTGTGGTCAGTGTCTATATCTGCTTCTGGGTTGCTTCTACAGTTTTTTACTTGATTCCTAAACCGTTGTCTAACAAGAATGTTATGCATTTGATATCGTCCTATATCTCCTGGCATCTTCCACGTATATCGTCTTCTAGCATGATGTTAAAATAATGTGTTTGTGATGATTGAATTATTCTTGTCGCAAAATTCTACCAGCTTATTTACCCTGTCGTTTCTCGTGCCTAAACCAAATAAACTTACTACCGCTCCTTCCTTACTCTCACCTACCACAGCATTAAAATCCCCCGTAATTATTAAATTTTCATGTCCTTTTACGTATCTTAATGTGTCTTCGATATCTTTGTAGATCTCTTCTATCTCTTCGTCATTGTAGTTATAGGTGGGTATTATTACTGTGTTTACCGGTTTAGATTCTAATCTAAGCTTGAGTACTCTTTCGTTCTTTTGTAAGTAATTTTCTACACAGTATCCTATCTTTTTTCGCAAAACTATTCCCACACTCCAATTTCCTTCATCTGCTCCTGTATGAATTACCCCGAAGTCTCCATTCCAAAAATCCCCCGCCTCTGGCGACCGAACTAAGCTGATCGCTACTATGTCTAGTGTTAACATATTCATTTCAATTTTAAGGTTCTCTAGCTTACCTACTTACTTCATACTGCTAACATTCGACGCTCCGACTTGCAAAATGTTTCCGACTATTATTCTGAACTTTCCGATTGCATCCTCCGAAGTAGTCCCCTCCCGGAGATCCGAATGTTGGACTATTTTAAATCCGGAATCTTTTACCCCAGAAAATGCCATCACGTTTTTTACAATTTAAGTACGCTGTGTATTTGGGAGGTAATGTGGTGGTTTTCCGTTGCCCTCCACATCGCGGTAGTGTGTCTTAGACTGCCATACCGACCCCTATAGTCTCTGCTAATCTAAGTACCGAAAGAGCCGCTGCCCTCTTTCGGGGACCTGTCTTAGTCTGGTTCCTCACTAACGACCCTACTACTTTGGTTGGACCTGTGGTTTGGCGCTTTAGCTCATTAGAACACGCAAGCCATTTCACCCGTTCTAGTAATCTAGAACTTTGGCAAGGTGCAGGTCCATTCGAAATGGCAAAGCATATTAGGCATGATAAATTATTTGAGGGTATTTATACCCAATTTAACAGAATTGAGAGCTTTCTGCGACAACTATTAAAGAATGACAAGCTTTGAGTGGTTGAAGTGTCATATTCAGGCATTCAATGAAATTAAAAAAGGTTTGAGTAAAGCACCGGTATTAGGAAGTTTTGATGATAAAGTAGTACCTATAATTCAAGCAGATGCGTCGAAGAGGGTTTGAGTTTGTTCACTAATACAACACAAAAACCAGTCGTATATGCTTCAAGAGCATTGACAAAGACAGAAAAAGAATATGTTCAGATAGAAAAAGAATTTCTGGCAGTGGCATATGCATTAAAAGAATTTCACTATTGTGTTTAGGGCAGAAAAATCATAAACCCCTAGTAGCAATTATGAAAAAACCTATATCAGAAATTGATAATTCCAGATTGCAACGTATAAAATTAAAACTATGTAAATATAATCTTGATTATATTAGAAGATGAGGAAATGAGTAAATTAAAAAAATATGTTTTGGAAGGTTGGCCAAGATATAAAACACATTAATGATTTAGTTAAGCCATACTGGAAATTTAAAGATGATATTCATGTAGCAGATAATTTATTATTTATAAAACTAGAGTCGAAATGTTAGAAATATTGCATGTAGGTCATTTTGGAATAACAAAAACTAAATTAAAAGCTAAAGAGGTTTTGTTTTGGCCTCAAATGTACAGGGATAGATCAATTGGTACTCAGTGTAAAATGTGTGAAAAATATAGAAATGCCAACGCGAAACAAAGTTTGATACCTCATGAAATTCCAAAATATCCGTTTCAAAAAATAACACTTGACGTATTAGATTTTGGCAGTAAGAGTTATTTTATTATTTTTGATTATTATTTTAAATGGCTGGAAATACTACTATTAGCAAACAAAACAGCAAGTGAAGTTATATCAAAATTGAAACATATTATTGCTACACATAGAGTACCAAGTGTAATCATGGCAGATAATATGCCTTTTAGGTTATACGAATTTAGAGAATTTGCCAGAATGTGGGATATCACTATAGTAGCATCCAGTCCACATTATAGTAGGTCAAATGGACTTGCTGAGCGAGGAGTTCAGACAGCGAAAAATATCTTGCGAAAAAATTGTAACATTGATATAGCACTTTTGGAATACCGCATAACACAAGTACCAATGCTCAATGTTGCACCATGTCAGCTTTTATTCAATAGACGTGTAAAGGCAAGGTTACCTCTTATAGATAAATTATTAAAACCAGTGTTACAAAATAGTGAGGAAATAGCGATAAGCTGAAAATTAAACAACAGTTATATAAAAATTATTATGACAAGCACACTAAACAGTTAAAAGATCTTGAAATAGGGGATAGTGTTGTAGTTATATATATATATATATATATATATATATATATATATAATATTATGTAAGGGGGGTACAAGGCTTCTAAGGGTAGATTTGTGTTAAAAGGGTGTATGCCAAACAATAGGATTAATATATCAGATATAATAATTTAAAACTATATTTTGCTGTACTTTACATATGCTAAAGTATGTACCATTTTAGTTTGAAACATATGTGCCAAAAGGTAGACAACATGACTTTATGACGTTGATACAATGCACGGTACTTGAGGTTTTATACTGAGTTGATATTTTATGAGCCAGTGAAAGTACATTTGCCGTCGGAAAGCCGAACGCATTTATGGATATCTGCAACCAACAAAGCGTCCAGGTCGTGTGTAAATTATTTGGCTTTTCTTTTAATAGAATCAACTTTTGGACGAATTGTAAAATCAAAATTAAAAGTGAATAGAAATATAAAAGGTTATTGGAGATTTGTGAAGTGTTTTGGACCAATAGTAGAAATTAAGAATATTATAAAGACTGTAGAGAAGGTATTTTGGACACGAAAGGAAAGACGAATTGTTATTGGATATTGTATGTTTTAGAATTGTAATTCAAGTAAGCTAAGGTTGTTGATCTAATCGCTAAGCAAAATAAATATAGGAGATTCTAATTTCGATTATATTCAGATAAAGACGTGTTTTTACAAAACCTGCGTTAAAAGTTGTACAAATATTTATTGAAATAAAAGTTTTTGAGAATTAAAGAGTCTAATTTAGTAAAGTGAGAGTAATAAGAAGCATCGAGATAGTAAAGGCAACGAGTATTAAAGAAGATTTGGAGTGGTTAATAGTGCGACGGGAAAAGCGACGATTATTTAGGTTTGAGCAAGATTGGTGTTGGATTTAGAAAGATTTGGTTAAACGGCAGCAGGAGATTTGAGTGGATATAGAAGGCAACGACGATATTGATAATTTTTGGAGTGATTTGAGCAGATTAACGGCAGTAAGGACATCGTGTGGATATTAAAGGAATAGCAGGACAAGGATTGATTTAAAATAGGACGGCTGGATTGATTTGGATTGAGCAAGGAGAGGATTAATTGGAATAAGAAGTAGGGAAACAGGAGAGCAGTATATTACGAGGAAGAATTAACGCAGGGGAAGTAGATACAACGGTTTTTTAAATTCTAAATTGGGGTAAAATTATTTCAGATTTGGGGTCAACGAAATTGGTTAAGAACACCTGGAGGCGATACGCAAGTGAACCACGATTGAGAATCCTTGTGAAGGTGCGTACGGTGAATACGATCTTGAGCCAGCAGTAAAAGAAGGCCTTCAGCGCGGTATAATTCAGGTAAGTACCGTGAATATCTTAAAACGTCAAAATTAAAGTCATAAATAGTATACATAAATTAATTTGGCACCAAGCAACTTTGATCTGTTAAAATTTGGCATATATAGTAAATCAGTGCATTAAAAAAGGTGGTAAAACAAACGAGGGTGCAGTTTGGTTGGGTAGTGCACATCTACTCACGATTGAACTCACGGTGAGTAAGGTGAACACCCTGAGATTAAGGTTTCATATAGTCGAGGCATAATAATATAGTAAACAGTAAATAAATAACCAACCAAACGTTGCTAAAGCACCTCGAATAGAAGTCATTTATTGAATACTAAAATAGGGGCGACGACAAAAGTCGTGTAGCAAAATTTTGTCTAAATAAATAAAAGTAGTAAAGTTTATAATCACATATATTTACTTAAAAATAAAAATAAAAGGGTGGAGGGGTGGAGTAAACAAGCAAAAGTAAAAGTTGTAGCCAGAAGAAGGTGGCGCCCAACGTGGGGCTCGAGAAAAAGGCTAGAAAAGTATTAGAGTGAAAGAGAGTAGAATACGGGATCCCGAGATTAGGTGGGACCCGTAGTTTTTTTTTATTTTACAGAAAACGAGTTCAAAACTAGGAAGCAGAGATGACGGACGCGGACACAAAAAGGATCACGAGATCGGGACTGATATACGGGGTTGAAATGGAGTTAGGGACACAAGACATAGAGCTAGACGCAGGGGGCGACATACAGGAGACGGACGTGAGGCAGACAGAGTTGGAGGTGACAGACACGGACATGGACCAGGCGACGACACCGGAGGTGAGAGTAGCAGAAGCCGACGGAACCCAGGACATTATGAGATTTCTGATGAGTATGAAAGACGATTTTAAGACATCACAGACAGAATTAAAAAATGAATTAGCTATAAAATTTACAGAGTCACACACAGAATTAAAGAACGAACTGACAAACAAGATTACTGAATCACACACGGAACTGACAGATAAAATTACAGAGACACATACGGAACTAAGAACCGTTAAGACGGAGTTGACAGATAGAATTACGGAATCACATAACGAGCTAAGGAACGAGTTTAGGACGGCGCACGCGGAACTGACGGCGAAAATGAACTACACGCAGGACTATTTACTAACACAAATACAGATTGTAAAGGACGACATGCGGACAGAGGTCCAACAACAAGTAGACAGGGTTGACGACAAGTTGGAACACACACGGGTACATTTTCAGGGAGATTTGAACGCGACACGGACGGACCTAAGAACGGACATTAAGACACGTGTAGACACAGTGGAAGAAACGATGATTAGCGGGTTTTCGAATTTAAGTACAGAAATACAAACATGCGACAAAAGACATATGACCAACTACAGAAATTTAGGACAAACTTTAGAGACAATACAAAACGAAAATGTGCACGGTAGGACGCAACTGGATGAAAACTTGACGACAAAGTCACGGTATTAGAAACCAGGGTAGGACATGACGTTAGACAGATTCAAGAAAATTGGACGACCTAGAAAGGAGGCGCGTTGGACTAGACTACGGACAGCACGTTAGATTAAACCGGGACGCATTACCGAAGTTTGAGGGACGTAGGACAGAACAGCCCATGGGATTCTTGGACCGACTAGACGAAATCGTAGGGACTGAAAACGAGAGAACAAAACTACAGATCGTGGGGCGACTTTGACGGGCAACGCCGAAAATGGCATAACATCATTCGAAAACAATACGACACGTACGCTGATTTCAGACGACTCTTTATAGAACAATTTTGGAGCAATCACACCAGACTGACATAAGGACGAATTTAATTACCGGACATTATAGCAGGACTCACGGCACACGCGAAGAATACGCTATTGACAAGTTTAATCAGGCACAACACTTGACACCGAAATTGGGCGAGGACGACATTGTACTACTACTAGCAGGTCATATGGAACCGGAAGTTACCAAGGTGGTAGTGGTACAAAATGTCAAGACATTGAGGGAATTCTTAGGGGTAATGAGAAACTTTGATTTAGCGACAGCACTGGAGGCGAAAACGCGGACAAACTATTGGGAGCAAAACAGGGGTTATAGGGAAGACAGCCGACGACAACCGTACCACTAAAACAGACCAAATTACAGACAGGACAATTTTAACCACGGACATCGGAATCATTGGGGACACGAGGTACATAGACGACCGTATTACAATAGGAATCACAGGGAAAATGGAAAATGTCCGTGTCTGTCACCTCCAACTCTGTCTGCCTCACGTCCGTCTCCTGTATGTCGCCCCCTGCGTCTAGCTCTATGTCTTGTGTCCCTAACTCCATTTCAACCCCGTATATCAGTCCCGATCTCGTGATCCTTTTTGTGTCCGCGTCCGTCATCTCTGCATCCTAGTTTTGAACTCGTTTTCTGTAAAATAAAAAAAAACTACGGGCCCCACCTAATCTCGGGATCCCGTATTCTACTCTCTTTCACTCTAATACTTTTCTAGCCTTTTTCTCGAGCCTCACGTTGGGTTTGCCACCTTCTCCTACCTACCCTAAACTTAAACTTAACTTTTTTTTTTTTTGTTTAATATATATATATATATATATATATATATATATTGCTGTGATAAGGGTTGTTTAAGGGTGTATTTTATAGCAAAGGTTGCGCAGGAATAGGAATCATAATAGGAAGCAGAAAACTGCATTTATGTAATTGGGATAGTTTGTAAATAGTAAGCAGTCAACATCCTGTATATAGAGTATAAGTAGTTTTAAGCAACGCAAATAGTAACAATAAGACGCATAGTTAACATACAAATAAGTAATACATGCATTAAGTAGATAACGAATATTTAACATCCGGTATATAAAATTTTAATAAAAAAAAAAGTACTGTGGAATCGACTTTGGCAACCCAAGTCTGGGGCACGAATTAAATCAAAATAAATTTGATAATACAACCTGAGATTAAGAGGCACGAATTAAATTAAAATAAATTTAAAAATACGACCGTAAGATTTAAAATAAAATAATTAAATTAAACCGGGGATTTAAAGAGTTTTAATTAGCGAATTTGTACAGTAATTAAATTTAGGTAGATTTATATAGTATTTAAAAGTTTAGAGTAAATATAATAATGGATAAAAGAATACGGGAAACAAGAGAAGCTCTAAGACAGCAAGGAGTGGAAATAGGATCCCAGGAAAGCGTGATAATCCAGGAAACCAGTTCTATTGAAGAAAGGCGGACTTCGCAAGAAAATAAAATGATGGAAATCTTAATGTCATTGAACAATAAGATGGACAGAAGTGAGGAAGCCATGAAAACCATTACTACAAAAATGGATGAGAACAGCGAAAAATTGGGCAATGAAATTAAAATTCTTAGTGATGAACTAAAAGAAACTAACCAAACGATCGCTGAAATGAGGGAACAACTGCAAGAGAGAATTGGAAGAGTTTTTGAAGAGATAGAATGCGTATGGGATCATATTGAAATAATTAAATTAAAGCAAGAAAAATACGAAAGCGAGTCCAACAATAAAATTACAAATTTAAATATTAAATTAGGTAACATTGAAGAAAATTGCGAAACGGAGTTCAGATCAATAAATCAAAAAATAAATAATTTAAAAAGTAATTCTGGAAACTTTAATAATAGGGAATCAATTAGGCTAATTCAACCACATTTTTCAATTGAACAGTATACAAAATTTTACGGGAACGGAAAATTAAATCCGAAGTTATTTTTGAAAAATTTTAAAATGTTAATACAAGGTTCCACAGATGAGGTATATCAATTAAATTTAATCAAATCTATGCTGAAGGAAAATGCTGAAAAATGGTACAATTTAGTTGAGAGTGAAATAGAAACATTTGAACACTTTGAGCGGAAATTTTTACGACAATTCTGGAGTGACAATCAGCAAGAAGAAATCGGAATAACCTGAGCATCGGTAAATACAATTCAGAGAAAGGAATAACGCGAGAATTATATGCGATTGAGAAGTTTACTGTAGCGAAACAATTGGATCCTCCTTTAGAAGATAAACATATTATAAAATATTTAGCAGGTCATTTTAACGCTGAAGTAAAGAGATACATAACGACGCAGAATATAGTAGATAGGGATACGTTTATTGAATATTTGCAAAGATATGATGATTTGGAATCTGATTATAAAATAGAAAATAATATTAGAGATCGACGCACGAATTTCGTAAGAATGCAAAGGAATAATGAGACTTGGAGAAATCATTAACGGAACAATTATAATTATGATCGTGGAAGAAATTTTAATAGGGGGAACTATAGGAACTTTAATAATGATTTTAGGCAAGAAAGGAATACGGGTCAGATACCAAAGCGACAAATAGAGAGAACGAATCATGAAGGAAATAATAGAGGAATAAATAGGCAGGAAAATGATGATCGACAGACACAAGCAAGGAATATTAATAGCACGCAAATAAGGAATACGAATCGCACATACGCAAAGATAACGAGTTAGGCAGGACCTTCAACGCAAAATCAGGATTTTTGAGTACGGACGAACCAAGGAGAATTCTACGGATTAACGGATATGAACACCAGCGCGAGTTTATTAAACATGAAATCGATAATGAATTAGGAAGATTTGAAAAGAACTTATTACCAATAATTAATTTAAAGGTGGAAGATAAAATAGTCAGAGTGTTAATTGATACTGGGGCAGAAGCATCACTTGTTGCGGAAGAATTTGTTAAACGAGAGAAATTGGGGGATAAAGCGATACCTATAACGAGGTGTAATTTAGTGGCACCAAATAATAAGAGATTTAGTGTAATAAATGAAATGGTAATTCTGAGATGTGAAATGGGATATATGAAATGGGAAAATGATTTTATGGTAGTACCTGGACTAAAAGATAGATGTTATATTTGGGATGAATATTATAGATAAGTTGGGGTTGAAGATAAATGCAGAATGCAAAGAGATAGAGTGTAATGGTAAATATATGAAATGATATGAAGAGAGTTCTTAACTCAACAAAGGCCGAGGTGCGTCACTTTGAACCTAAGAGTAACGCGTAAGAATAATATTTAAAAGTGAAAATTGTTTAAGTGACAGATAGTGCGACAAAGATGAAAATTTCTATTGCCGATTAAACGGCTCCAAGTCTGAGGCCGGTGAGAATAAATTCTAAGTCTGACAATGATATTCTAAGTCTGAGGCGGATAATGACAGTGTTCTCAGGCTGGTGAGAATAAATCTAAGTTGGAGGCGGACGATAATGATTTTAAGTTTGATGATAATAATTCAAGTAATGTAATAATTCAAATGATATTCTGAGGCTGCGTGTGGATAGATAAAATTTTAAATGGGTATATAATAATTCTGAATTGATGGAGAATAATTTTGATCCAAATGGATGGTATAATGCAAGGAAAATTCTAGTTGATAATGGATGCGTCGATAATTTTGGTTGCGAGAAGGAAATAACGAAGAAAACAGACCGGGTTAAATTTTTTAGTTTAAGATTTTTTTTTCTATTTGAATTTAAATATTGAATATTGAATTTGCTTAATTAATATAAATTAATGTAACTGGGTCAACAACGGGTTTTGAACGTTCCAGGCTTCTTTTTATAAAAACAATAGGTTTTTTGGTGAATTTAGATTGATTGAAAAGCATATGATTTTTGAGATAAATACGATGTACAATATTTATTGATTGAAAAGTGTATTTTAATAATTTTCAAAACCTGAAAATAATATTTGTTTTTATTATATGAAATTAACTAACTTCATTTTATAATTCAAAATAAAAAGCTAGTCGAGGCCGAATGATAAAATTTATGGGATTATTAATTTGATAATTTAAAAAGAGAGGAGGAGTCAAGTAGATAACGCCATTGATATCGAGTAAGGCGTTATCACATCAAGTTTTGTTATTGGTCGACACAAGGTCGGTCCACGATAAATTCCTGTTTATTCATAGCAAAAATTAATATGACCGCTCGAACGATGGGGCACGAATAATTGCGAGAGATCATAGCATAATTAAAATGACGGCCCAACGTCGGGGCATGACAGTTCCAGGAATATTCTTGTAGGATATATATATATATATATATATATATGTAGGTCACAAAATAAAGAATGGGAGCGGGGTATTGTTGTTGGTAACATGGATACACCACGACCATATCTAGTTAAAAATGAGAAAAGTAACATAGTACGCAGAAACAGACAGCATATACGAAAATCTGTAAATGAACCCAACTTTGAACATGATGAAAAAAATGTTACAGATACTTTTAGCGATTATGATAAGTTGAATTTAAGTTTAGATAATAGGGATTTGCAGTGTAATAACTCTGAAATAAGGGATTCTAAGAGGGTACATAAAATCTTCTCACGTTTTAATGATTATGTTATGTATTAAATTTTGTCATGTATTTAAAACATTGTCATGTTTTTTTTTGTAAAAAAAGGAAGATGTTGTGAACCAGCCTTAATAAAAGTAGTTGTTGAACAGGCCCCACAAAATACAAAAAAGACGTGATCGGTAGAATAACACCGCTACTGATGCCACGAACTCGTGGGCTAAATGATTAATGTAAAACTATGTAATAAATGGATGTTTAAAATAAAAGTGTTAGTTTTATTTAACAAGAAGCAACACAACAGAACGTAATTCTATTCTTTATTATGAATCTTTTAATTCCCTTTATCTTCTTGATAACACGGAGTTTTGGATAGCAAGTGATTCGTGTAAATGACTCATCCTCTTCTATTAATCCTGCAAATTCAACCTCCTCTTCATCGTTAGTTTTAAAAATCTTTGTCACACACATTTTTGATCGTAATTTAACAAATCTCCCATTATTTTCATCCTTCATCATGTCCAATACTTTTTTGTTAATTAGGGGAATTCCGCAAATGTTATTAGAAAGATAGTCCAAGGTATCAAAGTGTCCCATGCAGTCTCGTTTCATGGCTTCATAAAGATCTTAGTTCACAATTCTACAAATTAGACTATCAGTGTCGATGTAGACTGCAGAAAACACGGCACCCATCTTTAAAAACTGTGTTTATACATTAACCCTTATAAGGCTGCAAAAATAACTTTACATACATGGCTACAGGTGTTACCCGGGTACCACAGTATATTTTACAGGATGTTAGGTGTGCTATCATAATCGCGTCAACTAAGATACGCTTTACATTCATTCCTGCGATAGGAGAAGCGTATGTTTAGTCTGAATTGTGATTTTATGTGGTGCGGTATACAGTTTAGCAGTGTTATAACAATGCGTAGAATTCAACATAATATTCCAAGTACTTCTGAAGGCGGTGAATATAGTTCTGGTAGCAACGCAGCCTCTGGTAATAGATCTAGAAATAGAACTCCTGGTAGCAATGCTGCTTCTGTTAGTCGACCTTCTAGAAGTAGAGCCCCTGCTGCTGACCTGCCATATAATTCAACAGGATATCTTCAATTAGACAAGTAAGTTGGCTTAGTATATTTTTGTTTATGTAGATATCCAAGAATACAAATCACAGCTTTTGTAATTATTATTGATTGTTGTTTATATGCATATAGAATAACAGATGAGCACCTCGAAAGTTTGTATGTAATGTCCGACGAAGAATTTAGTGATCAGTATGAAGATGATGACCAAGATGAGTATGTACCAGCAGTAAGCGACGAAGACTCAGATGTCGATGATGTTCGCGCTGGAGAGAGGTTCCCATCGAAATATCAGTAGCAGTCGACAGTGACGAGGAACAGGAATTGGTTGTGGAGCCAGAGGAAGAAACTACAACACCACCAACAGATAACGTTTATCGTGCTAAAGATGAGACCATCTGGAACAAGAACCCACTACGTTCAACGCAAACGCGGTTGTATAATATTATTCGAAAACGAGGTAAAAACTTATACCTATTCTGCCCCATTCTAATCTCTTGATTTTCATTTTAGGTGGTTCAACTAAAATAACCGCTTTACATTCACGTATAGATACGTTCTGTGCATAAGTGACATCTGAAATGAAATCGATTATCATAAAGCAGTCTAATCGAAAAGCTAAAAAGTTTATTATGATTTCAACAAAACTCGCTTCCGGTACCACGAGTCTGGAAAGATATTACGGTTCAGGAGCTGGATGCTTTTTTGGGGATTCTACTAATGGCAGGCGTTCATAAATCAAATACTGAACATATTGATGAATTGTGGAAATCAGACGCCTTACCGTTATACAAAGCAGCAATGAGTAGAGATCGCTTCAAACAGATTCTACGTTTCATCAGATTTGATAACTCCATAACAAGACCGGATAGATTACAAACGGATAAAGCTGCGGCAATAAGCGACATTTGGCTTATGCTAAACCAAAATCTGCTGAAGTGTTATTCGTCTTATGAACACCTAACTGTTGATGAGCAACTTTTTCCTTATCGTGGACGAACAAGGTTTACTCAGTACATGCCTTCCAAACCGGCTAAGTATGGAATTAAGGTATTCTGGGTATGTGATGCCAAAACGTTTTATCCATGCCAAGGATCAATTTACACTGGAAAATTAGCTGGCAATGGGCGAGAAGTGAACATCGGTGAAAAAACAGTTATGCATTTATGTCAACTTTACAAAAATTCGGGCACTAATATTACCACCGAAAATTTTTTCACATCAATTCCCCTTGCTCGCATGCTAAAATCGATTGGTCTCACTTTGGTTGGTACCCTTAGGAAAAACAAACCCAACATTCCTAAGGTCCTTCTAGCTAGCAAAAAGAGAGATCTCTATTCTACTACTTTTGCATTCCAGAAAGATGTTATGCTGTGTTCGTATGTGCCAAAAGTAAATAAAGCAGTAGTTTTATTATCTACAATGCACTCTACGAATGCAGTGAATGACACCTTGAAGAAAAACCTGAAATTATTTCTTTTATAACCATACTAAGTCAGGCGTTGACGTTATGGATGAAATGCTGGGTAGTTATACAACCAAGAGGCGAACAAGTCGCTGGCCCTTGGCCTTTTTTTACAACATGCTGGATGTAGCAGCTCTGGGTGCCTTCGTCATATATACGAACAACAACCCTCAAATCTATAGTAGTACAAATAAGAGGCAAAATTTTCTAAAAGACCTAGCTCGTGATTTGTGTTTACCTGCCGTAACCCAAAGAAAATGCCATAGTATTGCAAAATCGGTTTACTAAAAGCGCGATTGAAAGCATTTTGAGAATTTGTCTGGAAGTTTCACATAATCCTAATTTTATAAATCAGCGGGATTCTTCTGGACGCATCGCAGTAAAAGGAATATGTAAAATGTGCTATCACAGCAAAGAGAAAATAAAAGTAAAACTCGTAAAGCATGTAGTGTTTGTAAACATCTGGTGTGCCTTCAGCACACAGATGCAAGGGTCAAATGTCTTCATTGTCAGGATAAATAATCATCTATTATTTTTTCAATATATTTTATAACATGTAAATAACATTAAAACATAATACTAATAACAATATAATAAATTACTACAAACACTTTCCATTGTTTTCCTGTATAAAATACATGTGGTACCCAGGTACCACCATCCGCCTGAAGGATGTAAAATTTCTTCATGGTAAAAAAAATGCAACCCCCATACATCCACCATATCTAAAAATTTTGAAATGTGTGTATAATGACCTACTTGAAGATGTCCTAGAAGCCCACAATGATTCGATTTACCAAAAATGAAATATCTCACATTTGATGCACTAAAAGTACCCGGGTACCACCTTCAGCCACATAAGGGTTAATACTGAAAATCATAGATTGTTAAATTGGCTATATCGAGAATGCACATGTCAATATATATGGACTAATTAAAATACATTTCCGATTTAAAAAGTTCCGCTGCAACAAGATTTTCGTCAAAGCCATAACATTTTTGAATAGAGGAAGGAGTGTATATTTTAGCTTCAGCACCATATTTAGCTTCACAGTTTCTTACAAGTTTCACATTTCAATGTTTTCGTACATTTTCCATTATTTTTTCAAAGACAGCACTATTCATTAGCTTGAATAGGTTCTTCTCAAATTCATTTTTTGCAAATTTTCGAAGTTTAGTAATTACGTTAATGTAGGATTATAACCAACGACTTTGTTTAAATTTTAGCACTTAGTAGATTGTTGATGATTTAAGTCCATTCGCCTAAACTTGTTTTAATTTTTGTATTGGATTACGTACCTTGCTTTTGAATTTAATGTCTCCATTAACTCGGTGCTATGAGTTTTCGATACAGGTGATTGTCCAGTCTTCGTATCAATATGCTCATGATAAAAAGGGGATGCTTTTATGCAAATCATAGATATGTTCGGGATGCTCCAAATTCATGTTCAAGATATAACCTTCTGTGGCATCATCAGAAAATTATGTCACAACAACGTTGGTATATGTCCATTGAAAACCCCATAGGGTCGATTTTGACTATTTGCTAATTCTTACTTATTATCGACATCGTAGTAGATAAGGTTTGGAAGAATCGTATATTGCTAAATAATTATTGCTGCAATAACATGTCGTTCTGAACACACTTGACAAAGACTTCTTCGTATTCCGTTTTCTAACAACTATAGCTCCTGTCTTGTAAGCTTTAATTGCGTTCCGCATATTCCCAGGTAAAGTGTAATAATGGCGAGGTCTAGTCTATATGTCGTATGTCAACTTGTTCGGAATTGCTCAAAAAATTTAACAAGTTACATAATATCGGTCTTGAGGTATAAATCAGAATAGCGCCCCAAGTTATGAATAGTAATTGCATTCCACACTTTCTGAGCATGTGCATACAGTTTCTTCGTAATTCCTTTACATTCCACCTTGTTATAAAGGTTTTGGTAACTAGGTAATGAAGTGCAATCGAGTTTTTCAAAATAATCAACGATATCATATGGCTATTATCCGTTTCGAGCCTGTAATATAAATTGATCTTTGTTCAAGAGTAACTTCTATTTTTAATAGCGGAAATGTGTTCGGGTAAGATCCCAAAGTTTTTTAAGGTAAGCTAATAAATCGGAAGCTATTGATGAACCTAGAGTTGATCATATTTTCGGGAATGTGTTGTGGGAAGAAGATATATTTTTCCTTAGTTACCGGCAACACCTCCACGCGCCTATCCAAATCAATGGAAATGCTTTTAAATATAAAATGGCTATCATAGTCACTCGGACTATGAAGCACTTCCAGATTTGTATGAAAATTTCCTGTAGTTATTATTGTGTACCAAAAAGTCGTAGTGGTGAACGACTTTATCTTCCACACTTAACGGTTTTCCCAAATATGGAAACATTAGTAGAGAATATTGCCAAACGAACACCTGTAGTTGCTTATAATAATCACCAGGTTCAAATACAATTATTTCTTTTGTCATTAGGTTTTCCGTCTTGGCGCTGGATGAACACATACCTCTATTGATTTCTATTGTGAGCTAGTCTAACATTTCCCTGAAATTCCCACAACCTACATCTTTTACTATCTGTGTGCAATAGTCTATCCTAGGTCTACCTCTACCACTCTTTTCTTATCTCTGAATCTAACATATTTCGCACTATTCTTTCATGCCTTAATATATAGCCTATCATCCTATTTCTCGTGTTTTTTACTGTCTTCCACATATTTCTCTCTTCCCCTACCATTTCTAGAACTCTATGTTCTTAACTTTCTGTCTCTGATATCTTCCTCATACTTCTATAGCACCACATTTCAAAGGTTTCTAACTTTTTCCTGTCCGCTTCCCCTACCATCCAAGTTTCACGGCCGTACAGTGCTGTGCTCCACACATATGCATTCAGCAATCTTTTCCTTGTTTCTATGTTTGTTGTATTTGAACATAGTAGTTGCTTTTTTTGTTAAATGCAACATGACTTTGTGCTAATCTTAGCCTTATATCTTTTGCACTTTTCCCATATTACATTATTTGGCTTCCTAGGTAGCAGAAATTCTTAACCTCTTGTAAGTTCTCGTTTAATATCCATATTCTAGTTTTTGACTAGTACTTAAATATGATGATTATTATAAGCAACTACAGGTATTGATAGTGAATAATGTTAATTGTGCGAAAGTATTTACCGAAAAACTATTAATTCGGCAAAAGCTTAAATGTTTGGTGATCTTGGTAGCCGCAGGCTGCTTAATCCCTTTTACATACTTTACATGTGATTTTCCAATGCTCTACCCGAAGGTACTACATTGGCCAGGAAGCGAGTTTTTTTTACCTGGACAATTTTGAATTTTGCCGAATTCTTGATGTTCCAAGCAAGGCAAGGATCTTTAACGTGCGTGACAACACTCACACACGGGACCTCCATTTTACGTCTCATCTGAACGAGGGTGTATTTTTGTGAAAAATGCTTGCTTAACATTTTTCAAGCGGAACATGTCGTGATTCGAACCCGGGACCTTGAGCGTAGTAGTCACACACATACCGCTACGCCACGGAGCCGCCCCCTTTTACATACTACTGAATATCGGGGAAATAGTATATATATTTGTAAGCAATAGAAGGGAAATCTGATTGCATCTAACAAGAAAAGAGCAACGGTTATGTTCGCACACAACAAACAGAAACAAGGAGAAAATTATTGAAAACATATGTGTGGAGCACAGCACAATACGTCAATAAAATAGGGGCAGTAGGAGAAGCAGACTATTGCACGCAGATAATGAAAGATGCAGACTGGAAATTTCAGGGAAATGTGTAGGCTAGCACTGAATAGGAAATAATGAGGAAACGCGTCTAACCAGTTTTAGGACTGAAGATCTAATGATGCTGGACTGAATTAAGATTTTACAAATAGTGAATGTAAATATAGTATATTTCAATTTTTTGGTTTTGATAAAGGTAATTCAGATAAAAACTAAAACCCCAAAATGGTATGAAATCATTTATCTTACAATATATTGTTAAACGTTATAACTAAGAACAATGACTCATTACGTACCGAATAACAAAGACGCCAAGTATGCGTTTCTCATAGCAAGATAACTACGACAGTTGTTACCCGCCCCAACAATCAAAGTAATATGAAATACCACCGTTGCAACAGTAATACAAATCACAAAGTACCTACTTGAACTTTACGTAATAAAAGGACAACAACCTTGCACCCAAGCACAAATTAAATATGTTAAGTTGTGAGACCGATATTTGAATAAGGGAATATGATATTTAACGACTAAGCCTGACAAAGGAAGTTGAGCGGAAAGCAACATAGCTTCAAGATTTAGACGTGGCATTTCCGAAGGGAAAATGGTGCGCGAGATTTTGCTTAACCTGCAAGTTTTAAGGCAAGGATGTTCACCCGTGAGTGGGGATGTTAAAATGCATGTGTACACTGAGAAAAAAAGGCTCTGAGCTTGTGAGCCAGCTTAAAAAGTGGGTTTTGTTTGTGTTAAGGGAGTTGCCGTTTGCATGAAAAAATGAGCAACTGGTGTTTCTAGACATCTTGTAATTTTTTTTAGAGATAAACCAAAAATTAAATCATGAGTAAAGTTCGAGCTTTTCGTTTATGATTTATAAATATGTACATTCTGATTTTAAATGCAAGCTGTAAATGTTTGTATGCATTTATTAGGAAATTGACAAAATTTAAATTATTACTTTGTTGTACTATTGCATGATTGTCCCGGAATTAGTTGTTTAAATTTAAGTATAATATTATCAAAAAATGAGGTTTGAATATTTCGAAAGATTAAAATATATATGTGTATTAATTTTAAATGTAAGCCCTATTTACGGGGCCTTACTGTTAGTTAAAGGGTGAAAATTTAGTATTTATAATGGACAATTGAACGGTGAACGGAAAAGATGATATTGAACTGATTTCAGTGAATTGTTTATAATGGAATTTCCAGGAATGTGATTTCGAATGTCCTGTGTATATTGGAAATTGGAATTATCTGCGTCTTGGTATTATTTATTAATTTAATGTTTTTTAAGGTTTCTTTCGGGTAATACCTGACTAGTTTTGTGTTAGAAGATCATAGTAGTTTTTATAGGTTAATGTATGTGTATCTATATTTTATAAATTTAATGTTAATAGAGATTAAGTTTAGTTTGGATTCGTTTCTAATATAGTTAAAGATAGATAATTGTGAAGGAATATCTAGCCACCCCATCAACTTTAATGTTTCTTAATTTGACCAAAATTGAGTGTTTTTAAGGTACTATAGGAAAAGATATAGTATTAGGTGGCAGTTTTAAAAAACTAAAAGCAAAGGACATCTATTTCAGAATAGCCGTTTTCCGCGTAGGAAAAGATATCAAAAGGTTTGCTAAGAAAACCGTTTGGCAACTCTTAATTATGACAACAGATATAACCTGTAAGGTAAAGTGGTCATGGTAACGAAATTTTGTAATTTAGCTATTCCACTTTATATTTTGGTAATCCTTTTTCTAACAGGAACCCACTTCCGCACCTCTGTAGCTAGCCAGTGCACCCTTAAAAGTTATACGGGGTTCCCGTCCCATCTCGGCAAATCCAAATTTGTAATGTCCATTTTATCTGTATCACGCGAACAACTTTTTCTGAGATTGCTCAGGTATTTGATTCTATCGGAATATTGCCAGCTTGTGCTGTAATTGCTAAGTTCATTTTATAAAAGCTTTGGCAAGAAAAATTAATATGGGACGATGAAATTCCAACTATAGAAAGGTTAGCAGAGGTTAACAAGTGAAATCACGTTAGATCACAAGAGAACCCTGCTGGTTTATTAACGTGAGGAGTTAATCCAATAGCTCTACCAAATTTAAATTCGTTGTGGGAAGGTTCTTCTTTTTTTCAACAAAATATAGTGTTGGCCAAAAATTGGCACTGAAGCACACTCCACACTACAAAATTTCTACTTTTTGTATAATTTCTGTCCCTTAATGTGTCATAACCATATGTTCAGTAAAACTATTCAACAGAAACAAATAAAAAATGTATAAGTATAGGTGGAAGCAATAACGTTAATATAGTTCACTTCTCTAGCAACTCCCTGTTTGTCATATTGTTGTCTATAACAAAACAAACGTTTATGTGACTCATTCCTAATAATGCCGAAGATATAAACATTGTTTCTAATTGAAGTACTTCAGTTAGGTAATTCTGTGGCGGATGGTACTTAAGTAGTGAACTGCAGACGTCATTGTTTTATTAAATAAGTTAATAAAGTATTGGTAAGCTTCGGTTACGATAGTAAAAATAGTGCAGTTTTGTGCCATACATTGTTTGATAAGTTTATATCAATTCTAGTTAATTAAAATTAAAAAAAACCAAATTATTGCAAAAGAGCCAGCTTTTTAATTACTTATAATCCATTCAAATTCTTTAATTGTAAATAACTCCACTTGGTCTAATTCTTAGGTGAAAATATTCTAATCATAGAAATTGTTTTACAACACCATGATTTTTCTAGATGTATTTTAAGTGACACTGTCGAAAGTCACAAATAACTCGAACTTATGACGTTGACAGTAGTTACCAACTTGTTCCTTACGTAATATTACTGTTGTCTAACCGTAGCTAGACTTACTTATTCTGTCATGCACTTAGCTTTATATACCAACGTCCTCTGAATCTTAACCTATTTTATATAATAATGAAGGCAAGTTGAATCAGAATATAAGAATACCGACTATGGATACGACGTATTTATACTGTAGTAAGAGTATCGGCTATAGACATGACACAAGGGTGCAGAACGTTGGCTACGGTGATTTTTGCAACAACAACTTAATGTTGGTTATGTGCATAGCAAATAATAAAAAAGTACTAAACTTTTCAGAAGGAATCGGCAAAGCAGGCGGGTCTGTGCTTAAAACTCGTGTTTTTGTATTTTTGCTTGGCTGACTCAGTTTTATTTTTGTAACACCAAAAATATGAATATAGATATGTAGTAGACAGACAATTACATAATAGTACATCAACGCCAGATTCAATACAAAATGTTTGCCAACAAAAGACTAGATTCGATTATTTGATGCTACAGGTCGTCCATAGATCGTTGATCATTAATCGTTGGTGAATAGTTTCGCGATGGTAAATCTGTTTTTGTCTGGAACGGAGCGTCTAGCGTTTTTTCCAAAGGGAGAGTGGTAATAGAACGTTTGTGCGGTAAAGTACCTCGTTCCCTCTTGTTTGGAGAGCGGCTTCTTGTCTTGTTCCCGGTGTGTTCGGTATATGGTTGCATTGCTTTTTGTAGTTGTGTTACTTGATCCATCAGCGCTGTAAATTCTTATTCATTACATGTGATTTTCCAATGCTCTACCTGAAGGTACTACATTGGCCAGGAAGCAAGTTTTTTTTACCTGGAAAATTTGGAATTTTGCCGAACCCTTGCTGTTCCAA
This sequence comes from Platerodrilus igneus, assembly GCA_036346225.1. Lineage (NCBI taxonomy): Eukaryota > Metazoa > Arthropoda > Insecta > Coleoptera > Lycidae > Platerodrilus > Platerodrilus igneus. The sequence continues at coordinate 3,179,445 of JARFIW010000753.1, forward strand.
GCAAGGTAGGGATCTTTAACGTGCGTGACAACACTCACAGCACACGGGACCTCCATTTTACCTCTCATCTGAACGAGGGTGTATTTTTGTGAAAAATGCTCGCCTAACATTTTTCAAGCGAACCGTGTCGGGATTCGAACCCGGGACCTTGGGCGTAGTAGTCACACACATACCACTACGCCACGGAGCCGCCACTGTAAATTCTTATTCATCGGGTCGTTTGCTGACAGGATAATCATTTCCATGTCGTTGTCGATCATGTTATCGGTTAATAGCGTCAACTTGTAGAGCGCGTCAAAATCGACTGTAGCTAGAGCTTTGCACGCGTTGTGGTAATACCCTTTTTCCGCAGCAGTTTTATTATTGCGGTCGTAGCCTTTTAACCAGCTAGGTGCCGCGTTATTGCTGATACTTACGATGGCTCTTTATCGCCAAGCGGTATGCCGGGCAATATTTTTCGCTTCATTTGTGGTTTTATATATGTGTATTATGTTTATTTTCAGATCAATATGTGGTCGTTTTCCTGGCTTTTTCAGTAGCGTGCTGATATTAACTGCTAATTGTTCTAACAGACTAGCGGATAAATTTGCTGTTAATAATTGATATTAGCTTGTTCGGAGCGAATGCTGTGGATAGCTAAGCAAGTATTTTTCTTAATCTTTTTTAGGAATTAAGCCACTCAGGGTGGTCTAATTCCCAAAGAAGATTAAGAAAAATACAAAACAAACCACAGCGAACATACAGAGAGTAGCTAAGGAAGCTTCTGTTCGTAAAAGCATTAGTTCCGGTGCCGCGCCTCCAAAACTCCACGAACCAGATTAGATTTTAGATTGTTTCGACGCAAACCGGTGGTTGTGATCTTCGGTCAGACGCTTTAATGTTAGTTTCTCAATGTCCTTTTTTATATTATTTGGAAAAGCCAATGTTTGGGGTCACCAATTGTAGTGAATGTTCTTCTTCGTCAGGGTCACCAATTGTAGTGACACTGTCGAAAGTCACCAATAACTCGAATTTAATGGCGTATGACAGTAATCATCCACTTGTATCTCACGCGATAATACTGTGGTCTAACTGTTTCTAGACTTATAAACTCCGTCGCGTACTTGTCTTTATATACTAACGTTCTCTGAATCGATAACTTATATAAATATGAAAGCAAGTTGAACGAAGGCACAAGAACACCGACGATGGCCACGACTACCTTATATTGCTATAAGAGTGTCGACTATGGGCACGGCACAAGGAATGCCTCACGCCGGCTATAAACACCGCGATTGATACAAGTACAACTTAATGCTGGCTATTGGCACAGCAAAAATAAAGGAGTACCTTATCTTTCAGAGAGAGTTGGCTAAGCAAACTGGGGGTATGTTTTTCATTTAACATAATCTTTATTGAAGTTCCAATTTTAGAGTTTTTCCCTTTAATCTATTTGATTAATTTGTTTAATGACAAATTTTACCTTAATGTATGGCATTTTGTTGTACTATCTTATATCTAGCTGCCAAAACTGGTTAATGATGCTGTCCTAGTGACAACTTATTTAAGTATATTACTTTACAAGGGTTAAGCTGGCCTAATTGAATCCAAAAGCATATTCTTCGGTTTTTTGTACTTCGTGGGTGTGACTTCCTCGTAGTCCACGGAGGATCTGATGACCGAGTTATGTCAGATTATTCCACCAAAGGTCTTCGTTGCGGTTGTCCTGATGTAGTTTTTAATTGTTGGGATGTTGACGTCGGCGTGGATTTGGTCGATCCCCGTTAAGCGTGATGCATCCAGTGCTAATGTTATATATCGCCATAATTACCTTACTTTCAATTCTTAATTTTAAAGATTCTCATTTCAATATTTAATTTTATTTATCAAGCTTTATATTTGGTTATGTGATGTCATTTCTCTTTGTGGAAAATCTATTCTGACTATTGTACCACTGACGTTATCTCAAACCCACAGCTTGTAATCTCTGTTACTCAAAGTTCCTATTTTTCTTACATCGGAAACCACACTTCGTACTTTACACAGGAAACTTTTGTTTCCTGCGTCATTTAACTAATTTCACCGAAATACCCAAAGTTGAGGTAAACCAGCTCGGACCTTGCTGATATACAATTTCATGCGGTCAGGCTATTAACAGAAACTTCCCATTCTTTGTCGCATGGCCGATAACCTTTAAGAATCAATATATAAGCAATGGCCATTGCGAGAAAGACAAGAAGTTAGTAGTTAGTGGAGTCGGTCAGTGGTCAGAGTCAGTCTTGGTCCAGCCAGCATGGACCATCGTCCCCGATGCAGAGCCAGAGCTACGGTGCACGTCCAACGATAGCCAAAAACCATCACTACACAATGTAAGTCAACCTTATTTTTATAGTTGTTATACTAGGTTAAGTTGTGTTTACGTTCTGTCATGTTCTATTATATTTTAGTAACATTTTATTTATTATACTTGTTAATTGTTGTCGACGTGTTTTTTATTCTTTTAATTGTATCAATTCCATCCTATGACCTAACCAGTCATTGTTATGTGCGCCATCTGCAGCCAGGAGTTGCTAAACCTAAAACTACGTTTTTCTAGTAGTCAGCACGACTCAGGCCGAGAGCGTATATAACCTCATTTGGAGGTTCTTATTCTAGGAGACTTGCAGTTTCTTGGTGGAACTTAGCAGCGTAGCCCCACGCTGCCGATGCGTGGGTTAGAATTAGGTAGATGACTTCTTATAAAGTCGAATCTTGTTGTAGATACCTCTGTTCAGTATTGAATTGAGGGCAGATACTGTTACTCTGTCTTGTGCAGTGCAGTTGTTGATCTGGGTTCTCTAGCTCAGCTTCTTGTGGATGATTACTCCTAGATACTTGGTTTTGTTCTTCCACGGGATGTTCTCGTCGAAAAACACAAAGTCCTTGTCTGGGAGTCAAAGCCTCTTCGTCAGGAAGACGGCACTGCAAGAGAGTTGACGTGAATCAGTCATCTCCGGAACCATTCCTTCAAGGTGTTGGTGGTTTTTTAAAGTTTTCTTGTCATTAATCGAGAAGCTAGTGACCTAGTGGCTACAGCTATGTCGTCGGTGTAGAAAAACAGGAACATGTTTCCAGTCTTTGGTACGTCGCGAGTAAATTATTGGCGAAAGGGGGCTCTGGAGCAATCCAGCTTCTATCTATCGGGTTGATGATTGGGTGTTGTCTAACTTCACCTCATATCGGCGCTGTTCCAAGAAGGATTTGAGGAGTCTTACCAGTCCAAAGGGGATATCCAATTTGTTGAAGATTATTCCCTGCTGTTACGCGCTATCGAATGCCTTAAAGAAATTTAGAAATATGACCCCGGTCGATTACTTTCTGTTGAAACCATCGGTGACAGAATACTTTTGTTTGGTGGACTCGGTTATCAAAACTATGAATATAGATATGTAGTAGGCAGACTATTACATAATGATACATCAACGTCAGGTTCAATACAAAATAATGTCAATACATACTCATTGTATAATTTTAAGGAAAGTAAAACAATTCTTTTTAAGTTTTGGAACTTAAATTCATGGTAGCATACATTACATACTTGAAATATACATTTTATGTAAAATAAGGTAAATTGAAAGTATATCACAAAAAGGAACTAATTGAACCCATTCGTTCATATTTAACTTTACTGTAAACGTGTTCACAACTATAACTTTTTTTTGCTTTTTGTTTCTTTGTATTAAATATTTTTAAAAAGTCAAGTTTTGACTTAATTTTTGTTTTCTCTAGCAAGTTGATCTCACTTCCAGTAAGTCTACACTCCCAAAATTGTCATCATTAATCCTTTTATTGATTTTCATTTGCTTAAACTTGAGTTTTAGCTCGTTGTTAAGTTTTCTTTGAACATCATAGCATGGCTGATATGCGTTTTGACTTGGAATATTCCAACCAATGGGAGTAATATCCAATTTTTCAGCTTTTACTTCTTCATTTTTGGTAACATCAGTATGCGGTGATGAGGTATAAATTCTACTAATTGCAGAAACATCGGGTGTTATTAACGGTGTAGGAGGGTCAATATTTTGAACAGGTATAAATGGATTAACATTTTCATACCCGGATGTGCATACTAAATCGAATTTGCTGCAGTCATCGTACAAAAAACTGGAACTGTCAAACGTATCAGGTAAAGGTGTGCTAGTATTTGAGGTAAGTAAGTTTTTATCGTTGCTTGGAGCTTTAAAAATTAATTCGCATTGTTCATATGTTTTTTCATCATGACTTCCTCTACAACAGCAACAGCATTTATGTCCGTTTCGATTCTGTAAGTCTTTTTCATTTGTTTGACAACCAACGTCTGTAAGGTAATCAAAACCGTAATAAGACTGAGGCACAACGCGAACTAAATATACATTTTCTGTATTCATAGTTTGAGTAAAATAATCGACAGTGCTTCTTCCTGTAAGATGCTTCGCATCTTGCAAAATCTGTTTTGATATTTTATTATGTGGCACTTGATAACTCTCTTCAGATGACGAAAAAGTATAATTGCCATTCGTTATGCAAAAGCATCGTATATTATTCCACTCTAAAATTAAATAAAAAATTAGTGGATAATACATCTTCTCTGCCTAAAATTAGAAGTATAAATATCTTTTATCGTGATGATAGTATTGACGTACCTTCGATGGGCTGCCTGGTCGAAATGGTCTGACAAGCAATGCAGATGTAAAATATCTTACTAAAGCAATGGCGGATACTTTATTAAACTTGGGTTCCCCAAATGGTAGAGTAGAAAGCATTCTCAAAAGGTTCAAAAATGTTGCCAGGAAAACGAAGTTCTCTGGGGGAAGGTGTAGCAACTCCCTAAAATAAAATATTCATATTAAACTTATGAGGAAAAATATTTGTTGCAACTGCAATTAATTAATGAATTTAAGTCTTGTGATTATTAATCCCTTTTTAAAATATTCTAATGCTTAGTATCAGAATAGGTTGCCTTGGTTAAATCTAAATAAATGTTTGCAGATGTGTTTTGAGTTCAGTATAATTACCAAACAGCTACTGATGTGGTTGATTAAAGTTAAAATTACCGTATTTTACGAACTATAAGACGCACCTCAAATTTATTAGATGATTTTTAGAAATATATTTTTTAATGTTACTTTCAGATGATAATTTTTACTTATTGTTAATATAACACGTACTAGCAATATTCAATGAATCTTTACTCTCGGTACTACCACTCGTCTCGTTAACATCACCGTTCGTAATTATATTTTCTTCTCGCTGATATTAGAAATCTTTGGAATTCTATAATTTTAGATTCGCATTCAGTCGGCACTTTTTGGGCTAGTGTGGTTTTTGTACGCATGCCTTTTCATAAATATAAAGCACTAAGACTGTGATCCGGCAAAATCTAAAATTCCAATAGCAGTTGCCCATCTTTTCGTTTCAAAAATTATCATTTTCGTAGAAACAGATAGCAATATTTTATTGTTACTTTCGAACCATAAGACGCACCCAAAATTTGAGTCAATTTTCTGTGTAAAAAGGCGCGTCTTCTAGTCGGAAAAATACATTGTACCTAGTTTTTGTATTTAGTATCATCGATACGTACCATTGTAGTAATTTCACTGGTACGCCAAAGAAAAATATAATCAAAGAATATACAAAAGTATAAATAATTTGTAATGCACTCGCGAGTTAAGGTTCGGGCCTTGGGAGCTGCCTCTTTAAAAAACAAGTTTCAAAACTTCTTAACAAATTTATTTTAAACAGACATTAATTATGAAATTTTATAAAACTTGATTTAAATTACTCTAAGTTTGAAAATAACTAATAAATGTACTATTGCGAGTAGCCTAAGCAACTGCAATGTTAAAGCTGAATACTTTGACTGACTGCCGGGTTTTGGAGCTCCCGGGCTTTTTATAATTTTCCTACCCTCTCACATGGCTGTGGGAACTTGCAGATTTCATGTCTGCTTATTCGTAATACTACCATGTTGTAATATTAATTTCTAAGTAATCACGGTATCTTGACCGTCTGTGACCTGACATCTGCAGTGTCACTATCGTCTGCGATATAAAGTATTGCATCCGTTCTCATGAACTGTTAATAAACTTTACAAATTGTCCTTGTGTTACAATATTGCACTTCACATGGCGTATTCTTAACACTTTCTAATAATTTCCTAATTGTTCTATTTCTTTATACATATATTAATTGGTGGATACGTAACTCCTCTCGACGTACATTAAAAATTAAGGGTTTTCCTTTTTCTCAATTTTTAATTTAAAATTCATTTAATTTCATTGTTTAAAATTCATAGTTTCTAATGGTATATTTTTTTCTTTATTTACGTTAAATCTAAAACTGGTTTCTTCATTTTTATACCTAATATACATTTTGTAAATTACATAAATGATCAATAAAATAGTCCAAATGATTAATTCAATTGTTCAAACACTAATGTTGTCGTAGTGTACTTTAGGCGTTTTTAATTCACTTAAATGTTCCTTATAATTTTCCATCAGTTTCATGGCGTGGTTGAGGTCGTCTAATTCTAGATGTTAGAATTGCATGTCTTAATTTGTAATTCTAGTAAGTTTGCTAGTTTCTTGGTTGCTACGGGATGTTGGTAAACTCTGATTATTTCATTTTTCAGTTTTAAATAACAATCTTCTTTGAGGGTGATTAAAATTTATTTCCGGGTAGTGCTAAGTTATTTTCGTCTTGATTGCAGATTACTTCTGTTAGGAAAATGGTTATCCATTTATTTTCGGTAAGCTTTTGAATTTTCATATTGGTGATTTGTACGGGTTTGACTTCACAGTTCTCGTAATGATTTGAAAATTTTAATAATTGGACTTCACCAGGACTGTCTTCTTGAATGGTTGTCGTTGTCAACGATTGGCATAAATATTGATTTGGCGAGACTTCATTGCATTTTTCGTTTGTATAACCATATCTTAGTTCATTTAAGGATAGGAATTTGGTTTTGGGTAGAATAACTTGATACATGCTAGTAATTTTCATTGGAAAAGCAAATAAATGATAATAATTATAAATGTTATTTTCTACTATCGGGATCTCTATTAAACGTGTTATGTCGTTATTCTTTACATAGACTTTAACTATAGCTATTTTTTAAAATATTAGAATGTTTGCTTCTACTACATCAAAGGGTAATTTACTGTTGGTTATAAATGATCTAATTCTTAATAATTCTTTTAATAAGTCAGTTGGTTCTATGATACTAGAATGTAGGGTATTTAATTTTGCAAATGTTACTGCATTTTCTAAGGTAGCTAAAATTTGTTGAATTTATAAATTAAATGTTCAATTAATCAAGTAAACATCTTAATTCTTAAAATCAAATTAATTTACAGGTTAGTAGTTCAATTAACCAAGTCTACTTATTAATTCTTAGATTAAAGTTTATTTAAAATAGTTCAAGTTCAGTTAAAAATTATTTTCACTTAGAAACAAGTTTAAACTATAATCGTATAGATTTAAACAAAGATCAAACAACGGCACTGTTATTTGTTCACACGTGTTCGCCTTCTCTAAAATATGTTAACCAAGGAACAAGTACGTCATGTATAAATTTTGGATATTAACCCTTATAATAAACAAATTATAATATACAAAAGATAACACACGCTAAAATCAGAACTTTGAATGCAAATGAGCTTCTGAACAAACAACATATGGGTTTTCACTTACAACAATTCAAAATAACTTATGTGCTTGCATTACCACTAAATACAAAAAAAAAAGATTTTTCTATTAAAAACAAAGCTAAAGTTCTCAGTTGAATTGCAAAAATAATCTTTATTAAACAATTCTTTTTATTATTTTCAAAACTATTAATTTTCTCATCATTTTAAATAACCGAAGCTTCCACAACAAGCATTCTAAGTTTAGTTTAAAACCCACCTTCATAATTAACAAATTTTAGATAACGTATCAAAACTTAGCAAAACTATTTCAAAAACGAATACAGCATTTCATCTACTATCTATTCAAGACCAATAACTAAGAACTAGGCACATCGAAAATTATAGTCGGGAAAAACGGGTGGGTACAAAAAATTGAGGCGCCAAAAATTTGTTACCCGCAATACAAACGAACCAGTAAGAATAGAACGAAATTAAAATGAAGTGCTCGCCCGCATACGGAGTAACAGAGAAAGGAGAGAGGAAGCAACAAAGCGAATGTCTTGCTAAACGCAGTTGGAAATTGGGGGGAGGGGGTTAAAAACGAAACGACACTACACAAACCAATTCACCTTTTTCTTCAAACATCTGTACCTACAAAAATATTAAACACCAAACGCATATAAAATATAACTCCGTTCTAACGACCGAGGAATATGAAGTATAAATTCGGGCTCAAATTATTAACATTTCTATTAAAGAAATCTCACGCCGCCATTACCTACCAGTCACGTAAAAAAAGAAAGCACATTTTTCTTCATAAGAATTTGCAAATGTCCGATTTACTAGGGAAGAACTAACGCGATCAAGCGCTAAATATCTAATAAACTCGTTTAACTAATGTAGTTATAAAGTTGTTTTCCATAGAAATAATTACGGAAATTTCATATAAAATAGCAATTACATTGAGTAGGTATTTATTTTGCACAGATGACACGGTCGCTTTACCAAATTACCATTAAACTAGCAATTTTAAGGAATTTCGTCGAAATTTCGTCTAGATAGGGACCAGAAAAACATAGATAAGCGAACTTGTGAATATAATAAAGGATGAACACAGTTGGCTGCCTAACTAAGCTGGCTTAAAATCATAGGAGCAACCATAAATTCAAATGAGTAAAAGCTGAAATGGTTTTTAAAATAAGAAGGCAGTAACTTTTCAAATACGAAATAAAACGTAACAAATTCCCATCTTCAAAATATTCTTTTTAAAATTTGTTCGTCTTATAAACGTTATTTTCAAATAAATTAAACCACACAAAGTTTATAAAAACTTGAAGAGTCGTAGAGGACTTATTTTATCTCTGCACATCAAACATAACCAGTTTTTAACATTTCGGTCAACAACGTTAAATATAAATCTTTATAATTAGACTAATTTTGTTTGCTCCATAATTAAAATAATTCTTTGTTGCGCTGAAAAGAATCTTATCGAGTGTTATTAACATTGTATTTTTTGCTAACTACTAACGAAAAGCATATCTCAGAGTACTCTTTAATTATAAGGGCTTACTCAATGGTTATTCTCTGGCCCCACACTGTGAGTTTATCAAGCATCTTGGCCCGACCATTCCACAGCACGTTTTCACCAAAATATGGCCACGAATATTTTTATTTGTTATTAAATCGCTTTCTCTATCAGTACGCACGCGTTATCCCTATGCGCGTATCAACATGGAGCAATTAATTTTAACAAACACAGAGGAGGCATTGACTGACATAGACTAAAAATGACAATAATTTTCTAATGAAACTTAAAAAGACACAAGCTTTAGATTTATATGGCCCATGAACAAACAAATGCTATAAGGCAGTTGTACTTAAATACTATTCAAAAATGACAAAATTCAAAGAAATATAATATCAAGACATATTAGGTTTCACCAAGAATTAAATACATTACAATCTTAACAATAAATTATACGGCGTAATAACAAATTACAATAAACTATTTAGAAACCGCAATTTATGAAATTCCACGAACAAATGATTAAATTATACGATGTGTCATACGAGAAAAACCGTACATAAATCCAGCTTTCATAGACAAAAGTACACTATGACTAAGAACGATAATATAACAAGGAAGTGTTAACATGCAGAATAAACGTACAAAGATAAGATAATATTATAAGATAAGATAAGATAAGATTATAAGATAAGATTATTACTATCTTTTTGACATGGACTTAACCCAAAATTTTGCTGGCATATTTAGCAAGATAGAGATGTGTAATTATTTAACTACAAACCATAACTTTTGCTACTAGGGCGAATACGATAAAACTGTGGGAATCGATTGTTTAACATGTCTAACAACTAATGCAAGAATTAAGATATACAACAAATTTGTGTGTCAGATAACAAGTCATGGTGTTAATAAACAATTCGGCAATCATATACTAGATTTTTACCTTGTCCAGATATATGTTTAACTGAAACATTCGCGTCTACTTTGGCCAAAGAACATGATATTACGCGATTGGAAGCGACAATATACAACTGTACAATTGGAAACTGTGGAAGATGGTAAGTTATACTTCCTAAAGGCGCCAATGTACTCGGTACCACTTGCCAAAATGTGGAGTAAGCTATCGGACAAGCTACAAAATAGTTGCTGCTTAGTGTATAATAACCTACTACAGTACGTGTATTGGGGGAATAGCAATACAAAAAAAATTGACTGACTTGCAAGTTAAGTTGTCCGAAAAACTAGAAGAAAGGGAAAAATTGACAAAGTATGTGCTTTCGGCTTTTAGTTTTAACTATTTACCTGTAAATTATTTAAAGATAGTAGAGGAGGAAGACAGCCAAAATAAAATAAAAATCTTACACAAGTGCTACATTAAAGCAGGTAGTACATATTTTACACAATCTGCAACACCATATTTTACAATTCCTAAAGAAATAGTCATTTAAAGATAAAACCACAAAACATTAGATAAACCTTAGTCTAAAGTGTTGTTCTTAAATTTGCTAGAATTTGGATCACCTCCATACCATTCAGGAGTGAAAGCAAAAGCTGTCTGTCATCATCAACTAGTATTTCTTTTCGCGGGCTGTGAAGGGTATGGGTAGACAGACAAAATATGCTGTATCGATAACGTACATCTCTGTGGTACAAACGAAGTATACCTTAGTTCTAACAACCGAGGAATATGGAGTATAAATTCGGGCTCAAATTATTAACATTTCTATTAAAGAAATCTCACACCGCCATTACCTACCAGTCACGTAAAAAAAAAAAGCACATTTTTTTTCATAAGAATTTGCAAATGTCCGATTTACTAGGGAAGAACTAACGCGACCAAGCGCTAAATATCTAATGAACTCGTTTAACTAATGTAGTTATAAAGTTGTTTTCCATAAAAATAATTACGGAAATTTCATATAAAATAGCAATTACATTGAGTAGGTATTTATTTTGCACAGATGACACGGTCGCTTTACCAAATTACCATTAAACTAGCAATTTTAAGGAATTTCGTCGAAATTTTGTCTAGATAGGGACCAGAAAAACAAGATAAGCGAACTTGTGAATATAATAAAGGATGAGCACAGTTGGCTGCCTAACTAAGCTGGCTTAAAATCATAGGAGCAACCATAAATTCAAATGAGTAAAAGCTGAAATGGTTTTTAAAATAAGAAGGCAGTAACTTTTCAAATACGAAATAAAACGTAACAAATTCCCATCTTCAAAATATTCTTTTTAAAACTTGTTTGTCTTATGAACGTTATTTTCAAATAAATTAAACCACACAAAGTTTATATAAACTTGAAGAGTCGTAGAGGACTTATTTTATCTCTGCACATCAAACGTAACCAGTTTTTAACATTTCGGTCAACAACGTTAAATATAAATCTTTATAATTAGACTAATTTTGTTTGCTCCATAATTAAAATAATTCTTTGTTGCGCTGAAAAGAATCTTATCTAGTGTTATTAACATTGTATTTTTTGCTAACTACTAACGAAAAGCATATCTCAGAGTATTATTTAATTATAAGGGCCTACTCAATGGTTATTCTCTGGCCCCACACTGTGAGTTTATCAAGCATCTTGGCCCGACCATTCCACAGCACGTTTTCATCAAAAAATGGCCACTAATATTTTTTTTTGTTATTAAATCGCTTTCTCTATCAGTACGCACGCGTTATCCCTATGGCCGTATCAACATGGAGCAATTAATTTTAACAAACACAGAGGAGGCATTGACTGGCATAGACTAAAAATGACAATAATTTTCTAATGAAACTTAAAAAGACACAAGCTTTAGATTTATTTGGCCCATGAACAAACAAATGCTATAAGGCAGTTGTACTTAAATACTATTCAAAAATGACAAAATTCAAAGAAATATAATATCAAGACATATTAGTTTCACCGAGAATTAAATACATTACTATCTTAACAATAAATTATACGGCGTAATAACAAATTACAATAAACTATTTAGAAACCGCAATTTATGAAATTCCACGAACAAATGATTAGATTATACGATGTGTCATACGAGAAAAACCGTACATAAATCCAGCTTTCATAGACATAAGTACACTATGACTAAGAACGATAATATAACAAGGAAGTGTTAACATGCAAAATAAGATAATATGTAGAGGCGTGCCACGCCACGTCTAGACCGTGATGAAATAAACGGTGTGTAAATATGTTAAGTGTGTAACCATCCCGACAGTAGAACGTGACAACACAAAAAAAGATATGACCATGGTTGGCAACATCAAAAGGGGAGAAATTTATAAAAGTAAACCCGAAAGGAAATAAAGCATGTCAAAAGTCAAAAGGTAAGAAAGAAAACGCATGTAGACAATTAGGTTACTAAACGGCATGTGCGGACGCGACCCTTTAAGTTTCGCGGGCAGTTAAAGTCGGAGGCGGCTCCGTGGCGTAGTTGGTACGTGTGTGACTACTGCGCCCAAGGTCCCGGGTTCGAATCCCGACACGGTCCGCTTGAAAAATGTTAGGCGAGCACCCTCGTTCGGATGAGAAGTAAAATGGAGGTCCCGTGTGTAAGTATTGTCACGCACGTTAAAGATCCCTACCTTGCTTGAAACAGCAAGGATTCGGCAAAATTCCAAAATTTTCAGGTAAAAAAACTCGCTTCCTGGATAATGTAGTACCTTCGGGCGGAGCATTGGAAAATCACATGTAAGGCGGTTAAAGTCATGCGGCTCCGTGGGTGAGATAGGTTTGTGCATAATCACTAATCCCAAGGTCTCGGGTTAGATTCCCGACACGAACCGCTTGAAAAATGTTAGGCGAGCATATTTCACAAAAATACACCCTCGCTCGGATGAGAAGTAAAATGGAGGTCCCGTGTGTGAGTGTTGTCACGCACGTTAGAGATCCCTACCTTGCTTGGAACAGCAAGGGTTCGGCAAAATTCCAAATTTTTCAGGTAAAAAGACTCGTTTCCTGGCCAATGTAGTACCTTCGGGTGGAGCATTGGAAAATCACATGTAAGGCGGTTAAAGTCATGCGGCTCCGTGGGTGAGATAGGTTTGTGCAGAATCACTAATCTCAAGGTCTCGGATTCGATTCTCGACACGAATCGCTTGAAAAATGTTGGGCGAGCATTATTCACAAAAATACACTCATTAGGATGAGAGGTAAAATGTAGGTCCCGTGTGTCGGAGTTGTCACGGACGTTAAAGATCCCTATCTTGCTTGGAACAGCAAGGGTTTGGCAAAATTCAAAATTTACAGGTAAGAAGAAGCTTACTTCCTGGCCAAAGTAGTACCTTCGGGTGGAGCATTAGAAACTCAAATGTAGGAGCTCATGGCTATGAACAAGATGATCGTAGTATTGAAGTACACTCACCAGTGGTGCGGATGTTTTCTATTCTAGTCCTCCTGTCGTGTGTAAAAATGGTTCTTTTGTAAATCAATTAGACGTAAAATGTGCATTTTTGAACGATGACTTACCTAAAGCTGTATATATGAAAATTCCTGTTGATGTGAGGTATTCCTATACAGCAGAAATTAAATTTGAAAATAATGAGTCAAATTCTGAAACATCGAACTTATTATACAGGAAATTCGTTGGATTTCTGATGTATCTAAAGTTAGGAACTAGACCGTATCTGAGTTATTCGATGTACTATTTTAGTAGTTTTAAAAATTGTTTCACAAAGGAGCATTTGTGATATTTGAAAAATATTTTGAAGTAGCTAAAGCTGAATTCATCTTTTATTTGAACCGAAGGGCCACTACTGAAAACTGCAGGAATGGTACATTGGCTTTAACTTTAGGATTACGTCAGTGAATGCAAAACAATAGGTCTAGCGCGATCAGCACCACCTCCTACTTTCCACCCCACCTCCACATCCCACCTACACCCTTAACCTCTCAGTGTTTACCTCCAACACACCACGTCCCACCTCCTACCTCATACCTCCCATAACCCATACCTCATTTCCCACTTTCCCCTACCCCCCATCACCGCCACAGGTAAGAAGTGGGAAATGGGGTCGAAGGTGGGTGGGTGGTAGATGAAATGTCGGAGATGGGAGGTGGGAGGTGCTAAGTGGCAGGTCGGAGGAGGGAGGGAGGAAGCGCGAGGTAGGAAGTTGGAAGTGGGGAGAGGAAGGTGGGAGCTTGGGAGTTGAGGTGCGGGGTGGGAGGCGGGAGGTGGAGGGTGGCAGATAAGAGGTGGAAAGTAGAGCATTGGAATTTGGGAAGTAGGAGGTGATGGTGAAAGGCCAGAGGTGGGAGATGTGACGTGGGAGGTGGAAGGTGAGAGATAAGAGGTGGAAAGTAGAACATTGGAAGTTGGGAGAAGGGAGGTAGAAAGTAAATGCAGTTCTTACATATTTTTTATTGTATTAAGTACGGATATTTTAAGAAATAGGGTAAGTTGGCTTTAGTAGCGTTACGAGTTTAAGCCGTTAAAGTATTATAACCCCAGTTATTTCATTATATAATTCAAACTCCTCTCTAAAAAGAAAATTATTATGCAGAATTTAAACCAACCCATAAAAATAATGCACCATCTTCCGGTTAAGAAAATAAATGGTATAACAGAACTTGTTATTGGCGGAGTTAAAAAATCTGCATAGAAACAAAGTCGAGATGAAAATCTGGACATACTTCACATACCCAATTACGGGCTAGCGAAGGATGTAGACTTAAATTTAGAAATAAGAACGAAGGTGGCTAAATTGCAACAACCAGCAGTAAACATAAAGAATTTGCGGTCGTATGTTGCTATATTTCCATTCGTTGGAGTGCAGAACGAAAATAAAGATGCATATTATTTGTTACAGAGTTCTCTTAAAAAATTAATTTTAGTGGGTATTCCCATACAAAACGAGCACAAAATGCGTCCTAAATTACCCAAAATGACTTCAAAATCCGGGCCTACGTTCTTAACCCTGGGTCTATGCCCGGGCGTAAGCCCAATTTCTTATACACTTATGTTCTTTTGTCGGAAGATGAGAAATTGTACTTCTAAAATGCATCTATGAAGAAGAAGCCGGAGAAGCCGTGAGGTCTTCTAGCGCCTGCGCCAGTAAATCGAGGTAATCGACTTAGTAACCAATGCAGTTCTTATATAGTTTTTATTGTGTTAAGCATGCATTTTTTTTAAATGCGTTAAGTCAGTTTTAGTAGCGTGGTACGAGTTTAAACTGTTAAAATACTGCAACACGTTTTAATTAAACATAGATTTTTAAAATGTAATTTGTTAAGATTGTGGTCAATTATATACCAAACACGCAGTCCAGCCAATAGCAAACAGATAGGAAATCAAATAGTGGATTTGTATCGGTTGTCCAGGTGCTCGATTACACACTACATTTATATCTACTTGGATTAAGAAACTATGCGGTTCGAAAACTGTTATATGGCAGAAAATATGTATTGCCCATTAAAATAACATTTGTTGAAAGGGAAATTATACTTCAGAAATGAATAAGTATTCGAGGAAACAGCTGATCCCTGCTGATCTAGTGTTTGCACCAGGAAATCGAGAGGTTCAAATTGGTAAGCAAGTGCAGTTTTTACATACTATTTATTGTAGTAAGTATAGATTTTTAAAAATGGGGTAAGTGGATTTAGTAGCGGTACGGGTTTACGCTGTTCAAGTATTATAACACGATCGATTTTGTTATATAATGCGAATTTCTCTTCAGTAAGATGATTATTTTCCCGAAAATAAAAACTGTTGAAAATATGGTAAACACATTGGAGAAAAAATATTGTTAAATTCATCGAAATTATCGATAGTCTGGGGGTAAATTATTACAAACAATGGTAAATTTATTATGTTATGAAAGAGAGATGTGTATGATCTTCAATAGTAATAAGAAAAGTTGTATATTTGTACCTGCTAGAAATGGCATAAAAACCAAAGCAGGTGGTCTTAAACAGATAATTGGATAGTAGGGTTGGTATAAATTAACGAGGAGTATACACACTCCATATGTGTTTTGTATAGGGCGTAACTAACAGATGTTAATTGGACAATTTGTTAGGGGAACTCATCATCATCATTAAGTCGTCAGTCTTGGAACTGGTTAGACGCGTACCTCCATTGTTTCCTATTCTGAGTTAACCTACAAGTTTCTCTGAAATTCCCACAGTCTGCATTTTCACTATCTGCGTGCAATAGTCTGATCTAGGTCTACATCTACCTCTTCTTTTTCCTATATCTGTTTGTATTCTAGCCCCCACCATTCTCCAAAAATGTCTTAGAACGTATCCTACCCTTCTATTTCTTTTTTTTTTTTTGTTTTCCACAGATATCTTTATTCCCATACTATTTCTATAACCTCTTTATTATTAATCCTATCTGTACATACTATAATCATCATACATCTGAAGCATTATATTCCAAAAGGCTTCTTCCTTTTCCTGTCTGCTTCTCCTACTGTCTGTATTTCATAGGCGTACAGTACAATGCTCCACACATATGCTTCCAAATATTTTTCTTTGTTTCTGTTTGTTGTCTTCGAACATAGCCGCTGCGCTTTCTTGTTAGGTACAGTTTGGTTCCCCTTCTATTGTTTTGTAAATACATACCCTAATTTACCGATATTCAGAGGTATGTGAAGGAGGTTAAGCAGCATGTGGCTACCAAGATTCCACCAACACAGACATTTGCCGAATTAATAGTTTTCCAATAAATCTTTTCGCACAATCCAGATTAACTGAAAATATTGCAAACCTAACACCGGTAGTTGTTTACAATAATCATCAGGTCTAAGTGCAATTATTTCTTCGTCATTAGGTTTTCCGTCTTGGAACCGGTTGGGCGCGTACCTCCACTGATTTCTATTCTAAGCTAGCCTACACATTTTTCTAAAATTTCCATTGCTTAGACGCAGCTCGGTTCCCCTTGTATTGTTTAGTAAATATATACCCTTTTTCAACGATATTCAGTGGTATCAGAAGTGGGTTAAGCAGCCTGTGGCTAACAAGATCCTCAACATTTCAACATTTGCCGAATTAATGGTTTTCCAATAATTCCTTTAGCACAATCAAGATAAGTTGAAAATATTGCAAAACCAACAGCTGCACTTGTTTATAGTAATCATCAGGTTTAAGTGCAACTATTTTTTCCAACTATTTTCTCGTCCTTAGGTTTTCCGTCTTGGAACTGGTTGGGCACGTACTTTCACTGAGTTCTATTCTGAACTAGCCTACACATTTACCTGGCACTCCTACAGCCTAGATACAGCTCGGTTCCTCTTCTATTGTTTTCTAATTATATGCCCTATTTTACCGATATTCAGTGGTATGTGAAGGGGGTTAAGTAACTTGTGTCTGCCAAAGAACCCCACCACAAACACAGACATTTGTCGAATTAATAGTTTTTTAATGAATCTTTTCACACAATTAACATTAGTTGAGAATATTCCAAAACCTATACTTTTAGTTGCTTATAATAATCATCAGGTTTAAGTACAATTATTTTCTCCTTTTAAGGTTTTCCGTATTGGAACTGCTTGGACGTGTACCTACACTGGTTTCTATTCTGAGCTAGCCTACACATTTCCCTGAAATTACCACTGTCTATATCTTTGATTATCTGTATGCAATAGTCTAACCTAGGTCTACCTCTACCTCTCTTTTTTTCTATCTCTGCTTCTAATATATTCCGCACTATTCCCCCATGCCTCAGTATGTGACTGATCGTCATTTTTTACTGTTTTCCACATATTTCTTTCTTCCCCTACCATTTCTAGAACCTCTTTTAAAGGCTTTTATCTTTATCCTGTCCGCTTCTCTTACTGTCCAAGAGTCTCAGCCGTGCAGTGCTGTGCTCCACGCATATGCTTTCAGCAATCTTTTCCTTATTTCTATGTTTGTTGTCTTTAAACATAATAATTGCTTCTTTTGTTAAATGTAGCATTACCTTATGCTAATCTTTGTTTTATAATTTGCGCTTTTCCCATCTTAAGGGAACTACCGAAAATATATTAGCTCGAATAAAGAAGATTCGTATAACATGTATTAAATACGATACATTGTTGTGCTTGCGTGTTTGCATACAAAATTTGTTTATAACTTTTATTTTCTCCTAAACAATCTTCCGCTGTGACCGGACTGTCTTTTGACAGCTGTTACTTGATTCTAATTCGCATAAAGCATTATTTTTGCAGTGCTTGCGTGTTTATACGTAAAGTTCCGTTTATTACTATCGTTTTTTACCTCCCAATTCTCGAGTGCGTTCGGATGTGATCGACATCCTTCGATCCTTTTCTAAAATGTACAAGACGATATATTGCTGTACTTGCGCTTTGCTGGATTTGTTCCACATTTCTGTTCCAACTTAATCTTCGACTGTGTTCGCATAACTTCGACATCCTTTGGTTCTTGCTCTATAGCATCTTTTCTATGTATGTTAGAATTCGATGATGGTACAAACAGAAAACAAGTTTAGTATTGAAGAATTAAAAATCATTTAACGTATTACTGACAAATGTGTAACTCGTATAAACAAAAATTAAATTACGAAAGTTTTGACGAATTGTTGTTTGCACTTTGCTGAACAAGGAAGCCGAAAAGCTTAATCACGTGTGGCATCGTAGAATTTGTATCTTGTTGGCCGAGCATCAAACAATGAAATTCTTCAATGAAGGGGCGATCAACTGATTTCACTCTACGCCAAAATCTTGGAATTTAGATAGAATGAAATGACCTAATGCGTTGAGTAAGAAGAAAGTAAATCATTAGCGTTCTTGGACGTCTTTAATTTTTAAAGATAAAGCGGATGTTAACTATGAATAAAGTTTTGAGCTTTTTCTTCGGCTATGATTTATAAATATGTACATGTGGAATGAATTGTAAGTGTAAGTTGTAATTTGTTTGTAGTTATTTGATAAGGAATTAATATTTGTTAAATAATTATTTTGTAGGAGTATGGCATAGTGCCAAAACTAGCTTTGTTTAAATTTAAGCATTGTATTATCGGGGAAAGGAGTTTTAAACATATAAAACGTTTTATTTATGGGATGTGTTGTTGGTTTATGTGTGAAAATTTAGTATTATTTATGGATAATAAAATGATGAACGGAAAAGTTGGTATTGCACTGTTTTCTATACATTGTAATTAAGGGAATTTCCAGAAATGGGATTTAGAATGTTGTCTAGATCAATATTGGGCTGGAACAGTAGTGTGATAGCGTTATTTATGGATAAGTGATTCTTTAAAGATTTCTGTTAGTAATACCTGGCCAGTTGGATATTTCCTTAGGCTTATTTGTTTTTAAGGTTAATGCACATGTATTTATATTTCAGAAATATATTGTTATTTGAGTTTAACTATAGGTGGAATTTTTTAAAAGTTGTTTATGATATAGGTGAATATACATAAATTTGTGAAAGAACATTCAGTCACCCCAGTGCTGAAGTCGTATTCGGGAGAG
Organism: Platerodrilus igneus; assembly: GCA_036346225.1. NCBI lineage: Eukaryota > Metazoa > Arthropoda > Insecta > Coleoptera > Lycidae > Platerodrilus > Platerodrilus igneus. The sequence continues at coordinate 3,199,018 of JARFIW010000753.1, forward strand.
ACACTTATTTTAATGTTTTCTTAATTTGACCAAAAGTATTTCCAAAGTATGTTAGGGAAAGGTAAAGTATGATGTGACGAAATATAAAATACCAAAAGCAATGGAGACTTATCTGGAATAACAGTCTTCTAGGTAGGAAAAATATCAAAAAGATTGTTGAGACAATACAGTTTGACGTTCCTTACTTATGACAATTAGTAAAGTCTTTCAAGGTAAGTGGTTCTTGTAAAGTGGTTGTTGTATTTCGACCGTTTCATATATTTATTTTGTATTGTGTTTATCATTTTTCCATAGGAACTCACTCACCCACCACTGTAAATTGTTATAGGGCCCCTGCACCTTACGGGGGAAAATCGAAATTTATAACGAAACGACACTTTTACTCATAACAAAGATACAACAAATTGTTTCAGGTTCGTGATCCTTATGTCAAAAGATACTAAACTGACCATTTTTAAAAATACTTATGAAGGTAGCTAGTAAATTAGACCTGTTCTCATGATTCTTAATAAAATTTATATTATACTTACATACATAGTATTTCATTTAATATAACAGCATACTCTTCATTGCTTTTACAAAAATAATTTGCTAGGTGCTTTCTGCATTTGAATGACAATATTTTCCAAACACATTTTTGATCACCAATTTTACGCGGCATTAAAGGTGTAGGCAACAAACCGATAAAGTGACGTATTACCCAAAATATGGCACCTGGTGCTGTATTAAGATGAACATTGGATATTGAAGATTCAAATTTATCTTTTAACTTCAATCTATAATCAAGAGTTCCTTGAAGGCTACAAATATTTGTATAGAGCTTAAATAGGAAATCGTGTATTTAGTACTTTAAAGTTAATAAATCTGATACTGCATACCCAGAAGCACCTGCGATCTTGTAACTGAGCCAAAATGCATGCTAAAAATTAAAGTACTTTTTTGTAACAAAAAAATTCATAATGTTGGGTTACCTTCAAGTTTGAGTGAACCTCTCCATAAGGTAATATACTTTTTAGAGGTACTCCAAATCGTAATCTAAAAATAATTAATTAAATAATGAAAAATAAGTCTAGTTTTTGCCTTTTATTGAAGCCATTAAAAGGGTTTGTCAAATCACTTGACATTAGAATATTATTTAACTATTGAAGGAACAACTTTACACTGTCACATGTAACATTTTAAATATTATGACTCAGCCGTCTTAGACTTTTTTACCCGAATGCACCTTTATATTATCAAATGAACAGCTTTAAAATAACAATTTTAAGGTTCCACACCTTTCTATACGACGAAAGTAGGTGGATAAAATTTGAGATGTTGCAACAGTGATTTCATCAGAGGCTTCAGATAAAAATTTGACATTAGTGTTATCAAACAAAAATGACAGAGTGGAAACATTAAACAATTTGATTATTGAAATGATAAAGTTAATAATATTTGCAGAACATGCTTGTTTTAGACTAAACAATAAAATGGAATTTCGTGAAGGCCGTTAAACAAAAACATTAATGCGTATGTATAAATGAAAGTGGGAGATTGGCTTGTAACATACAAGATGGCATGTTTTATGTCATCAATTTAAACAGGATGTAGAGGCCGGTAAAACAAACAAAAATTGTTAATAAACCTGGGGTCTAAAGCAAACAGTTTAGCTACAGACAGACACACAAAAAAGGCATTAACATTGTTTTAAAACCACTGCAATGTTAACTAGGTCACAAATAAAATATACAATTACATTATGCTTAAAGTCGACCAATTAAGTTGTGACCTTCAGCAAACTTATATTAGTGAAATAAAGCGCACTTTTGCTGCCAAACGAAATAACGCAATGTACTTTAGCTGCTACTGAAGTAAGTTAAAATTTTTTTCTAAAATTAGCATGTTTAGATAATAATCACAACAAAAAATAATATTCCATAATGCTGATGTTGTCGACTGTATTGGGTTTTGACCTCGTATCTTGCGCTTGTTACAATTCAGCGTTTATGCAGAATATGATATCCTACTTTAAGTTGAATGCACTGCATTACATAGTTTGTAATCGGGGTTGGATGCTATAAGTGTATTTCACCTGTTTGATTTTGTTGTGTTACATTACTGGCTTAGGTAATTCACTTATACGCAGTGTTGGGACTTTTATAACCAGTAAATAATTCATAGCATATATTTCAATAGATTTTATTTCTAGTTTTGAAGTTGAAGCATTTCATAAATTCTCCAGTTTATATTTCTTGCAGATAACTGAGTTCGCGATTTAATAACTACAATTTGTTATTCTTTAAAAGCGAGAATGAAAAATTAATGCAATCAGTCAGTCTGTCTGTCTGTCTGTCTTTGGCAAATTTCGAGATATCTGTGCAATTTGTTAAATGTTGGGAAACCAGTAACCAGTAAATAACTCATAGCATATATTTCAATAGATTTTATTTCTAGTTTTGAAGTTGGAGCATTTCATGAATTTTCAGTTTATATTTCTTGCAGATAACTAAGTTTGCGATTTAATAACTACGACTTGTTATTCTTTAAAAGAGAGAATGAAAAATTGATGCAATCAGTCTGTCTGTCTGTCTGTCTGTCTGTTTATCTGTCTGTCTGCCTGCCTGTCTGTCAGTTTGTCTGTCTATCTTTGGCAAATTGCGAGATATCTGTGCAATTTGTTAAATGTTCAGGAAAGAATAATAATAGTAGTCGGGTTAAAATTATTGAGCAGTTTATAGTCAATGCAAATGAAGTGCTGGAAAAATCGTTGGCTCCGTGGGCTGATCCGCCAATTGCAACGTACGACCTGATGACATCAATGCAGTATGTATTCGTTGGCTTATTATAGATTTAATCCTTTTAAGGCATTTACTTGATCTAATCTTTATCTGAATTTTTTAATGAATAAGAAGAAGAACAATCAGAAATGACCGTGCGTCAAAGATGAAGATGACATTCTCACAGAACCGATAAGGTAGTATTTTACCGTTCAGAGTTGTAGTTGTGAGTGTTCTGTAAAACAAATCAGAAATGAAAACTTAAAAAAAAAAGTTTGGAGCGAATTAGAAAGGTAGCAAAAAGTTTAATGCTGAAAGAAAAAAGTTTGGAGTGAGTTAGAACTGTTCTTTATATTTGGGATGCTTGCTTATTTGGAAAACGAAGATATAAACAACTTGGTGAATTATAGTATGTTTATTCTAGAGTACATAACATTATATTTTCTAATTATATATATTTTATAAATTACAATAAAGAAAAATACATTATGTTCTTTTTTCGTTTGTTTTCATTTCACATTACTAGAAAAATTCTATATTGGCAGTGAATCCTGTAGAACCTTTACTGATTATGTAGACATCTTTGTTTGGACCAATTCTATGGTTTAACTTCTTAATTCCATCGGCTTGGAGATATTCAAAGTACCGTAGCGGTAAAATACATTTGAATTCCGATGTTTCTATCATTACTCGATCACCAAATTTTGTTCTTATTGATTCTACTTTCAAAACCTTATACTTTTGGTTCACTATAAGGTTTTTACAATGTGTGAATGGTTTGTGGTAGGCACTTGTTAAAATGACCGAAATCCATACTTATGATGCTTAAATTACTCTTCTTATGTTAATGACGAACAAATTAAAGCTTCATATTAATAACAAATTCTGCTTATTCAATCAGAAATGAATACTTTTGACGCAGCACTTTTCCCTTTTCCTCTTTTTATGCAACCTTGCCTCTATACTGCTAACTAAGCGGCTACCAAAATGATACCACTGTATTTGCACCAGCAGAAGTTTCAAGTCGACCGATCTACTTTGGCTCTAAATTAACGCAGTTATTAGTCGACCATTGACCTACATTGGGTTCATAGTCGCATAGACTTTGGGACCAAAGTATCACACTCTCAGTTGGAAGACCTACTTTGGGTCCATAGTCGTATTGACTTTGGGACCAAAGTATTACATTATTTTAGTTGAATGACCTACTTTAGGTCTATAGTCATGTTGTTTTTAGTCGATTGACCTACATTGGGTCCATAGTCACATTGACTTTGGGACTAGTTAAACCTACTGACCTACTTTGGGTCTATGGTCGCATTGACTTTGGGACGAGTTTGACTTATTGAACTACTTTGGGTCCATAGTCACATTGGCTTTGAGACTAGTTGACCTACTGATCTACTTTGGTTTAACCTACTGACCTACTTTGGGCCCATGGTCGCATTGACTTTGGGACCAGTTGACCTACTGACCTACTTTGGGTCCATAGTTGCATTATATTACTACTTATGTGATATAAATTATTGTAGTGATCGATATAAATTTATTATAGTGGGCGATCTAAGTTAATTATAATGATTCGATTGTAAGTGTTTATGAAGCTAGCGTCGTAGTTTTAAGAAGTTAATATTTGTACTGTTAGCAATTAATTGGAAATAAATTGTAGTGAGTGCTTTTGGAATTTCACTGTAACTACGAGTTGCTCAAAAGGTTTGTCTAATCAATTGATAACAAAGAACTGTTGCTTGTGTAAAAGAGTTTTCGTTACAATACATTCTTCCGTTTTGTATCACTAAAGAAAGTTTGGAGAAATTTGAAAGCAACGCCCTAGATTGGATGTCAGAACTTCTTGCTTATTATTCCTTTGAAGGAAAAGTTACCAAACTTTTTTTTTGAGTTTATGAATCTGAATATAAAATTACATGTACGGCATACTTTAAAACACTGGTATCAAACCAATTCCAAACAATGCAGAACGCAGGCATGAAACTTTTTTCTAGCAGCAGCTTAAAAATATCATTTACAGTTGATGGGTAGACACCAGTTGCAGATACATCTTATTGTGGAATAACGGCGTATTATATGGACAGTAAACGGGAATTCAAGTCGTTATCAATCGGCTTCATTTCTTCTCACGGAAATATATTGCGCAGGTATTTTTAACACAATTTGGCAATATAAATTAGATAAAAAAGTGTAGGGCATGACTGTGGATAACGCTGCGGCGAATACAACTTTTGTGATTGAGTTGAAGTACTATCCTCCAGGACTCATTAAATCAACATTTTATGTGCATGAGGCACATCCTAAATCTCTGTGGTGCAAAAGCTAATGAAAAGATTAAGTTTGAAAGAGGAATCGCAATACAACCACGGTCCGATTAGTGAAGAAGATTATGATGGCGACAACGTGATCATCAATGAAGACGACGATAATTTTTCCATCACCAATCACATTCAAAAAAGAAGAAAGCTGTTCAAATCCATTACGTTTGCCGAACAACTCAAAATCCAGTTGCAGTTAGTTTGCGAAGCCGCCAGGGATACCTCACAGAGAAATCCTTTTCTAGATGTACCAACAAAGTGGAAATCCACCCACCACATGATTGGCGTCGTGTACGACATGTGTGGTGGAATAGTGGTGATGACCGCATCGAATCGCAACTTAGGTTATTTAAAATTATCCCACGATGAATAGAACATATTTAAAGGTATCTGTAAGTTTTTATGCGTCTTCAAGATTGTAACTCATGGAGCAATTACGTCACATTGCCCAATGATATAGTGAGGATTTATTGTGCAGTTTCAGTTCTTGACCTTAGTCACAAATTGAAAGTTTTTTCATTGATAGCACGAGGGACAAGAAGTGGAAGCAAATCCAATGGAAATCTTTAAAAAAGCATATGCAAAATATTTAGCGAAATTTTTAGTTTCAGAAGAACCTACGGACGAGATTGAAAATGTTCTTGGGTTGAATTCATTTTACAACAAATTGGTCGGCAATTGAGCATACCATTGAGGTTGTTGCCAAATTTTATAGCATGAATTAACATACCTGTTAGTATTTAATATAGAACTAATTCCAACGACGAAATATTGTATGGACTGTAGTTAAGTCAAAACTATTATCGAGTTATTCTGCTTGTTATAACAATGAGAATTTCACAATAATCTCATGTTTATTATCACTTAAAATATATGTGATTTGATTAGTACACAACACACGCGAAGTGCACTTATGTCCGCCGGGTTACTTAACAACATTATTATTTATTAACATTAATAGCAAACTATTGATGCAAAGTCTAACACATCATTACGAAGCGACGGTTCTCAGAGAACTCTATCCTTGCGTTTTCTTAAGGGTTGAGCATGGAATAAACTAATTTCAGCCCGCACTTCTAACACGTGCCAGGATCGTGGCGGTTGCATGCCCTTTTAAACAAGCATCTCTTATCAAGGTGGTTTTAATAGGAAGGGAAAAGCAGGGTCGGCTTTAACTAATTTTAATATTAACAAAAAGAACCGAACAGTAATGGTCCCACAAGTAGCCAAGGATTTTACAAAATTTTTTTATACTTTTTGCGTGTAAGCTTATAAAACGTTTAATTGCCCGTTTAATTAATTTAGTGCTTAAGGTTACCAAGTTACCTAGAAACGTTTGTTTGGAGTGGTTTTAATTTTATCCAATTTTATTAGCAGCTTAAAATTTAAATCGACACACAAGCCCCCTATCTTGTTTTCTAGCCAATAGTTTGATACATAGAGACCGTCTAGGTTTTCGAATTTTAAAATGTACCGAAGTTTGTTTCTATATATATAAAGTCTTTGATTCCAACAACAACCAGATCCATTCCTTCGTGTAATTCTTGCAGCTTGTGGCTTGTGGTTAGTCGGTGTTGTTTGCAGTTAGGTTAGGTTAGTTGGATTTGTGTCCACTTAGGTTAGATAGCAGAAAGAATTGATAGGTTAGGTCAGCGTCGCAGTGTCGACTTAGGTTAGATAGCAGAAAAAATTGATAGGTTAGGTCAGCGTTGCAGTGCTGACCTAACCTATCAATTTTTCCTGCTATCTAACCTAAGTTGACACAAATCCAACTAACCTAACCTAACTCCAGACACAAGTCCAACTAACCTAACCTAACTCCAGACAACACCGACTAATCTAACTCCAAACAACGTAAACTAACCTAAATCCTCCACCTTAGCCGCCGATCTAACCCATCTTTTATTCCTCCAGAAAATACCAACTAACCTAAGACCCCCATGGCGGGCGGGGTAAAATATCCGCCATGGCGGAGTAACATGGCCGCCTCAGGGCGGTTGCGCATTTTGTCGGGTGTATTCGGGTATCTTCGGCAATATACGCCCCACTCTGTAGAGTACATAAAAGACAATTTTCGTATTCAATTTAGTTTTCGGTAGTAGCTAGAACGGTAAACATGAGCGTCTCCAAGGTGATTAACGTTCCTCAACTTCTTGGGAATAAAGTGAAACCAACAAATGAGCGATTTGGATTGTGGCTGCTGGCAGAAAATATGTGCAACCATAATCTGGTGACAGATATTGGTAATATTTATTATGTTGAAGGCGAACAGATGCTGACTGGTGGACTACACACACCAATTACAGAACCATTTTATGACAATATAATGTTGGTTAAAATTTGCGACTTTTCTGACGCCGAGCAAACATCTGCAAACAAAATGGATGTTTACACTGAAAAAAGAAATTTGTGGTACATTTAACAGTATCTACGAGGAAAGTTCGACCGATTTGTTTTTGCTAGGCATGGTGTAAAAGTTAAGCTTCCGTATTCTGTGGAAAGCACTAATAAGATGGGCCAGGGAGTAGAAGAAATTATCGGAAAAGAAGACCTCGACAGCATTAATAAAATATTCCAAAATCCTATATTCCGTACAAAGTGGAACTAGCAGATGTTAAGTTGGAAACTTTATTGGAAGAACTACCAGATATATTAGACGGACTCAAAAAAGATTATTACTATCTTTTTGACATGGACTTAACCCAAAATTTTGCTGGCATATTTAGCAAGATAGAGATGTGTAATTATTTAACTACAAATCATAACTTTTGCTACTAGGGCGAATACGATAAAACTGTGGGAATCGATTGTTTAACATGTCTAACAACTAATGCAGGAATTAAGATATACAACAAATTTGTGTGTCAGATAACAAGTCATGGTGTTAATAAACAACTTGGCAATCATATACTAGATTTTTTACCTTGTCCAGATATATGTTTAACTGAAACATTCGCGTCTACTTTGGCCAAAGATCATGATATTACGCGATTGGAAGCGACAATATACAACTGTACAATTGGAAACTGTGGAAGATGGTAAGTTATACTTCCTAAAGGCGCCAATGTACTCGGTACCACTTGCCAAAATGTGGAGTAAGCTATCGGACAAGCTACAAAATAGCTGCTGCTTAGTGTATAATAACCTACTACAGTACGTGTATTGGGGGAATAGCAATACAAAAAAAATTGACTGGCTTGCAAGTTAAGTTGTCCGAAAAACTAGAGGAAAGGGAAAAATTGACAAAGTATGTGCTTTCGGCTTTTAGTTTTAACTATTTACCTGTAAATTATTTAAAGATAGTAGAGGAGAAAGACAGCCAAAATAAAATAAAAATCTTACACAAGTGCTACATTAAAGCAGGTAGTACATATTTTACACAATCTGCAACACCATATTTTACAATTCCTAAAGAAATAGTCATTTCGGAATTGGGGTTGATAAATACGCCTAGCATTCGCCCAGAGGTTGTACGACAACGCGTAAATATTGGCAGTAAACTCTATTCGTTTACGCTAAAGTAAATTGCCCTATTATGCACGCCATACGCTGTAAGTGGAAGAAAAAGACAGCTGGAATTAGAGGAAATGGATTCAAAAAGGCGAAAGTTGGACTACATGGAAAACACTGCGAAAATACGCGAACAATATAAAGATATGTATGACAAAGAACATCTTATTAGAGAAAATGAGGAAGAATTAAAAGATTATTTTATGTACCGATGGACTGACTTAGATACATCCGGGTTCTACAAGCTGTCTGGATTTGTGGTTAGTAAGAAAAACTCTTTTAGTTATGTAGGCGTACTTGCGGAAAATGATGGTACTAAATCCGTATACTTTTTAAAAGGTTATTCTAAAAACGTATTTACCAAAATGACAGATAACATAGACGAACAAGGAATGCGAGTTTTGTAATCTTGGCGTGCAGCACACGCAAAGGGGTTCCGCTAAACATTGTATATTTGCCTAGTAAAGAACCTTTTGGACCATTTAAAACCGAGGGTCCTACAACCTATAACGGCCATATATTCCCAAAAGTGGTGGACATGCAACTACGCAACAGTGAGTGGGAGAATAAGGATTACCTCTAATACCGACAAGAAGAAGTCGATCAAGCTAACAAGATACGTATGCAGGATATAGTGGGAGAGCCACGATTAAAAAATTGTCACAAGCTGCAAGAATTACACGAAGGAATGGATCTGGTTGTCGGTGGAATCAAAGACTTTATATATCGAAACAAACTTCAGTACATTTTACAATTCGAAAACCGAGACGGGGTCTATGTATCAAACTATTTGCTCGAGACCACACCTATCTCGGTCTCAAATTTTTCATTACTAATTTTATTACAAATGACAATTTGTTAGATGACACGTATATGGCAATGGTATATTGCTTGCCCGTACAGAGAGCGAAATCGGTTTCACATGAATTTACAATCAATATTTTTTAATCATTGACAATATGAGCATGCAAATAACTTAAACTAGGCTTACCTTTTATCCTTCTAAGTAATTCAGCTTAAGTAGAGTCAATTAAAAAATCCTTGTAGTACGGTATTTACCACGCAGGATTATTATCACGCATTGTTCCTCTTTTTGTGGTTTTAGAAAGCGTAGATTTTCAATGGCCTTTCTAGATCAAATTGGCAGCAAAATTCGTTGCTTACCTACAACATAAATGGACAAGACAAAAGTAAAGATACGACATTAAGAAAGGTATCAAATTCGACGGGTAAACTTCACAACTATTTATACAACCTTACCTCACAGTCCTGCCAGATGCGGTAGCTACGTATAGAATGATCATGGAAGCTGGCTTTCTCACTTGACAAAACCACCACCCTTCTTCGTTACTTATTGTGATTGGTCCAATCAACGAGGTATATTTATTTTGACGCGTGAAAAGTATTATTAACATTACATTCCCACGGAATATATAATAATAATAATAAATTCCCTGAAACACTGTTGTGAACACAAAACAACATTTATATAGTGTGTAATACCCTATTTAATTACACAAAAAGTTTCTTAGGATTAATTAATAAATAAACCTGTTGTGAAGTCATTGAAGCATAACAATTTTAACATAAAATATAAAATATATTATTAGATACTGTCGTTAATAGATATTAAAAGTTAACTTATCGGAATTTACCAAATAAAGAAAGATATTAAGAATGCCGGTGTTTGGGCGATTATCTACGAAAAAGTAATTTATCTTGCAAATTAATTTTAGTTTGTATTCATGCTAGCATACTTTATTCAGCAAAAACTATACTACCCAAGTTTTATTTAAATTTTTTTCAAATAGTTTAATTTTGTATACATGTACTGATATCTTAATGTTAAACACAATACATAGCTAATTAGTATATGGTAATATTTTGGTTTTCGTCTGTACGTGAAAATTCAAGTTGGTTGCTTTAAAAACTGCTGTTCTATTAGGACTGCTTATTAACTTAACCAAGTATGACACAATGCTTTCACTTGCAAGAAATAAGATTTCAATCAGGCTTATAAAACTTACACCAAGAAACAATGAAAGAGTTCCTCCAAAGGACACTATTGAAATATTTTGCTATATGCTGCTTTTCAACTGGATTTAATACCTTACCAACTAAATCCTGCAATCCAAACAATATATCCCGACGATATTTAGTAGTCGGATGTAAGGTTCCCCACCGAAATGTAATTCTTTGATCAAAATATCCGTTTTTCCTAAAACATACAATATCAAATTTGTTTGCTAAACCTTTTTTACTTCTTTTACAAAATATAAAAATACTGATAATTTTACATTATTGATTTATCATAGTTGCCATTGCCTACCTCTACCTTTTCACCGATTTTTCTCTAATCTAATTAAAGTATAATCAAGTTAATAAATATTTCGAGCAAAACGAAAACCTTGTATATGTATGCGCAATGGTACCAAAGTTTGATTATTTGCTGAAGGTCACAACTTAATTAGTTGACTTTAAAGCATGATGTAATTGTATATTTTATTTGTGATCTAGTCAACATTGTAGTGGTTTCAAAACAATTTTAATACTTTTTTTTGTGTATCTTTTTGTAGCTAAACTGATTGCTTTAGATTTCAGGTTTATTAACAATTTTTGTTTGTCTTATCGGTCTCTACACCCTCTTTAAATTAATGACATAATTATTTACCCTGTATAAGAACAGCATTTAGAAACAATTATTGTTATAAAATTAACTAGATAAAACATTTCAATACTAAGTTTAAGGATAATGAAGTTTGTGGACAGTAATTGTGGAGCCGTTATGAATGAGACATAAACGCGACTAAATAGGAATGATACAATGAATACAACTGTAGTAATAAATATTACAGGATGCAGTCATTATCTTATTGAAATTTTATATAAAATAAGTAGAACAAACAAATAAACAAATGACCGATTACCTACTTAACACTGGCGGACCTTCTAAAAAAATACTACACCCGATGTTAAATGAGGAAGCTGGTCAACGGAAACCAATACGTTTTCAGCTACATGATAATGAATAGTTTGTGTCTGTCATTGAAAAGTAATTCGAGCATAGTAAACGGAAATTAGTATAAAATTGTTAGTTATTTTGAAAAAAATCCAAGGATCAGTTTCGCTGTTATTGCAGCTCGTCAGATTGGTCCATTTCTCTCTGCAAAACAGCCAACCAAGTTCTTGAAATTATACACAAATCATGGTGTATTAATATGTGCAAAATATATCTCAAGCGAATGTAAACAACTAACTATCGGTGACTTTTCAAATTTCCGACATGATGGCTTTGACACACAAAAATTTTAATAACTAGTTTAAAGACCAGATGAAAAATAAATAAACAAATGTCCGATTACCTACTTAACACTGGCGGACCTTTTAGGAAAGTACTACATGCAATGTTAAATAAGGAAGTTAGCCAACGGAAACTAATACGTTTCCAAGTACATGATAATGAATAATTTTGTCAGAATCAGAAATGTCGCTCGAATCTTCGTAAATTTGTATATACACCTGTGCTTTTCTACCAGTATAAACTTGTTTAAGCTCATCTTAAGTGCATCTTCAAAAACAACATCGCCAATGACACCGTTGCTGCCAACATTTACTACATCTTCAAAACTGGTTTTAGGAAAACAGTAAACAGCTTTTGATATACGAACAGGAACCGATCACATGTTGCGTGCTACAAAATCAGCTCATGTCATTATACTTCATTGGTATGTGAACTCACAAAAAAATATGATGTAGTTGATTGTACTGCTACATTAATTTTTTTAGATGGAGTGATTCTTCATTAATTTGCAGCTACCTTAATTAAAAATGCCAATTTAAACCTTTTTATGTTATTCTTAAATTATACAAGCTTAACAAATTCAATAAATATGTGTTAAACCGTCCTGTGTATAAAAATTTCCCTCAGTACGTGGAATATATCCTATAACAGTTTATAAATTCTTTGAAATGTTTGCCCCTCAAACCTCCTTCATAGTTTCTCCTTCCTTGAAATACGCGCTTGTTATTTCCAATAGTTATTCGTTGAAAGTAGCAAACGTTTTGCTGGTCGTTAAAACCACTTCTAATTGATTCTTATTAAATTTTTTTACAAATATAAAATACTTTAATAGGTTGTTATCTACTCGTTTAGTGTGAAATTGTTTTATTATCTGCACGTGTTCGGTCGCTCAAGTGTTATGGGTAATAAAATCGGTTTGCTAATTAAGTTATTTTTGGTACCATCGTAGTGTGGATCGGTAGTAAGCTAAAAACTAGGCAACTAATTTGGCTTTGGCCGTATGCCTGGTTACATACTCGCTTAGATGTTTTAAAATATATTTTGTTTTGCCATGGGAACAACGAAATTCAGTGGAATTAATACTCATATTTTGCATTCCTTATTACTTGCATTCTAGGAATGTTTTGTCGATGTTGTCTGAAATATATATTTTTGCTTGCTTTCGTAGAATATTTAACATTCTATTGCTGGAAATAGTTTTATGTTATGTACTCCTGTTGTTCTGGAAGCTGTATAAATACAAGTTCAACTTTTGAAAGGCTGTTTTACTTATTTATCGCTCTTACTTATTCGATTCTTCTGTTATACAACGTCCTTTGAGCGTTGTAAAGTCTCGATTTTAAAATACGTTTTGTACGTGGTGTTCTAGTATAGTTAAGTTGTTGATTCCATCACCTAGCCGTTGACAAATGCAGTCTACATTTTGTCATCCTAAGATGGTACCAGAAAGAAGAAGCTTAAGGTACAGTATATTTTTCTGTTTCCCTTACTTGTGTTGCTGTTTTGGAAGATACACTTTTTTTGGTTGATTCCGCAATAATTTGCATACTGTACTTACCAAATGCAACACGACACGAACGATTATGTACATTAGTCTAAAAGCTTGCGTTAGAGCACTTTTGTTTACGTTTATGTGTAAATTAATGTTAACGTCAACAACTTGCTAGTTAATATTTGATTAAGCTGTTTAAAATTTTATGTTACTTTCTTAAATTTTACGAGGTAATCTTCTCAAAGCAGATGTTACTGCATTATTCCTTGCATGTCTACTGTATTATTTCTTGTACATATTTAAAGCTAAAACATGTAAAAATTCTTGCATGTATACATGTACCAATTATTTAGAAATTTAGATAATAAGATTTCATTCTCGATAATTTAAAATGTTTAGGTTCATATTGTATTATATATAAATTGACGCTTTGTTTACTTCACGTTATAAAGAATGATTGCGTAAATGTGTGATTTTGACGTTTGTAACTATTTTTTTGGGATTGTATGTTTGTAGTATACCCTTTTTACCGAGGTTTCCAATTTTCTTTCTTTCTGAATCACCTATCCCGCTCTACGATGTTTGTGAGCAACCTCAATGCTAATTCTTTTGGAGTTGGATTCCACCATTCTGTCCCTGTTTTGTTCCAGTATTTGGTGTAGGCGTTTTTCGTACTTTGCTGCTGTTTTTCTTGTTTGCACGGTATACCGTAACAACTGGAATTAGTAATAGTGATGTTGATATTATCTATAGTATCTTGGGTGACAAGAAACAACTTAATATTTGTCGCTCCCTTCAAAAGATCACATAATTGTTTCAGACCTTTTATACCATTTCCATGAGCCACTAGTCTGTCAGCTGTTCGCTTGAATAATCTTTCACTCCATCAGCCTCGCGCTTTCCAATACCAGCATTTGAAAAATCGATATAAATTTTTCTTTGTATTTGAGAGAGAGGTCTCCTGTCCTATGATTTTATTTCTGGTAATTATTTCTTTCTGCCAGCTATTACATGACTCACATCGTCGCGTAAAAAGAAGGTTTGAATTACCTTTCTTAAATCTCTGATTTTAACATGTTGACATTTCCGCCATTTTTTTCTATAGCGTATACCTAGTGACGCAATACTGATTCTGCACAAAAACCTATTAGCTTTAGATTGTCCGAGACAAGTAATTTATTAGTTAGTTTTCTTTACGAGATTCATTGGCAATAAAATTTTCTTTAATAGAGTGACAGAGCACGTCATATCTTTCGTTTCGCAATTTAGTTCGCTGCAATTTTTGTTACTAACTTCTTATTTGCGTTTCCACTTATTTTTTCTGCTGTTAATTTTAGGATACCTCTGTAAAGTTTAATTCTATCTTTTTGCATTATTTTTCTCCCACTTCGAATATTAGATGAACGTTGTGGAGACAGAGGAGGAATGTCAGTCAGTATTTGTCTTTATCGTTTTTTTTAACTTGCTTTGAGTTATTTTTGATTTGTTAGACTTTTTTCTTTTACATTCATGTCCGTTATGAGTTTTTTATTCTTTGATAACTGTTGTGTTGCTTTTCTTAAGTATTCTTAATTTGTATGATTTTTTTCTTCAATCTATATCGCCGTTGCTTTTCTGCTGATGTTAAAGCCATCTTTATTTGATGCGTTATTATCAATGATATTATATATACCCTCCTGAAATAATAAAAAACGATCAAATATATTGAGACACAAAGTTTTTATGTAATGTAAACTAATGTTAGCAGATAATGCATATAACTCTCGCAAAAAGAGTTTAAATTATAATATAATAGCAAATGGGTAGGTCCGCTAAGTAATATTTTGATCTCCTACATAACGATAGACAATGTGATGAAGAAGACATTTCTTGTAGTAAACACTACTACATATACAAATTGAAAACGAATCGATATGAATCTATAATATTCGCGCTAATTAAAATACAATAATTACCTACAGAACATAGGGCGTGACATACGATAATCACAATAAAGATACTGAACTACGTGGGTCAGACAATTCAACTAACCGTCGGATACTGTTACGTTCCATTTCGTATTTCAAAATTTACTGTTATGATTTACTTCTATGATTCCCATCTTGCTTAGTTAGACAGCCAACTTTGCTCATACTTTAATAAATTCACGAGTTCGCTTGTATATACTCTTTATGGGTCCTTATCTAGACATGTAATTAGGAATTTCCTAAATGTCGCTAGTTTAATGGTATTTAAGTAAAACAGCCGTGCTATCTTGGCAAGATAAACATCTGCTCAATTTTATTTCTATTACTGTTACGTGCCATTGCACTTTAACATTGTTAGTAGTTTAGTTTTTAATGTACGGAAGTTTCCCGCCATAATTTTCAAATACGCGGTACGCGGGAACTTTTAAATGAACTGGGCGGTACTTCCGTACGTTAGAGTAGTGAGTTTGCGCCGTGTGTTTATCCTTAGAGGGTTAGACCAATACTAGACAAGGAGTTGGGGTGACGCGCTGAATCGTGGCCATTTTGCCTTTGATCGTGAAGAGGTGCACGTTTCTATCTTTGGTAACGTATCGTTAGGGTTTACCTATGTAGTTCCTTCTCTAATTATCTTTTTGTTTGTCTACCTTTACCTCCTTCCTGTCAAATCCCTACATAGGTACAAATCTACCGCCACCTAAGGACTTTCGAACTTCATGCCTGTGGATGTCCTCCATGTCTACCGCAGCTAGCCGGTGCTGATTTGTACGCATGTGGTAGCGTCAGCGTATCATCTTTAATTCCGCCGGGAGGAGCCCGACTGGAGTGGTTAGAAGCCTACCGGAGCGCGATTTCAGACGGAAACAGGATACCTAATGTAAGTAATTCGTTACTTAATTTGCAGGCGCTTATTTCCTTGTTTTTGAATTATTTAAATTTGCGTAGTATTACGTAATATTGATGACATCATCAGTAGTTGAACCGCGCCGAAATCCGTATAAGATTTGGTGTTGCCAACTGTGATAGTGTCTCTTATACCATGCCACCGGTGTTGTAATTATCGAACTTTAAATTTTAACTACCGTTTGCGTATAACATTACATATGGCATTTCCGTGATTATTTCTTTGAAAAATCATTTTACTACTACATTGGTTATACGGGTTCACTAGATATTTAGCGCTTGATCTCGGTTCTCTGCTAAATCGAACAGTTGCAAATTCTTATGATAGAAAACGTGATTTCTCTTTTTACGTGACTGTCCAGACTTGTACTCAACATTCTTCGATTTTTAATAAGATTTGCTTCGCTGAACCATAGAAACTTACGTTATCGTTACATAGTATTTTGTCTGGCTACTGTATTATATGTAGATCAAGTTAGGGTGAGGTGGGTAACCATTGTAGCCAATATCCTTCACAACCTGTAGGAAGGAATATGGTGATGAACGACAGCTGTTTGCTTTACTCCTGAATGGTTTGTAGTTTGCCAACATTCTAGCAATGTTAAGAGTAACACTTTAGACTAAGATTTATCTAATAATTTGCGGTTTTACCTTTAAATGTACTATTGTAAACGTGTATGGCTTTTTGTGTACTTATATGTTATAGTAGCGCTAGTCAGAACGATTTCGGTGTGCATCAATATTAAAGAAGTATTTAATGATGTATGTATCTGCCGCTGTGTATAGATGATTAGTATTAATTGTTTGCTGTGTCAATACAGATTATTATTAATTACGGTGGTTAAAATCACTTAGTTTGCGGAAATGTTTAAGGGGGTGTATACCTGTATAGTTCTTTTGTTTCCAAAACACCCTTTGATGTGATTGTTACTAGATATAATTAGTATTTAAGGAGTGGAGGATACAGATGTTTGTCCTTACAATTTAATTTTGTTTTGCAATTCAAATTCCTAGAAATGATTTACTAGAGTTATATTTTATGTGAGTTTTGTGTTTAATTATTCCTGCAGGTACAGATGTTTGAAAAAAAAGGCGAATTGATTGGTGTGTACTGTCGTTTCGTTCTTAAGACCACCCAATCTCAGAGTGTGTTTAGCGCAGCATTCGTTTCCTTGCTCTTTCTCCTCCTTTTTTTGTTACCCCGTAATGCGTGCGAGCATTTCGTTCTGATTTCGTTTTTTTCTTACTGGCCCGCTTGTATTGCGGGTATCAATGCTTCTATTAAAACAACTGCTGCTGATCTCATTTCATACTAATAAAGAATTGCGTGTTCGATTCAACGAACAAAACGGAAATATTATTCATTGCATAAACCTGCATTCACTTTTAAACGGTTAGTTTTGTAGTTTCTACATTTCCCATTATTCATAGTAATTTGGTATTATTTCCGTGCTCAGATCTTCATGTTCTGTAATACTTTTTATGTTGGTTAAATTGATAACTTCAATTTGGAGGTTGTTGATGAAGCCATTGTTCTTCTTTCAACAAACGCTGCTTTTGACAAGCAGTCTTTTGATACATCCATCTTAATCTCGCCTTATAGCGGTTTTTGATGTATTAAATAATATATTTGTGAAGTAGATTTTAGCATTTCATTGGTTTATACGTTTATTTTTTACTCGCAATACCGCCTTGCGAATACTTCCTGCTTTTACTTATATTAGGTGAGCCACGTTTTTGGTTTGTGTTTTGTGTTATTAATTATTTATTTTTCAGAATCATGTATTGTACGAATATCAAAGTTGCTCGTTGTAAGATATTAATTCATTGAAACCCACTTCTGTGGTAAAGTATAACTTCCATAAATTTTAGCACTAATATTATTTATTTCAGGGTTTCAATTTTGGTATTAAGCCTGGTTTTAATCCTGGTTTTAATCTTGTACTATTCAGTCTGATTTTTAGATTCAGTTTCATGTATAAGCGATCCAGAAACAGATCCTTATACCAGTTCTTGGATGCTCCTTGTGAGCCCACTTCAATTCTGTACTAATCATCTGTTTGGATTCCTGTTTAAATTCAAGATTAAATATTACTTCATTCAGTGGTTTAGGCACTGAAGAATCGTCGGAAGCGGAAAGCATTGATTTGTGACCCAGACTCTAGGTTGAATACTTAGAAGTTAGGTATATTGCTGTATTTGCTGTGTGTTGCGTTACGCAAGTATTGGCGGAATTATTGTTTACTCTAGATTGAATCCGTGTAATTAGCAGTATGCTGGTTATATTATTGTATTGTTATTGGTAAGCTATTTCAAACCCTTGATATCCTACCACCAGCTGTTCGTGTGTTTACTCATGTTACAGGTCAGCACTGGAGCACAGCGATCCATTAGTCAGTGATTGCATCCTCCAGGTATGCTTAATTTATGCCGCTTTCTGGTAAGTGATCATTTACATTAATTAATATTTATTGCTAACCTGTAGGTGAAAAGCCATTTGTGTGTATTATTGCAAGGCCTTTTTCTTCTGTATTTTTGAAATTTACTTAGTAGCGAGAAACCTTTTGCGGCTAGTTTAATGTCAATTTGTACTCGCCAACAGGCGAAAGATACTGTAAATTCATTGCTTTTAGTGAGATACCGGTTTATATGGTCCTTTATGTGTATTATTAAAATACGTTTATACTTGCATTGCCACTGTGGTGTGTATTTAATTTCAGATAATTTGCTCGAGCTTGAAATTCAGTTATTTTGAAATATAGTTGTATGATTGTAGTAGCTACCGCTGTTATAGTTCTTTTGCTCTTTAGGTGTGATATTATCCGAAACCATCGGGAGTTGAGGTTTTGTAGTTCTTTCGGAATTTTAATCAAGTCTCTGGCGCTTTTTATATTGTATTTACTTGTAAGTCTGTTCGGGTTCTTAACGACCTACTTGCAGGATTCAAGATTCACCCCTGCGGAAGAGTCTTTATTAGCCGAAGTGCAATAAGTCACCGTATCTACTCTAAAGAACCCACCTTTGTAAGCTTTCATCGGAATTACCGTGACAACTTAAAAGTGGTCAAAGCTTTCAGGACAAATTTTCGTCACAGATATTAAATGTTACTTAAAAACTATTATGGATGTATCTTATTGGTGATGAAATTTTCATTTGTATATAACTTACTCTTAGACAAAAATGAGGTTATGCTCATAAAATAAATTAGTAATACCATAGTTTCATAAATGGCATATGTTGCGGAGATGTTTTTTTAGAGGGGTAATCAAAGTTTAACATTTAATTTAATATATAAATAGCGGTTTAACAGTAAAAGCAAGCTCTAATATGGATTCAAATCCTTTCAAATTTCTATTTAGATTTTTAGTTCCACAATAACGACATCCAATTTTTTTATTTTTATTTTTACGGTTTGATACAGGTCCGATATCTCAGGGAGGCTGTAAAAGTATAACCACCCCTAATTTTCAACAATAGTGTAAGAATTGAGCAAATTATTACATGTTTTCTAATGCGATAATAGTAACACGAACGTCGACTAACCAAAATTTCAAACACATTAAAATCTTTAAACATAAATGTCCATAATATTACACATATTATGTTGTATACCAAGCATTCAGCATCAATGTATCAATATTATTTTGCAAAAATATATGATACACTTACACCTAGCAACATGCACGTATAGGTAAATGCTGTATTTCTATACATAGTAAAAGAAGTATTGTTTGTATATGATGAACAAATATTTAAAATACCATAGTGTAGTTTTTGGTGCAGATGGTATATAGGTAATAATGTTACAAGGTTGCGGACATTGACATCCAATCTCCGAAGGTGGTCTTGTAATGAGATGAGCATGTTTTGCAATACATAACAATCCACTAATATCACAGGACTTTCCAACTATAAAATATTAAACTTTTTTACTTATTCACTAAAGGAAGGAGATCTTACGCATATAGTGATAAAAAAATGGACGACATTCACATAATTTTAAAGCCATGCGATAGCGACAAGATATGTAACACATTGAAGTGCTATAAAATGGATCACCACTTGATAAGGGTTCATCATCAAACCTACAATTTCTCTGATGTGGTGTAAGTTGTCTTAGTGAAGATGCAGACGTAGTTTCTTGCATTTGATAGTTAATTTCCAGTTCTTCGCTTTCTTTCAGGTGCCAAGGTGGATCGATAGTTGCATGCAATACATCCAAATGTGAATGAATGTAGAACTGAAATAAAAGTGTTTAATGTTGTTTTAAATGGTAATTTATTTAGTGAATAGCTATAAGTGCGCTACTATGCACAAACCAGCGCTTTCTGAGCAAAGTAGATGGATGGCTAACAAACTGGCTAATAATATCTTCATAATTTTAAAACAAATAAATATATAGTAAACAATATTTCAAAGGTTAACTTATAAGAAATGAAAAATTAGGGTCTGTACTTTTGGTAGCAGAAATTCATTAGCAATGCTGATTGAGACTCAAAAGATAAAGTGCATTATTATGTGTTCAATGCATAATAGGTTATAAAGAGTTGAGTCTCAAAACCGAAATTATTTTAACGCGGAATCGTTTTACCTTTGATCAGAATAATACATCAGAACGTAACGAAGCATTTTACATAAACGATAATCGATATCCACTCTGCTGCGCAACATCTTCAAATAGACTTAATTGACAGGTTACAAGAGTTTGCATATGGCAGCTTTATTAAGCTTACAATTGGAAACTTCTAGAATGTTATTTGCATAATTTTTGGTGCATTTTGAAATTATGTAGAACATGTGAGTAAGGTATAAATGCCCTTTAAGAAACAAGAACAAAGTTCTGCGAGCCTGGCAACAAAATTAAATAAAAATGCGAAAAATTAGAACAGAATGCGAAAGCTGTTGAACAATCGAAGGAGGAGTTTATACAGGAGCTATGAAAATCACAAAAGCAGTTGAACAGTTAAAAGAGGGTTTTTAAAAAATTACTAAAATTCGCGGACAACCTGGAATCCAAATTATTCGACGGTTTATAGAAATTTAAAGCGGAGTTTTCAAAGAAATTGTTAGATAACTCGCGTAATATGGAAGAAGAGGTACTGAGGATAGAAGAACGGAATAATTTCCTAGCTGTACAAGCGCCGGAGCACTCAATTCGGGTGATACAACAGTACAGCCCAGAATTTAGGAATGGCGGGGCAACGTCAAGGTTGAGAGTAATACACTCACATTTGATGGAAAGTCACTTTGAAAGACATATTTCAAGCAATTCGGGGCTGTCGCGAGAGCTAACGTCTGAAATGATTGTGAGGGGGAAACTACATTGATCCTCACGTTACGAGGCTAGGCCTTGAATATTTTACAAACCATACCAGACTATGACCAAAGAAGCTACTAGGCCACAACATCAAAGCTGGATATAAAGTATGGCGACTCTCATCTGCAACAAGTGTACCATTTTTAAGTGAAGTGACCGAAACGAAAAGATTGACAAAAATTTGAAAGGGTTAGAAGCAGATATTTCTCGCTTGGTAATACTAGGCTACCCAACAGCATAGGATAGCTTCCTAGAACAGCTGGTACTACAAACCTTTGTTGACCGAATACGCGATGGTGAGACCCAACAAGCACTACGGCTGATTCGACCAAGAACCCTAAATTATACGCTTGCTCATGCTGTGGGACTCGAAACGAAAAGCAAGCTTCACATTAGGGTAGTGGTAAATGTTCCGTAGAAAAGTAAGGCCAAGGAAGCTTTAAGAAGGTGATTCGACGGGTACTTCCACCAACCAACCAAAGAAGAAAGGACCCAGATTTTGAAATTGTGGCGCGTTTGAGCATATACCTTCCAGATGTAGACAGCCCAAGAAGAAACAGTAAAGTCGGAAAATTAAAGGGGGTTAACCGGAGAGACAAAAGTTGACTTGCACGGATTCTGCAGCGTCGATCATAATCGGTACCGCGCGATGAAAACATGCAGACAGCATTTTACATATATGGACAGTTTAACGGCACAACTGTGCATTTCTTGGTTGATACCGGTACCACTAGGACAATTGTTAATCCGAATATAGTACGTGACCATCAGGTAGTAATAGTGAACATTACGAAAGAAGTTCTCTTGGTAATGGGTATCTTGAAGAATGGATTTTATGTAGATGTAGAAGGGGATGCTTTGAGAATAGGGAATGAGAAGCTACTGTTTTTTCGGGAGGACTTTGAGTGCGATATTGAACCGATTACTGACGAATCCCACAGATAGCGAGTGTTTGTGAGAAAGGCTTTGACCAGAGTGATGCATGGTGTACATGTTAAGAAGTTAAATGCCAATAACTGCAGTATCGCGTTGGAAAAGAATGCAACGGTTGGGTGGTGCTTTTCGGTTGTTCACGTGTCGAGGTGTGTCGGTATTGACAAAAAACCTCCCACCAAAGAGTGCTCCACGAAGTTATTAGATTAGTTGACGAAAATGTGCCAGCATCTTGATAGACAACTATTGCCAAGACTTAAAAATTTGATCTGACAATACTTGTTGGGATTCCGTTCATTAGACTGGTTCGCGTTTGGTTGCTGATCCCAAAGTCTCAGGTTTGACTTCTCCTAGCGAGTATTTTTCACAAAAATACGCTCTCGTTTGGATAAGGCATAAAACATAGTTCCGTGTGTGTGTGTGTGTGTGTGTGTGTGTGTGTGTGTGTGTGTGTGTGTGTGTGTGTGTGTGTGTGTAGTTGTTACGCACGTTAAATATCCCTATCTTGCTTGGAATAGTATGGTTACGACAAAATTCTAAATTTTCAGGTAAAAAAGAAACCCACTTCCAGGTCAATGTCGTACCTTCGAATGGAACATTATAAAAATCAAATGTATGGGTACTCGGATGCGTTCGCCGTCAACGGCGGTCGATTAGGAAAGACTGCAATAGTTAAGTATAAATAGATATAGGAGATACCTGGCCAATGAAATAGAAGCTGTGAGGACTCCCGTTGGCCAAATGCGAGGAAGCCGAGCAAATGATTGGAGATATGTCGGGGCAAGGTGGACTGCGCATCCTTCATAGCCCTTGGACATCGCCTGTTGTGCTTGTTAAGAATAAGGACGGGTCGACAAGATTTTGTGTGAACTATAGACAACTAAATGACGTGAACCAAAAATAATAGATACCCACTTCCAAGACTTGGCGAAACCTTAGATACACTTTCAGGGTTGCGATGGCTATCAACCATGGATTTAAAAAATGACTACTAGCAAGTGGATATGGAATCAAAGGACTGGGGAAAGACTGCTTTCATTATTGATACTGACCTCTGGAAATTTTCAGTCGTGTCATTTGGGCGTTGTAACGCTTGGCCACCTTCGAACATATAATGAATAATATCTTGTGCGAGCTCTCTTGGAAAGCGCGTCTTGTATATTTGTTTGAGGTGATCGTAATTGGGAGGTTGTTTGGACAATACTTGGGAAATTTATAAGAAGTGTTTTGTAGACTTAGAGAAGCCAATCTAAAACCGTTTCCAAGTTTACAAAATAACCAAGTCCTTGACCAAGCTGACTGAAGAAGAGCGTGATTAAGTGTGGTATGAAAATTGCAAAAATGAGTTCCAACAGCCGAAGCGTTTAATGCCAACCGTTTCGATCGTAAGTTACTCTCGGCCGGAAGGCAAATTTATTTTGGATACGGACGCAAACAGTGTCGCCATCGGAAGTGTAGAATCCCAGATACGAGACGGACAAGAGAGTACCACTGGCTACTTTATTAGGTACTCTCGAAACTGAAACGGAATTATTGCGCTACAAGAAGGGAACCGTGGGCTGTGGTAAAATCGTTAAGACACTTTTTTAAGTGCCTCTGTGGGGGAAAATTTCACCCGAGAACTGATCACACCGCTTTGAAGTGTCTGTTACAATTTGCAAATCCCGAAAAGCAATTCGCCAGATGGATAGAAAGGCTGCAGAAGTACGACTTCGACACGGAACACAGTGTTGATACAAGTCTTCATAATACAGATACGCTTTCGAGACAACCCTGCCTCAAAGACTAACCATTGCTTACGGTTAGAAACAAAGTGTGATGTATTTGGTCAGACTACCATAATCAATGACGATTGGCAGCATCAACAGTTGCGAAACAGAACAGAAAAATAACAAATATCTAAGTCTCATTCTGGGTTGGAAAGCAGAGGAGATTGTCCATCTTGGCAAGATATTGGTCCATTAAGTAGCACCCTACAGTCGTACTGGGTGCATGAGATTTCTTAAAGGTAGAGAATAGGATTTTGTTGCGATTCTTAGAGAATGGAACTGAATCCGTGAGTACGCCTCAGGTGGTGGTTACTAAAAACCGGATATCGAATGTTTTAGTACATCTACATAATGCGGTCTTGAGAAAACACTTTGACGTTAAAAAACTCTGGAGAAAGTCCGCGCAAAAGAGTGGTGCCGCAAGTGTCAGCTGTGTGTACAATTTACGAACCCGAAAGTTCCTATGAAGCAATACAAATCGATATAGCCGGTCCATTCCCTGAGACCAACTACGGTAATAAGTACATCTTGGTGGTCATGAACCGTTTACGAAGTTGACCGACGCGTAAGCTATACCAAAACCAAGAATCTGCAACCGTCGCTGACGTGCTGGTAAAGGAATTGTTTTGCTGTTTCAGAGTTCCTATAGAATTGCACGCCGATTAGGACAGAAATTTTTAGTCAGAGTTATTCCAAGAAATTTGGCGACTACTAGAGATAAGAAAGACCCGAACACCATTGCACAAACAATCTGATGGCTTGGTAGAGCGCATGATCTGCACCTTGTGTAAGTACCTTTCAAGCTGTTATCCAAAATTCGGAGATACTGGGACCAATATTTACATCTTGTTTTATTGGGCTATCAAACTTTGGTTCATGAGAGCACTGGATGGACACCTGTATGTGCTATGTTGGGACGCGAAATACGTCTACCATGTTATTTTTAGTTTGGATATAAGCCCGTAGATGACATCGTGGGGGAGAGCTACGTCGAGAAGCTCAAGCACAAGATACATGACGTACATGGTGACGTTAGGAAAAATATCTAACTTGTAAGTGATTGGATGAAAATCAAAGCGCAGAATTCTAGTTTTCAAGAGGGTGACCGCGTCAGACTATACAATCTCAGACGGATGCGTGAACTGTCGTCAAAGTTACAACCATTGGAAGGGTCAGTACGAAGTTATAAAAGGACAATCGTAGACGTAGTATATAGGATTCATAAGCTCCCAAAAGGAAGAACAATAGTGGTGCACGTACAGTGATTAGTACCCTACGATAGCGATGACACCGGTAATGCCGGAAAACCGCAAGCAGTGAGACGAACAAACAGTTACGCTTGTAAGGGTAAACGAAAGTCTGGACCGAGCTATGATTGGTTCGTGTCTCTGTATAGCAGTACAAGCAAAGCGAGATTTGGGGTAACGGAAGAAATTCAAGGTGACTTATTTAATATGCCGTCGAAAAACTCCCTGGAACATTGTGTAGCGGCCAATCTTGATATGTCAAGAGGACTTGCTCCGGTGTTCAAAAATAAACTTAGTGGTCTGGATCAACTTCGTTGACAATAACCAAAGGTAAAAAGGCGATATGGCTAAATAACCGAAATCGTGGCATTTGGTACCTGGTGACTTAGCAATGGTCTCCTGGTAAATACTAGAGGCGCTACTCCAGAAAGCCATGGTCTAGATCTTGCTGTGTGGTTATTATCCAAATGGTACGGTGTCCGCTAAGAATGGTGTTGTTTGCTACTTCTATCAGCATGGAAACTGCAGAAATGTTCCAACTATTTTTATCGCCACAAGGATTTCCAACGTCAAAGTCACAGAACGTTTTAGGACAGAACATCTTTAAGAAGGGGAAGTGTAAGGCCGCATCGCTTTTCCTTGAACCAGAGTAATACTTCAGAACATAAACGAAGCATCTTACATGAAGGATGATTTTAATAGACACCCAACGGCGGGACATCTTCAGATGGACTAAATTGGGCTTTACTAACCTTGAAATAGGAAACCTGTAGAATGTCACGTGTATAATTTCTGGTACATTCTTAAAATAACCTAAAACAATTGAATAAGGTATAAACCGCCGTTAAGAAGTTTCAAAGTTCAGCTCCAATTTGGAGCTATGATATTATAGTATTACGTTTGTAGTCGAGCTATATAGTTGTGATATAAAATAAGTAGTGGTTGTTACATTCCAAATTTAGAGATGTACACTTTTAAATTTGTGACTAAATTCCCGCCATTATTTTTAAAATAGACTTGTGCATTTCCGTCAATTCGGACAGTTGCGTTTGCGCAAAAGGAACGCGCAGACGCGGAGTGATAGTGCAAGTGCACGGTGTGTGACACAACATTATTAGTCAATAAGACGTCAAACGGTGACGTTTGCCTGTGTCTTTTCTTTTAGAATGTAGGTTCCTCTATCGTATCTCTACCTTCTAGTGTTCCCTACCTTTATTCCTTCGTCCTGCCTACGAACGAAGAAGAGGGAAGATGGTAAATCTGGTTTCAACGAGTGAATGACGTAACCCACCCCAAACAACTCCTAACAGACGAGATACCTAGAAATCAGCATGTCCCCTGCGCAAGGATGACCACGAAATCGTGAAGAGTTCCATATTTTTGGATGAGTGCTTTTTGTCTTTTTTAGGTGCAACTTGTATCATTGTAAACATATTTAGCATGTGATACAATTTGACACGTAATTATGTTATAATATCTTTGTTGTGCAATAATGTGAACGTGGATAGTATCAGTGTTGCCAACTGTGGTCGTGGCTCTGAACGCGCGACGCCGGGAGTGTAGCATGGTACATATCGTTAATATAAATTGCCCTATGTGATATAAATTATTGGAGTGATTGATATAAATTAATTATAGTGCTTTGATAGTAATTAAGAAGATAGCATTGTAGCTTTAAGAGGATTTGTACTGTTAGCGATTAGCTGGAAATCAATTGTCGTTCTTGCTTTAAGAATTTCACTGTTGGCTACAAGTATATAAAAAGGTTTGTGTAAAAGAATTTTCGTTACATTATTATTTTGACATGCGAGGCAATATCTTTGCTAATACCATTAAGATTGTCAATTAAAATTAATGCTTAAAAATGATAAAATAATTAACCACTATTTTGATACTGTACCTTTAGAGGCTCAAGTGGATCTGAATCATACCTTGCATAGCACAAACCATCTAAATAGTGACATTTTAATACAGATTTGTTTAAAACCGAACTGGTATCATTAGCACCATCTACTCTAAAAAACAAAATGTTACTAATATACTTTTAAAGTAGAGTGATAAATACCTGAAACTAAATATATTTGAAAACTTATTGTTAACAACAAAGCATACTCCCATTTCAGTCATAACCAACTTCCAATAGCTCATGTGTTTTGAATCACTTGTAACCAACGTACCAGTTAATTTAGGATGAACCTGCATTCCAACAAAATTAAAAATATAATACTGCTCTGTTATTTCTACTATGCAGTATTGAAAAACTGCAAAGTAAAGTACTCGTGCCGTGATAGACCCAACTATGTTATATGTATATTACCATACGATCAGGGTATTGGGCAGATCCGAGAAAGATTTTAAAACGAGTCAGTGCTTCGTCAACGGAAGAATGTGGCTTCCAACAAATACTCAAACACATGATATGAATGTTGCCGCGACTCCGTGCAGCGGACAGGTTCGCCTATTACTGCAAAACCCAAGGTTCCGGGTCCAATTCCTGACACGTTGTACTTGAAAAATGTTAGGTGAGCATTTCATACAAAAATATGTCCTCTTTCGGATGAGAGGTAAAATGGAGATTCCATGTGTGAGTGTTGTCACGCACGTTAAAGATCCCTATCTTGCTTGTAACAGCAAGGGTTCGGCAAAATTCAAAATTTCCCGGTAAAAAGAAACTCGCTTCGTGGCCAATGTAGTACTTTTGGGTGGAGTATTGGAAAATCAAATGTAGAGATAAATTATACTACCATCACAAAACAGCTTTTACAAGGCATTTCATCTTTCGTCGTTCAAATTCGAAGTTTTGGTTTAAACTGCAGAAGAACAGAAGCAAAAGAATATGTGGTTTTAGACACTTTTAGCACTACCATAATGTAATATGGGTTGGAGGGTCTTAATTTTGCATTATGTTCCAGGCAAGGATTTTGCAAAAAAAAGGAGGAAATTTTGTTATCTATTGAAATATTACCAGGAATAGAAGTTGAAAACTGCTTATTTCCCTGCCATGGTTCTCCTGTGCTGTATATTATAGAACATACACATTATATTTCAATCGATTTAGATTACTTGGGAACTGATATTCCGTCTAACATTTCAACTTATAATGGCCAGCATACGCTAAAATAGCTTCCACCGTGTCAAAAACTAGCTGATAAAAAGCTTATACTATTAAGCACAGTTGTTCACGCTTCTAGACACTATAAAGCATTTATGAAAAAACTTTCTTTTAATATTTGGCAGGTATACAATTCTTTCGCCAATACAGTTTCAAACGCTTCTGAAAATGAGGAAGTTTGGCTACACATGTTATTTTATGTGTGTTTCGACTAAGGTGTAATATAATTTTTTGTTTATAATAAACAAATGACCAATTGCCTACCTTCTAAAAAACTACTACGCACAATGCTAAATGAGGAAGTTGGTCAACGAAAAGTAATACGTTTTCAGCTAAATAGCAATGATTAATTGTATCTAGCATTGGGAAAGTAATTCGATTATAGTGAACGAAAATTAATTTAATTTGTTGGGTATTTTGTAAAGAGAAAAGCCAAAGACAGGTTGCTGTTATTACAGCTCATCAGACTGACGCATTTCTTTTTACAAAATAACCAACAATATAAATTAATTTTTGTTCACTATACTCAAATTACTTTTCCAATGCCAGACAAAATTATTCATTACCATTTAGCAAGAAGCGTATTAGTTTTGGTTAACCTACCTCATTTAGCATTGGGTGTACTTTCTTGGAAGGTTCGCCAGTGTTCAGTAGTTATTAAAATTTGGTCTGGCAATGTCATCTATACTATCATGTCGGAGATTTGCAAAAGTCACCAATAGTTAGTTGTTTACATTCAAGTATAGGGGCGCACGGAGAACATTTTGTACTTATTAATATACCAGGGTTTGTGTATAATTTAAGAACTTGGTTGGTTGTTTTGCAAAGAAAAAGCCCCAGTCTGACGAGCTGCAACTACAGAGAAACAGGTCATTAGCTTTTTTCTATGCAAAATAACCAACAATTTAAATTAATTTTCGTTCACTATACTCGAATTACTTTCCCAATGTCAAACAAAATTATTCATTATTATTTTTTGTTTGTTTAGATTTAGGTACATGTTTGAATACAAATAAAGCTATAATGCATTAAAGAATATAAATTAATCGCTAGTTTAATTATCTGCCAAAATTTGAAAACCAGTGTCAAAATTGTTGACGATTTTAAGAGTATACAAGCATTGCACTCTATGGAAAGTTTCTATATCAGGCGATGGGATTGTTCGTAAGTTGAATCAAATGTCAGAAATGGTGAATCAATCCTAAACAAACCCTATATAAACAATTTGCAACGAAAATTTTAAAACCTTGCATGGGTGGGGCTCGTGTGAAGTTAGCCACGCCCAACTTGATTTTTAAAAAATAGCTTCTGTGAACCAAACGACGAAAGTGACAACACAATCCAAACCGAACGTTAAACGAACGATTTGCAAATACCAAATTTTAAAAATTTTGCATGGGTTGTGTTTGCGTGAAGTTGACCGCCGTCCAATTTGATTTTTAAAAATCGGTTTTAATGGGCCTAAATAAATGGTGAAACAGTCTTAAACAAACGATTTGCAATGACCAAATTTTAGATCTTACATGGGCGAGGCTCGCTTGAAGTTGATCACGCCCAATTTGATTATTAAAATGACGAATCAAATCTGAGCAAACGCTAAACAAACGAACGGCATGCAGTTTTTAAATAGGGGTAATGGGCGGGGCCAGCTTCACGTTGAATTAAAACTATTTAAGCGTAAGGAATAATCTGTCTGAAATTTTTGTAACATTTTGCAATAAAACTATGTCGAAACGTAATAAGAGTAAAAACGTTCATGTAAGCGATTTTTACGAGGTCTTCAAGTGAAGACGAATTCTTCATCGATGTGAATCTACCAATATACGAAAAACATATTTCACAAGTTCCACCTTACCAAACAGAAGAACTAGATGAAGATAAATCACCCAAACATCAAGTAAGGATAAAAACCTTCCAATTAAAAAGCTAACACACCATAATAATCCTATAATAGTAGAATTTAATAATACTGGAACCTTTACAACCAACGAAACTGAAGAAATTAAAGAAAAAAGACCAAAATGTAAATCAAACTCAGAAAATAGTCCACTATTCAACAAAGCCAAAACTGAAATGAATAGTTCACCTCGGTCACACAATAGTTCCAATGACGATACGGAAACGGACATATTCAATGGAAGCTTCGAGACGCGCCAAAATGAAGACTGCGAAACAAATGTTATACAAGACAACACAAAGCAAAGATACAAATTTGGAAAAAGTGAAAGTTCCGTGCAATCCTTTTTAAATCATTTCCCGGCTTGTGAGTTACTTACTGAAAATAATAAAGTAAAATGTGATATGTGCACAAACAGAAATCACGAACCTAGTAAAAGAACTGTTTATATCAATACCACTAAACAACTTCTTATCTGCAATCCACCTGCTATATTGATTTTACATTTAAAACGATTTAAAGTCTTGAGATCCCAAACACCAAAGCTGAATAACATTGTTTCTTTTCCAACGCTCCTAGACTTAACGCCATTTTGCTCAAAACGATTCCCAACTTCTGTTACATGCCAAAATGGCAATGTAGCATTTTTAGATTTAGTTATAATTTACAAGTTAATTGCCGCGTATTTTTAAATTAATAACATTAAGTTTCGTCGTCGCGGACAGTCGCGTCTACGCAGAGTGAATGCGGGGGTACGCTAGTGTCGAAAGCGAGGATGAAGCCACGGGACGTGAACCAAGCAACAACTATCTGACGTGTGTGTGTGTGTGTGTTTTTCTCTTAGGAACAGGTATGTAGGTTCCCTGTACCTTACATTTTATTGTAGCTGGCACCTTATCTCTTTTCGACCCTCTACGAGTGCAGTAGAAGTTTAAGACTGATGGAAATCTAATATTCAACATGGCGTAACCCAACCTACAAATCACTGCTGGATCTTGAGATTTAAGTTCCGAGATGCCACCACGTGAGTAATTTGATTTTACTTAAATTGTGTTTGCAAATTTGACTTAAATAGCGATTGCATCACCCAATAACACGTGGTCGGTATATGTTATAAAATGGCGGGTAAAAGATGTAGTGTGTAAATATAACACTTCTCAGCGTTTATTTTAAATTAAACTAAAATTTTATATACACTATATGGTGTTGTAGAACAGGTTCAACTCAGGGTGGGCATTATGTCTCATATATAAAAGTAAAAACTCCGTTAGAAAAACGTTAGATACCGTTGGCAATTTTTATTCAAAAATTTAAAAAACTCTTTGCTTTCGCCATGTATGGGTGCCGAAGCCAACATTAAACACCTCCGGGAAAATGATACTTCGTTAGTGATCTCTACGTATCAGAATTGCCTGAAAAAAGGCCTCAATGCAAAGACATTTCTATTATTCTACGAACGAATCTTATAATATCAATTGCTTATAAGTTGCGTGAAGTTAGCCGCAACATTTTTGAATTTTTTAAAAATATTTATGTCATAATTAGGCGCCAATTAGGCGCCATTTTGCGCCGCTAAAACTAAATTTTGCGCCGTCTTGGCAAACAAGTTATTGATAAAATAAGATTTTTCCGGCCAAGTTCACGAAGCCGCACTTTTTTTCAATTTTCAGAAAATCTTTATTCCATAATTTAGCGCCAATTAGGCGCCATTTTGCGCCGTTAAAACGAAATTTTGCGCCCTCCTGTGTATCAAGTTATTCGCAATAAACTATTTTTCTGATCTCCAAAAACGTGAAGTTGGCCGCGACTTTTTCGAATTTTGAAAAAACTTTTGCACCACAATTAAGCGGTAATTAGGCGCCATTTTGCGCCGTTAAAACGAAATTTTGCGCCCTTCTGTGTAACAAGTTATTCGAAAAAAACCATTTCCCCAAACTAGCCCAAAATCGTGAAGTTGGCCGCGACTTTTTTGAATTTTGAAAAAAAATTTGTACCACAATTAAGCGGTAATTATGCGCCATTTTGCGCCGTTGAAACGAAATTTTGCGCCTTCCTGTGTAACAAGTTAATCGAAATAAACTATTTTTCTAAGCGACCTAAAATCGTGAAGTTGGCCGCGACTTTTTCGAATTTTGAAACAATTTTTGTACCAAATTTAAGCGGTAATTAGGCGCCATTTTGCGCCGTTGAAACAAAATTTTGCGCCTTCCTGTGTAACAAGTTATTCGAAATAAACTATTTTTATAAGCGACCTAAAATCGTGAAGTTGGCCGCGACTTTTTCGAATTTTGAAAAAATTTTTGTACCACAATTAAGCGGTAATTATGCGCCATTTTGCGCCGTTGAAACGAAATTTTGCGCCCTCCTGTGTAACAAGTTATTTGAAAAAACAATTTCTCCATACTACCCAAAATCGTGAAGTTGGCCACGACTTTTTCGAATTTTGAAAAAAATTTTGTACCAAATTTAAGCGGTAATTAGGCGCCTTTTTGCGCCGTTGAAACAAAATTTTGCGCCTTCCTGTGTAACAAGTTATTCGAAATAAACTATTTTTCTAAGCGACCTAAAATCGTGAAGTTGGCCGCGACTTTTTCGAATTTTGAAAAATTTTGTACCACAATTAAGCGGTAATTATGCGCCATTTGCGCCGTTGAAACGAAATTTTGCGCCCTCCTGTGTAACAAGTTATTTGAAAAACATTTCTCCATACTACCCAAAATCGTGAAGTTGGCCACGACTTTTTCGAATTTTGAAAAAATTTTGTACCAAATTTAAGCGGTAATTAGCGCCTTTTGCGCCGTTGAAACAAATTTTGCGCCTTCCTGTGTAACAAGTTATTCGAAATTAACTATTTTTATAAGCGACCTAAAATCGTGAAGTTGGCCGCGACTTTTTCGAATTTTGAAAAAATTTTTGTACCACAATTAAGCGGTAATTATGCGCCATTTTGCGCCGTTAAAACGAAATTTTGCGCCCTCCTGTGTAACAAGTTATTTGAAGAAAGCTCTAGAAATTAGTATAAATCAAGATATGAATGTATATACAGATCGGAAAAATGGTTTTTTTCAAATAACTTGTTACACACGAGGGCGCAAAATTTGTTTTAACGGCGCAAAATGGCGCTAATTACCGCTTAATTGTGGTACAACAATTTTTCAAAATTCAAAGAAGTCGCGGTCAACTTCACGATTTTGGCTAGTTTGGAGTAATAGTTTTTAAATAACTTCTTACACAGGAGGGCGCAAAATTTCGTTTCAACGGCGCGAAATGGCGCCTAATTACCGCTTAATTGTGGTACAAATTTTTTTTCAAAATTCAAAGAAGTCGCGGCCAACTTCACAATTTTGGCTAGTTGGAGAAATAGTTTTAAATAACTTCTTACACAGAAGGACGCAAAATTTCGTTTCAACGGCGCAAAATGCATTACGCTTAAATTTGGTGCAAATTTTTTCAAAATTCAAAAGTTGCGGCCAACTTCACGCTTTCAGGTAGTTCAGAAAAATAGTTTATTGCGAATAACTTGTTGCACATGAGGGCGCAAAATTTCGTTTCAACGGCGCAAAATGGCGCCAATTTGCGCTAAATTATAGAATAAAGATTTTCTGAAAATTGGAAAAAGTGCGGCTTCGTGAACTTGGCCGGAAAAATCTTATTTTATTAATAACTTGTTTGCCAAGACGGCGCAAAATTTAGTTTTAGCGGCGCAAAATGGCGCCTAATTGGCGCCTAATTATGACAAATATTTTTGAATAATTCAAAAATGTGGCGGCCAACTTCACGCACCTACTGGGTGTAAATCTGTTTGGCTTGACTTTGTTTTAGAAAGACACTTTTATTCGGGGGTCGTATATATATTTCAATTCAGCATGTTCCCCTGAGTCTAACGACATACGACTTTTAGTGCGGAAATTTTTTTTTAGCTAAAAATTAATTTAAATTAACTGCGCATGCGCGGAAATTATGCGCATGCGCAGATCAAAAGATTAGCTGCGCATGAATACAATTTGGGGAGGCCGCCGTCTGTCTTAACGTCGGTTTGTGTTTACGTTTTGAAGAGAGTGGTTGGTATTTCATTTCATAAGCTCAAGTAAGAAAGAACTTATGCTTGACCTTTGTTACGAGTTCAAATTTAAGTTCTTTAGATCATGGAGAATTACGCTATAAATTGGAACTATAGCAGGCTACCGATTTGCAAAGAACAAGGATTGGCTCCCCTAATTATTTTATAGAGAAATGGTAAAGGAATAATTTGTTAAAAATGAAATGCTGCTTCTGTTAATGTATTTACATTTCAAGTTCATTAAGCCATTTTCAAGAAATTCTGGAAAAAGGTTTCTGTTTTTAAACACTTTTTTGACCAAACTTGTGAGCTAGGAGTTTGAAATTTGGTACACAAGTTGCAGTGAGTGCATATTCAAATATATTAAATTTTGACGGAGATTATCATCGCCAAATTTTAAGCTCAAGCTATTGTGGAAATTAAGGTTATGCCTGAATAAAATATTGTAATTAACTTTTTGAAATATTAGATAAAAGAGATTTTACAACTATAGGGTGGATGATACAGATATTTATGTATCGAATACCGATACGCAATATATCGATACGTATCGGCGTACCGGTATCGATACAGCTTATACAACTTATACACGAAACAAGGTTTTTAAGCATTTTATCAAAATAATTCCATAAAATACTTTATTACTATGCTCAGATGCAATTAATTAAAGAAGCAAGAACATATAGATGTCTCATGCACTACAATGTACTTATGTCACAAAGTAAATTTAAAAATGTATAATACATCCTACACCAGATGATTCAGTGAAAAAATTTATGTTTATAGTTAACCAATCCCAGATTGTTAGAATGCTATGTAAAAAAAAACGCATTTCAAGAGTATCGCTGTATAAAGGTACATACGTATCTATACGTTATATTACCGTACAATAAAAAATGCTAAATCAGTATTCCATACAGATTAATTTTCTTACTTAGGCGTCAGAATGAAAGTTGGTGACGGCTACGAAACTGCAAGCCATCAGAAACCAAAGACATTCGTTATCACGCATTTGATTGCTTACATTGTAATACTTATACAGTTTAGCAGATCCACTTTTTTAAATGTGAATGTTTGTAATTTGTAGTTTATATTAATAGAATATAGATACAAAAGAATATCTGAAGGCCCATGGCTACCATAAATACAAAGCTTTAGGCTTATTAGATGCCTGTGAAGAATTCCCAATTTTTAAAATTAAGTATATCTTGAAATCGTTGATCCAGGACCTCGGTAAAGTTGGCCCCGCGCATGCAAGATTTTAAAATTTGGTCGCTGCTGATCGTTTAGCGTTTGTTTAGGTTTGTTTTACCATTTTCGACATTTGTTTAGGCCTATAGTTGCGCGTATTTTTAAAAATCAAATTGGATGGGACCAAATCGCACCAACCCCGTCCTTGCCAGATTTTAAAATTTTGTCATTACAAATTGTTTGTTTAGGATTGTTTGCCATTTTGAAGGACTGTTTAGGCCTATAGATGCGCGAATTTTTAAAAATCAAATTGCATGTGGTCTTATTGGCACCAACCCCGTCCTTGCAATATTTTAAAATGTTGTCATGACAAATCGTTTGTTTAGCGTTTCTTTAGGATTGTTTCGCCATCTTGAAGAGGTGGGTCAAGTTGCCCCCCCCCTTTCAGTTTTCAAATTTTTTTCTTTCTCACCAATTGTGCTCGTCTTGTGCTCAATTGTGCAGGTGTTTGTTTCAATTGTGTTCATTTACTTTTGGCGAAAAATTGTAAACAAATCCGGGGGTCAAGTTGACCTCCCCCGTTTCTTTCGACTTCTTCAATTTTTTTAAATTCCATTGACTTGTGTTCGTTTTGTGCTCAATTGTGCCGGTGTTTGTTTGAATTGTGTTCATTTGCTTATAAGCGAAAAATTAAAACAAATGCCAGGTTGACCGCTAGCCCTCCGTGTTATTTTGATTTTCAATTTTTGTTAAGTTCATTAAATTGTGCTCATTTTGTGCTCAAATCTAATGGTGTTGGTTTGAATTGTGCTCATTTGCTTATAGCGAAAAAATAAAAACAAATCAGGGGAGGGGATCGCTAGCTCCGCTTTCTTTCACTTTGTCAGTTTTTCTTATTCCATTAAATTGTGCTTATTTTGTGCTCAACTGCGCCGGTGTTTGAAGAAAAATTCAAATAAACCACCATTTTTTTTGGCTAACTGAATGTGTTCAATTAAACTTTGTGTCATTGTGAAGCACCTCCGTGAAAACCGCATGTATCTATCTTTATTTGCTTAAAAGTTGAAAGCTCTTGCAGTTTTCGCAAATATAGTGGGACCGGTAGTTACCGAATTGTTATTTTTAAAATTATTTTTATAAAGTTTTGTTACTAATGTTACTTGTGTTTTTATCGATGAAAACTGACTTTCTGGGTTTATATTCTATAAGTTTGCTTATATTACATACGTTGCTTCAATTGGTTTTGCGAATTTTATAGTATCCGTAAACAAAAGGAAAAATTTATAGTTGCGTGAAGTTGGCCGCAACATTTTTGAATTACACAAGAGGGCGCAAAATTTTGTTTCAACGGCGCAACATGGCGCCTAATTGTGGTACAAAATATTTTTCAAAATTCAAAAAAGTCGCGGCCAACGATTTTGGCTAGTTTGGAGAAATAGTTTTTTTTAAATTACTTCTTACACAGAAGGGCGCAAAATTTTGTTTCAACGGCGCAAAATGGCGCCTAATTACCGCTTAATTGTGGTACAAAATTTTTTTCAAAATACAAAAAAGTCGCGGCCAACTTCACGATTTTGGGCTAGTTTGGAGAAATGGTTTTTTTCGAATAACTTGTTACACAGAAGGGCGCAAAATTTCGTTTTAACGGCGCAAAATGGCGCCTAATTACCGCTTAAATTTGGTACAAAATTTTTTTCAAAATTCGAAAAAGTCGCGGCCAACTTCACGATTTTGGGTAGTATGGAGAAATAGTTTTTTTCAAATAACTTGTTACACAGGAGGGCGCAAAATTTCGTTTTAACGGCGCAAAATAGCGCATAATTACTGCTTAATTGTGGTACAAAAATTTTTTCAAAATTCAAAAAAGTCGCGGCCAACTTCACGATTTTGGGTAGTATGGAGAAATAGTTTTTTTCAAATAACTTGTTACACATAAGGGCGCAAAATTTCGTTTCAACGGCGCAAAATGGCGCATAATTACCGCTTAATTGTGGTACAAAATTTTTTTCAAAATTCAAAAAAGTCGCGGCCAACTTCACGATTTTGGGCTAGTTTGGAGAAATGGTTTTTATCGAATAACTTGTTACACAGAAGGGCGCAAAATTTCGTTTTAACGGCGCAAAATGGCGCCTAATTACCGCTTAATTGTGGTGCAAAATTTTTTTCAAAATTCGAAAAAGTCGCGGCCAACTTCACGTTTTTGGAGTTCAGAAAAATAGTTTATTGCGAATAACTTGGTACACAAGAGGGCGCAAAATTTCGTTTCAACGGCGCAAAATGGCGCCTAATTGGCGCTAACTTATGGAATAAAAATTTTCTGAAAATTGAAAAAAAGTGCGGCTTCGTGAACTTGGCCGAAAAAATCTTATTATATCAATAACTTGTTTGCCAAGACGGCGCAAAATTTAGTTTTAGCGGCGCAAAATGGCGCCTAATTGGCGCCTAATTATGACATAAATATTTTTAAAAAATTCAAAAATGTTGCGGATAACTTCACGCACCTTTGCTTATAGCTACATTATGTAATATTACAAGATATGTTTAATCATTGTAATATTTGTATTTATTTTTATTATATATACATTTATTCTTTATAAAAAAAAGGTATAATTCACCTTTATTGCAAGCTCAAGAAGGTTAACGTTATTTAATGCTTTATCGTGCTCGTACGGTGTAAAGTCCAGCATGGTTTCATAGGATGCGTTTGCAACTACTTTAACAAAATTTTCATAATAGTCATACCTTGGGTCAGATATATTAATGCCCCATTTACTGTAATTTTAACATTAATAGTATGTACAGCATAGACAACTACCTACTCGATAATGTAATCTGCTACTAGATCGCTGTCAGCTTTATGGTCAAAACAACCAGTAGCTGAAGGGAGTGCATTTCTCCAGTTCCTGAAATCCTTTTGTATACTTACAACAGTAGGATTTGCATTATATCTGCTCC
Organism: Platerodrilus igneus; assembly: GCA_036346225.1. NCBI lineage: Eukaryota > Metazoa > Arthropoda > Insecta > Coleoptera > Lycidae > Platerodrilus > Platerodrilus igneus. Next base: position 3,237,758 of record JARFIW010000753.1, read on the forward strand.
AGTTAGATATGGTTAATGACATAGCTCCGATACATGATAATGTCAGCATAGTTATCCAGAAAAGCCTAGTGTTAAAAATTCTTTCAGCCCCTGCAATTATGGTCTGATGTTTACCTCTCTAAGAAATAGATGTTAGCGGCAGCAATGAAAGGAATTCCATGAATCGTTGTTTCTTTTGCAATTGAAGCAAAGGTTTTTTGCACTTCGTGTCTCTTATTCTTTTTGTTCATTACTCAGCTACAATACCGCATTAATGTTTAACTTAACGGATAGTGTAAACTGGTGTGTAGAAAGGTTCTAGAATTACTGCTAGGTTCGTATAATGGATCAATCAATAGCTGATGTGTTTTATTCATATTGCTTAGATATAAATTGTGATAAAAAGTATTAAAGTTACATAATATTATTTCGTATAGCTACAATATAATCTATAAAATAATTATTAGCCGATTTTCCTCTAACAAAAGAAATTATTATTAGTGTTGGTAAAAAGGTTTTAAAACTATAAAATTCGGATCACTTAATTGTATTGCTATACAGTGCGTTCATTAAGTCGCGCACATCAAAAAGGTTGTAATGTATTTGATTTATTATTATTTATTTATTATTGTTATAACTTTTATAAACATATATACTTATTTCCAACATTTGATGTCTTATAACATATGTTCAAATTGACTGCCTTGTCCATTAATACACGCACGAATTCGTTTTACCACGTTTGTTGACACTTTGTGGAGTACTCTTACTAAATTATATCTTACACGATTACTACTACTGTAGGGGTTATTTGAATAATTAAAGTAACCCGTGGGTTCTTTAATACTCCCAAATAGAACCAGTGAACTTTAAGGAAGGATTTCCTTAAAATGATGGAACGCAAATGTCTTCCGACTATGCTAGGGGTCTATTCCTCGGGTAGAGCTTATGAGGATTGGTCGTGGTTCTTTTTACAAAACATTATTTGCTTACTAGGGCTTGATTCATACCAAAACAAGGGTTTAGGGAGGGCGCCACCAAGTTGTTAGATTTGAAACACAGGGTTTTCCTAAGGGGGACTTGGAAGTCCTTAGAGAGGAATATCGTATTAACTGCTTACGCAGGAGCTGTAAAGAAAATTGAATTAAATTAACTAAGTGAGGACACAAGAGGTATACTCTTGCTACCTCATATTAAATAATATAGCTGAACAGATTAATTATGCACGGAATTTTATAAGCACAAACATTAGGCATCAAATTCTGAAAGAGCAATTAAAGCTTCTTTGTTAAATCGGAGCTACACTTATCATTCCTCGAAGGTATTTATGCCTTTTGTTCATTGACCTGGTTTCACTATTTCTGAACTCACTTGTTCAAAATAAAACAATTAATTAAGAGAATTAAATGGCGATTTTTTTAAAAAAAAAAAAAAAAAAAAAAAAAAAAAAAAGAACATTGATTCCATAAGAGGTAAGCTACTCTGATTTAAAAACAATAGTTCTTTAAGTTTATGGCTGTAAATTTATGAGTACTTGATGGTGTACAAGTCCGAATAATTATTGTATTCAAATTTATATTATAGAAGAGAGTGGAATTATAATTTATATGAATAATATGGATAAAATTAGAAAACTTGACATTACAGGAAAAATCAAAAGTGACATACCTCAAAACCTAGAAAATGGCAATATATGCAAAATATGTAACAAGAAATTTAAAAATGAAAGAGGAGTTAAAATTCATACAAGAACAGCTCATAGAGAATTCAACAACATAAAAACAAATTTTGATGTGAACAAAAATCCAAGCGCTAACGACGAAAGTAGAAACCCACCGAGCGATGATAAGGAAATATGGAATCTGAATTGTGTTTTAGCATCCCTAAAACGAAACGGTAATGTAATAAAACGTATTCCAAAAGTGTTAGACCGCAAGTTGCTATGAAATTAACTGAAGTCATAGATGAATGTGTAAAATTAAATTCAGTGTCAGCTTGGAAAGACCTTTTTGTTCCCATATAAAATATTGGCTATTCCAAATTTACGATCAAAAATAAATCAGATACCGTTACAAAAAATTTTAGATAATATAAAAATATTCTATTCCAGATCAAGTTGAGACTCATACAAAAAAAGTTTTACTTAATAAATGGATCTCAAAAAGTCATTTCTAAAGTTTCAGATGGTGACCTATCATCTGCTATCAAAATTTTGTGTTCAAATGAAACCTTTTCAGATTATGACAACGCTACACTTGAAAATTTAAAATTAAAACATCCAAAATCTACCACAACATACCCAAACTTCGACACATTGTAATTTAGTCATTTCCGATAAAGATACTCTATTGGCAATAAAATCCTTCAAAACCAGCTCGGCTGGTGGTATGGATTCACTTCGCCCCTCACACCTACAAGACCTTATAAGTTTTTCAACAGGGATTCATGCACAGAATCTTTTGAAATCAATAACATCATTATGCAATCTGATGCTATCTGGAAATATAACAAACGACATATGCCCAATTTTATACGGAGCATCATTATGCGCTATAAAAAAGAAATACGGTGGGATTAGACCGATTGCAATAGGTACTGTCTACCGTAGGTTAACATCTAAAATATGCTGTAAACACATAAATGAAAACTTAGGGAAATTATTTAGACCATTACAATTCGGTTTTGCAACCCTAAATGGCTGCGAAATTGTAGCTCACGCTGCTCGCATATGTTTAAATAACTTTCAGGAAGAAAAAATATTATTGAAAATAGACTTTAAAAACGCTTTTAATTCGATACATAGACATACAATTTTTGATAAAATTCATAAACATACTCCAAATTTGTCCGCCTATATAAGACAATGCTATGAACACTCTTCGTTTCTCTCTTTTGACAAAATATCATTTATTCAGAAAGGGGACTACAACAAGGAGATCCTCTAGGACCGCCCCTATTTTGTTTAGCAATTAACGACTTAATTAAATGTATAAACACAGAGTTTAATGTATGGTATTTAGACGATGGTTGCATCGGCGGCAATATTATATCGGTTTTGAGAACTTTAAAACAATAATTGAAAATTCCAAATCTATCGGATTAGAAATTAATTTTGAAAATGCGAATTACTAAACATTTCACCAAAGAATAGAAAATACATTCAAGAGCTATTCAACTCTATTGCCCCAAATATTGCCATACCAGATAAAAATAATTGGACCCTACTTGGAGCACCTCTTTGTGCAGAATCAATCTCCAACTGTATAAATAAAAATTGATTCATTATCAATAATGGCCGATCGACTACGATCCAATATGATCCCGTCGCATATATCATTCTTCCTACTTAAAAATTGCTTTGCCATTCCCAAACTGACATACATTCTAAGATGTAGTCCAACCTGGATATACCCGGACATATTAAGTTCCTTCGACAATTTACTACACAATACTCTAGAGGAAATCCTAAACATCAAACTTAATCCAACCGAATGGGCACAAGCTTCATTACCTATTAAAAGAGGTGGGCTAGGAATCCGAACGGCCCATTCACTTGCGTTACCAACATTTTTATCTTCAATTAATGCATCCTGGCTTCTAATTCAAAATATCTTTTTAAATTTCGAAAATGTTCCGAACGAAACTCTACATTTAGAGACAGAAAATTTATGGAAATCTAAAACAAAATAACTAATATAACACACAACAAATCTATCCAGAAAGAATGGGACATACCTTTATTAGATATTGCTTCAAAAAATATGCTTGAATCTGCTTCAAATCATATACATAAGGCACGCATTCTTGCAGTTTCATCAAAATACTCAGGTATTTGGCTAGAAGCTCTACCGTCGGCTTCATTAGGGACTTTATTAGACAACAATTCTTTTAGAATTGCCGCAGGACTTAGATTAGGCGCGAAGTTATGCACACCACATACATGCATCTGCGGAACTGAAGTAAATGAATTAGCTATTCATGGACTTAGTTGTCGTCTTAGCGCAGGCCGTCACGTACGTCATAATATCATAAATGACCTAATTAAACGAGCGCTAGTTTCGGCTGACGTTCCTTCTATCCTTGAACCTTATTATTTATTCAGAGATGACGGCAAAGGCCAGACGGAATTAGTTTAATACCATGGAAGTTAGGAAAGCAGCAATTTGGGATTTTACTTGTTGTGACACACTTGCTCCCTCACATGTAACTGCTTGTTCACATAAACCCGGTTCTGCAGCAATTACCGGAGAAAACATAAAATTAAAAAAAATATTCTTCCTTATCAGATCTTTATCTATTTTATCCAGTTTCGATCGAAACCTTCGGAACCTTTGGAGAACTAGGATTAAATTTCTTAAAAGAAATAGGTAAAAGAATTACACACAATACATACGACAATAGAGCGACTAACTTCCTGTTACAGAGGATTGCTTTAGCAATTCAAAGAGGAAACGCTATTTCTGTTCTCGGAACAATCCCACCATCTAAAAATCTAAAAGAATTTTCTTTTTTTACCCTCAAAATCTTTAGATAATAACACGTACACTAAAAACAATAATAAAACAGATCCAATCGTTAAACATGTATCTGATTTATTTTACTCAGATTTAATTAGAAACCAGAAGAATGACCATAGATCTCTTAGTATAAACAACCTAAAGGAAAACGTTAATGTTTCAAAAACAAACAATACAATGAATAATGAATTCACATCCAAAAGAGAAAGTATTAAAGATAAAAAAATGGGAGAAACAAAAATACAAAAAGAACTTACTGTAAATTTTCCAAGAACACGTGGTTTAAAAATTTAGGCAATACTTGCTTTTCAATTCCGTTATACAATGTCTTGGACAAACACCATACTTATTACAATTACTTCTTGAAAATTCAAATTCAGAACAATATTTCCAATCACCTAATTCATTTGATGAAGGTTTTGAAAAAGGGCACCCTTTAAAACACATTTTAGCACAAACGCTAAAAGAATTACTAAATGGTAAACCAGAAATATATAACCCCAGTATACTGCTTTCAAGACTTAAGCAAACAATGCCACAGTTTGCTGAAACAAACAACACGACTCACATGAATTGCTACGACATCTGTTAGAAGCAATACGTGAAGATCATTTAAGAAATTATCAAGCAGTAATTTTACAAAAAACGGAACTAAATATAAAAATAAATCCCTCATGTATTGAAAAATATAGAGAAGGTATACAAATTTATGAACAGCAGAACTTTGAGCTATTATTACCCACTGAACAGGTATTTCGAGGCACATTAATTAGTACAATTCAGTGCCAAGATTGCAACCACATTTCACATCGAGATGAACCCTTCCTTGATCTGAGCTTACCAATATCAGAAAAACAAATTTCTCCATTATTTCATCACAAAATAAAAGAATTTGACGAACATAAATCATCACAACACCAAATAAAGAAAGAAAACTTATAATTAAAGAATCTCACAGAAAACAACAAAAGTGCTCTAATCAAGTAGGATCTACTGGCAACCAAACTGTCACCAGCCGAATTGAAAAATATAAAGAAAGCAATCCAAAAGGCCAATCTTACATTAATAGAGAAGATACCATCGACAGAAATACATCCTTATTTAATGACAGCAAGCAAATACATAATGTCTATGAAGATTTTGATATATACAAAGATGAAAAAACAGATGAAGAACATTATATAAACGATACATATAGAAATACTACAGTTCCAAAATATCAATTTGAAAAAACTGATTACTCCGTACAATCTTGTTTAAACCAATTTACTGCATGTGAGTTACTTACCGGAAATAATAAAATAGTCTGTGATTGGTGCACAAAGAGACAAGTTGGACCTGATAAAAAAAATGTTTATACCAATGCCATTAAGCAAATTTTAATCAACATTCCACCTCCTGTATTGATTTTACATTTAAAAAGATTTCAAACACTAAGGTTTCGGTCAACAAAATTGAATGACCAAGTATCGTTCCCTATATTACTGGATTTAACACCATTTTGCTTAAAAGAATGTCAAAACCTTCAAGGGCTGAACTTTAATCAATCCAAAGTACTATACACATTATACGGAGTTATACAGCATAACGGTTCTATTCATCATGGACACTATGTCGCATATGTAAAAGTAAGAACGACGTTAGATAACGACAGTCACCGTTGGCAATTCCTACCTAAAAATAAAAAACATTTATTGTTTTCACAACTCAAAACCACAAAAAGTAACACTGACATTTCAATGGGAAAATGGTATTATATTAATGACTCAAATATTTCCGAAGTGCCTGAAAAAAAAGTCCTTGAGACACAGGCATATTTATTATTCTATGAACGAATATTGTAATGTTTTTACTTTAACTAATTGTATATGTATGTAATGTAGTTATTATTTAAAATAAAAAAATGTGTTAGTTGGTTAAAAAAAAAAAAAAAAAAAGATTAAAAGTTGTTTCGTGACAAAAATAGTATATACAAAATTTACATTTAAAAAGGTTAATATAATTTCTTCTACTCTGAGGTAGAACTATGAATTTGAATGAAATATCAAGAACTTTAAGCGTTTCTTTTTACTACCAAAAATTAACTCAAATGTATTTGAAAATATCGAAAATGTCTATTAATTCAATGTTCAAAAGCTGTAACTAAAATTATACAAAGATGAAACTTTAATCAGAACTTAATGGAGATCCTTAATTTCGTTAATAATAATAATAATAAATGTTATTACACTGCATTTATATTGGCAATAAAAATTCATCAAAGTCCTTTCTAGTTTGTTAAACAAAATAATAGTTATAGGTCATTGTTACAACCTTCACGGTTTCTGGATGTTGGTTGCCTTTGTGGCACCTTGTGCGCAGGCATGTGTTATAAGCCCTTGCTTGAACAGTTCAGTTGCATTTAGACCTTTAAGCACGCTGCTGCGTAGTAATAACTGTAACTCATCATTATACGATACAGTGCACTACAATTTTAAATAAATAAGTTCTTACACTTGTTGTTTATATTATTTATCAATCAGCCAAAGCTGCAGTGAGAATTTCCATTCTGTGCTGCACGCATCAGTCATCACAAAGTTATTTTTCTGGTGTAGCCTTGTATCAAAGTTCGCCAAGTGCGGACGTGATGTAAGAATAATATAAATTTCTTACCTCATTTCCACAGGTTTTTGTTTGTGTGCCAGCGTTACATCGTGTTAGGGCAGATGTTTATACATACGGTCTCTGGACAAACAAATGACGTCGCCTTCACGTATTGTACTGCAATTAACCAGCTGCGTGATTTTTGTACCTGACCATATGAGCTTAAAGCGTATTTCATATACGCAACAACGGGACAAACCAAAATCCATTCCAAAGGTTATCACAAAAATGCAAAACTTCGACTATATTTGGATCGTTACCAAAATAATTATCTTCGTGAAGTTATCCACATAGTTACTTGTAAATTCATCCTAGCAATTTCAAAAAGACCATTATTGTTAATTATTGGACGTTAGATTGAAACCAAAAAATTGCTATCTACATTGGAGAACCTTGCGGTGAAATTTCATCCCAGAACATTTCATTAGATCCAACTATTATAGTAAAGTTGAAGGACGTTCATGCTAGACCAATATTTTCTTATCGCTACTTCGAAGTAATTGAACTGTAAACTCGATAATCGTAAATGCAAAGAAAGGATCCATATAATCTTATAACATAAAATTTAAGCGCGCTAAATTTTATAAAACCAGATAAAACGGAATCATACTAACGAAGGAATATACTAAAAGAGTATTCAAAGGAACATTCAAAAAAGTTTTCAAAAGAATTTCCAAAAGAACATTTAAAAATGGTTTTCAAAAGGGTATTCAAAGGAACATTCAAAAGAGCGCTACAACAAAATTATTTAGGTTGTTTAGGAGATTATATTTAATTGCTTACCATTATTAAAAAACACTATGTCAAGTGTTTATTACACTTGAGCTTCACAAAGGCGTAAAGCCACAAGCAAATTACTCGCTAGAACTCTCAGATTCTCCATGGTACCTTCGTGCCAAGTGTTCTAGCTAAAGTGACCGTTGACACATTGTGCACGAAATAGGAAAGGTGTTTGGCCTTGAAATATTTGTACAATAGTTAGCGCCTGATGTTAGCAACCAAACTAGCATCTGTGTATTGTGGTCAGACCACATGATCCCAATACGGATATTGATTTAATTGACGATGTCTACTGGTTTAATGGAACAGAGAAAAAGATGTATTTAACTAATAATTTATTGGTGCTTTGTAGTGTTTAAAAAAACTGTTATAGTACGCCTACACTAATTTTGTTAATCTCCGCTATAATGTTCATTTTCAGTTCATTCAATGAATGAGGCCTATTTTTATAAACCCTTCCTTTAAGATAACTCGACAGAAAAAATCTGAAGGCGTTAAATCGGGAGATCGTGGGGGCCATAACCCTTTACAGATTATACGCTCGCCAAAAGACTCATGTAAGAAACTTATTGTTTCATTGGACGTGTGACATGTGGCACTGTCCTGTTGGAACCAACAATTACGTTCATCGGTTTCAAGCAACGAAATAAACTGTGTAATTATGTCTTTGTATACACCACTGTTCACTGTAGTTTCAAAGAAAATAGGCCCCACTATTTGGCGACGTGATACGGCACACCACACTCTAATTTTCAGACAGTGCAATGCATTTTCATGAAAAACTTGAAGATTTTCAGTTGACTAGATTCTTATGTTTTGGCTATTCACATATTCACTAAGGTGGAACCAAGCCCCATCACTGAAGAAAACACGGTTTAGCTCTCCAATTCCATGGTTGTCGACGATGGATCGAAACCATCTACAGTAAACAAGGCGCTTTGCTTTGTCTGGATCTTTCAATTCCTGAACACTGCGAACACGATTTGCACGAAATTTTAACTGTTTCATAGCTTTCTGAGCATTACCCCATGAAATTAGTGATTGTATTGATAGTGTTCGTAGACTTTTTGAAGGCGAGTGCTACATAACATTTCTAACCTCAGCCAGTTTAGCGTCAGTTAAAATGACTGGTCTCCCTGATCTCTTTTTGTCTGCAACTGATCCGGTTTCACGGAAACGTCGGATTAATCTGGTTAAGGTCGACTTGTTAGGTACACTTGCATTCGGATATGTTACATAAAATTGATCAATAACAAATTCATATGAATGGCTGGTAAAATACTGTTCAAGAAGGAACACTCGTTGCTCTTGGGAACACAACATGTTTACCTTATCGTAATCTAGACAATACTGCAGACCTGTTGTAACCTGTATACACAATAATGAGTTTACATCTATTGTTTATATTACCAGTGGTGCTGTTTTGCGGTAGCCACTAGAACTAATATAAAAACCTACTATTTACAGACTCGTTTATTTGGATGTGTGCGACTTAATGAACGCACTGTATTTCTAGCCACTCTAATGATATTGATTTAAAAAGATGTCTTGCTGATATGATTATCCTGTCAACGTTAAATAATGTCGCATAAATTGTTTGCTCCCAGGAAAAATATTTACTAATAAAGCTTCTTATTGTAATATTTAGAAACTAAATTTAAATTAATTAAATTTCAATAAAATTTATATTTGATAAGGAACTGTTTCTAATAAATTGCAGATCAAGCATGAAATAAATTGTCAATATTGTTTCAACACTTCATCTTCTACTCTAAACCTTTCAAAAGTGCATTTAAATAACTTTTAATAATTAATCCTTTGAACTTTCATTAAATGAATCTAATTTAGTTGTATGAACATATTTTGCTTTAAATTACCCCACAATATAACAGAAAATAAAATTAATCAGAAATACTAACTACAGTCCATTGAAAATAACTTTAAGGTGACGTCAAATGTAGTAATAAAGGGTGGGTAACTGTATGCCAATGAATACCTAGAATTATGCTTGAAGAATATTGTCATTTAAGACAATATAGGTTAGAGTTTTGTTCGGTGTTGCCATCAATTTTTCTTGCAAATCCAAGCCTTTGTCTTTCGATATCCTGTCATTTTGTTGTCTTGTTGGTTCTTGTTTATTTTTGTTTTCATCGTTTATGTTCTTGGATATTTTATAAAACAGTTCTAAACAGAACTAAAATATATTATTTGAATTGCGAATACATAATATATATATATATATATATATATATATATATATATATATATAAAATTTTCACAATGTCTAAACCATTGAATACGCGAGTTACTTATCCAGGTATAATTAAATGGAAGTATTGAATCTTAACTTAACTTGCAACATTGTATAATTCAAGGATAAATAATAAAAGGTTAATAGAGGTCAGACAGAAGACATGAGAACGGGTGTGAATACAATGTATTCCAGACGTAACCTGATTCTGCAGGTGCAGGTCACAATAGACTTTAAGAAACTTATTGTTAGAATTAAGATTGTTACTTTGTACTAATGAATAAAGAAATAAGCAGACATGAGCTCTGCAGATCCCACGAGCAATGTGAGGGGCAGGGACAACATAAATACCCTGGAGAGCCCAAGGAGGTCAGTCAGTCCTGAGCTTTACAACTTTAGTATTGTTGGTTGTTTAGGCTACTCGCCATAAAATTAGTTCAATTAATAATTAATTTCAACTTAGAATAATTTTGATACAGTACTTGTAAATTCAACTTCAATTTGTAATTTCTGTATAAATAAATATTGTTAGAGGAGTTTTGGAAGAAGACTTTTTAAAAAGGCAGCTCTCAAGGTCCAAAACCTAACTGGCGCAGCCGGTAGGATCAAATCCAGAAGGTCACTAGGACATCCAAATTCGAAGAACTAGTGGTCTGGAATACCAATTGTTAATCTCGAAGAACAAGAAACAAAATTTGGACAATCAAAATTGACCAAGTCCAAAGAAACAAAATTTGAACAAGGTACAAAATCAACCAAGCCCAAAAAAGGAAAACAAATAAAATTGGCAATGAAAATTATGTAAGTTTATGTATCCGAACCATATTCTTTTTCAAATTATTGATATTAGCTAGTAGGAATTTTATGTACGATGTTATCGCAATTTATTATTACCATTTTTGAAAGAATTTACTCAGGAAACTTATTTTATAAAAGACGCATTTAGGTGCACGATGTACTACAGATTATTTAAAAAAAAAGAAAAGATGTTTTAGCAAAACTGAAGTTTAACATATAAATAGAACACAATTATTTTTACCATTTTTATTACTGAAAAGATTCATTCAAACTTGACACGCATCACATTTTTATAAAAACTTTATAATTAAATGCTTCTAGCACAATAAACTAACGGAAGTATTTAATTATAAAAAACGTTTATGCACTTTATTGTAACAAAGCAATTTACCCATCACATCACTGAAATAAAAATCATTTAGAAAACCTGAAACTTTATAATTGGACATTTCCAGCAACGGAAATATGTAATTGTAAAGAAGCATTTATTGCTGCAACACTTAATTAATCATCAGAAATCTAAATAAAAGAATACAGAAAATAGAAACTCAAGTGGCAACAATCTGTAACCTCTGTAAAGTTAAAAATATACAATTCAATGCGACAGTAATTGATGAGACAATTACCAAGCAGGAATTCTTTAAATAATAATAGCACTTTGTAATTGCATATACGTGATTCCTTAAATAGCTAAATACTAATTTTAATTTAATCGCAATATAAACTCGACTTATAGAATTAATTGATATTAAAAACACGGAACATGGAAAATATGCGGTTGTATCTCAAATCGATCTCCGTATTCGACGAAAATTAAACAATACTAGGAATTTTTATTACTGCTTGTGAAATGTTCTTAAAATCTTTTTATAAACTAGGTGAGGATGACTGTAGTACCATGCTTTTACGCCTAATTCTTAGTAGACTAACAGGAAGAGCTTTAACATTAATCGCCAGTCGCAATGACCTTGAAAATGGCAGGATTTTAAACGATTACTTATAGCGTATTTCGGAGACCAGAGGAACATCAAATGCCTGGTCCGCGATTTAATAAACCTTCGAATGAAAGCCAACTAATTATCCTACCAATACGGTATGAGATGCCAAGATGTAAAATGCTTGATCTTAATGAAACTAAAAATCGAAGAACCCGACCAAAATATCCGTTTATGGAAAACAAAAATGTACGACGAAATGGCACTAGACACTTACATAAACGCATTAGCTGAATGGTTATCAGACAAAATAAAATTTCAACGTCCCCAAAATTTAGAGGAGGCAATGAACATGATTCTAGAAGAAGAAAACGTTTGTATTACCGAAATAGACTATATAACCCTAACGTAAATAAAAATTACTCACCGATCAAAACCATACAAGCCGCGAGACAAACACCCACACAATCAAAATTTTCACCATTTAACGCACATGTGAATCAACCACGAATTAACAGCTCGAACTCCAATAACACAAATTTCAACAATCAATTTAGACAATTCTCGAGACCAACATTTAACTCAAATTTTACAAAACCCACATTTCCACCAAGGTTTAACCAAAACGTAAACCAGCCAAGGCAAACATTTAGCGCGAACCTCAACAGAAACACACCGATGACAAATAACAATAACAACCTCAATAGTTATTACAAACCAACTTCTATGGACACTTTATCTGGTAACACCAGACAAAATAAAAAAAATATCGCAAATCAAACCAAATTATAATCCAAAACGAAACTTCACTTCCGAAGAACTATTCCACTAAGAAGTGGAAGAATTTAATAACAATCATGACAAGAATAATTATACAAACTCCAGTAGAGACGATGAAACAAATCAGTTAGAAAACTACGAACGTGACGATCCATGTGAAAATGACGAAGAGGGCGATAAAGAAAACGCGTGTTCAAATTTTCAACTAGACCGATTCATATACGACCAAACGTAATTAACTTGAATAACATCAATCAACAAATCTTACCAAACATAGAAATACCCCACGCACAACTTAAATTATTAATTAATATCAGATCTTCAAAAACATTAATTAGTCCCCGAACCGTACAAAAACATGATTTAGATTTGATAGAAATCAAAACAGCCCGCTAAACAACACTACATCAATTTATAGCGAACATACCCCTACCGAAAACTTTTAACGTATAAATGAATCATAAATTTTGCATTTTTGAATTTAACGACAAATACGACGGATTAATAAGCATGGATCTCCTAAGAAAATTAGGAGCAAACATCGATATAAAAAACCGTTTATTAAGAACAAAACACGGACAAATCCCCATTAAATTCCAAAACAGTAATATACGAACCGAACAAAAATACACCATCGAACCCAGGACAGTGAAACAAATAAAAATTTTGGTAAATTCGAAAAACGACATAGGAATTATACACCTTGTACCATTTCAACCCGGAGTAGAAACACCCACCGCATTAGTACAAATAAAAGACAGTTACGCCACTACAACAATTTTAAACTCAAATGACTACCCCATAGAACTATCTTTGACAAATCCAGTAGACATAGAAGAAGTAAATTTTAACGAGATGGAAATCGACAAAGAATATGAAAACGATTCAAACCCTAGGAGACATAACAGAATATTAAAAGAAAACTTGACTAACATCCGTTTTAATGAATATATTAATAGCGACGAAGAGAGAGCAATAAAGGAATTATGTTTTGAATACCGAGATATATTCCACTGTGAAGGAATACCTTTAACCTTTACTAACACCGTCAAACACAACATAGAATTAACCGATAACTAGCCGATTTTTATCAAAGCAGATAGCAGGTAGCAGATCTATTGAATCAGGACATCATACAACATTCAAACTCACCATGGAGCAGTCCCGCATTGATAGTACCGAAGAAATTAGATGCCTTAGGCAAACGCAAGTAAAGAATGGTTGTAGACCACAGAAAACTTTACAAGAAAACGGTAGACAAACTAGGAAAGTGTCAGTACTTTTTCAACGTTAGACCTCGCCTCAGGATATCACCAAGTAGAAATGAACGAGAAGGACACAACCAAAACAGTATTTTGTACACTCAGAGGACATTACGAATACAAACGCATGCCGTTTGAATTAAAGAACGCACCCGCCACTTTTCAGGGGGTTATGTATAATATTTTAAGAGGAATACACCATGAAAAATGCCTTGTGTACCTAGACGACATTATCGTATACTCAACATCACTGGCCGAACACATCGAAAAATTACGAGAAGTATTTGAAAGACTACGAAAAGCACATTTCAAAGTTCAGTTGGACAAAAGCAAATTTTTACAAAAGGAAGTATCATTTATAGGACATATAATAACGCCACAAGAAGTTATAACAAACCCCGATAAAACGAACGCAGTATTAAACTACCCGTTACCGAAAACGAACAAAAAAATTAAAGAATTTTTAGGACTCAGTAGTTATTACCGAAAATTCATCAAAGGTTACACACAAATAACCAAACCACTAACAAACTGTTTAAAAAAGGGAAATGAGATTAAACACATCCCAGAAATTATTAAAGCCGTAGAGAAAATTAAATGCATAGACAGTTTGCATCTTTCACTATCTGCGTGAAATATTTTGAGCTAGCTTTACCTCTACTTTTTCTTTCATATCTCTGCTTGTAATATATCCCGTACTATCCAGCAAGAAAGCCTTAGAACGTATCCTGGCCTTCTATTTCTCCAATTTTTTTAGTTTTCAACAGATATATTTACTTTTCTACTATTTATATAACCTATTTGTTATTAACCTTGTCTGCTCGTGCTATCATCCTTACATCCGAAGCACAACATTCCAGAAGGCTTTCTATCTCTTTCTGTCTGCTTTACCTACTGTCCCTAGTTCATAGACGTACTGTGCTGTGCTCCACAAATATGTTTTGAACAATTTTCTTCGTGTCTCTATGTTTGTCGTCTTTGAACATATTCGCTGTTCTTTCTTGTTATATGCAGTTCGGTCACCTTCTATAGTTTTACAGTTATATACTCTATATCCCCGACGTTAAGTGGTATGTGAAGAAGGGTTAGCATCCTGTGGCTGCCAAGTTCCCCCAGTACTTGAGCATTTGTCGAATTAATAGTTTTTCTAATACATCGTTTCGCACAATTAACATTGGTTGAACATATTTAACAACCAACACCTGTAATTGTTTATAATAATCATCAGATTTAAGTGCACTTATTTTTTCGTCATTAGATTTTCCGTCGTGAAACTAGTTGGACACGTATCTCTACTTATTTATGCTCTGAGCTAGTCTACACAGTTCTCTGAAATTCCCACAACAGCCTATTTACAGCTCGGTTTCCCTTCTATTGTTTGTTTTATTATATGCCCTATTTCACCGATATTCAGTGGTATGTGAAGGGGGGGCGTCGCCGTGGATCAATGTAGTAAGCGTAAGACTACGGATCCCAAGGTCCTGGGTTCAAGTCCCGACACGGCCGACTGCTTGAAAAATGGCAGGTGAGCATTTTTACAAAAATTACGCCCTCGTCGGAATGAGAGGTTAAATGGAGGTCTGTGTATGAGTGTTGCCTGAAACGGCAAGGGTTCGGCAAAATTCTGAATTTCCAGGCAACAAAAAACTCGTCTTCTGGCCAATGTAGTACCTTGGGATGGAGCATTGAAAATATATATGTACGGTATGTAAAGGGGGTTAAGCAGCCTGTGGCTGCCAAGAACCCTCCACCACTTGTCAACTTAATAGCTTTCCGGTAAATACTTTCGTACAATTAACATTAGTTGAGAATATTGCAAGACCAATACCTATTGTTGTTTATAATAATCATGTTTAGGTACATTTATTTTTTTCGTCATTAGTTTTCCATCTTGGGACTGATAGCATGCGTACCTCCATTGGTTTCTATTCTGAGCTAGCCTACATATTTCCCTGAAATTTCCACATCTTATATCTTTCACTATCTGTATGCAATAGTCTAACCTAGGTTACATCTACTTCTCCTTCTTCCTATCTCTGCTTTTAATATATTCCGCACTATTCCCTCATGTCTTAGTATGTGACCTATCATGCTATCTCTCCCATTTTTGACTATTTTCCACATTTTTTTCCCTTACCATTTCTAGTACCTCTTTGTTCTTAACTTTGTCTGTCCATAATATCGTTATCATACCTTTGTAGCACCACATTTCAAAGGCTTCTACCTTTTTCTTGTCCGCTTCTCCTACTGTCCAGACTTCACAGCCGTACAGTGCTGTGCTCAAAGATATGTTTTAAGTAATCTTTTCCTTGTTTCTGTTTTTGTCTTGCTTTTTCTTGTTAAATGTAGCACAACCTTGTGCTAATCTTTGTCTTATATTTTTTGTGCTTTTTCCATCTTGTGTTATTTGGCTTCCTAGGTAGCAGAAATCCTTAACCTTTTGTAAGTTCTCGTCACCTATTTGTATTCTTGTTTTTGGTTTATTTTCTCCTCTTTGGCATACTAGTATTTTAGTTTTATTTTTGTTAATTTTCATACCGTATCTCTCTGTTAGAACGGTTTCCATTTCATTAAAAGCAGCTTTTAACTCTTCTTTCTTAGATGCGGATACCGCTATATCATCTGTAAATCTAAGCATAACAATCTTTTGTCCCAGCACATTAATTCCAAATGCCTTCCTGCAATTGATAGTATAAATTGCTTCTTCTATGTACAAGTTAAAAATTAATGGGGATAGAGCACATCCCTGTCTCACTCCTTTCCTAATATTTACTTCTCTGCGTTCCTGCTCTAATTCTATTACAGCTGTTTGCTCTTTGTATAAGCTATGTACTATCAGTTTATCCCTAAAACTCATTTCAATCTTTTTGAGTATCTCGAATATTTTTCCAATTTACATTGTCGAATGCTTTTTGCAGATCTACAAACCCCATATACACGCTTTCCTCTTTTTCTATTGTTTTCTCCATTAGTACCTTCAGAGCTAAAATAGCCTCTCGTGTTCCCCGGTTTCGCTTAAACCCAAACTGATCTTCTCCTAGTATTAACTTATAGATTTAAACGATTTTAGTTTAGGAATAAACAAGAAGAAACTTTTAAAAGAACGTAAAAATTAGAAAATGGTGCATGGAAACCATTGAGTTTATTTTTAGCAGTTTCTTTTGAAGTTTTGCTTGCTGATCTTAAATTGAATAAAGCACTTTAAAATATGTTATTACCAATAATTTCGCAGTTGGAAAACAACTCTTGTCATTTTCGTATGTAGATGACACTTTTAATTCTCCAGTTTCTGTCAATGTTTTTCCCCCACCAAAAAAAACAACTGATACTCCTTTTAGAAAATAAGTTTTTATTTGAAGTTTATTTAATTTAAAATTTGTTTCTGTGAGTGGGAGGTGCCGTGCAGTGTAGTTGTGATCTATAGTCCAAACCATGTTTTCTTTGTAATAATGATACGTATTTTGGAAATTGTTTTCGTATTAGTTTTTGAAATATTTCAGGTAATCGTTTCTAAGAAATCGTCGTATTTTGAACATAACAATGTTGACTACATAAAGATAGAGTTAAGCAGTGTGTAATAAATTATTCCGACAGTGTTATATGTTACTTACCTGCAGTAAAACTTTATCTTCTTATGTACCTTTTGCTTGAATTTTCCTTATTTGAACTTAGTTTATTATAATTACTTTACTGTTATTAAGCAAATATTTTGCCAAGGTGAAAATAAATTTTCACAAACGAGGTCGTGTATTCCTTGATTAAATAACCAAGGGATAAGCATTCATTATTTGATAAAAAATTCTTATTCTGAACATTACTCTTATATAAACGAACGCAATTTTGGTTATTTCAATTTAGGGTGAACATTTGACAAAAGAAGAAATGTTTTTACTCAATTGTATGATCATTGGAGCCTTTGTGCTCTCTCCAGTTGCTTCTCAATACTATGGAGCGTTTGGTATGTATACAAACTTTTGATCGGCTTGATGTACTGGCATCGCATTTTAAATAGTCATACCGGGAAGTTTTAAAATTAATATTACAATTGCGAAAAATATGTTAGGTTTTTATCATTTTAGTTTCATTTCGTAGGTTGGAACGACTATCATTTTTTGAAAAAGTGTAAAACCCACAATTTTTGTATTTAAGAAATTATTTCTTCATGGTGGCATATATATATATATATATATATATATATATATATATATTATAGTGGTTTTACAAGGTTAAAAATAAATATAAACGAAGCAATTTCAAAACACCCTGTATAAATGAAACAACCGGAATTTATGTGTGAAATTTATGCCAGTTAATTCATTTTTAAGTAACAGGTATTAACAAAATTTTACAAATAATGATTAAAATTTAGTAGGTTTGCAAAGTATAAATGGTAGAAGCCAATGCAATTAATTTATTAATTTAATTGAGTTTAATTGAACGGTTATTTACGTATAATATGCATAAAAGCGGTTAAAAATCAATAAATCTAAGGTGAAGCGCGTTGCTAACAAACAAATATATCGGTGGGGTTGAAATACGCTGAAATCCAACTCGTAGAAGTGTTATTTAAAACGTTTGTTAGAATTAAACACCTGCGTATTTTCTAAATGTCAAGTTCTAGTTATTTTTGTAGATAAAGCTTCAAGTTTCAAAGAATATAGGGTAAACCGGCGAATGTGTTTGCAGTAAATACTAATGAGGGGTATTTAAATCACGTAGGAAGTCCACGTGGGGTTAGATAGCAGATGGACAGGAATATCGATTTTCTACCACTCAAGCAAGATTAAAAAGAAACGTAGAAAACGCATAAGCAAGGGACAACGGTAGTATAGGCGGGATTTGTAGGACGTCAGTGGATATACGATTGGTCGATATTGTTAGTTGGACATGAGACGAATACGAGCATAGTGTATATGAATTTTCAGAAAGATCGTAACGGTGCACTGAAATTCGCGGACTTAGAAATCGGTTGAGAAAAATTTTAAGAACGTGTTGTTGTAGATGAAGGATTTCGGATGAAATGCGGCCAGGAGGTGGCAGTCTAAATTGTATAAATACTTTTTGAAAACATGGTGAAAGCCCTTAATATTTCGATCGCTTCCGACGACGTATGAAAGTATCACGAGTTTGTAAATATGATAAAATTATTTTAAATTATATTGCACAGTGTTAGCCTTATAATTTGTACGCGATTTGTGGCGAGTTTAAAAATTTATTGAGGCATCACCTATATTTTTTTTTAACAAACTCGTGTAGCGACGTTGTGTAAAGCGGATTAAATTAAATAAGCATGAAAGACGTATAAGTGATTTGGATTTGGAAATTTGATACACCGGGAAGGCAGCGCTATCAGCTCAACGTGCATGGGGTTCTTCTTCTAATAACTTGAAACAGCCTGCAGACCCAAAAGAAGTAAATACATGGCATCGTCCACGGAGCAGTGATCTTCTAGAAATTCCAGGTATCGCTTTGAAATTGTGTTGTTATAAACTAGGAATATTGGGTGATGTATGAGAGTGATTTTGAAGGTATTGGCATTATTTGGCGTATTGAACATAATGCGTATAACTAACTTTATTATGGTATTTAAATAGAAATCTGAAGGTGTATATAAAGCTTATTAACGTTCCATCAGGAAGTTAAATTTTGTGAAGAGTACATGTGTGTTTTTTTTTTGTTTATTGTAAGAGTATGCAAAGTATAAGGGCATACATTATTCATATTTAACTGGGTTATCATGAGATCACCATACTCCAGAGTTTACTTAGAGTTAAAATAAATTATATAAAAAGACTGAGAAATAAGGTATTGTTCAGGGCCCATTTACTCCGGGTACATTCTATGTGTTTGATAATTTAAATTAAAATACAGGACATTACAAAATAGAATTTATTGAGGTGTAACTTAATCACTGAAATGTGTATAATACTGAATTTTCTTTGTAAATAGTGAAAAATAAAAGATTGTATGTTTGTTGTATTTTGTGGTTTTTTTGGGAGTGTGCGTGAACGATAGAATATGAGAGTGAATCTAGATATCCAAGAGGAGGTCCAACTGAGCTAGCCGGAAGCAGTTGAAGAAGGCAATTCAACCTAGGAAGAGAAGAAGGAACGGGTAAGAAATTATAATTTTTTTTGAGTATTTAATTTCCATTATGTGCAATTTTCGAGTTTTGAAAATTTAATAAAATTTTCGAATATAATTTTTGTGGGTAAGGCTTTTACCCGAGTTCGACGGCAATATATATATATATATATATATATATATATATATATATATATATAGTATATATTTGTATAATTACAGTGATATTTAGGGGTTAGAATAGTATTGGTATTTATTTGTACAGTTTATTTCGTTATTTTTGCATATAAAACAACAGAGTACGTTTTGAAAACGCTTTTAATATAGGTAGTGTGAAAGTCAGTAATTTGACTGAAATACTTAGAAGGCTAAAAGTTTAATTTCATAATCTTGTCGTTTTAAATATTTGTAAAGATCGTGTATTTATATACACATATAGCAGTTCAACTTTCTGTATAGAAATATTTAGGGGAGGAGCGAACATCTAAATTTCATAACAATTTAAACTTTATAGTTAATTATAGCAAAGGGGATGTGTAATTTCAAAAGCGTTAGCATTTAAAACCGTTTTAGTTTGTTGAGTATAGTGTATAAAAGCGAAGGGGCAGTTAAAGGTGTGGAAAGTTTTAAGCTGTTTGTCGAAGCTTTTCTAATAACATGAAAATAAGAAACGAATTTATCCGTCTTTATTTTCGCGGTATATTTTAAGATAACGTTAAACAAACAACTACAAATTCCAATTAGGGTTGGTTATCGCCGTCAATTATATTAGATTTATAGTTCAGGTGTGGAGATAACTGTGACCGTTACAAGTTAAACTTGACAACGAGAAACTAAAAGGGCGTAGGGGATAAAATGAGTACAAGTGTGATGAGTAGCACACCTGTTAGGGTTTTGGAATTGTAGCAAAGAGGTGGCAATACAAACTGGAGTGAGTGCAAAGCAAAAGAGAGATGATGTTGGAAGCGTATGTTGAAGAAAGATAGATGTTACCCTTGTAGGTGCGTCTTGAATGTTAACTTTGTCAGGTTGTGTAAAGTTACGCAACGTGATTGGTGACAGCTGTTTGAAATAAGGGGATAGAAGTCAAGTAAAGATGGGTGGCGAACGTTAGTTAGCTTTTCAAAAAAATATTTTCCAAAAATAATGGCACTTGGAAGATTTTACTAGGAATTTTGAGCGCACGTTACAAAATTACAGGAAAACAGTGACCGTTGGTGTTTGTTTGTATTATGAAATTGTGAGAAGTAAAGACCATTGAAAATTTTACATGGAAAGGAATGTTTGTGTGGTCAAGCTTTTGTGAGGTGAGAAACTGTATATAAACTCCAGCAGGTTGTTGTGGGGCTCTTTTGAAATTAGCTCTCTTAAAATTTCACTCTCTTAAGTTCTCTCAGAGTTCGCTCTTAGTCCTTCGATCAGAGTTGTTGATAGTCTACAAGTTTTAATAGTTTTAATAGCATTATCAAAATAGCATTATCAACTAGCTGATGACTACAAAATTAATATATTTGAACTTAGTTGAGTAAGTAAAATTCAGTTTAAATTTGAATTTGCAATAAGTATGCAAAAAGAGAGCACATATGGAACCGAAATAAATATTGGTGATTGTTAAAATTGGGTGTGCATCAACATTTTATGGTAGTTGTCGAGGAGCTTGGGGAAATTGGATGCATTTAATATGGTAGATGAGTGCTGGTATGGTTAAATGGTTACTGCTGGAGAATATGGTTATGGCAAGGCAAGATGATGTTCCTGTATGCCGCAGTCGAAGTGGGAATGATGGCATCCGTAAGCTGAACTAGTAAGGTTACTGTTGCTTTAAGTGTTGATTTTGGTTTTTCTTATTTTCTACGTATATGAACTAGTGTTCATTGACCATTTGTGCATTGTGTGTATAAATTACGACTAAAAAAGGACAAATTTGAAGGTGACTGATAAAAATTTTATATTGCATTACTTTTTTGTATTTTTATTTGGAAATTTTGATTTAAAATGATTAATATTAACAAATGTTGGTATGTACAAGGTAAAAGGGTACTTTTGGGGAATTGATGTGTTATCTTTGCACGACGGTATAAGGGTTATTATGAGCTCGTACTAAACCTAAGGTAAAGTTAATACGGGAGGAAAGCCCTGTTACTTTATAAAGTAATATCAGTTGTAAATATTGATTGGAGTAATTATTGATGCCAAATAAATTGTGACATGCACTATTTCATAAAGGCGTTGTATATAATGGATTAATAATGTGTGAACGTGGATTTTTTTTTATTGTGATTTGGCGTGTATAATTTTTGCTATGAGTATGTAATAAATGTATGTGATTTTCGATGCAGATATTTCCTTTTTTGTGTTAGATAAATTGTAGAAAGAAGCTGAGCAGCCGTCGCATGCATTTTTTAAGCGTTTCGGGCACTACTTATTAACACTTCATCAGCTCCAGAGTTCGCAGCAATTAATGTCGACCTAAGTTGTGGGACTTGAATTCAGAGCATTTATGACGCCCGATGGTGGGGCTTTTTGCATTTCAGAAACTAAATTCGTAGTATATATATATATATATATATATATATATTGCTGCGAACAGTATGATCAGCTTTTATAGTGTTTGAATGTCGTCGGGCAACACCAATTTTAAATTTTAACATTTATATGATTTATTAAACTAAGGTTGCTTTATATTTCTCAACCTTTATTAAATAAATGCTATAAATGTGGATAAACGTTAAGAAACGAAGTCATAATTCCTCCTCGAAGCTGACATAGGATGAACCTTTATCATTTGTTAACAAAAATTACTTTTAAAATTTGTTATAAATATAAATGAATGCTAACTCTTAGTTCTGATAATGTTCATAAATTGATAATACGTAACAGTGTTACAATGCTCTTTTAAGATTTAAAATTAAGTGTAGTGATGGATTCGAACCGAACCGAACCTTGCCCTAGGTTCGGTTCGGTTCGAAAACTTTTTAGTCCCGTTCGATTCGAGGTTCTGTTCGAAAAAATATATTCCGGTTCGGTTCGGTTCGGTTCGAAAAAAATTGAACCGGACCTCGAACCGAACCGAACCGGTTTGACATTTTGATAGTTTACACAACTAGTGCGTTCAACTACAACAATTTAAATGTTTAATGTAGTTTGTATATTTAGTAGTTGCTACTTTCAAATAAACCCAACATTAATTTGTTTTAGATTTTAGTAGCATAAATCATATTAATACTATTTGTCCAGGTTTGGTTTTTCAATACGTACTATCTTTAACAAAGCGTAATTACAACTAGGTTAATAGTGAAAGCCACCTCTAAAATTTAGAATGTGTTAATAATTGATGATTTTTACTAATGTCATTTTACCGTGCAAGAACGATATCACACGATTTTTAGGATTAGTTTTAGTTAGAATAAAAAGAGTATCAAGACAATAAGGTGTTGCTGATTTCTTATACAGTACAAACAAAAAAGCTGTTTGTTAGTTTATCTTTATTATTATTATTACTTTTAAAAAAAAATCAGATGGTTCTCGTAAAGAGTCGTGAATCTACCTCAAATAGCGTTTACGATTTTCATAATAAAATATAACAGTGCTTATGGCACGGGCATTATGTCTGCTTATAATTTGCATTATACTGTGTTATTTTATGTCGGCATTGATTGAAAAATTTATGCCCCCATGAGTCATAAACTTCAACCCTTGGTTTTGAGAGAAAGTTTGAGGTTATTCTTCTGGAGTATCGGCTACTTCTAAAGACGTTGGTGGTAATGGCCACACTAAATAAACCGTAAATATTATGGTACCATGCGTTTTGTAACACCATTTGTTGAGCGACTATGTACAAAAGAAAAGGAGATTAGTTTTGCTACAAGGTCACATTTTTTAATATTAATAGAGAGCTGGTTTTCATACAAAAGTAAAAAATTCAAAATGATAGATTAGTAATACATACTTAATTAAGAATTAAATTGTTTCGTTTATTCTGAAAGCTTCTGTAGTCTCTAGACCGTGACCTCGGCTTGTGTATGTTTAAGATGTTCATTAAATAAAATAAGATTGTTTTTAAAACCAAATTTTCAAAATCATTTCGAGCTTCTTTAATATCTAATACTAGTTAAAAAAACAAACAACAATTTGAAATAAGGAGTATTAAACAAATCCAACTAATCTAGAATTTTTTGATTTACAAACGTGCATCGATGACAAAATTTATTAGATATGCAACACTAATACCTATTACATTTTTTACCTATTGGATTAAAACTCGATGACCATGTACATTAGAAAATCATTATATTTCTTATATGCTTGCGACTAGAGATTTTAACATGTGTATTTGGGAGAAATGACATGTTTTTAGTGAAAATTAAATTTTTAAACTAAATTTTTATTTAAAAATCGAACCTTTCGAACCGAACCGGACCGAACCTTGAGCTAGGTTCGGTTCGGTTCGAAAAATTTGACGGTCCGGTTCGAGGTTCGGTTCGAAAATAAAATGTCCGGTTCGATTCGGTTCGAAAAATCGAACCGAACCTCGAACCTGTTCGGTTCGTGTCCATCCCTAATTAGGTGTTAGATAAAATCTTTCATTGGGGCAATAGTTTTAATTCCAAAATAGATTGTCAGCGCTTAAAACCTTTGTCGTGCTGTTATCCTATTGTGTGTTTAATTGGTAAATGTTTTTGACAGATTATTACTGGCGGGAGTTTAAAGGAGTAATTCCTCCGGACGCACTTTTAGCAAACCAGGGGATAAATAATGGTGCTGTCTTCATAGCTCAAGGATTTTTCCTTAATATAGGGATACTTCCAGCAGGACTGTACCCAAATACACCTGAAATAGTAGCTACAGCACAGCATAAAATATTTTCAACAGATAAACATATTAAGGTAAAAATACAATAACAACAACACTTTGTTACTTTTTTATTATATTTTTGTCGTCTTATGCAGGTATTATGCACACCACATCCTCATTTGTTTCGATGGGTGCGGACTTCAACAGCAAAACTCGAAGATTTAAAAACCCAATGCGAGTTAGTTTATGGAGGTGTCGAAACAGACAGAACCCAGTTTATTGGACGCGGAGTACAAAATGGGAAACTGATGGTAGGGAAGGTATACATGTTCAACGATGGTATTAGTGTTTTTGCTCTTCCTGCCAACACTCCCACTAATGAAATTCGATACACAGAATTTGAGGTACTGACCTATAATTGCCAAGAAAGTTGTCAAGCTAGCGCACCTTGCACAGTCTGATATTTTTTGATAGTTCGGTCAGTACACGCTATTAAAAAAAGTTATTAAAGCAAAATTCCTAAATATTTGTATTTCATCTATGTAAATTACATTGCATGTATCATAAAGTCCTAAAAAACAACTTGACAATTTATTACAGTACGAAAAAACCAAGTCACCCTTTTTCTTGATTCAAGGTTTATCCCAAAAGCATTTGCAGCGTTTTAGTCCCAGAAAGTTATTTTTTGAACGTCAACAGTTGATCGTACAGAAATTTTGGTAACTATTTCCGTTTTATGCCATTACTGCGAATTTGTTTCCATATTTTAAGTTTATTTTTTGTGATGTTAGGAAAAACTTTTGTGATCGTAAATTATAGTCTTGCACATTTAACAGTGAATTTGATGTATAATTACTTATTTGGTAATTCAACAAATTAATAGAGTGAAGCACTGCAAATTTAAAAGATAAAGGATAAGTATAACTTGATATAGACATGAGTTTAATTTTAAATTTAATAAAGAATTTATTTAAGCGCCCTACAAAATGCAGGTTAATTAACAAAATGGTATCCCAAATAGAGAGACTATTAAATAGTTTCGGAAATATACTTGATATTTGTGTTTTATATAAATATAATTCTTACTGTTGTGATATAGCTAGTTGAAAGGAAATAATCGGGAAGCATTTTTTTGGTATTGATTATTGACCATTATATTCACTTTTTGCTTATGACTATAATGCTGCAAAAATT
This sequence comes from Platerodrilus igneus, assembly GCA_036346225.1. Taxonomy (NCBI): domain Eukaryota; kingdom Metazoa; phylum Arthropoda; class Insecta; order Coleoptera; family Lycidae; genus Platerodrilus; species Platerodrilus igneus. The sequence continues at coordinate 3,263,775 of JARFIW010000753.1, forward strand.
AGATTTAATTTTCAATTCTGTTGCCATACAGAATAATTCTTGGAATTTAGAATACTGTGAAAACTCCATGATTAATAAACGAATGGTAAATAGAAGTTTTTAATTATAAAATTTAATATTCGATGTGTTTGTGCTAATTTTTAAAAGATTAGGGTAAATAAGTATACGATCGCTAAATTTCAATCTTTACATAATGCAATATTTTCTTTACTGAAAAAAATACATTAATGTTTGTTAACATATTTAGCTATAATGAAGTAGTTAAACCATTAACTATTACATATTTGTAGTTCAAGATATTGCAATTAAAATGTGCATGCCAATATTTCTGTGTTATTGGGGTAAATTGCTTAATTTGCCCTACATCCTCCTGCGCAAGTCAAAAACTTTCTACAGGATGATTTCGCCTTACAATACAGGTTGTGAACAATGAATTTGTTACGTGCAATTCCTGCATTGAAATGTTTGCGTTCGTACCTAATTAAATTCTCACATTCCCTACTTTATTCACAGTAATTTGAGTATTTATTACTATTTCGGCTATTTTCTCAGCTTTAAACGGTTGCTTATCTATCTCCTTGTCGATTCATTATGTATGAGATATATAGCAATATAATATTTTTATATTAGCGCCAACATTTACACAGAAATGAATTCAGAAATAACTTATTTAGTATATTCATATCCCAAAACGTATTTACAATATTTTTATACAAAAAAATTATCAAACTGATTCAAATTACACGTCTAGCATCAAATTATGCAAATTTTGCTCTAAATTTGTGATGTTTTGAATATACTTAACTAACACCTATAATTTAATAAAATTTGTCTATGATTCTTAATTTTGGTAAATCGTACCACTGAGTGCATACTAATCTGACACAGTATATATTGCTACGATAAGGGGGTTATCTAGGGGTATATTGAGTCATAATGGTTACCCAATACATTTAAATAGTACTAGGAATTAGAAAACCGCATTTATTTAGCATTAAAAATACGTAAGTTGTATATTACGCAAAGAGCAAACTTTTAACACGCTGTATAAGGATAGCAATTGACTTTAATTAATGCTGAGTAGCATATCATTCAACAATAAGTACACATTCAGCAAAAGAAATAACTCTACACGCAATCAAACTTGTCCTAAACCAAAAATATTCATAGACTGTAAAATTAATACGCGTGAAATGAAGTAAAAACCTAGAAAATCATAATACAATTCACATTAAACATGCGATAATGAAAGCAGATAGCATAGGGTTTCGATAAAAAAAGCATCCTTTAAAATAAATACGTTTCGGAAACGCAAAAATGTAAACAGGAATATGTTAATTTACATCACTTGGTCTACGTGATATTCTACATGAAGTTAATGCAGATCCCAAAAGTATTATCTTGACAAACAACGCCATAAGTGAAATTACGTGACAAAGCAAATTAGAAATTCCCGTAACAACATCAAAACAGACGCTATAAATTAAATACAAACTAGAAATATACCAGTATCTACGTGAGCAACGGGTCGTTTCTATAAGGCAATATCAGTGATAAACCTGTAAAAGTCCAAGAATATCCAAAACAACCGATGGTTGGTCATACACTTTCAACAAAAACTCAGATAAACCAATGAATTTAAATGGGGCGTAGGCTATATAATGTGGAAGTTTGATAAGCGAACAGTCTTAGTTTTGAACCACGTACAAGCTGCATCACTGATACTTAAGAATGTACGCGTTGAATAAATATTCGAATTAAACAATGAAAATCTTGTGAAAAGTGATGTCCTACCTACAGTTCTATTGAACCTTTCCACAAAGTTGCATTGTGGTGCATAAACAGCGTTATACTATATTTTCTGTATTTCATATTTACTACACAATCTTTTAAAAATACTACCAACCAGCTGAGGCCCGTTATTTTTCAAAATACTTCTTATATTTAAATGGTAAACGCTAAAACTTTTCAAGTCCCAATTCTATTACACACAAAAGCCTAATTAACTTCAACACAATCAAAGGGATTAAGTGGAACAGGGTCAACTCAATAGAGAACATACAGAAGGAGAGCATCCGATATATAGGTAATAATGAGAATCAAATTACGCGCGTATCAGTAGCGCATGGAGGCGCTGCAGTATCATCGAATTAAATTTGGCCTTTGGATGTCTTCTCTTATCAATGAAGAAGATGGATCAACCTAACCTCTATCCTGCACGTTTTGTTTGGGAATGCCTTCACCATATTGAAGTTATTCTAATCTATATGGCTCATGGTATTATCACAGTGTACATGTACTATTGCTCATTGAGAAATTACAAAAATTGATGTTACAGGTATTCCATTCTTTAAGCCAGTGTTTAAAATACTAATTCTAATATGGTTTTAGCGTAGTTCTTCTTTTCACAGCGATTAGTTGCTTTGTTCAGTACCATTATTATTGGCAAATTATTAAATTATGATTGACTTAGCAGGTATGTTATTTTAAATCAGCCTTTAAAATTATTAATTAAATACTCTTGTAGTATACATCAACGCAACACTTTCCATTTAATAGAGGAACGCAATATCTATTGGGAAATTGATTTACCATTATGCCGCCAAAGGTTGAGAAAATGCATATTATACTTACATAACTGATAACAACTACAAAAACAAAAAATGAATAGACCAGTTTACTATATGCTCGTGAACTTTCGCAATACCTGTTCTGCAAGTGGAAAATATTATTGCAATTATATTATTAGTTTGATCTCAATATGCCTGGAAGTGAACGTAATCTAAGATCTGCTGCTTCACACAGTGATGACAAAATTATGCTGTTGTACCACGCGTTGTTGAAACTGTTTTAGCTTCACCTACATTTACAAAGATATTTGCAACAAAATAACTAAACGAATTTCTAATCAAATTGAGGACATCTTTAAAGCTTTCGCTAATACAATTCAAGACCTACAGTTAGAACTTTGTGTTGCACAAAAGGTTATCAGAGTTCCAGAAGACAAACTTGACACCTTAGAGCAACAATATGCAAGACGTAATAGTTTGCGTATTTACGGCCTGCCAGAATCCTAGGATGAAAATACTGATACTGTACTTGTAAATATGTTTCAGGAAAAATTAGGCGTTGTTGTACCCACGTGTTCTATTGATAGAAGTCATCGTATATTTCAAAAAGTCGAAGGTAAACCTAAGCCGATTATTATAAGATTTAATACTTATAAACATACGAAATATTGTTTACAAACAGAGATTCTAGTTAGAAAGACTTAGCATTGGCTCGTCAAAATCTGTAGGTACACCTCGTTACGTTCATTTATGGCCGATGAATTAAAAACCACATCGATTCCGTTTCTACTCTTCCATACGTCAAAAACATCCTACATTGTTTACCTGTTTATAATAAATATGCTTTCGAATAATTTTCAATTTTAATGTATCTACTCTATAACGACGAGTTTACGCTATAAATTCTATAGTTGGCATCTTGTTTTGAATATTCGTTAACTGGATACACTGCTATAGCGTAAAATTAATCCTTATACTGCTACGACCGAAAGACTCGTGTTTTGTATTACTTGATAAAGCTTGGGTTGAGTTTTCTAATCTCCTTTTTGGTATGTTGATAACAAGAGGATTGAAGCTCGAATTCTTGTTATTTAAAACAATTTTCAATTTGATTCTGCAGTTTGTCCTCATATGTATTTTTTTAACTACTCGTTCTATTACTCCAAAAGCGATGCACGTTTTTTTCTTTATAAGAAGTGTAGATTTTGGGTGTATCGATAAGTGCTCCTGAGTTATTAATACTAGTAACACTCTCTTTCTAGCTCTTAGCTGGAGGCTAAATTGTTGTACGTAGGCTGATTATTCTTCTTAAGTAGAATCAGCTGCGCTGGTATGTGTTCCGCTGTTGCAGGGAGTATCGTAGCGCTCAACACCTGTCGACAGTGGTGACGCTGTATCTGGACCCCAGCACCCGGACGCTTCGCTGATCCACCTCCGTGGATGTAATGGGCACACGATAATAGCTGGCACTTGGAGGTATGTTGTATTAGTGTTCCCATAAATCGTGAGCACCTCTTTTCTTCCTACTTTTGTTGCTCGTGCGTCGCTGGTGCTCCATAGTACTTCACTACATGATTATTAGAATTTGGTCGAACGTAAATAATATTTTGTTTACTTTAACACTGTGGTATTATGAGCAAGTATAAGCAGTAATTTTCTTTTCTTTCTTTTATTAATGAATACTTAATGTCAAACGAAATTCGCACTTCGTACGTAAATTTCTAAAATTTGTTCTTTATAATACAACTATTTATTTATTTTTTTTGTTGATACAAACAGAATTCTTTTCTATTAATGCTATCTGTAAATACAAAATCGATGACGATATATTTTTTTGTGTTGCTAGCAATCCCCCCTTCTCCGCATGGGTAGTTAGCCTGGTATTTCTACGTTTCTTGTGTTCTGTTTCGTCATCGTGATTCGTGCGAGTCCGCATTTTAAATATCCTTTCTATTTCTATCTGACCCGTACGCTGCATAGCGTAACAACCTAAATTTTAATTATCCTAGTACTTGGAGAAATGATGGTACTATTTTTCTTAAAGTTAACAATAAAATTCATAAATTAAACTATATATCTGATTTCAATAACTTAACTAAAAAATAATATAATTATTAATATTGTTGATATGTTCATATTTTTTCATCTGTTACTATTTTAATTACGAATTTATAATAATGAATAGACATTTACTGGTTAACCAGTTAACTTTGAGCTCTTAAAAACACAAACAATAATTTGAACTCGTTTAATTTAAATTACATTAATTTGATTTATTTATTTTGAATTTTTCATTTTTGTTATTGTACATATACTATAGTGCGGTATACTGTTGCAAGCAATTAATTTTGGTATTTTATAACCACCACTTAAGTTCTATACTGTTATGATATAATTTTATTCGTTTTCAATTACTATTCTTATTACATTATACTGAACATTATTGATGATTTAGCTGCTGACCCTGTTGCACTTAATTCCATTGATTGTGTTGAAGATTATCAGGCTTTTGTTTGTAATAGAATTGGAGACTTGAAAAGTTTTGGCGTTTGCCATTTAAATAAAAGAAGTGTTTTGAAAAATGTAGACTCTCTTTTAATCCATCTTAGTGAATATAAGAAATACCATGTTATTATTTTATCGGAAACTAGGATAATTAATAATATAAATTCTGTTAATATTCCCAACTACTCGGTTTTTATATTGAAGGTAGGTACAGTCAAAATGATGGCATAATAGTTTATGTTCGTAGTAACTGCATTATTGAATCTCAAAATCTATTTATTCTGAAAATACGTTTATTCGTTCGGTAATTCAAAAGAGTAACTTAAAATTTGGCATTACTGCTGTTTATAGACTATCTTCTACAAACACAATGAATTTGATACAAAACTTAACAGCATTTTATCCAATACATCTATCACGTGTGAGATTTTTGTAGGAGATATTAACATTGACTTGTGTAGCAAAAGAGATAGTACCGTTAGCGAGTACACCTAGACGTACTAGCAGCAAATGATTTTTCATCTTTAATTAACACTCCAGTAAGAATTGAAAACCTGCATTGATAATATCTTTTTTGAATTTATATCCCAATATCATTCATAACAGTATAACCGATCATTCCTCTACGTTATTACATATTGTACCAAAACCATCTGACACTGAGCATGCTACTAATATTTTCAGACCTCAGTATTCACACAAAGTTTTATATTCAAATAAAAATCGAGGCCTTTCAAATATTGATTGAAATGATTATTTCACTAATTCTGCTGGTACGAATGAGGCGACAAATAGTTTATTAACAATTTTGAAAGATTAGTTGAAATTAATACTGGTAAAACTATGTTACCATCAGTTCCTAAAAAAATCAAACCATGGATTACAAACGGTCTACTCAAATCAATTCGAATAGGTGATAAATTAAAACACGCTATGTCAAACAATCCTAAGTTGTATGAAAACTTCCTGGCTGTGTACAAGAAATTTTTTAATAAAATTCAAACACATGGTATTTTCGTGTAAAAATAATATAATAGTTAGAAATATAAAAAAAATTACAGCAGATCGCTTTCGCTGTTAGCCATCTTTGGGCCATATTCAATTATATTAAAAACATGTTCCATCAAACTAATTCAATAAATAGAGATCATTTACATTACTTAACTAATATCACATAATAAGAAAAGACTAGTTAACAAATTGATTGTTCCAATAAATATGGATTTCAACTTCATCAACGACGTAGACAAGATGTAATCCATATTTATTGGAATAATCAATTTGTTAACTAGTCTTTTATTATATCATATTAGTTAAGTAACTTTAATATGTGTTTTAGTTCTTGTGTCTTTCCTATAGTCTTCAAAATTTTGTTTGAATTCCCACTATACAAAAATGGTGATACAACTATTATCAACAACTATTATTCGATTTCTTTAACTTCCGTTTTCGCTGGAATTCTTGAAAATGCATTAAAATCCACCTTTCATCTATCTTCGAAAAATTTAACATTTTGACTAAGCAACAATTTGAGTTCAAAAAATTCATCCATGGAACGTGCTTTATGCGAAGTAACCAATGTGATCCACTGAGGAATGGAAAATAGTACCAAGCTAGTAGTGGTTTTCATTAATTTGTATAATACCTTTCATATGATTTTTCAATGCTCCACCCGAAGGTACTACATTGGCCAGGAAGCGAGTTTTTTTTTACTTGGAAAATTTTGAATTTTGCCGAACCCTTGCTGTTCCACGCAAGGTAGGGATCTTTAACGTGCGTGACAACACTCACACACGGGACCTCCATTTTACCTCTCATCCGAACGAGGGTGTATTTTTGTGAAAAATACTCGCCTAACATTTTTCAAGGGGACCGTGTCGAGATTCATTAATTTGTATAAAGCATTTGATAGTTTCTCACAGTAAATTATTGCCGATACTACATAACCTATGTATAAGGAGAACTGCATATCTACTTTTGAAGGACTGTCTTAAAGATAGAAGTTGACGTGTTTTAGTTTACGGTATACTAAGTGATTCTTTGACTGTAGATTTTGGCGATCCGCAGTAAATCCATTGTATTTATAACTTAGTTTACTATTCACGGTTATCTGTTGAACTATTTATATATTCTGCCTCACAAGCTTCGTTTAGGTGCTAAATCTCTATGTCATATGTATCTCTGTACTAACAAAACTATTTAATACAATACAATATAAAAAAAGTTAGTCAAGAGCGAGTCGAGCTCGCACTATTAGGGTTCCGAACCATTACTTCGGTGAGCAATCAATAAACCAAATTAAGCTGTTTTTATATTTTTTATGTATATTTAAATCTTATCCAAATTTGATTGTGATAACTCAAAACTGAATATATTGTCCCACATTGTACTGATACATTAGCAAATACATTACCTATTACTGTCTATTACTGCAGTTTTCCGATAATCTATGACTCAATAGCTACTATCCCTATTAAAATCAAAATGTTAGCTTTGGAAATGTAGGAAAACGGGAGGGTGGACGGTCATTTTTGGCACATTTTGAGCTATACCATGAAAACTACTGGACCGAAAATTATTAAAAAAAATATTATTTATTAAAACTTTTTTTCTTTTAACCGAATTAACCCCCGCCATTTTAATCTAAAAATATTTTTTTTCTATTTTCTGACTGTCGATATATGTGCGCGCCATAAAGACCTAGCATTGTGCCAAATGTCAAATTCCTACGTTACATAGTTTTCGAGAAAAACCTCTGTGACAGACGGACGGACGACACGAGAGTGATCTTATAAAGGTTCTGTTATACCTTATAAGGTACTGAACCCTAAAAAATAAGGAGACGCGAAATAAAGACTTCAAAATTAGCTCTTATAGATATTGACTAATGCATGTGTATAATAGATTTAATTAATTAACGAACAGAATTTCTTTATATTGTAATTATTTGTGTTTAATTATTTATATAATTAAATTTGATATGATGAGTATGTCTGTATTATATTTACGATACATTAAGGTTATATATTGATTCGTTATTTGGTATTGTTGCTATGTGTGATGTATAATAAAGAATATTTACATCAATAAACCATTATTATTAATTTTTTCTGTTTAGCTCTCATCAATAAATTTGTCTAAAAACTTATTTTCAAAATTCAACAATATGTATGAAACAGGTTGAATTAAAATTAATTTATTTACCATTTCTTTAGTTATTTTGTTGCAAATATCTTTGATAAATGTAGATGAAACTACAACAGTTTCCAACAACGCGAGTTAAGGTTCGGGCCTTTGGAGCTGTGTTTTTTAAAAAACAACTTAAACACTTAACAAATTTATTTGATTTGAAACAGATAACTTGTACATAATAACTTTAAAAATAATTATTGTACTGGGCGAGTAGTCTAGGTAGACAACAATGCAAAAGCTGTATTACTCAGACTGACTGCCGGGCCTTGAGCTCCCGGGCTTTTTATAATAACCTGCCCCTCACACGGCTGTGGAAACTTGCAGATCTCATGTCTGCTTTACACTTTGTTACAATGTATCAATCTTAATTCTAAGTAATTGCGGTATGTTGACCGCCTGTGACCTGCCACCTGCAGTATCACTGCCCTCACGGGTGCAAAGTTGCATGTCCGTTCTCATGAACTGTCGATAACCTCTCTGGGTTATCCTTGTGTTACAATGTTGCATTGAACTTATACTTTACTTAACAATTTCTAATAATTCCTATTAGATTCAATATATCAATATATATAGGTAATTGGGGGATACATAACTCCTCCCACCGTAAATGAAAAATTAAGGTTTTTCTTAATTTTTAAATATATAAAATTCATTATTCAAATTCATTTAAAATTCATTGTTTCTTTTTTCTCTTTTTTTCCTTAAATCTAGAACTGTTTCCTTCATTCTTATATCTAAGGTACATTTTGTAAAATACATATATAATTACAAAAATTATTAAAATGATCAATACAATTGTCCAAACACTTATATTATTATAATGTAACTTCGGCGTTTTGAGTTCACTTAATTGTTCTTTGTAACTTTCCACTAATTTCACGGCGTGGTTGAGATCGTCTAAGTCTAGATGCTCTAGCTTCATAGGTTTCTTGATTATTTCTTCGTCTTCTTGTTGTATCTTGAACTGTAGTTCCGGTAGGTTTGCAAGTTTCTTTGTTGCTATGGGATCTTGATAAACTCTGATTACTTCATCTTTCAATTTCACATAACAGTCTTCTTTGAGGGTAATTAGTTTGCTTCCGATTAATGCTTGGTTATTTTCATCTTGGTTGCAGTGGATGGTTGCTATTACTTCTGTTGGGAAAATGGCTATCCATTTGTTATCTGTAACTTTTTGAATTTTCATGTTAGTTATTTGCACTTGTTTGGATTCACAGTTTTCGTAATGATTTGAGAATTTTAATAGTTGTACTTCACAAGGGCTGTCTTCTTTAATGGTTGTTGTCGTCATCGATTGACATAAATATTGGTTTGGTGTTACTTCAGTACATTTTTCGTTTGTATAACCATATCTCAGTTCATTTAGGGATAGGAATTTGGTTTTGGGTATGATTACTTGGTATGTGCTAGTAACTTTTGTTGGAAAAGCAAATAAATGATAATAATTATAATTATTACTTTCTACTATCGGGATTTCTATTAAAAATATTATTTCGTTATTCTTAATGTAGCCTTTTACTATAGCTATCTTTTCGAATATTAGAATGTTCGATTCTGTTACATCAAAAGGTAATTTACTGTTAATTATAAGTGATCTAATTCTTATTAATTCGTTTAATAAATCGGTTGGTTCAATAATACTAGAGTGTAGGGTATTTAATTTTGTAAATGTTAATTGGTTTTTGCATACTGCCTAATTTAATTGGTAGTATACCGGGGTTGTTTTTATAATTTCTATTATTATTACTTGGTTGTCCGTTCTACCTGGGTGGAGGTTGACGGTAAGGGTGATGACTGTACATCTGAAATTACAGGGTGTCTTAGGTTTTTCAAATGAATGTACTTTGTTATTTTACCGTTGTCTACTACTGCTATGTTTTTATCTGATATTTTGTTAATTTTAAATGGTCCTAAATTTCTGGGTGCTGTTTTATGTCGCTTGCTTTGAAAGTTTTTCTTATACACGGTTTGTCCTATTGAAAATTTATTTGAGTCGGTATTTTTGTTTCGGGTTGTGGTGATACGTTCTTTATCGTTTTCTAATTTATCTTTTACCTTGTCATAAGTTATTTTTAGTTTTTGTTTGTGATCTTTCGCATATTGTTGATATACTTCCTTGTTGTAGTGTATGTCATAGGGATTTCGTGAATTTGAATGTCCTAAGGTTAATTCTAAGGGTGTAAAATTTGTTGATGAGTGAATTGTGTTATTATAGGCGATTAGTGCGTATGACATTAAATTGGTTATATGTTCCTTTTTATAATTTATTCTTAATAATCGAATTTGTTCTAACAGGGTTAAATGTAGTCGTTCAATTAGTCCGTTTGATTCAGGGTGGTTTTCCGTTATGAAATGAATTTTTATTTTGTGAAGTTCTAAAGTGTTTTGTATTGTCTCATTTTTAAATTCGCTACCATTGTCTAGAGTTATTGATTCGGGTGTTCCGTAAAATGTGAAATATTGTAAAAATCCTTGGGTCACGTCGATGCTATTTTTGGATGTGATTGGTATTGCTTGGCCTATTTTTGTGAATGCGTCTACAATTGTTAGATAGTTTTGTGCTTCTACTACTAGAGTATCGGCATGTAGTTTTTGAAATGGTTTGTCGGGTGTTTTGGTTAACATTAAGGGTATCTTTGGGGGTTTCCTATCGTATTTCGCTTTGTCACATAGTTCGCATTGGTTAATAAAATCTGTGGTCAATTCCTTCATGTCTTTAAAATAATAACGTCTTACAAGTTGTTTTATTGTTTCGTTAATTCCACGATGGTTGGTTTTTCCTTCGTGTTGATTTCTAATTACATCGTTTATTTCGTCAGGGTCGTCTAATGTTATTAATTTTCTCGTACATCTGATGAGTTCAGGGCCAGAGTTATTGAATAGTTTAATGTATAATTCTGAAAATCTTTGGTATAAATGTTCGGTGTTGAAATAGAAATAAAATCGTTTTTTCTCGGGGGTGTATTCTTTTAAAATTTTAATTATTTGTTCCTCGTTGTCATCTTTAGTTATTTGAATTTGGTATATCTTTTTGTAATCTACTTTTGTATATTTTACTGGATTGGGGGTTATTGAAAACTTCGGTTATTATAAATTGGTTGGGTTTCATATCGATTGCTTCGTTTAAAATTTTAATCGCGTTTTTTGGTTCTTCGTTTTGTGTCGAATGTATCGTGTCGATCTCGTCTGGATCTTCCCTTATTTCTGCTTCGTCTACGTTTCCTATAATGGATTCCGTTTCTAATGCATTGAGTTGGATTCTACTTAAAGCGTCTGCGTTGTTGTTATAGATTCCCTTTTTGTATATAATTTCGTAATCGTACTCTTCGATTCTCGATTCTCCATCTTTGTAATTTTGAATTCGGTTCTTTCAGTTTGCATAGCCATACTAGTGGTCTATGATCGGTGTATATGTAAAATTTTCTTCCGTATAAATAAGGTCTAAAATATTTTGTTGCCCAAATTATGGCTAATAATTCTTTTTCTATGGTAATATATTTCTGTTCGGTTTCATTTAGGGTTCTGGATGCGTAGCTGATGGGTTTATCGCTACCTACTTTTCGTTGGCTCAATACTGCGCCTAATGCTACATTCGATGCGTCTGTCGTCAGTATAAATGGTTTTGTAAAGTCTGGGTATTCTAATACAGGGTGATTCGTTAATATGTTTTTAATTTTGTCTACGGCTTTAATAAATTCCGGGGTGTGTTCAATTTTGTTTCCCTTTTTTAAACAATTTGTCAGGGGTTTGGTTATCTGAGCGTAACCTTGAATGAATTTGCGGTAGTAATCACTAAGTCCTAGAAATCCTTTAATTTCTTTGGCTGTTTTTGGTAATGGGTAATTTAGAACTGCATTTGTTTTGTCTGGATTTGGCATTACTCCTTGGGGTGTTATTACATGTCCTAAAAATGATACTTCTTTTTGTAAAAATTCACTTTTGTCTAATTGTACTTTAAAATGTGCTTGTTTAAGTCTTTCGAATACTTCTTTCAATCTTTCTATGTGTTCTACCAATGATGTGGAATAAACTATGATGTCGTCAAGGTATACAAGGCATTTTTCATTGTGTATTCCTCGTAGTATATTGTCCATGACTCTCTGGAAAGTAGCGGGTGCGTTCTTTAATCCAAATGGCATTCGTTTGTACTCGTAATGTCCTCTAGGTGTGCTGAAGGCTGTTTTTGATATGTCTTTTTCTTCCATCTCTACCTGATGGTATCCTGATGCTAGGTCTAATGTTGAAAAATATTGGCATTTGCCTAATTTGTCTAAAATTTCGGTTATATTTGGTAGTGGATATTTGTCATCTACCGTTTTTTCATTTAACTTTCTATAATCTATTACCATTCTGTACTTTCTCTTTCCGGTTGCGTCTAATTTCTTAGGTACTATTAACACGGGGCTGCTCCATGGTGAATTGGAGTGCTGGATTATGTCTTGGTCTAATAAGTCTGCTACTTGTCTGTCAGCTTCTTCTTGGCTTGCATGAGGTAGTCTATATGCTTTAGTAAAAATTGGCTTATCGTCTGTTAGCTCGATATTATGTTTTACTGTGTTGGTGAATGTTAATGGTATTCCTTCGCAATGGAATATGTCGCGGTATTCAAAACATAAGTTCTTAATTGCTCTTTCTTCTTCTTGATTGATGTCGGTATTGAAGCGGATGTTAGTTAAATTTTCTCTTAACTTTTCGTCATGTTCTATTGGGTTGTAATCATTTTCTAAATTTTCGTCTATTTCCATTTCGTTAAAATTTAGTTCTTCTACGTTAATTGGGTCTGTCAGTGATAATTCTACGGGATAGTCGTTTGAATTTAATATTGTTGTGGTTGCATAATTATCTTTTATTTGTACTAAGGCAGTTGGGGTTTCTACTCCTTGTTGAAATGTCATATGATTTATTATTCCTAAATTTTGTTAGATTTTACTGGGATTTTTATTTTCTTTCCGTTCGGGGTTCTATAGTGTATTTTTGTTCAATTTGTGTGCTTTGAAATTTAATTGGGATTTTTCCGTATTTTGTCCTTAATAAGCGATTTTTAATGTCAATGTTGGCTCCTAATTTTCTTAGAAGGTCCATTCCGATTAATCCGTCATATTTGTCGTTAAATTCGAATACACAAAATTTATGTTTCATTTTAACATTAAATGTTCTCGGTAAGGGTGTATTGGCTACGAATTGGTGTATTGTCGTTTGATGGGCTGTTTTAATTTTAAATGGTTCTCTTTCTACATAATCTAAATAATGTTTTTGTACGGTTCTGGGGCTAATTAATGTTTTTGAGGATCCGGTGTCGATTAATAGTTTGGATTTGGCGTGGGGTATTTCTATGTATGGTAATACTAAGTGATTTATGTTATTTAAGTTTATTAAGTTTGGTTGTCTATGAATGGGTCCATTTGAAAATTTGAGTTCGAGTTTTCGTCGTCGTACTCCTCGTAAGTTTCGGATTGTTCGTCACGTTCGTAAGTTTCTGCATGGTTTGATTCATTGTTCGTAGGTGTCTCAATGTAATTATTCTGGTCAGTGTCAAATTTTTCTATTTCTTGATGGAATAACTCTTCCGATGTAAAATTGCGTTTCTGATGAGGGTTTGGTCGAATATGTGTTATTTTTGTATTTTGTCTGGTGTTACCAGATGAGGTATCCATTGGTGTTGGTTTGTAATAATTGTTAGGGTTGTTATTATTATTAGTCATTGGTGTATTTCTATTGGGGTTTGCGTTGAATGCTGGTCTTCGTTGGTTTTGATTAAATCTTGGTTGGAATGCTGGTTTCGTAAAAGTTGGGTTAAACGTTGGTTTTGAAAAATGTTTATATTGATTATTAAAATTCGTATTGTTGAAACTTGGGTTATTAATTCGCGGTTGATTTGTTTGTGCGTTAAAGGGTGTGAATTTTTGTTGAGGGTTTGTTTGTCTTGTAGCTTGTATAGTTTTTATTGGTGAATAACTTTTATTCGCGTTGGGATTGTATAGTCTGTTGCGGTAACACATTACATTTTCTTCTTCTATGACTAGGTTCATAGCTTCCTCTAGATTTTGGGGTCGTTGGAATCTGATTTTATCCGATAGTGGTTCTGGTAAAGCGTTTATGTATGTGTCTAGTGCCATTTCGTCATACATTTTTGTTTTTAAATGTCTAACGTTTTGATCGGGTTCTTCGATTTTTAATTTGGTTAGTATTAAACTTCTCACATCTTGGCATTTCATTCCGAATTGGTAGGGGGATTGGTTGTGTTCCATTCTAAGGTTTATTAGGTCTCGTACCAGGCATTTTATGTTACGTTGGGCTCCAAAATATGCAATTAGTAGTTGTTTAAATTGTTCCCATTCTTGTAAATCGTCCCTACTGGCGATTAAGGTTAGTGCCCTTCCGGTTAGTTTACTTATTATCAAGCGTATAAGCAATGAATTCCTTTCGTTATCTCCGGGTTTGTAGAAGGTTTTTAGGAACATTTCAGATGCTCCAATGAAATTTGAGAGATGTGCTTCCGTGCCATCATATATCTGTATTGTCTCCAAATAGAGTCGCATGTCTGTGCTACTCATGTTGGTTAAGGGTTGTTTTCGATTTTGGGTAATTTCAAAAAATTTTTTTTTGAATTGAGGTTTATTTCGCTATTTGTATTGTTATTTTTGCTTCGGATTTACTAATTTTCCGTTTGGGTTGTAAAATTTCAAATTTTGTAGAAATTGGGGTTGGTTTTGCTATTTGCAGCGTTAATTATACTTGGGATGTATTAATTTTTCTTTTGGATTGAATAATTTCGAATTTTGTAAAAATTGGGGTTGGTTTTGCTATTTGTGACGTTAATTATGCTTTGGCTGTATTAATTATCCGTTTGGATTAGATAAATTCGAATTCTGTAAAAACTGAGGTTGATTTTGCTTTTTGAAACGTTAGTTTTGGTTTGGGTTTATTAATTTTTCATTTAGATTGGGTAATTTTGAATTCTGTAAAAATTGGGGATGATTTTCCTATTTGAAACGTTAATTTCGGTTTGGGTTTATTAATTTTTCAATTAGATTAGGTAATTTCAAATTTTGTGAAGATTGGGTAATTTTGAATTCTGTAAAAATTGGGGATGATTTTCCTATTTGAAACGTTAATTTCGGTTTGGGTTTATTAATTTTTCAATTAGGTTAGGTAATTTCAAATTTTGTAAAGATTGATTTTGCTATCTTCAGCGTTATTTTTAGAATCGTAGTCGCTGTTATTTGTATTTAGTTAAACAGTGCAGTGATGTACTTGTGAGATTTATTTCAATAATGTTGAATTAATTACCGTAGTCTTGAATTTGCTTGTTTTTATGCGGCTTTTAATATGTCTTGAGTTTCTGCTTCTTAAAGAATCTGAAATGGATGGATTTGTTCTCGCTTTATGTGCTAAGCTTTGTTTTAGTTTAATTCTGTTAACTTGTAATTAATACTCTTTCCGTGGGTTTTATTAAGTTGCGTAAACGTACAGTTCGTCTGTCTTGTATTCTAATTATGACTTGCAGGTCAATTACTTCTGCACTTTATTGTTGCAATTTAAATACTTAAGTTGTAGTCTTTGTTATTTAATCACGTTTCTTGGTAATAATTGCGTACGTGCTTAATAACATATGATTATACTTGTTGGTAATTGAATCTTTCGTAATGCACGGCTTGTAATTGAAAACTCTCAGTTATGAGCGTTTTAATTAAAGCTTCTTATGATGACCGTTTAACTTTACTCAGATAATGCACTTTATAAATGATGAGTAATTTTTAATTGAAAAACGTTTAGCTTTTTATTCCGTGTTTGTTACAATTGTACAAGCTTTTATGGATTAATTACTTGTAGGTATTAAATGCAAAACTGCGTTGCTTTATTATGTCGTGATGGATTTATTACTTATGATGCAAATTGCGTTGTTGAAAGTTATTGCAATTCTCTGAGGTTTTAAGTGTATAATAAAGGATGCTTCTTGCTTTCTTCGGATGGCGTTTTAGATTACAGTGGTTTTAGGTTACCGTAGCAGAGTGTTTTGCTATAATTTATAAGGTCAATGTTTTAAATAATCGTTCCGTGATTACTTTGAAGAATTAGCTTTAGCTTTGAAATTAATTCTGCGTTAGTTTACCGGTTTATAAACGTGCGTTGAATCGCGGTAGTTAATGTTTCTTATTTTGGTGTTAGTGAGTGTGCGTTCGTTATTTTTTTGGTTTATTTTGAGTTTGTTTTAATAATTGTGGTAAGAATCTTTTAAATATCAAGTCTCATTTGCTTTTTAAGAAAATCTCTTTTTAAATAATCAAGTCTCTTTAAACATTCGTCTCATAAAATGTTATACAGTCTCGTTTTTTTGAAAATAATTCTCTTTGTAATTATTTTCAAAACAATATTGGCATAAAATAAAATTCATAAAACAATAATAATCAATAAAATAATAATACTAGCATATATCAATTATAGTTTATGGTTTAAAAAAAAAAGGGTATAAAATGGAAATGAACTTACATTAATTTCATCTGTTTCTTTGGTGGGCTCGATCGATGCTGTATCTTGTCCACCTTGGTTTGTTTGTTGAATTTAGACGATTCTTGTTTTTTGTCCAACTTGGTTTGGGTTCTGCCAAAATTTCGAATTAAAATTCTTGGTCACCAATCTTCCGATTTTTGGATTTTCAGTGCCCTTTTGACATCCGTTACGACTGCGCCAGTTAAGGTTCGGGCTTTTGGAGCTGTTTTTTTTTAAAAAACAACTTAAACACTTAACAAATTTATTTGATTTGAAACAGATAACTTGTACATAATAACTTTAAAAATAATTATTGTACTGGGCGAGTAGTCTAGGTAGACAACAATGCAAAAGCTGTATTACTCAGACTGACTGCCGAGCCTTGAGCTCCCGGGCTTTTTATAATAACCTGCCCCTCACACGGCTGTGGGAAGTTGCAGATCTCATGTCTGCTTTACACTTTGTTACAATGTATCAATCTTAATTCTAAGTAATTGCGGTATGTTGACCGCCTGTGACCTGCCACCTGCAGTATCACTGCCCTCACGGGTGCAAAGTTGCATGCCCGTTCTCATGAACTGTCGATAACCTCTCTGGGTCATCCTTGTGTTACAAAGTTGCATTGAACTTATACTTTACTTAACAATTTCTAATAATTCGTATTAGATTCAATATATATATATATATATATATATATATATATATATATATATAGGTAATTGGGGGATACATAACTCGCGTAGTACCTACAACAGCATAATCTTTTTCAACACTGTGTGAAGTAACATATTGTAGCGGGCTACTACTACCACATTTCTTTAATTTAAAACAAGTAATAACCAGAGTCTTTATTACTCACTGTACACAAGTCTAATTCACTGTATATGCCTTATTTATAGATGTTTTCAGTCCACTTAACGATGAAGCACTATTACACTAATGAATTTACAAGCACTAATATCTTCTTAAACTAACTTATTTAGGATTGGTCCATTAACTACACTAACACAACTATTTATTTATTTTACACTTTGTCTATTTATGTATACTACAAGCTGCATGTACATTAGACACAGCATATAACATTTATGTATAAACTTGAACTTCCAAAAGCTCAACTACTATTACTTTACAACGATATAATTTATATTAGACATTCTAGTATCGACTGACCCTTGCATTTATTAGCGGCCTTATATATACTCTGAGTTAAAGATATGACTCATCCTCTAGTAATTACGAGAAGCTTCCCGGTCCATTGAGAATGAACAGTGTTTGATTGCTAGAAGAATTCTCGAATCCTGAAGACTATGCAGAACCTACAGCGCTTGTGTGTTTGATGGGTTGCCTAATAGTAGCTCGCAACACTACCCCCTCTTTAAAACCGTTACGTCTCGTAACTGTAACTACATTTTGACGGCAATTCGATGAATGATGACGGTATCGGCAGCTATCTCCTCTGGCGCATCCCCCGCGTCGTTGGAAATAACAGTCAACACTCTTTTCTTGGTCTTGGTAGGCAACCGGTTGATAACAACAAACAAGGACCTGGACGTTGGTTTCCTGGAAAACTATTTCTAGCATATTTCGGACTATCCTCCAATCTAAGCTTGTGCACCGCTAGTTTCGTTACTCCATTTTCCATCATCTGCACCTTGAGATTTAGCAAAGCCTCCCATAGATGTCCATAACTAGGTCTCTGCCATGAAGAATTTTTGGTGACCAGATAGTAAACATAACGATTTTTATCCTGAAGAACCAAAGCTTTTCCTACAGTTGGCTGTTGTACTAATTCATCTACACATCTAAACTTTTTCTTGAAAACATCGGCTATTCCCCTTGACATTTCCAGATCTTGAGCTACGCAATGTGCAAGGGAATACCCTTCTGGTGCTCTAAACAGATCTTGCTGTTTTTCAACAACAACGCCAAATCTCGCCTTAGCGGAACCACCATACGCCGCCATAAAACTCTCAAAATCTACATTTGACTCATGATTAATAACTTGTCGAATACCATTCTCATTATGCGAGCGTTCCTGGTTGTTGCCAGCGTAGGATGTTAAACGGTCAAAGTGTACCACTTTCGGTTTACCACGGGGAGATCTTCTGATCCGGTACACTACATCATTAATCCTTTTCATCACTTCGTACGGGCCTTCCCATTGTCTTTGTAATTTTGGCGACAACCCACGTTTTCTTTGTGGATTATACAACCACACCAAATCCCCAGGTTGATAACCACCTTCTTGTGCTCTCGTGTCATATTGTGATTTCATTCGATCGCTTGCTGCCTAAATATTCTTTCGGACGTTTTCGTGAATGGTATTTGATCTTTAACGAAGCTTACTAACGTAATCTTCACCTGCGGTCCCTTTTCCAGGTTTAAATCCAAACTGAAGACCACATGGTAGCCCCAATTCACGTCTAGCATTACGCAAGCGGGCGAGTATCCTGTGCTGTCATGTACCGAAGATCGGTACGCCAGTAGGAACAAATGTAAATATTGGTCCCAGTCTCGTTGATGTTCAGAGACAGCTTTGGCCAGGTACTTTCCTAACGTCCTGTTCATTCTTTCAACCATTCCATCCGATTGAGGATGAAGTGGCGCAGTTCTAGTCTTCCTGATTCCAAGATACTTGCAGACGTTTTGAAACAACGCTGATTCGAAGTTCCGACCTTGATCCGAGTGTAATTCCAACGGAACTTCAAAGCGACAAAACAACTCCCTCACTAATACATCTGCAACCGTCTTGGCTTCTTGGTTAGGTATAGCATATGCCTTCGGCCATTTGGTAAAATAATCCATTGCAACCAAGATGTATTTATTTCCTTTCTCTGATTCAGGAAACGGACCAGCTATATCAATGGCTACCCTCCCAAAAGGATTCCCCACGTTATACTGTCTCATTGGGGCTTTCCGTTTTATGACCGGGCCATTTGCAGAGGCACACAATTCACATTTCCGGCACCATTCCTTCACATCATCTTTGCAGTTCACCTAATAGAATCTTTCTCTCACTCTTTCGACAGTTCTTTTCACGCCAAAGTGCCCTCCGGAAATACCATCGTGCAAGTGCTGCAACACTTCCGGCACTCTGCTTCTCGGCATTATCACTAGAAGTCTCTCAGTACCATCTTCAAATTCCAGTCGTCGTTTCAAGATTCTATTTTCCATCATCAAGGAGTCCCACTGTGCCCAGTATGCCTTCAGGCTCCTATTTAAAATACTAATTTCTCCCCAAGCTGGTCGTTGTCCTCTATTTTTTCACTCAATAATGCGTACCAATTCGGCGTCCTTCTACTGGTCTTCTCGTATTCTTTCGGGTTGCCAAATATCATCGGTCACCGTCATTCTATGGATGACACTTATCTTCTCTTCCATCTTGGAGCAATGATTGCAGTCCACCGGACAAGGTCTCCTTGATAGAACGTCTGCATTCCAATGGCTGGTTCCTACACGATGTTCTGTGTCAAAGTCATATTCCTGCAGCCGCACTATCCACCTTGCAACTTGCCCTTCAGGATTTCGAAACTGCAGTAACCATTTTAGTGCAGCATGGTCTGTTCTCAACAGGAATTTACGGCCGTATAAGTACTTATAAAAGTGCTCTACGGATTTGACGACGGCCAACAGCTCCCTTCTTGTGACACAATAGTTCCTTTCTGGACGTGACAAGACCTTACTGAAATACCCAATAACTTTTTCTTGTCCGTCCTGCACTTGAGAAAGAACGCTTCCTATAGCTGTGTTACTGGCATCGGTATCCAACACAAATTTCCCCTCCATGCGCGGATAACTCAAAATTGGTGCTGTAACTAGTAGCCGTTTCAGTTGTTCAAATGCACTGTGGCAGTCGTCGTTCCATTCATATTCTTGTCCATCTTCGGTTAATTTCGTTAACGGTTTGCAATGTTCGCAAACTCAAGTATGAAACGTCGGTAATATGTACACAATCCTAGAAAACTGCGTAGTTGGTGTATATCTGTTGGTGTAGGCCACTCTTGCACCGTTTTTATTTTGTCAGGATCACCTCTTATTCCGGTCTCCGAAACGACATGTCCTAGGTATTTCACCTCTTTTCCAAATAGGTGGCACTTCTTGGGATTCAATGTAAGGTTTGCCCCGCGTAATCTTTGGAATATCTCCTCTAGGTTCTTAAGATGTTCTTCAAAAGACCGGCCTAACACTATCACGTCGTCCAGGTACACCAGACATGTCTTCCAGGACAATCCACGCAGTATCGACTGCATCATACGTTCAAAAGTAGCAGGGGCATTGCATAATCCAAATGGCATGACCTTGAACTGCCATAATCCAGTTCCATTTGTAAACGCAGTCTTTTCTTTATCGTTTGGCTCCAAGCCTACCTGCCAGTATCCGCTTTTCAAGTCCAAGGTCGAAAACCATTTAGATCTGGATAGAGTATCCAAGGTGTCATCAATTCTGGGCAAAGGATAGTTGTCTTTCTTTGTCACATTGTTAAGCCGCCGGTAGTCTACACAAAACAAAGTCGATCCGTCCTTTTTCTTGACAAGTACTACCGGGGATGCCCATGGACTATTCGAAGGTTCAATCACTCCCTGTACTTCCATATCGGTGATAATTTGCTCGGCTTCTTTACGTTTTGTCAAAGGAAGACGCCTGGGGTGTTGTCTTATCGGTTGCGCATCTCCAGTGTTGATCTTGTGTTGCACAACATTCGTCCTTCCTTTCTCACTATCATCCAGTGCAAACACACCACGATATCGTCCGACCAGTTTTTTTACCTTGCCCAGTTGGTCGCCGTTTAATCCTTGACACGAGGGTATCAACATATCCAGCAATTTCTGTGGGCAACCGTTGGCTGGTTGATCTTTTGTGTCGTCCACACAACTTTTAATATGGCATACTGGAATGCAACTTCCCACAATCATGTCTTTCTTTAGGGTCACCGTATGCGGATTAATGTTCAGCACCCTTACTGGTATCATATTTCAAAACTTTACCAGCGTTCTTCCAACCAGTAATCCATCCTGACCCATTCCCGATTCAGTTGCTTCCATCATGCATACTTGTCCTTCCCGGAGCGTATCATACGGGCGTCCCATTACAATCATTTCCGCCTTCTCGGGTATTTTCATATCGCAAATCATTCGAACTTGCATCGTCTGGTTACTCGTACCTTGAAATGGAATCTCAATCATCTATCCGAAGCACATTTTCTTTCATGTTTACATGAAACCCATATTCTCTCATGAGATCCATTCCCAAGATCACTTTTTCTGTAATTTCAGCTACCAACACCCGATGATGAATTAGTTTGTTCCCAATTGCCAACGTAACGGCAGTCTCTCCGTGAATACAAATTTTCTCACCACTTGCCGTTCAAAGACACACCGATACAGGTAGCACTTTTCCACGACCAACCAAATCTGGTCTCACAATAGTTTTTGTCGCTCCTGTATCCACGAGTAATCGGACAATCCTACCATTAATTCTACCATCAATATAAATGCTGTCCAGACTTCCCATCGACGATGCAGCACCGATGATAATTTCCGGGGCACTACGCTGTGCTGTCGACGATCGCCCCCTTACATTGATCTGCTTTAACTCAACCGGTTGTTTCTTTGGTTGAGTACAGCGTCTCTGCATATGACCAACTTCACCGCAGCTCCTGCATCGCATACGCCATCTCTGCGGTTGTAATCTTTCCAGACTTTCCGCTTTTCGCTTTTCAAACACACGGTTGATTATTTCATCTATGCTGTTCTGCGATTGCTCAGGTTCTTCTAATGCAGACCTAATTTTGTGACTCATCCTGTGTGACGTCTGCTTAGCTGCTTCAAATTCAAGCGCATGAACCAGTGCCTCATCTAACATTTTTGGCCGTGCTAATCTTAGCGCTTGCTGTATTTCGCCATTTTTAACGCCATCCACAAATGTTTGAACAGCCAGTTGTTCGAGGAAACTATCTGGTGCCGTTGGATATGCCAATCTAACTAATCTGGCGATGTCAGCTTCAAACTCTTGCAGGCTTTCACTTGTCTTTAGCGAGCAGTTCTTAACTTGTGCATGGTAAACCTGTTGAAAGTGAGCATCTCCATATCTCATCTCAAGCTTCGATGTTAAGAGGCCGTAGTCATTCTGCTGGTGATCGGGAATCGTTTGTAAGATGTTAAGAGCCTCCCCCCGTAGGGCCACTATTAGAGAGATAGCCTTCTCTTTGTTGCACCAACCGTTGGCTATTACCGCAGCTTCAAATTGTTTCAAATATGTGGGTCAAGGTGTTTTACCATCGAATGTGGGTGGTTTCACTTTAAATTTAGACGGTATTGACTCGCTTTCTACCATGCTTCTTATTTCTGGAATGTTCTGATTTACAACTTGGTTTGCTAATTCGAGTGGCCGCGTTGTTAGTGAAATCACTTGTTCTTGCAGCCTCATCAACTCTTCTTCCATTTTTACCAATTTACTGTCCAACTTTTGCTCAACTGTTTTTACCTGTTTAGTGAAATCTTCTTTCAATGCAATGGAGCTTTCAATTAATCTTTGTTCTAATGTGGCTGTCTTTTCATTCAACCTTTCTTCTAATTTCGCAGCATTTTCCCTTAACTTTTCTTCTATTTTCTCAGCATTTTCACTATACTTTATTTCCATTTTCGCAGCATTTTCACTCAACTTTTCCATTTTCTCAACATTTTCGCTAAACTTTTCGGCAAGGTTTGATTCCAGTTCATCTGACCTCACTACGTTTTCATTTAGTGTCACTTCCAGTTTAGCCGACCTCTCTTCCATTTTCTCAGCGTTTTCGTTTAACTTTTCTTCTATACCGGATTTAAAATCCTTAAGAAAATTCATTAAAGTTTCTGCGCTCATCTTACTTTGACTTCTTGTTACAGGCATATACAAACTACTTTAATGTCTTTAGACTTGTGTGTTCTTCTTTTAAATTAATCACTATATACCCCACACAGGCTGACACCAGTGTAGCGGGCTACTACTACCACATTTCTTTAATTTAAAACAAGTAATAACCAGAGTCTTTATTACTCACTGTACACAAGTCTAATTCACTGTATATGCCTTATTTATAGATGTTTTCAGTCCACTTAACAATGAAGCACTATTACACTAATGAATTTACAAGCACTAATATCTTCTTAAACTAACTTATTTAGGATTGGTCCATTAACAACACTAACACAACTATTTATTTTACACTTTGTCTATTTATGTATACTACAAGCTGCATGTACATTAGACACAGCATATAACATTTATGTATACACTTGAACTTCCAAAAGCTCAACTACTATTACTTTACAACGATATAATTTATATTAGACATTCTAGTATCGACTGACCCTTGCATTTATTAGCGGTCTTATATATACTCTGAGTTAAAGATATGACTCATCCTCTAGTAATTACGAGAAGCTTCCCGGTCCATTGAGAATGAACAGTGTTTGATTGCTAGAAGAATTCTCGAATCCTGAAGACTATGCAGAACCTACAGCGCTTGTGTGTTTGATGGGTTGCCTAATAGTAGCTCGCAACAATATCTTAGATTACGTTCACTTCCAGGCATATTGAGATCAAATTATTAATATAATTGCTATAATATTTTCTACTAGCAGAACAGGTATTGTATGAGTTCACGAACATATAGTAAACACGTCTATTCATTTTTGTTTCTGTTGTTGTTATCACTTATGTTAGTATAATATGCATTTTCTCAACCTTTAGCGGCATAATGGTAAATCAATTTCCTAATAGGTATTGCGTTCTTCTATTAAATGGAAATTGTTACGCTGATTTATAGTACAAGAACATTTAATTAATAATTTTAAACGCTGATTTAAAAAATAACATACCTGCTAAGTAAATCCCTGTAATCTAATAATTTTCCAATAGAAATAATATTATTTACACAAAATGACAATAAGAGAAGCAGAACTAAAACAATATTTAATTATAAATTTTAAATGCAGATTTATAGAATAATGAACCTGTTATGCCAATCGTTTTATTTTCCAATACTAATAATATCTATAATAAAAGAAGGAGAACTACACTAAAAGACTATTTACGAGGCTTGTTCAATTGAAACCCATCTTTGGTCAGGTTAGCTTTGGAAACAATTGTAATCACTCAACTGACGTTTTGAATGTTGGTGGTGTTTGTAAACTTCCCACTGGTCAGTTTCTTTCGTATATATTTGATAGCGATTTTAAGTATTGTGACTTTGAAATGACGTTTGTTGTTAACAATTCGACCAAATGTGATCAGCGTGCGGTCATTCAATTTCTGTGTACTGAAGGTTTGCAGTGTATGAAAACGCATGTTTTGCGTATCCAACTGTCAAGGAATGGTGTCGAAAATTTATGAATGAACGCGAAGGGACGAATGATAAGCCGCGACCAGGTGCAATGTGTACTGTGTCAACAGACAGGAATATGGCATGTGTGGAAGACCCGATTAGAGAAAATCGTCGAGTTTCAATCAGAATAATTTCAGAAAATGTTGGTGTGAGTATTGGATCTGTTCATAGCATCGTACACAAACTAAGCTACAGCAAAGTTTATGCGCAATTGGTTTCTCGCCTTTTGTCAGAGAACCAATAAAGCTTACGAATGGGCTTATCTATGCAACACCTTACAGAATACAGACAAAATGGTAACGATTTTCTCTTGTCAATAATTGCTGGCGACGAATCTTGGTGTCATTATTTTAAACCATCCAGTAAACGGAAAAACTTCCGTACTCCTCCTGAGCGATTTTTGGACGAAATATTTTTTACTAGACTAAATCGATGATGGAGAGTCCGAATCCAAAAACCGTTTTGGGCCAAAATGTAGGGTTCACGAGATACAAGAGGTCAAAGGTCAGATTTTAACATGGGGTCTTATGGGAGAAAAAAGGTTTTGTATTCGACTTAAATCCATTCAATATTTTTAAAAATTACAAAATTTGACAAGAAAAATATTAAATTACTCTAATTAGATTGGATTTGCTGCAGTAATAACAAAATGTGCATTTTACATTAATCATCCCTCTTAAAGGGATTATAGTATCTTTAAAGGAAATACATTGTAAAATATATACTTTATATTACAAAATTCGACAAGAACAAATTTAAATTTCATATGACAAGTATAAATATAAAATATAAAAATTGACAAGAAAAACAATACCACTAAACTAACCTAACAGTAACAATTTTACAAACATAACCTACCTGAAACAATCTCATAAACATAATCTAAACAACGTAAATTTTTTGATTGCATGAATGAATGCCAAAACTTGTCTTCTTCTCGGTTCAATTTATGCCAAAGATATTCACAAAGATGGTCAGCAATGTTGTCCTTTCCTCCGACGCCTCCGCGTTCCAATCGATTTTTAAAGGTCTCCAATTTGACTCGATGGTATTCGTGTGGACACCTGTCTCCGAATTAACAAATTCAAGGAATGATTCACTGTAAAGTGATAAAATCCTTCCTAAAATGTAACGCAAATTAATTAATCGATTTAAAATTTTTAAAATGTATATTACCTGAGACAAACAATCATACGCTTTCCACATATCAGAATAAATGATGGTTCCCGGAAGGATATGCTTGTGGATAAGCGGTAAAAGCGTATCCTTATCCCTCTTATTATTTGGGCAAATCTCGAGCCTGAAGTTATCGCTGTTGCCCTTTCAATCATCCCAATGATCCAATTACCCTCCACCATTCGTCCTTTATTATATTTGCGTTTTCCAATCTGTAATAAAATTAAAATTCAACAACATTAGCAAAAAATATATTAGTGAAATAAATAACACCTTTGATTCGTCAATTTCCACAATTTTCCCCGCTCCTCCGATTTTCCCCATATTCTCATAATCCTTGTCCAGATCGATCATCATAACTTCGCGACAATACGCAAACCAATCGGACACAGTTTCAGTCGATGTTTGAAAAGTATCATCCGAGGACTCGTGTATGGTATTTTCATAGGAAAAACTTCTCGTGAAACAGTATGTAACACACAAAGCCTTTTCCAATGAAAGATGGGATCCTAAATAAAATATGCAAATTACTGTTTTAACATGGGCATTACATTCGAAAATTAAGGAACATTCTAAGCAAATGGCCTCGACAATAAGGGTAAGTAATATATCATTCGAAAGAAAATTCAACGTTGATTGTATTGGTGTAATTGATCGGAAATGAATATTTAAAAAGTTATTAATATTCAACTTATACCAATCGCAAACAAAGGAAGAACCCGCGAGCAAAGCGAGCGGGCTCGATAACAGATAATTTAATGATGATATAGATTAAATATAATAGCTAATTTAAGCCTACGAAGTCGACGTAGTCGACTGAGTTGGTTATTATATTTAATCTATATCATCATTAAATTATCTGTTATCGAGCCTGCGTTTTTTATTTTTATTGGCGAAACCATTTGCTTGGATCTTAAAGTACATTAGATATATATTATTCTAAGCGTGTAAAAATGCTAACCATTTTATCGAATGATTAATTATTTATCTTAGATATCTGTTTTAGAATTTAAGAATATTAAGAATAAGTCAAAGAAAACGCAAAAAGCGAATAAAATAAACGTGATAAAACTATTAAAATTTAATAATTCGATTTAATTGCATTTTAGAAATATTTATTTCATTATGCTAATCTAACCAAATTTAAATTTAAAATAATGATCTTACCTGAAAACCAAGAATTTTCTGCAATTGAAATGGAGTATTTTTTCCATCCTTGTGATTTTTGTTTTTTTGACACCTAAATATGCCAAAACCACCTTCTCCTTCTTCGCGAAATGACATTTCCGTGACAATTTGTCGGCGTGCCCAACATTTGGGGCAATCCTTTTTAACTGGAAGTAATCGAATAGATTGGCACCATTTTCTTGTAGAAATTGAATAGTTGCAAATAGAGTATAACTTCTTTAAATTAAACATACTACTCAAATTAAAAATGATGACAATTGAAATTGACTTTAATTGACAAATACAAAAATATTTTGTCTGAAATATTGAGATATCACATGTTCAATATTATTATATTAAAGAATATATTTTTTAAAAATATTGTATGGATTTAAGTCGAATAAAAAACTTTTTTTTCTCCCATAAGATACCATGTTAAAATCTTACCTTTGACCTCTTGTATCTCGTGAACACTACATTTTGGCCCAAAACGGTTTTTGGATTCGAACTCTCCATCATCAATTTAGTCTAGTAAAAAATATTTCGTCCAAAAATCGCTCAGGAGGAGTACGGAAGTGTAGCCCAGTAAACTGTCATCGATGCAATGGAAACACGTAAATTCTCCGCCACCAAAGAAGTTTAATGTTCAACCTTCTGCCGGTAAGGTCATGTTGTCATTTTTTTGCGACCATGAAGAACCCTTGTTGATAGAATTTACACACCCTCGGGTGCATATCAACGCAAACCTGTATATTGAAACTTTAAACAAGTTCCATCAAGCAATAAGACGAGAACGTCCAGGGAAGCTTTCACGTAGTGTCATTCTGCTTCACGAAAATATTCGACCTCATGTTGCTAACGTATTGAAAGAAAATCTACAGCGAAAGAAATGGAGGTTATTAAAGCATTCACCCTATAGTCCCGATTTTACGCATTGCGATTTTCACATCTTTGGGCCACTGAAAAAAGTGTTAAAAGGTAACCGTTTTCAGTCAGACGAAGAAGTACAAAACGCCGTGAAAGAATTCTTCGAGCAGCAGCCACAAGATTTTTTTAGGCAGGGTATACATAGGTTGACGGAACAATGGGATATGTGCTTTAATCGTAGTGGTAATTATTTGTAAATTTAGTTGTCAATAAATTATTCCTGAACCAAAGATGGGTTTCAATTGAACAAGCTTCGTAATTAAGTAATTTTTAACACCTATTAAAAAAATTACGTACCTGCTAAGCCAATCATTATAACTTAATAATTGGCCAATAATAATGGTACTGAATAAAGCAGCTAATAACTATATAAATGAGAAATATCTAGTATTTTAAATACTGACTTAAAGAATGGAATACCTGTAACATAAATTTTTGTAATTTCGCAATGAACAATGTACTCTGTGATAATACCATATAGGTTAGAAAAACTTCAAGATGGTGAAGGCATTCCCAAACAAAACAAATAGGATAGAGGTTAGATTGATCCTACTTCTTCATTCATATGGAGAGACATACAAAGGCTAAATACTGCAGCACCTCTATGCCCTAATGGATATGCGCGTAATTTGGTTCCCATTATTCCCTATGTACCAGATGATCTCTTTTTATTTAAGTTTCCAAATGTTGAACTAAGTTCTTGTTAAAATGATCGTGAACTAGATCGAAACAACCCACCCTAAATTTCCTTTATTTGGAATTAGGATGGTTTCTTCTATCTATGTACGAAATAGTTTGCAACCCACAGTATTAAAACCTCCACTTTAAAAAATTATGGATTACGGCTCTTGCTGGTTGAACCGACGACATAATTCACAACCATTTATTATTAATAGTAGCAAAATAACCCGATATTCTTATTATACGACGTTTTTAATATTAAATTAGAGAGATATAAAAGGACAACAATATTATAACCTAGATGGATAAAACACGCGAGCTTTAAACAATTTTCCACACCCAAGAAAACCAACTAACATTTTTAGGTGCGATTTTTCAAATCCCATAAACAGAATTCCGAGCAGCAGCATTCACATAAAGACGCTCAAAGTTGTTATGAAATATAAATTTAAGCAAAGGGTATTTGCGTTAATAACTGATACATAGTTAATAAAACTTGACAATTGTCTAAGAATACGACACATCATGCAGTCTCACACAAACAAAAATCAATTTCCATGCAATTTGTGTAATTATACCACAACACAAAAAGAGAGTTGGCAAAGACATATGCGGTCGCATACAAACGAACGTCCATTCGCATGCAATTTGTGTGACTATACCACGTCACAAAAAGGTTATCTACAAAGACATTTGCGGTCTCATACTAACAAACATCCATTTGAATGCAATTTATGTAATTACACCACATTACAAAGAAGTTACTTACAAAGTCATTTGCGGTCGCACACAAAGGAGCGTCTATTTGCTTGCTATTTGTGTATTTATACTACGTCACGAAAGAGTAGTTTACAAAGACATTTGCGGTCGCATACAAACGAGCGTCCACACGCATGCAATTTGTGTAAATACACTACATCACAAAAATGTAATTTGCAAATCCATTTGTGGTCGCACACAAACGAGCGTCCATTCGCTTGTAATTTGTGTGATTATACCACATCTCAAAAAAGTCATATACTAAGACATTTTTTGTCGCATACAAACGACCGTCCATTCGCATGCAGTTTGTGTAATTACACCACATCACAAAAAAGTAATTTACAAAACCATTTGTGGCTGCACAGAAACGAGCGCCCATTAATTTGCAATTTGTGTGATTATACCACATCACAAAAAAGTAGTTTACAAAGACACTTGCGATCTCATACTAATGATCGTCCATTCTCATGCAATTTGTGTAATTTTACAACATTACGAAGAGGTAGTTTACAACAACATTTGAGGTCGCATACTAACGAACGTCCATTTGCTTGCAATTTGTGTGATTATTCCACATCACAAAAAAGTAATTTAAAATTACATATACGGTCGCATACTAATGAACGTCCATATGCATGCAATTTGTGTGATTATACTGCATCACAAAAAAGTAATTTACACGTACATTTGCGGTCGCATACTAACGAACGTCCATTTTTATGCAATTTATGTAATTATACCACATCACAAAAAATCAATTTAATAAGACATTTGTGGTCGCATACAAACGAACGTCCAGTAGTGTGCAATTTATGTGATTACACTACGTCGCAAAGAAGGTACTTGCAAAGACACTTATGGTCGCATACAATCGAACGTCCACTTGCATGCAATATGTGTAATTATACCACATCACAAAAGAATAGTTTACAAGTACATTTGCGGTCGCATACTAATGAGCGCCCGTTCGCTTGCAATTTGTGTAATTATACCACATCACAAAAAAGTAGTTTACAAGGACATTTCCGACTGCATACAAACGAGCGTCCATTCGCGTGCAATTTGTGTGATTATATCACGCCACGAAGAAGTAGTTTGCAAAGACATTTGCAGTCACATACAAATAAATAAATTTTGTATGGTGGAATACATAGTCTCCTCTACATTTGGCGTATCGGGGTTGTTTACTTTTTCATTATAATTTTCAAGATAACTTTTAAAATGTAAGGTCCATTGTTTCCCTATATCTTCAGGATCCCCTTTAGAAGACTGTTTAAGTAATCGCTTTATTACTTCATCTCTTTTGAGTGGAGCGTATCGGCTACCTCCAAACCTTGCTTTAACATTGTAGGCAGTTTTTCTTCCAGTTTTTTTAGATATTTTTGTATAAGATGTAAAAATTTATCTCTTTTGGAACGCTGCCGTGATTTTAAATCTTTCATTCATACAGGCCACTGCTCGACTTGGATTTCAACAGTTTAAAGTATGCAACGTCTAGTGGTTGGCTGAATCCTGTACTATTTGAGGGTATGAGAATGAACATAATGTTATTGCGAATTCTGCAAATACTGCTTGCGATACATGACTTGCCAGGTTATCCTCAATTAAAACTATTTTGCTTTTAGATCTGATTGCAAGCTATTGAAGTATGTCATAGCAATAGCGATAAACCAATCTTAGAAAATTTCCATCCTAAACCATTCACTCTTTGAACGATTGTAGGCCGCGCCTTTGGGACCGCCTACATCTACGAATTATAAAGATGCTGTGATTTGTAGGTGACATACGGTGGAAGAAGGGTGCCATCTGCAGCAGCTGCAAGCTTCACATACACACTGCTATTTCAACTGTCGATTATTGTTTCGAGATGACGACATGAACTCCAAACTATCACTCGTTTCTTTTTTGGATCGTACGTTATATTGGTCTCATGGTAGTTCACGAATGTGCCGATTGATCCACCAAACAAACTCACTTCCAATTATTTAAAATATTCATTATGTTACTGTCTACACGAGCTCGTGTTCTTTTCACATTTTGAGTTAACCGCATTGATTGTCTCTTCAGAAAATCATCAACTCATTCTCTTTCATGGAAGTTTGAATCTATGTTCGGTCTTATATTGGTGGTCCAAAAAGGACTTTGTAATTAATCGAATGTCAAAGGTATTAAAAGGAAAGCACTAATCTGACGCTAACCTGATACTTAATAAAATAGCTTTTTCTTCTAAATCCGTGAATACAGTAGGACGACCGACATTGCCAATTTCCACACCACATACATACCTATGAGTTGTCGCTCTAGGTATTCCAAATTTCTTACTTGCCTTGCGAAGTGATAATTTGTTAATTATTAACCTCTACAGCTCTAAAAAAAAAACTCCTCTTCATAGTCACAGCAACTGCGAGAACCTACATTCCGTGTCCCTTTTATACCCATAACACTGGAACAAAACAAAATTGTGCTTTTTATATCTATAGGTAAATATAGAATTTATGCACTACTCTAGTTTAAAGGTAGGTGTTTTAGACATTGACATGTCAGATGTCTGACAAAAATTGCCCAAATAAACCCATTGAAGTGATTTGTGTTTATGCTCTTTGTCAAAAATACACGAGCGTCTCGCGGCAGTAATGCCGTGGCTGCCCTGGTTGGTTAGGTTACTGTTAGAAATAGATATTATTATTAAAAAACACAAATTACTTAACACGCATATCAGAACAGTTGTTCTAAAACTATTGCAAACTGTTCTGATATGCGTGTTAAGTGATTTGTGTTGTGTGTTTTTTAATAATAATATCTAATTTGTGTTTTTTAATAATAATATCTAATTTGTGTTTTTTAATAATAATATCTATTTCTAACAGTAACCTAAACTGTCATTGCAGCCATGTAATTACTGCCGCGAGATGCTCGTAAAAATACAAACAAACAATTGATGGTAACATGAGACGCTTGCCTCATGTACCCTCAAGTGCTAACTATTTTTGAAGCATTTGTTAGTTTATAAACAAATCAAATCAAGGCACATAATAGGGCAGGAATATATTTGTACAGTTGCAAGTATGTTATGTAAAAAAAACAAAATTCCAAGTTTTTAGGGATGTAATGAAGGTTGAAGTTAAATTGCCAATAATTTTTTACACTTAATTTCACAAAATTAAAACATTAATTTAAAATACTTACATTTGAATTAATATTGTTTAAACCTGTTAACATCAAGGAGAGAACGATCAGGCACCATTCGTTTCTAAGAATGTGCTGAAAAATAATCAGTGTTCATCAATATTAATCTGTTGGCGCTAGTTGTTTGTGTTTCAAGTTATGCACATTGACGGTAGTGTATTCTTTAAAAATGTATAACGTATTGCAACAGTAATTACAGCATAGACCCTTATGTAACAGTTGATGAAATGCTTCCTATTTTCAGAGGTTGCTGCAGTTTTAATATTTACATGTCGATAAAGCCAGATAAATACGAAATAAAAATTTGGGCTTATATAAACGCAAACACATTATATTGCTTGAATCTTCAATTGATTGTTGGGTAACAAAAAGGATGATTTTATTGCTTAGACAACAGACCAGATGTAATTGTAAAAAGATTAGTAAGTAACTTACTAACTAACATCCATTAATATGTAATTTGTGCAATTAATCAACATTACAAAAAAATTAATTAAAAATACATATACGACCGCATACAACCGAACGTACATTTTCATGCAATTTGTGTTATCATTCTGTGTCACAAAAGGTTATTTAAAAACATATATACGAACGTATATTCATCATTCATCATTTTGTTTTCGACCTTACTTAAGGTCGGTTTGACGCAGCTCCAACTCCTTTTCTAATCCGTGCCAATCTAAAAAAGCTCTACATACCCTTCACAACCTAAATTTCTAATAATTTGACTCAAACTGTTGTTTTATATTCTTACGATGACGAGCCCCAAGTACCTCCTCCCGGAGATCCGAATGAGGGAGTATTTTACCTCCGGACAAGAATTTTACTTGTGAGCTCTCCATCATATCTATTTCGTGTTTTAGGCCACGCACACCTGGGAAATATTGTGGTAGGCTCCCATATCTTTCCACAACGCAGTTTTTAAAGATTTTAGCAAAAAACCGTATACCGTCACGGCCAACCCCCAACAAGCTTGTAAATTATTGAGGATCACCCGAGACCAACCGACCCTCCTCCAATATCTTTTAGCCAGCAAGGCTGCTGCCCGTTGCTGCGTCTTTTAATCGCCTTTTACGATAAGCAGGCTTACTATAGTAGTATTCTTTATCCCCTACTATAGGGATTGGTGGATGATGTGATAGTACAAAAATGAGAGGTTGAACGTATATTAACCAACGTAAATTTCCATGTAATTTGTGTGATTAGCCCGCACCATGAAGAAGTGATTTAAGAAGACATATGCTCACACACTAACGAACGTTCATTTCTATGCAATTTGTGTGATTATTGCACAGCACAAAAAAAGATACGTACGCACACATACGGACACATACTAATAAACGTCCATTGGTATGCAATTGAAGTGTTAATGCTATCTTAGGATAGCGTTATTTACTAAGGCGTGTACAGTCACCCCCCAACAAACATAATCGTTTTTATTATGTGATTATTGCGCACCTAAAGGCACACCTGTGGTCCCTCAATAACATGCGCCTATTTGCATGGAATTTTTTGTGACAATTACGCAACAAGAAAAAGTATTGTACTAATACATTTAGAGATTTTTCATTGTAAGTAAAACCCAACATTATTTCACAAATTGCTCAGAAATGAAATAGGAGTGATGTAGTTGACTCATTATTATGATGGTTTGGAGGGTATGTTTTATCAATATTTTTATTACATACAACCCAGCCTTTTTTTTATTAGTTCAAAGCACAGAAGAGGAACTAAAATTTAGTGACATGATAGAGAGTTATTGTATGTTGATAGTATAAATGTATTATAATGGTAGATATTATGATTGATCACAAACTCGATGCTTGTAAACTGCAACACTTATATAATAATGAATGTGTCCATGATGACATTGGTTCTTTTTAAAGTGATATAACTCTACGATGAGTATGTGCTTGCAATTAGTATAACTATATTGTAACATATATGGTATTTTATTTCGATTTAATTAGCTTGTATTCTAAGTACTTTACTTTTATTTATAAGTTTTAATGTTTACTCACTTTATCCACTTTAGTCGTTTTAATAATTTTACTTATTTTGTTTATTCTATTATTTATATATCTACTAGTTCAATATATTTATTTTATCAATTTCAACTTTTATTCATTTATGTGTATGTGATCTAATTTTCAGGTACGTTATCTTATTTATTAAAAATGTGATAAAATTTTGAAGGTTTTTAATAATCCACGGCTGTAGGAAATTCCAAAAGGTCTTAAATTAAGTTATTCTCTAAAGAAAAATTAATATCCGCAGGAAAAGTAAGTATAAATACCAGAATATATTGTTACAGTTCGATAACTAACAGCACAAAACGTTAGTTGAGTTATCGGAACATCAGGTATTTCTATTTCAAATGCAACTGTATTATTCGATCTCCATCTGACTTTGTAACCAAGATAGTTAAATTCAATTCAAGTACAATTATTATCATTCAATTTACAGGAATTTACACAAGGACGCTTAAGGTCTTACATTTTTATTTTCCTCTAATGTACTGCAATTCAACCGCGGGTATACTTGTATTACCGTATTATTCTGTATTATTCTTACTTAATCTGTATCAATCTCTGTTATATTTTGTATTTTCTTAGTTAGAGACATTGCACTTATTATATATATTCTTAAAGTAAGTGAATGCCATCATTATAGAATGCTGAAAACTATTAACCATTTCATAAGTATGTCATATGTCGATTTTATTTGTGTTATTAGTTTTTATCATTTTATTTATTTCTTAGATATTGTTATGTTTTATCTTACGAGCACTTGTTCCTCTTTATATTTATATTTTTTTTCATCATGCGTAAGCAGTGGTATTATATCACGTTAATGTTAGAAATATTCAAAAAATGATCTATGTACAAATATATTTGTGTGAATCTCTATCTGTGCGTTTGATAATGTTTGAACATCCCTTTCGGTTAGAACAATGGTACAAATAAACTACAGCCCTTGCACTTTATAAATCGACTTTGGTCATCAATATTTCAAACGTCATACTGTGGCATTGTTGCCACCATCAAAATACGTATTTTCGTAACTACAAAACAGTATCGGTAGAATATAGATGTTGCAAATATTCCCTAATAGGAGAAGAAACATCATTTGTAACTGTTCAAAATGTAATTTTAAGAATCATTTTATATCGACAAAATTACTGCTTTTTGACTTAATAAAAGATGCTATTTACGTAGGAATTTTTACTATTTATCATATTTTTAACGTGCTGAATCTACTTAGTTTTATATCAATAAACATATTACACCAGACCCGTGGTAATAGTCACCGATATTCAATACCAGAGGTAATGTTGCTTAAAGCTAGTTTTTATCCTGTTAGATAATTTTTGGTGTGGGTTAAGTTGCTAAACCACCTCCGCGTATAATTGAAAATCGGTAAAATAAGGTACATTTTTAGGAAACAATAAAATGGGGTAAAGTGCAAAAGTACAAAAAAAAGATTAGCATAAGGACGTGCTGTACTTAACAAAAAAAACCGGTGTTATGTTCGAAGACAACAAACATAGTGATTAGGAAAGATTGCTGAAAGGATATGTAGGGAGCACACCAATGAGTTGCTGTGAAACGTGGACAGTAGCAGAAGTGCACAGGAGAAATAAAGAAATCTTTGAAATATGGTCTACTGACGTAGATGGACAGACAAAATTAAGAACATAGAGATACTAGAAATGGTAGGGGAAGAAGAAATATGTAGATAACATTAAAAAAATAGGAGAGAGGATGATAGAACCCATATTAAGACATGAGGGAATAGCGCAGCATATATTAGAAATAGAGAAATAAAAAACAGAGGTAGAGGTAGACCTAGGACCTAGATTACACTATTACTCACAGATAGTGAAAGATAGAGGCTGTGAGAATTTTAAGGAAACGTGTAGGTTAGCTCAGAATAAAAAACAATGTAGGTACGCGTCCAACTAGTTCTAGGACTGAAGACCTAATGATAATGAGATAATTGTTGGTTTGTCGGCAAAAAGTAGCTTATTTATATATAAATTCAATTCTTTCTGCTATTGTGAAAAAAGGTTGATCTGTAATTTTTTACTATGAAACAATATTTAATGATTTTAGTCAAACCATATAATAGAATTCTGGTGCTTGATATAAAAAAATACGTTCTTTGAAGTGTGTATAGTCGTTGTAAATTAAGTTCCTATTTCCGTCATCAATATTCGTAATGTCATAACATGGCGTGGTTGCCACAATCAAAATACGATTTTTTCGTAACCACAATGAGGCCATCGGTAGAATATCGATGCTGCAAATGTTTCCTAATAGATGAAGGAATGTAGATGGTAACTTTTTAAAATGCAATTTTTAGAATCACTTTATATGGACATAATTGT
The DNA here is from genome assembly GCA_036346225.1 of Platerodrilus igneus. Classification (NCBI taxonomy): domain Eukaryota; kingdom Metazoa; phylum Arthropoda; class Insecta; order Coleoptera; family Lycidae; genus Platerodrilus; species Platerodrilus igneus. Next base: position 3,301,189 of record JARFIW010000753.1, read on the forward strand.
AGACCAAGCTCTTTAACTAAGTAATATATTCTATTAATTGAAAGTTTTACTACTGAGCATATTTTAAATATAATTTTAGTGTTTTCAATGTGATTCATTTTATATCAATAAGCACATTACACCAGACACGGAATATTAGCCACCGTTATTCAACAACTCAGGTTATGTTTATCATAACTAAATTAAAAGTATGTAATTCATGTTTTAAATAATTCTTGGATTGCCAGCACAAAGTAACCGAAATACATATAAAATTCAAATTTTTTTCCGCCTTTGTGAAGTAGTATTTTTTTTGCTGATAAATAGGGTTGATCTGTGAATGATTACTATTCAAATAATATGTAGTCATTTTAGGCAAAATATAAAATAAATATGTATTCTTTAAGATAATACGAAAGTACATGGATATTAATATCTCGTAGGTAAGTGTATATAGGACGAACAGTCTTGAAAATTTATTCTTTAAGGTTTGCTGGATTTTAAACAAACGCATACAATATCTTGCAAACTGGTTGATATACGGAACCTGTTAAAATTGGAAGGTGTAGAAGCTTGATAGTACCCCGTGTTTTAGTTTTGCCAGTATGAGGTGTATGCAGTTAGTAAAATAAATAACATGCTCAAGAGTGATACAAGCATTCCGTAAATTTGAAAATACATTACACTTTATTAATAATAGGATGTAAGTAAACAACTTTAACAAAAGAAGATTGTCAAACACGATAAAATTTATTTAAAAATGATTAATTGTATCACAAAAAAATTGTGATTTTGCAGTCGATTAAATCTATTAAATCTATTAAATGCTTATAAATTATCAATGTAATAATACATTTAGTTTTATTTATTTATCACACAGAAAGTTACAGATACTGATTACCTCACATTAAACTAAATTATAGTTTTTCCTCTTTGTTGGACTTGGTCGATTTTTCTACTTCGTCCAATTGTTTTTTTTGTTCCAGATAAAGAATTAAAATTCACGACCACTTGTTCCTCGATTTTTGATTCGCTAGTGCCCTTTTGGAATCCTACAATCGACTGGCCCTCTTTGAGCTTATTTTTAAAAGGACTTATTTCAAACAACACTTCTATCAAAATTATTTTTATAATAATTACAATAATGATTTTTATAACTGGGACATTATATTCATTAACGTCTTAAAATCAAAAATAATCAAAGTATAATAATTAGAAATTAATACTTAAAATCAAAAACTGATATTTGCAAAGGAGTAGCTTTAAACCACTAACAATGCTAAAGTTATGACGTTCTCATACTGATTAGCCATCTTGGACTCTTGATGGTATTTATGCTATCCTTGCTCTTACATCACTTGTGGGAAATGCAGATCTCATGTCTGCTATTTCTTGATACAATACAAAGTATTACATTTTAATAATCTTAATTCAAATAATTGCTGTCTTATAACCTACTGTGACCTGCACCTGCAGTATCATGTTATGTCTGGAATACAAAGTAACTGTTTCCGTTCTCATGTGTGGTTTTTGAACTTTCATTAACCTTTTATAATGTGTCCTTCAATTATACAATGTAACAATTTATTTCTTAAGACTGAATAGTTTCATTTGAATATACATATACAGTATGTCTACTTAAGTTGGCGGCATATGCAAAACTTTTTTATTTTTAGTTTGAGGGAAAAAAGTTACTCTTTATAAAAAGTTCTGCTTGTTATGAAACCTAAAATAAAACATTCAAGTAGCTAAATTTGTTCATAAAAAAATATGAATTTGGTACAAGAGTAAAGAACCTTCATTTTTGAAAATTTTGAAAATTGTTATTACAGAAAGTTATTTAGAATTAAAAATTACGGTAAAATATGCAATTACATCTATGTACCGTAAAAAAACTTTTTTCTTACTTTTTTCAAACTTTTTTCTAATATATGTATTTAATTTAGGATGCACTGGCTAAAATTGTTAGATAGCAAACGTCAAGACTTCAGTTTGTAAATGTATTTGTAAGAAATGCCAGCAACATTGAGTTTGCAAGAAAAAATTGAAATTGTGTTAATTATGGGTGAAAATTATAAAACATTTCGTGAAGGTGCCGGCATTTTCAATAACAGACATCCAGAAAAAAGGGTACACAATGAAATAGTAAGAAAACTACTAATGAAATTTAAGAGTCTTGGAGATGTAAAAAATAGATATACCAACAAACGTCAAAAACTGGTTTTTAACGATGAGATGGAGTTTGAAGTAATGTTCTCAACAGCTGAACATCCGAAATATTCTTTTGCGAAAAAGGTCATCTTTAATGCCAAATACTGTAAGTAAATACACGGTTTTAAAAATTTTGAAAAAGAACAAATTGCAGCCGTACAAGCCGCAATTTATTTATGCGTTAAGGTCAGGAGATCATAATAAACGCTTTGAATTTTGTTGTGATTCCAAGGAAAGCTGGAAGATAATCCATTTATGGCAAGACATATTTTTTTCGGATGAAGCAACATTTCCATCAAATGGAACAGTTTTTTCACAAAACTGCAGTTGGCGGAGTGAGACTAATCCACATTTTACAATCAAAACTCGCGAGCAGTATGCTTTCAAAACTAATGTGTGGTGTGGAATTTTTAAAAATGAAATAATTGGACTTTTTTTCGAGAATCTTTTAATGTAGACCGTTATTTACTCTTTCTTCAAAAAGAACTAGATGATGTTCTTGATGATCTACCCCTATTTGAACGTCAACAGATATGGTTCCAGCAGGATGGTGTCCCATGACATAGCAGGTTAGATGTAAGGCAATACGTTGAAAATTGTTTTAATGAACGAGTTGTGCATCGGTTTTCGGAAATTTGTTGGCCACCTTGCTCTACAGATTAGACGCCACTCGACTTTTCTTGTGGGGCCAGGAGAAAGTGTTCCTCCAAGGGCCATTCACAGATGTTGTCCATTTAGAACGAACCATTAAAGAAACCGTTCAGAGTATAACATCGACTATGATTAGAAAAGTGTTGACAGACTTTCGAGATAGAACAATTACCTATATGTACAAAAAAAGGCGGATATGTTGAAGCGGTATTTAATTGAGGGACGGAATAATAAGATCAGTATGCGTAACAAAAACTATTACATTATTATTAAACTATTGTTATTATTAAAAAAGTCTTTTGAAATGCTGAGAAATTATATTTGATAGACAGTTCTTGTCCATGCATCTTAGATTAAATGAAATAACGCGAGTTATGTAATCCCCCATTTGTTATATATAAATAAAGAAACTAATAATTAGGAATTATTAGAAATATTAGAAAATGCGCAACAATGTAATTGAAGGACAATTCATTTCAGTTTATTAACGTTCATGGGAACGGAAACGCTACTTTGTAGCACAGAGATAAGTGACACTGCAGATGTCAGGTCACAGGCGGTCGTAGACAGTCACGTACCGAGATTACTGAGAAGTAAGCTCGCAACAAAGTAGTTATGAATAGATTTAAGATAGCAACAATGTATTATGAATAGGAATCAAGTGTAAGCAGACATTAGGTCTGCAAGTTCCCACAGACATGTGAGGGGGTAGGGATGTTATAAAAGGCCTGGGAGCTCCACTCACAGTCAGTTAATCCATCGTTCAGCTTTAGCATTGCAGTTCGTAGATAACTCACTTTGTACAATTAGTAAATTAATTTCGGACTTAGATTAATTCATTCAAGATTGTCAAAATTCCAATTAATTTTTGTAAAATAATAAATAAATGCGTTAAAAAGTTTAAGAAGTCTTTTTAAAAAAGACCGCTCGCAGCCACGAACCTTAACTCGCGTAAGCTTAAATAAATTTTTATTTTAGAAAAGTTTAAAAACAATTTTTATGATCGATAGATATTTTGCATATTTGAACGTGGTTTTTGAGCCTGAACAACATTTCATAATAACAATCTTCGAAATTCTCAAAAACAAAGGTACTTTACTCTTGCACCAAATTCATATTTATTAATAAATCTCGTATATGACTGATAAATTTAGCTATTTGAATGTTTTATTTTAGGTTTCATATCAAGCAGAACTTTTTATAAAGAGTAACTTTTTTTCCTAAAACTAAAAATAAAAAAGTTGTCCATATGCCGCCAATTTAAGTAGACACACTGTATATTAATTTTGGGATATGTAACTCGTGTTTTAATTTATCGCGTATTCGAATTGATTTGAGAAGACCGTTTGTACTCCATGGTTTGATTTTTTTAGGAACTGATGGTAATATAGTTTTAACAGTATTAATTTCAACTAATCTTTCGAAAGTGTTAATAAATTTATTTGTCGCCTCATTGTACCAGTAATATTATTGATACAGTCATTTCAATGAATATTTGAAAGACATCGATTTATATTTGAGTATAAAACTTTGAGTAAATACTGAGGTCTGAAAATATTATTAGCATGTTCAAATGCAGATGGTTTTGGTACAATATCTAATGACGTAGAGGAATGATCGGTTATACTGTAATGAATGATGTAGGAATATAAATAAACTTTTAGGTTATTTTTATCTAATTAAAAAAAGATATAATCGATGCAGGTGCTACTGAGGTTTGTAATTCTTGTTGGAGTATTAATTAAAGATAAAAAACCATTTGCTGCTAGTATGTCTAAGTACTACCTCTTTTGCTACACAAGTCTATGTTAATATCTCCTACAAAAATCTCGCACGTGGTAGATGCATTGGATAAAATTCTGTTCAAGTCTTGTATGAAATTTATTGTGTTTGTAGAAGGTAGCCTATAAACAGCAGTAATGCCAAATTTTAAGTTACTCTTTTGAATTACCGAACGTCTATACGTAGTTTCGGAATAAGTATATTTATAGCGAGATTCAATAATGCAGTTATTAATAACATAAACTATTATGCCATCATTTTGATTGTATCTGCATATGCTATAAAAAACCGAGTAGTTAGGAATATTAACAGAATTTATATTATTAACTATCTGAGTTTTCTATAAAATAATAAAATCGTATTTCAGTCTACATTTTTCAAAATATTGCTTATATTTAAATGGTAAACGCTAAAACAAAAGCCTGATTGACTTTAACACAATTAAAAAGATTAAGTGGAACAGGGTCAGCACAATAGAGAACATACAGAAGGAGAGCGGCCGATATATAGCGAATAATGAGAACCGAGTTACACACATATTACAACAGTCTGCAACAAAAAAGCGACTGTTCTGATATGCGTGTTAAGTGATTTGTGTTTTCAACCAAACTTACGAAGTAAGTTAGGTTAATAAGATCGCTACGTCGCCGTCGTCGCCGCCGTCGTCCGTTGCACGTTTTTTTCGTTTTACAAACATTTGATATATGGATCTTGTTCAGTTTTTTACGATGATTAAGAATATGCTAGCCAATTTTCGATATCTCATCTAGTTTTCGAGTAATTCGACTTTAAAGTCGAAATTTTGGTTATATAAAACTTCAATAGAACAAAATATAAATATTATTTTTAGGTTAATATCGACCTCCTGAGCATATTTTTCCATAGCATCAATACTCTATGTCGATTGGTTTTCGAGTTATTCGACTTTGAAAAATATGTTTGAAAAATTTTATAAAATTGTTACGATATAAAAAATAAACTTGTGTGAATTTCTATTACATAATGGCTTTAAGTTTGGTTGTATGGCGTACATGCGGCATAGATTTTTTAATAATATTATCTATTTCTAACAGTAACCTAACAAGTGTTATCGAGGAACTCGTTCGAACGTAAAGACTCGGGAGGATGGTAGGAAAAAAAATTTTGCAAGCTGGTGAAGGCATTTCCAAACAAAACAAATGGGATAGAGGTTAGGTTGATCCTACTTCTTCATTTATAAAACGAGATATACAAAGACTAAATACATTTCGATGATACTGCAGCGCCGCCATTCCCTACTGGATATGGGCGTGATTTGGTTCCCATTATTCCCGATGTACGAATGATCTCTTTTTATTTATCTGTGTTGAGTTAAGTTAGTTCTTGTTGAAAATAACCGTGAACTAGATCGAAACAACCCACCCTAAATATTACGCGGTTTCGTTTATTTGGAATTAGAGTGGTTTCTTCTATCCATGTATGAAATAGTTTGCCAACCCATACCATCAAAACCTCCATTTTAAGAAATTACTGATTTACGGATTTTGCTGGTGGAACCGACGATATAATTCACAACCATTTATTATTAATAGGACCCAAAATAACCCCATATTCTTATTATACGACATTTTTAATATTAAAGTAGAGAGATATAAAAAGACAATATTATAAGCTAAACGGATAAAACGCGCAAGCTTTAAACATTTTTTGGTGCGATTTTTCCAAATCGCCTAAAAGAGAATCCCGAGCAGCACCAATCACATAAAGACGCTCAGAGTTGCTATGAAATATAAATTGAAGCGAAGAACATTTGCGTTAATAACTGATACATAGTTAATAAAGCTTGACAATTGTCTAAGAATACGACACATCACGCAGTCCCACACAAACTAAGATTTATTTCCATACAATTTCTGTAATTATACCACACCACAAAACGTGAGTTAGCAAAACCATATGCAGTCGTATACAAAAGAACGTCCATTCGCTTGCAATTTGTGTGGCTATACCACGTCACAAAAAGGTTATCTACAAAGACATTTGCGGTCTCATACTAACAAACATTCATTTGAATGCAATTTATGTGATTACACCACATTACAAAAAAATTATTTACAAAGTCATTTGCGGTCGCATACAAAGGAGCGTCCGTTCACTTGCAATTTATGTATTTATACTACGTCACGAAAGAGTAGTTTACAAAGACATTTGCGGTCGCATACAAACGAGCGTCCACACACATGCAATTTGTGTAAATACAGTACTTCACAAAAATGTAATTTGCAAATTCATTTGCGGTCGCACACAAACGAGCGTCCGTTTGCTTGTAATTTATGTAATTATACCACGTCTCAAAAAGTCATTTATTAAGACATTTTTGGTCGCATACAAACGATCGTCCATTCGCATGCAATTTGTGTAATTACACAACATCACAAAAGAGTAATTTACAAAGCCATTTGTGGCTGCACACTAACGAGCGTCCATTCGGTTGTAATTTGTGTGATTATACCACGTCACAGAAAAGTAGTTTACAAAGACATTTGCGATCTCATACTAATGATCGTCCATTTTCATGCAATTTGTGTAATTTTACAACATTACAAAAAGGTAGTTTACAAGAACATTTGAGGTCACATACTAACGAACGTCTATTTGCATGCAATTTGTGTGATTATTCCACATCACAAAAAAGTAGTTTAAAATTACATTTGCGATCGCATACTAATGAACGTCCATTTGCATGTCATTTGTGTGATTACACTGCATCACAAAAAAGTAATCTACAAGTACATTTGCGGTCGCATACTAACGAACGTCCATTTTCATGCAATTTATGTAATTATACCACATCCCAAAAAATCAATTTAAAAAGACATTTGTGGTCGCATACAAACGAACGTCCATTTGAATGCTATTTGTGTAATTATAGCACATCACAAAAAGGTATCTTACGAGTACATTTGCGTTCGCATACTAACGAAAGTGGATTCGCATGCAATTTGTGTAATTATACCACATCACAAAAGAGTAGCTTACAAATACATGTGTGGTCGCATACTAACGAACGTCCATTTGTGTGCAATTTATGTGATTACACTACGTCACAAAAAAGTTACTTGCAAAGACACTTATGGTCGCATACAATTAAACGTCCACTTGCATGCAATATGTGTAATTATACCACATCACAAAAGAGTAGTTTACAAGTACATATGCGGTCGCATACTAATGAGCGTCCGTTCGCTTGCAATTTGTGTAATTATACCACATCACAAAAAAGTAATTTACAAAGACATTTCCGATTGCATACAAACGAGCGTCCATTCGCGTGCAATTTGTGTGATTATATCACGTCCCAAAAAAGTAGTTTGCAAAGACATTTGGAGTCGCATACAAATAGATAACTTTTGTCTGGTGAAATACATAGCCTCTTCTTTATTTGGCGTATCGGATTTATTTACTTTTTCATTATAATTTTCAAGATAACTTTCATAATGTAAGGTTCATTGTTTTCCTATATCTTCAGAATCCCCTTTAGAAGACTGCTTAAGTAATTGCTTTACTACTTCATCTCTTTTGAGTGGAGCGTATCCACTACCTCCAAACCTTAACACTGGAGGCAGTTTTTTATTCCAGCTTCTCTAGATATTTTTTGTACAAGAGGTGAAAATTTATCTCTTTTGGAACGCTGCCGCGATTTGTCATCTTTCATTCATAGAGGCCATTGCTCCACTTGGATTTCAACAGTTTAAAGTATGCAACGTCTAATGGTTGGATCAATTCCGTACAATTTGAGGGTAAAGAATGAATATAATATTATTTTCTTGTAAATTCTGCTTGTGATACATGAGTTGCCAGGTTATCCCCAATTGAAACTTTTTTGCATTTGGTCGATTATTGTTTCAGGATGACGAAATGCACTCCTAACTATCACTCGCTTCTTTTTCCACGGCTGTAAAAAATTCGAAAAGGTCTTAAATTAAGTTATTTTCTTAAAAAAATTAATGTCTGCGGGAAATGTAAGTATAAATATCAAAATGTATTGTTACAGTTCGATAACTCACAGTACAAAACCTTAGTTGAGTTATCGGAACAGCAGGTATTTCTATTTCAAATTCAACTGTAATGTGGTTCTTCCAATATTATTCGAGCTCTATCTGACTTCTTAACCAATATAGTTAAATTATATTGAACTACGCTTACTATCCTTCAATTTACAGGAATTTACACAAGGACACTTAAGGTCTTACATTTTTAATCTCATATGATATACTACATTTCAACCGCGGGTATACTTGTATTACCCTATTATTCTGTATTACACTTACTTAATTTGTATCAATTTCTATTATATTTTGTATTCTTTTAGGTAGACATTGCACATATTATATATTCTTAAAGTAAGTAAATGCCATCATTATAGAATGCTGAAAACTATGAACCATTTCATAAGTAGCTTTGTAATTTATGGCGTTGCAATTGTTTCATGACAATATTTCTGTGCTATATTGTAAAATTGGTTAGTTTGCTATAAACAATCCAATGCTATGTATAGTTCCTTAACGATATTTAAACATGTTTGCAGTTTAAGTAGTAGACACCTTAAACGCCTTTAGACAAAAATTCAAATTGTAATTACCAAAGATGAAGACATGTTGTAAACAAATTACAGACCGCTCAAGATAAAAATACTTAGTTCGTCAACATTTTTTGTTCAATATTTGCTCATAATAGTTTCCCATTGAATTGTATTATTAACTTGAACAAGAATTAATGTAATAACCTTGAAAACATAGAAATTATTTTGTTTGTTTTATCTTCTGTACTTGCTTTATTCACTTTATTTATTTTGTTGAAATTAGTTTTATTAATTTTATTCATATATTTATTTGTCAATTTTATTTGTGTTATTAATTTTTATCATTTTCTTTATTTCTTATATATATTACAGTCCCGTCGACGCGGCATGCGCGCCACAAAAGACAGTTGGCAACGATATTACATAATGTGGAAACTAACGCGCCAATTGTCAATGACATCACACAATATGCAAATTATTGCAACACGTTTTCCAATTATATAAATTATATAAAAACCCCCACGGGGTACTTACGTGAATAGGCAAAGCTTCCTTCAGAATTACTTCATGATGGCGGCTTGAATCCGGATTACTTTATGATGGTTCTCGGGTCGTGGATCTTGGGCCAGGTTGCATCCAAATTCGCTGGTCTTCTTCCTATGTAGAGGTACGATAAGGAACGGGTTTGAGGAACGATACTCAAAAAAGGCAAAAGGGAATCTACATAATAAAAAGATACGATAAGATACCAGACCAACTACTCTTGTTCGCGTTTCAAAGGCAAGTCCCGACGCGTCTTTCGGAAATTTCCCACTACTCTTTCGTCACACGCGTCGGCGCGAAATTCGCGCAACGCACTTCTGAAGTGGCGGAAATACGCGTAACAAGTCTTTTAAATTTATGGCGCGAAATTCCCGCATATTAAAACTATATGAATGTTTACGGCCGATTTCGGCACGTAACATATATTGTTATATTTTATCTTACGAGTGCTTGTTCCTCTTTATATTTACATTTACATCATGCGTAAGCAGTAATATTATTTCACGTTAATGTTTTAAATATTCAAAAAATGATCTATGTACAAATGTATTTGTGTGAATCTCTATCTGTGCGTTTGATAAGGATTGGGCATCTCTTTCGGTTATAAATCGATTTTGGTCATCTATATTTCAGAAGTCATACTGTGGTGCTGTTGCCACCATCAAAATACTTATTTTCGTAACTACAATAACGGTATCGGTAGAATATAGGTGTTGCAAATATTCCCTAATAGGCAAAGAAACATAATTTGTAACTGTTCAAAATGTAATTTTAAGAATGATTTTATATCGACAAAATTTCTGCTCTTTGCCTTAATAAAAGATGCTATTTACGTAGGAATTTTTACCACTTACCATATTTTAAATTTTGTGTAGTATTTTTAAAGTGCTGAATTTACTTAGTTTTATATCAATAAACGTATTACACCAGACCCGTGATAATAGTCACCGATATTTAATACCAGAGGTGATGTTGCTTAAAGCTAATTTTTATCTTCTTAGATAATTTTTGGTGTTGGATCTTAGTAGCCGTTAGGTTGCTTAACCAACACCGCGTATAATTGAAAAACGATAAATTAAGGTACAATTTTAGAAAAGATTAAAATGGGGTGAAAAGCAAAAGTACAAAAAGAAAGATTAGTAAGAGAATGTGCTGCACTTAATAAGAAAAGCAGGAAAGTTTGGTGCAAGGATATCTAGGGAGCACAGCAATGTGCTGTCGTGAAACGTGGACAGTGGGAGAAGCGCACAGGAAAAATAAAGAAGTCTGAAATGTTGTGATACTGACGTATATGAAGATATGGACAGACAAAATTAAGAACATAGAAATACTAGAAGTGGTAGAGGAAAAAGAAATACAAGGAAAACGTTAAAAAACACGAAAGATAGAATGATAGAACCCATATTAAGATATGAGGAAATAGCGCGGCATATATTGGAAGTAGAGAAATGAAAAAAGAGGTAGAGGTAGACCTAGGACCTAGATCACACTAATACTCACAGATAGTGAAAGCTAGAGGCTTGAAGAATTTTTAAAATACTAGAACGGGTAGAATGGCTAGCACGTTTCAGTGGGCTAAAGAGCTGAACTATAGGTCTTTAGTAAGAAAGCATACTAAGACAGGTCCCCGAAGGAGGGCAGCAGCTCTTTCGATACTTACAGTGGCAGAGACCTTGGGAGTCGGTATGACACTCTAAAATACACTACTGCGATGTGGAAGACAACGGCACACCACCACATTACCTCACAAGTACACAGGGTACTGCAAATGATTTAGAATTATGGCATCCTCTACGGTAAAAGATTCCGAAGTTACGAAGGTTCTATTCTAACTTTAGTTGACGTTGAGGTTGCTCGGATTTTAGACGTCACCGAATCACTTAAGCTACTTCATTTAAACTGGACAGGTGATACGACACGTTTAAAAAAAAATTAGACGATTATCCTTTGATGTTTCAGGGGATATGCCGAAAAGCAAAAAATATGAACTGTCAGACGTCAGAACCGTCAAGTCGTTAGATCTTCCAACACAATCGCTTATTTATGAATCATTCCCAGAACAGTTGGCACATGTACGAAACATTTCTATCGCTGAATACAAGAATGCTAAACCACGCTTGCTTATTGGAATGAAACATTTAGAGCTGAGTCTCCTAAGAAAGATCATAGAAGGTGAACCTGGTGAGCCAATTGCAAACAAAACGAAATTGGGTTGGATTATCTGTGCGTTTAGTGTGTGATGCAGCGGTGACTGTGGAAGGTATTTCGATAAATTCGTGTTTACTAAAAGGTTCCGATCTGCTTTGCTCACTTCTCGCTATTTTGTTTCGGACGCAGTCTCTTATAAAATCGATCTTAGTAGGCACCATAAGAACTTTTAAACGGCCAACGTCCGCCGATCAAGCGCGAAGTGTTAAAAACGTTGATGTTCGTGTTTGAGCCTCTTGGACCAATTTCATATTTAATGGTATAGCTCAAGATGTTATTACAAGAAATTTGGCGCTGTGCTATTTTGTGGGATCAAACTATCACAAACCGTCAACATGAGAAATGGATAGCATTGGTAAAATCATTCTCGAAGCTTCGGGAAATACGAATACTCCGATGTTACCTTTCCGAACCGTTTAATAATCTCCATATGCACACCTCTGTATGGCCCATATCGTATAAAAAGTGCAATGATTAATCAAAAAATAAGGTAGTTCCTAAAAAACTTATGTCAATCCCTCGATTAGAACTGCAGGCCGTAGTACTCGAAGCTCGTTTGGCAAAACCTGTTGCTATTTCACATTCACTTCGTCCTGAACAACATAAATTTTGGTCTGACTCAATAGACGTCCTATCATGGCTCCGGTTTGATAACAGTTGATATCGACAGTTTGTGGCGTTGCGAATCAGCAAAATTCTTGACACTACGAAAGTAGAGGAATGGAGTTGGGTACCGAAACGCCCGAACGTCACCGATGAAGGAACAAAGTGAAAAGACCAACCCAAAATCCACTGCAATTGTCGATGGTTTGTTGGACCACAGTTCTTAAGCCTACCGGAATCTCAGTGGACGAAAAAACTCTCACAAAATTTAAGGTTAGAAACGAACAAGAAAAAGCTATAGACAATTAGTCATTTCGAAAAACTTCACGCCGGTTATACCAAACTGGATTTTACAGTAGCGTACAACCAATTGGTACTTATAAAGGAGACAAAAAAATTATTGACATGGAGCACACATCGCGGAATTTACCTAGTACACCATTTACCTTATGGCACTAAGCCGGCATGCTCGATATTTCAAAAAGTGGTAGAAAAGGTGTTACAGGGTGCCGCGGGTACTATTAACTTTCTCGATGATATTGTAGTAACGGGCAAAAATCGAGAGGAACATTTAAAAGATTTAACTAGGGTTTTTGGTCGGTTAAGGACTGCGGGATTTCGTTTGAATATAAAAAAGTATAAACTTTTTCAACCTAAAATAAAATATTTGGGGCACATAAATGATAAGGCTGGTCTACACAAAGATCAGGAGAAGGTTATAGCTATAACGAATGTCGCGAGATCCTTGAATGTAGTAGAGCTAAAGGGCTTCTTAAGGATGATTAATTATTAAGGGAATTTTCTTTTGAATCTATCCACTATGTTCAATCCACTATACAAATTGCTGAGACACAATGTGAAATGGTCAGCTGAGAGCGAAAGAGCTTTTGTGGAGGTAAAAAGAGCTATTTCGTTTGGCTTATTTTGACCATACAGTGCCTTTAAAACTGGTTTGCTTCATAAATATCCGGATGGTACCGAAAAACCTATCAGTTTTGCATCCCGGGTTTTAAACAAGACAGAAAAAATATTTGGTTATACACAAGGAAGCTCTTGCAATTTTTTGGGGCGTAGAAAAATATTATCAATATCTAATGGGCAATAATTTTACGTTATGCTCGGATCATAAGCCATTACTAGCGTTGTTTGGCGAAGACAAGGGAGTCCCTCGGGGGGCGGCCGGACGGCTTCAGAGATGGGCTTTCTTTTTAAATGAGTTTGATTATAAATTGCAATATATTAAAGAAAAAAATAATGTGGCCGATGGATTATCTAGATTTCCACTCGAGATAATGGAAACAGAAGCTACAGATGCCGATTACTTTTATTTCTTAGGGGAAGGTAAGCTGCCGGTTAGTTCTGACGACCTGACGAAAGAGACGAGAATGTATCGGTTGCTAAGCAAAGTTTATTTGTACGTTCAGGACGAATAGTCGGATGCGGTAGCGGAAGAATTTAAGCCATTTTATTATAGGCGGATGGAATTTAGTATTGGAAATGGAGTGATCGTGTGGGGATATCGAGTAGTAATCTCTGAAAAATTTAATAGACAACTGTTGGAGGAAGTCCATGGCGCCCACAAGGCATAATAAAAATGAAGTCATTAGGTAGGCAGTATTTGTGATGGCCAGAATTAGATAGAGACATTGAAGGTTTTGTTAAAAATTGTGAGGCTTGCATGTTAAATTAGGAAGCACCAAATAAGGTACCTCTCATTAAGTTTCCGGAAGGGAAATGTGCCTTTGATAGGGTGCACATTGTTTTTTGGGGCCATTCCATAAAGAAGTTTATTTGATTATTGTGGATTACTACACTAAATGGCCGGAAGTTTATAAAAGTCTAGTATAGATACTTACAATACTTTGGAAAAACTAAGGGAGTGCTTTGCTCGTTTTAGGCTTCCAAATGCTCTGGTTTCAGATAATGGTTTGCGACTGGTAAGTGCTGAATTTGATGAATTTTGTATTAAAAATGGCATTAAATATGTCAGATCACCTCCTTACCATCCAGAGTCAAACGGGGCGGCTGAAAATAGAGTGAAATCGGTTAAGGGTGCCTTAAGTAAACTCATTTTGGAAAATAAAGAAATGGGGCGAACCATGGACACTCTTGTTAGTAAATATTTATTTTCGTATAGAATCACTACGCATTGTGTAACAGGAGAAACTCCTTCGAAACTAATGCTTTCTCGGAAAATTAGGACACGGCTTGATTTTTTAACTCGGCCAGTTTCAGAGAAGTATATTCAAAGACAAACTGAAAATCACCACGGTAAACGAAATGAAAATAGAGTGAAATCGGTTAAGGGTGCCTTAAGTAAACTCATTTTGGAAAATAAAGAAATGGGGCGAACCATGGACACTCTTGTTAGTAAATATTTATTTTCGTATAGAATCACTACGCATTGTGTAACAGGAGAAACCCCTTCGAAACTAATGCTTTCTCGGAAAATTAGGACACGGCTTGATTTTTTAACTCGGCCAGTTTCAGAGAAGTATATTCAAAAACAAACTGAAAATCACCACGGTAAACGAAATGAAAATAGAGTGAAATCGGTTAAGGGTGCCTTAAGTAAACTCATTTTGGAAAATAAAGAAATGGGGCGAACCATGGGCACTCTTGTTAGTAAATATTTATTTTCGTATAGAATCACTACGCATTGTGTAACAGGAGAAACCCCTTCGAAACTAATGCTTTCTCGGAAAATTAGGACACGTCTTGATTTTTTAACTCGGCCAGTTTCAGAGAAGTATATTCAAAGACAAACTGAAAATCACCACGGTAAACGAAATGTTGACTTTTCATTAGGGGCAATAATTTATGTCAAGGATTACCGAAATACAAATAAACCAGGGTGGGCGAAGGCGGAAATAAAGAAAGTATTGGGTCCTGTAGAAGGAGGTAGTTTAAGGTGGGTATGACATGCAGATCAAATAATTAAAGAGGGCGGGTTTTATAAAAGGCTAGATTTTCCTTAGAATGGGAAATATTAGACTCGTCTAGCAGTGGGGAAACATCTGGTGGGCAGAAAATAACTCAACCAGAAGACAAAGCCTTTCCCCATATCGGGCATGAGGTAGCTCACCCTGACTATGAGAGTAATAGTAATTACGCTAAAGATGTACAAGAGGTCTCTGGTGACAATTTTATAAATGTAGAACATAAGTTTAAAACGGGTTCCCCAGAGGTAGACACGTCTGTATAGGCGACAACCAAAAACATTTATATGAAACCGTACACGGTTATATACCCGAAGGCAGTCGTTGTACTTACCTTTAGTGAACAAGCTGTAAGCATGCCGAGTAGGCAGAGCAGACCCCGCCGAAGGGTAAGGCCACAGGATCGTTTAAATTTGTGAATACTTACGAGTGAGAGGTGTGATGTCTGCTATTCACCACTCTGGTAGTAGTAGCCTATGATATTATACCTAGTAGTCAGTCTGTTCAGAATGAAATGTAAAATATTTTAAGATGTTACCAGTTAAGTAATACTATCTTGAATAAAGGTTTAATAAACGGATGTGTATCAATATATTACAAAAATAAAAACTAATATGAGTAAATGACAGAAATTAAGCGGTCGAACAGTGACAAAAAGAGATTATTTTTAATTTACTGTAAAGCTGTTTAGCTGCAAAATAATTTGCAATAGGTATATAAAGGGAAATAAACAATTAAGAAAAACAAAATAAATTAAAGTTTATTCGGTTTTAGGTGGTCTTCTCCTTAGACTCGCTTTTACCTTCGGGTGACGTCAAAAACCTGATCCAGGGCAGGGAGCGTGGAGCTTCTTGTGTCCGATGCAGTATCAACTTGTTGTTTTCGTGTTTGATCGCAGGTTAGAGGGGCTAAGGTGGGGGTATAGGAAGTATACTATCTAAAATTTCTTGTAGGAAGGCATGTAAAGAAAGGGGAAAGTTAGTGATTAGGAATTTAAAATCGGGTAGTGGTGAAAATAGGTCGAGTTGAATGATTTGTTTGAAAGTATTTCGGATAGGAGTGAGGGTCGGGTAATGGTATAGTAGATGTTTTGGGGTTTCGGGGGAATCAAGATTGTATGGACATAGAGTAGAGGGTATTAGGTGGAAGGAGTGTAGTTTGGATAGGAATTTTCCATGACCAGTTAGAGATTGGATAGTTGTACGGCTGGAATTTTGTATGTGAATGGGGATGTCGGTAATGGTAGGAGATATTTGGTGGGTGCATTTGCCGGTATCGGAGTAGGACCATGATTCTTATCAGGAGTGAAAGAGGGAGTTGTAGATACGGGTCTTAAGATCGGCAGTAGGGATTGTGCGGTACGTTTCTGAGGATAGTGTTTCATTATGGAGGTGAAGCGGACGAAGGAATTTTAGATTACGGGTTTGCACGAAATGATGTAGTTGGATTTCTAAGGGGGTGAATTTTTAATACTGTGTATAGAGAGGTAGTGCAGGTAGTTTGAAAGGGTCGAGAGACGTATAACACGTAAGGACGTATGATTGGGTTTAGGATTCTGTGGAAATGTGGGGTTGTGAGGGGATACCAAGAGTCAACAACGTAGCGGACGATGGGGATGATGATATTGTTCAGGATTAGTCTTCTTGTAGGTGGGGCTAGTTGGATTGATTTTGGTAAGGATTGCTGAATGTTGTGCAGGTTAACTTGGTTTTTCAACGAATTTTTTGGAGCTGGGTGTGCATTTTTAGAGGGGTTTCTAAATGGATACCGAAGTAGGAGACAGATTCAGAGAAGGTTAAAGGTGTTCCTAGGATATGGATAGTAGGATTGCGGCGGAGGTCAAGGAAGCGTTTTAGAAATAACATTTAGTAGGGGAGATGGGTTGCTTATTTAGGATTGACCATTGTTCGATATGTTGGATTAGGATATTTGCAGTGAATTGCAGTCGGATGTGGTAGTTTCCGTGAAACAGGAACGTAAGGTCGTTTGCCTTGGCGAAGGTATCTGTGTTTGGAATATTAAGGACAAGGAGAGGGTTAATGGATAGGTTGCAAAGGGTAGGTGAAAGAATAGATCTTTGAGGACAGCCTTGTGTTGGGACATGGTAGTGGAAAAGCAGTTTGTACGAGAGCTTGCTGTTCGGGAAGATAGGTATGATTGAATTATATATATATATATATATATATATATATATATATATATATTACTCATATTTAGACCAGGGTAGAAAATTAAATAATCACATCAAATAATTTTAATCACCGTGTATAATGAATATTATTAGATAATACGCGTTATTAAAACCGTGAAGCATAAAAATTTATTAGTTTCAGTAAAAATAAGAGATTCAAATCATATACAAGACGCTTTATATCAAAAGAAACAGTATTAAAAGCTCTGCGTGTAATTTAATTATTCCGAGGAAAGAAACAAATGGAAATTACGTGCAAAATTTATATTAATTAACCCTATTTTAAGTAACCGGTAGTAAAACAAAGTGTACACATAATAATTAATATTTAACTTGTATTCGCTAAAATGAAAGGATAGAAGTCAATTTTAATTGGAGTTAATTAAACCATTATTAATAATAAGCATAAAAGTCTGTGAAAATCCAAGATTATAATACCAGAAAATAAAGCTCTGAGAATTAATATTATTTTGAACACCTGCGTAGTTTAAATATCACGTACGGCGAAAATTGTGTAGATAACAAATGGTTTCAGAGAATCTTGGAGAAACCGGGGCTTAATATTCACGGGAAGGTGCGATACGGGGTTATTTAACCCAGATAGTCCACATGGACTGAAAATAATTGATAATAAAGAATATCAATTTGCACCAATACGAACAGGTTAGAAAAGGAAGAGAAAATGCGTCAAGCAAAGACACATATAGTAAAGGCGTGATTTAAGCAACGTCACGAGGGTCACAATTGGTTGAAAATAGGATGCAAATATCAGAGGTAGAAACAACGATTTCTGTACAAAATTAATTAGCTTTTCTCGGACATGTTTGCGTGCCGTGTGAGAATTTCTGAGATTTTCAACTGGCGAGTGCAAAATTCGTAAAAACCGACGCGCGAGCTACGGACTGGGAACATAGAATGACGAAATTCTAGAAACTGGCCGTTTTTGAGACTCGACCGACAGACAGGCTAATCTCTATATATACCGAGGTGAATATAAACAAGCTCTCTTACATCCGCGACTTGATTCAAGATGTTAAACAGTGCATTTTAGTTTGATAAAATAATTTAAAGTTTGCTCGTATATTTTGGTGATTTAAAACAGTTTGTTATTTACGTGCTAACATGAATATACTTTAGTGCACTTAGATACAAGGTAATAAAATTTAGTATCACTGTGCCAATTGGTAAAAATTTACAACGACAAATGTATACACAAAAGTAGGCAGTTTTGGCGTATATTGGTGAAAGAAGTATGAATTTCTTTGTTATTTTTCGGGGGTATTAATAATTAAATGGTGCATAAACGTGTCTGGATCCACAAGACTAGGGTCAGATATACACAGATTAGTTCCGGAAAAGCCCTGAAACAACTTTAAATAAATGGTGATGGAAAAAATTTTTAAAGCGTTGAGAATCAGAAGCCGTAAATATAACCCAGTTGGAATGGTGTGATTAACAAAAGGGACGATGTATATTGAAGCTACGAGTGCAGTAACCTTCAGGTAATTTATACTATTTTGTTTGAACTTTGATATTTTTGTGTGTGTTGAATTACTTTATAATTGATTTACTTTAAATGGACATTAGTGAAATTGTACTAACCATAAAATTTTAATGTTAAGGTGAAATTTGCTTGTTTAAGTAGAAAGGGGTATTTAGTATTGATGTTCTGGATTATGATGAAAATTTGGGTATGTCTTTGAGCTCAATTAGACGAACCTGGTTAATTAACGTAAAGGGGTGGTAGATGCTCCCTTTGTACTCTGCATATATTGTGATAGTAATTAGTAGGCATCCTACAAGGACTTTAATTCTGGATGCACATTAAATGATAATACAATTAATCTTGAAATTCTTTTTAAAATTGAAATTTATGCTGAATTTTTAATTTGAAATTTTAATGTATTGTGAATATTGATGTAAATAGAGTTAATGTTGATGTTTGTGGTAGGAATGTGTTTGTTTTTTTTTATGAATGAGGAGGTTTATAAAATTAGGTGAGCAGCCGAGGCGAAAAGAGGATCACAGCAGTTTATGACGCCCAATCTGTGGGACTAGAATTTTTTTTGTTGAAAGGACCCAGTCCCCGCATTCACAGGAGAATATCACAGCAATATATATATATATATATATATATATATATATTGGAGAGGAAATTTAGTATTTTGAGTTAGTTCAGGGCATTGGGCCATCAAAGACGGAGTGGAAATCAAGGAAAATTGCTATGACGTATTTGAATTGTGATGATCAGACTTTGAAGATTAAGGAAATACTCATATTTAGACCAGGGTAGAAAATTAATGGATTACATCAAATAATTTTAATCACCGTGTATAAGGAAGTTTATTAGATAATACGCTTTATTAAAAACCCGTGGAGAATAAAAATTCATTCGTTTTATTAAAAATAAGAGATTAGAATTATTTACAAGACGCTTCATATAAAAATAAGCAGTTTTAAAATGCTCAACGTGTAATTTAATTATTCCAAAGTAAAGAATCAAATGGAAATTACGTGCAAGATTTATATGAATTGATTCAAGTTTGGGCAACAGTATTAAACGAAACGTACAGATAATAATTGAATATTTAATTAGGATTCACTAAAATTAAAGAGTATTAATTTTAATTGAAGTTAATTGAACCGTTAGTAACAGATAATATCTATAGAAACTTGTAAAACCCAAGATTATAATACCAGAAAATAAAGCTCTGAGAATTAATATTATTTTGAACACCTGCGTAGTTTAAATATCACATACGGCGTAAATGTTGTAGATAATTAATAGTTTCAAAGAATCTTGGAGAAACCGGGGCTTAATATTCACGAGAATGTGCGATACGGGTTATTAAACCCAGATAACAGTCCACATGGACTAAAATATAATCGATAATAAAGAATATCAATTTGCACCAATACGAACAGGTTAGAAAAGGAAAGAAAATGCGTCAAGCAAAGACACATATAGTAAAAGGCGGGATTTAAGCAACGTCACGAGGGTCACAATTGGTTGAAAATAGGATGCAAATATCAGAGGTAGAAACAACAATTTCGGTATAAAAGTCAATTAGTTATTTCTCGGACATGCTTGCGTGCCGTGTGTTGAAATTTCTGAGATTTAAATGGGACGAGTGAAAATTCGTAAAAATCGACGCGCGAGCGACAGACTGGGAACATAGAATGAGGAATTCTTGAGAATTACCCGTTTTGGGGAACCAACCGACAGACAGGCTTTTTGCTATATATACCGAGATGAATATAAACAAGCTCTCTTAGACTTTTGACTATTCGATGCGTTAAAAGCTCTTACATCCGCGACTTGATTGAAGATGTTAAACAGTGCATTTTAGTTTGAGAAAATAATTTAAAATTTTGCTCGTATATTTTAGTGATTCAAAATAGTTGGTTATTTACGTGCTAACATGAATGTACTTCAGTGCACTTAGATACAAGGTAATAAAATTTAGTTTCACTGTACCAATTAGCAAAATTTACAACGACAAATGTATACACAAAAGTAGGCAGTTTTGGCGCATATTGGTGAAAGAAGTATGAAGTTATTTGCTATTTTTCGGGGTGTTAATAATTAAATGGTTCAAATACGTGTCTGGATCCACGAAACAAGGGTCAGATATACACAGATGAATTCCGGAAAAGCCCAGAAACAACTTTAAATAAATGGTGATGGAGTAAATTTTAAAAGCGTTGAGAATTAGAAGCCGTAAATATAATCCTGTTGGAATGGTGTAATTAACTAAAGGGACGATGTACTTTGAAGCTACGAGGACGGTGACCTTCAGGTAAATTATACTATTTTGTTTGACATTTTGTGTGTGTTGAATAACTTTATAATTGATTTACTTTAAATGGACATTAGTGAAATTGTACTAACCATAAAATTTTAATTTTAAGATAAAATTTGCTTGTTGAAGTAGAAAGGGTATTTAGTTTTGATGTTCGGTAATATGATGAAAATTTGGGTATGTCTTTGAGCTCAATTAGACGAACCTGGTTAATTAACGTAAAGGGTGGTAGATGCTCCTTTATACTCAGACTCGGTCTGCTTATATTGTTATATTAATTAGTAGGCATCCAACAAGGACTTTAATTTTGGATGCACATTAAAATGATAATAAAATTAATCTTGAAATTCTTTTAAAACTGAAATTTATGCTGAGTTTTAATTTTGAAATTTTAATGTATTCTGAATATTGATGTAAATAGAGTTAACGCTGATGTTTTTGGTAGGAATGTGTTGTTTTTATGAATGAGGAGGTTTATAACATTAGGTGAGCAGCCGAGGCGAAAAGAGGATCACAGCCGTTTATGACGCCCAATCTGTGGGACTAGAATTTTTTGTTGAAAGGACCCAGTTCCCGCATTCAAAGGAGAATATCACAGCAAATTTTGGCGACCACAACGTGAGGGCTCGAGTTCCAAATAAAATTTTGTTATTTTATTCCAGGAAACTGGCGATCTGAGAAAGAGAGTTTCTGTTTGTGTATAAATTTAAGAGTATTTTTAGAGTGTGTGTGAGTGATTAGAACGTATGCAGAGAAAAGAGTGGTTAAGGAGTCAAGGAGTGGAAATTGGAAGTGACGATAGTGCATTGTGTGAGAAAATTTCGAAAATGGAAGAAGCTGGAGGCAGTAGAGATCAGTCGAGGACGGAATCAGGAGAAACAGGAAATGAGTTAATGATGAGAATGTTAGAGGAAATGCGATTAGCTAGGGATGAATCGAATAGAGCGAGAGGACTCAAATCGAAAATTTGACCGAATGAGTGAAGAATCGAACAGGAAGTTAGAGGAGATTAGTCAGAAAATAGATAAGACGAATCAAGAAGTTTCAGAATTTAAAAATAGTCTTACCGTAAAGATGGGGAAGTTGAAAATAGGGTTGATAAAATGAGCGTGATATTACAGGTCTTCGACAGGAAATGGGACATTTAAGGTCCGAAGTACGCATTTTTGTGAACAAGAGATTAATATAAAATGACTGAAGTGACGGACTCATGTAGGGATCAGTTAGGCAGGGTAGAACGCGAAGTTAGTAGTATCAAATACAACATGTCAAATTTAACGGGGGATGGTCCCAGATTTTCTACAGGTGGAGTATCATTGGACCAACACATGAAGTTTTATGGCGATAACAGGGTAAATCCACAAATTTTATTAATAGCGTAAGAAATCTAGTGGGAAATTTATTTGACGAACAGACTAAACTAAATACGATAAAGGCTTTATTAAAGGACAATGCGGAAGCGTGGTACAATTTAGTAGGACAGGACATAGACACGTATCAGGACTTTGAAAACAAATTTTTACAACATTTCTGGAGTGATCACAAACAGGATCAGATTAGGGACGACTTGATTACAGGAAAATTTAAGGGAGAGTTTGCAGGTTCTAGGGAGCAATATGCCATCCGCAAATACAGTGTGGCCAAACAACTGAATCCACCATTGACGGACAGACAGATAATCAAGTACCTATCACGACATTTTGAACTGGAAATTAGACAACACGTGGCCTTACAAAACATCACAGAACGGGAGACGTTTTGGAATACTTACAGAGATATGACGATGTATGTGTTGGACGGACAAGAGAGATACGAGAACGAAACGTTAACACAGTTAGGTTTGACAACAGGACACCGAATTATCCGAGACGGCCTGACTACAACAGAAATTTTCGACCGAATTGGGAACGACGAGGACAGGAATACAGGAGCAATAGTGCGACTAGGGGACCGACGCCAAGACCTAGTTACACGCGACAGAACAGTTTACCGGAGGTAAACAGGACTGTGACCAGCACGCCGGATAGAGACAGGGACACGGATATTAACACGAGGAGGACGTACGCACAGGGTGTAGAAGGACAACCAGGACCAAGCACGGAAAACAGGATGAGACAGGATTTTTAGAACGCGACAGACCACTAGATTTCTGTGTAAATGTATATGAACATCCACGTGAATTTTTCAAAATTGAGGAGGAAGTAGAGCCAGAAACTGTAGAAAAATTATGTTTGCCAATTATTAATTTAGAAATTTTTGAAAATGATGTAGAAGTATTACTTGATACAGGGCAGAGGCGAGTTTAATATCGGAGGAATTCTTCAGCAAAATTAGGGATAAGGTTTGTGATAGAATTATGCCTATAAAACGTAGCCATTTAGTAGCTCCAAATAAAAAGAAGTTTGCTGTAGTAAATAGTGTTGTGGTACTTAGGATAGATATAGGAGGTTTTAGCTGTGAACAGGAGTTTGTAATTGTACCTGGACTGAAGTTTCAGAGCATTTTAGGTGTTGACTGTATGATGAAGTTAGGGGTTTTGATAGATATGGAAAGGAAGGTAATAAGGATTAAGGATATGGTAGTGCCATGGAAGGGCAGTTATGAAGTCACAGAGGATGACACGGGGTTTAGTATTAATGTAGTAGAGGTAGAGGATGATGAAAGTAAACAGATCAACACAATAAGATGTCCAGAGGATAGGAAAGTAGAGGTTCAAGCTTTAATACAAAACATGCAGAAGTAGTGGGGTAGAAGCAGCATATCAGGAGCAGGTGAAGGCGAAATTAAGTAAAGATGGCAAGTTTGTTTTAATAAAGTAGATTTAAGGGATTCATTCTGGCGGATTCCATTACACAAAAATTCTAGAAGGTACGTAGGGTTTTCCATAGAGGAAAAATCGATAATTGTAAAGTAGTATCGTTTGGTTTGTCGGCAGAAAGGAAACAAGAATAAATGAGAAACAGACACGTGTAGGGACTGAAGAAGAAGTAATATTTAAGAGTCAGGATAAGAGGGATGATAAGTTTATTGTATGTGAGATAATAGAGATGTTAAGTATAGATATAGAAGGGGGAGAGATAGGGATGAAGAGTATTAGGATGGTAAGAAGGAAGACTTGGAGGGTCAAGAAGAGAGTTAGATTTAAATAACTTAATGAACAAAGGATAGAGATAGGTGAACTTTAGTATAGATATAGAACAAGGGATAGAATAGGTGTATATAGAAAAGTAGAAGTAAGTGTTTATAGAAAATAAAGCTAGGTATAGGATAAATATGGGAGATAATTAGGAATAGGTTTAGGATGAGAATAAAGAGTAAAGGTAGGAAGAAAATAAGATAGGTTAAGTATAGATATTTCATATAAAGTATAGTGAAGATTAGTTAAAAGTTAGGAATAGGATAGGTATATAGGATGTATATAGGATTAGATGGATGAGTAGGATGAAGTTAGGGATAATTTCAGTTTATAGAATTAGGTGAAAGTTAGGAATAGGATAGGGATATAGGATAGGTGTAAATATTTTTTTTTCGATGGGAGACAAAGTAGGTAAGTTAGATAGATAAGGGTAGAGAGAGATAGGCAGTTTTTTTTAAATTTTTTTTGTCTAAATGTTTTATATTTGAAGTCAAATAAGTGGGATTATTTGTATTCAAATAGGGGGAAAATACTCATATTTAGACCAGGGTAGAAAATTAATGGATTACATCAAATAATTTTAATCACCGTGTATAAGGAAGTTTATTAGATAATACGCTTTATTAAAAACCCGTGGAGAATAAAAATTCATTCGTTTTATTAAAAATAAGAGATTAGAATTATTTACAAGACGCTTCATATAAAAATAAGCAGTTTTAAAATGCTCAACGTGTAATTTAATTATTCCAAAGTAAAGAATCAAATGGAAATTACGTGCAAGATTTATATGAATTGATTCAAGTTTGGGCAACGAGTATTAAACGAAACGTACAGATAATAATTGAATATTTAATTAGGATTCACTAAAAATTAAAGAGTATTAATTTTATTTGAAGTTAATTGAACCGTTAGTAACAGATAATATCTATAGAAACTTGTAAAAACCCAAGATTATAATACCAGAAAATAAAGCTCTGAGAATTAATATTATTTTGAACTCCTGCGTAGTTTAAATATCACATACGGCGTAAATTTTGTAGATAATTAATAGTTTCAAAGAATCTTGGAGAAACCGGGGCTTAATATTCACGAGAATGTGCGATACGGGGTTATTAAACCCAGATAACAGTCCACATGGACTAAAATATAATCGATAATAAAGAATATCAATTTGCACCAATACGAACAGGTTAGAAAAGGAAAGAGAAAATGCGTCAAGCAAAGACACATATAGTAAAAGGTGGGATTTAAGCAACGTCACGAGGGTCACAATTGTTTGAAAATAGGATGCAAATATCAGAGGTAGAAACAACAATTTCGGTATAAAAGTCAATTAGTTATTTCTCGGACATGCTTGCGTGCCGTGTGTTGAAATTTCTGAGATTTAAATGGGACGAGTGAAAATTCGTAAAAATCGATGCGCGAGCGACAGACTGGGAACATAGAATGAGGAATTCTTGAGAATTACCCGTTTTGGGGAACCGACCGACAGACAGGCTTTTTGCTATATATACCGAAATGAATATAAACAAGCTCTCTTAGACTTTTGACTATTCGATGCGTTAAAAGCTCTTACATCCGCGACTTGATTGAAGATGTTAAACAGTGCATTTTAGTTTGAGAAAATAATTTAAAATTTTGCTCGTGTATTTTAGTGATTCAAAATAGTTGGTTATTTACGTGCTAACATGAATGTACTTTAGTGCACTTAGATACAAGGTAATAAAATTTAGTTTCACTGTACCAATTAGCAAAATTTACAACGACAAATGTATACACAAAAATAGGCAGTTTTGGCGTATATTGGTGAAAGAAGTATGAAGTTTTTTGCTATTTTTCGGGGGTGTTAATAATTAAATGGTTCAAATACGTGTCTGGATCCACGAAACAAGGGTCAGATATACACAGATGAATTCCGGAAAAGCCCAGAAACAACTTTAAATAAATGGTGATGGAGTAAATTTTAAAAGCGTTGAGAATTAGAAGCCGTAAATATAATCCTGTTGGAATGGTGTGGTTAACTAAAGGGACGATGTACTTTGAAGCTACGAGGACGGTGACCTTCAGGTAAATTATACTATTTTGTTTGACATTTTGTGTGTGTTGAATAACTTTATAATTGATTTACTTTAAATGGACATTAGTGAAATTGTACTAACCATAAAATTTTAATTTTAAGATGAAATTTGCTTGTTGAAGTAGAAAGGGTATTTAGTTTTGATGTTCGGTAATATGATGAAAATTTGGGTATGTCTTTGAGCTCAATTAGACGAACCTGGTTAATTAACGTAAAGGGTGGTAGATGCTCCTTTATACTCAGACTCCGGTCTGCTTATATTGTTATATTAATTAGTAGGCATCCAACAAGGACTTTAATTTTGGATGCACATTAAAATGATAATAAAATTAATCTTGAAATTCTTTTTAAAACTGAAATTTATGCTGAGTTTTAATTTTGAAATTTTAATGTATTCTGAATATTGATGTAAATAGAGTTAACGCTGATGTTTTGGTAGGAATGTGTTGTTTTTATGAATGAGGAGGTTTATAACATTAGGTGAGCAGCCGAGGCGAAAAGAGGATCACAGCCGTTTATGACGCCCAATCTGTGGGACTAGAATTTTTTTGTTGAAAGGACCCAGTTCCCGCATTCAAAGGAGAATATCACAGCAATATATATATATATATTGTAGAGGAAATTTAGTATTTTGAGTTGGTTCAGGGCATTGGGCCATCAAAGACGGAGTGGAAATCAAGGAAAATTGCTATGACGTATTTGAATTGTGATGATCAGACTTTGAAGATTAAGGAAAAGATTGTTTGTTCCTCGCTGTGACCTTGGCGGAAACCATTTTGGTTGTGGGAAATCAGGGAGTATTTTTTGATGTGTGATTGAAATTTTTGTAGGATGTTTTTCAAGGAGTTTACCGTTGGATGACAGAAGTGTAGGAACGTGGGTCTTTAGGGGTTTTTGCAGGTTTCAGTAGTAAGGTCATGTTAGCATGTTTAAAGGCGTCGGGAAAGATACCGGTGGTTAGGCATTTTTGGAATATTTGGATGATAGGTTGAGGGATTACTGGCAGGAGACGTTCGCCGCAGTCCCGTCCATGACGTCCCAAAATATCAATCTCGGCTGTTGTATGCTTATAATTGGGAATGATGCCTCGGTTATGTAATTATAAATTTTGTTTGAAACAGTTTTTATTTTAATTATGGAATAATTTAAATATAATATTAAAATTATAGAAATATGGAAACCACTTCAGTTTGGTGAGAGTTATAAAATTCAGAATTTAAGCATTCTACCTATTTTAGTAGGTTAAAAAATGGATAAATAAGAAATATCCATATTCACATTTACTTTTTATGTAGATAAAAGTTTATTATTATTTAATTGCCTATAAATATTTCTTTTGTGACGTCATGGACGATACTGCGGTGAACACCTCCTGTTACTGGTCATGATTTTTTGATGATGGTGTTTGTGATGTTATCAGGACCTGCAGATTTATGTGGGTTTAATTTGGAAACAATGGAGTCAATGGTGTCAAGGATATCATTTGGAGGTGTGGTAGGAGGGGCTTCGCAATTGGAGATGATTTGTTGTTGTTGGAAGGAAGGTATATCCATAGAAGTAGGGGGGATTACAGTGTTTAATAGGAGGGATAAAGTATTTTGGATGGTGGGGTTTTGAAGTGATGTGGGAGTTAGGATTTGATTTGGAAAGGATTTTACTAACCTGTGATAAGTTTTTCAGGGATGGGCATTGCGGTGGTCGACAATATTTCGTAGATGGTTCTTCTTAGCCTCGTAGATGGAATCTTTGAAACTTGATCGCAATTATCGATATTGTGTGCTCAATAGTGCTATTTGGTCATTTGGAACTGCAAGTCTGTGCAGTCGTTGTATTTTGTGTCGTAGGGCGTTTAGGCGTCGTCTTGTGTCCGTGTCCGTGCGAGTAGTGTGGTATCTTGTCAGGATGGTAGTGGATGCGGCACGATGAATATTTTGGATAATGGAGTTTGCGAGTAGGGTTGGATGGGAACTTTGTGGTAAGGCAGGTTGAGGGTTAGAGATGTGGTTTGTCAGGGATTTTAGGAAGCGAGGCCAGTCTGCTTTATTTGTGTTATAAGATGAGGATTTGTAGAATTGGCGTGGTTGGAGATTGGGAAAGATATTGAATGTTATTGGATTATGGTTGCTGGAGGTAATTAGGTGGGATATATTCCAGGAGTCAATTAAATTACGGGCTGATGGTGTGGCGAGGGTAATGTCAATATTGGAGCTGTGGTTTAAGGATTCCCAGGTTGAAGTGTTTGATGGAGTATTTAGGATGGATAAGTTGCGTTGTAGGATAAAATCAGGGTGCCTTTGTTGTCAGTGGTGTCATTGTACCATAACGTAGAATGTGCGTTAGCGTCAGCACATATGTGTCGGTTTGTGTATAAGGGTTTGTAAAGTGTTGTCCAGTTGTTGTATGTTTGAATGTTTTTGTTATATTGAAAGTAAGCTGAGATAGTGCGAGTCTTCCAGTGTAGTTCAGCAGTCAGAATTTGTGGAGTAGTGTGGGAGAGGATAAGGGATGCATCTATTTAGAAGTCGTTGATGATAATAGCTGCTGTTAGATTAGGGTCCAGTGGATGTGAGTGGATAAGGGATCTAGTATACGGTGGTAGGTTGGGAATTTTGTTGTTTATAAGGTAAGGTTCTTAAAAGACAGCTAAGGATATTTTTCGTTCGGTAGGGAGATGAGCAAGTTCAAGTGTTGCAGAGCAGGAGTGTTGGAGGTTGGCTTGAATAGCTGATATGTAGGAGGGTGTTAGGTGGGGATTATAGGTGGGCGTAGGAAATTGAGTGGTGGGATTAGTAGCCATAGTCAGTACGTAATCTAGATATTTCTAAGGATTGCTTGTACACGGGACAATCAGAGCTGGTTACAGAGTGGTTTTGAGGGCGATTATTGCGTGGGCAGTTGGAACAGATGGGTTGTGAAGATTGGTTACGACACGATCTTAAGGTGTGTTCTTGAGCACAGTGATCACAGGTGGTTGTTGACCGACAGACTTTGGCTGAGTGTCCAAAGCGTTGGCAGTTGTAACATCTTGTGATTGAAACAAGGTCTCGAATTCTGCAGGACTTAAAACCGATGTACGTGGGATCTCAAAGTTATGATCGTTCGGAGCCTGAGAGAAACGTTAAGGATAAGGTTATCGTTGGAGTCGTATCTGGGGCGGCGTATGGCTACGGATGCTTCAAAACGGAATTCATTTTCGGGGATGAGGTGTAGAAGGGAGTTTTGCTGGTAGAGTAGTGAAAAGGTGTTTAGCGTGGGTGTGTCTCGGTCTATGTCAAATATTATCAGTTGGGGTTGTCTGGATTTTGGAACGTGGACAGAACATATTTGTTGATTTAGGTTGGAAATTATATTGAAGTCAGAAGGTTTATCAGTGCGAATGGTTATGTGGTTCTGGAAATGCGGATACTACGGATTGACAGGTCTGATAAGGATGGTCGCAGGTTTCGTTTCACAATATTAAGGAGCTGGGATGGATTTATACCGGAGGATGTCGGTTTGAGAGTGATGACTTTGGGAGGTGTTTTAGTAGGTGGTGCGAGTTGGGAAGTAGTGGCTGAAACGTGAGCGTATGTAGGTGGTATGTGTGTGGGTGGTTGGTGTACTGTTACCTGTTATGCTGAAATTGTCTTAATGTTTTTTTCTAGCTGGTGGAGTCTGGCTTTGTATACTTCGCAGTCCTGAGAGGCGGCAGAGGCTATTAAGGCGATGTCTTCCATTCTCTTTTAGGTGTCGTCACTACCAACGTGTCGATTAAAATGATTTTTAGTAATACCTCAAAAGTACTTAATTGGATAGAAAATATAAGATTCCTTCACCGGCCGATTTTCTAATAAATTTTTATTTTTTCGTATAAATATAACATTGATGAAGTAAAATTTATTTTAATAATATTAGATACAGTTATTTTAGTTGTAATTTAATATAAACATAGTTGAAAGTAATAAAACATGGTTAAAACAATAACATTGTGTAACCCAACAACTTAAAAAAAAGTTTAATACACGTACGCATATTAATATATAATACGTATCGTGAAACCAAAATAAAACTCAAAACCTCCCCCATGTATAGGGGAAGGTTTCGAGTTTTATTTTGGTTTCAAGACAACTACAACCCCATTTTGAGAAAAAAGGACGAATATGGTTACTTAAGATAGAATACGTATAGGCAAATCACTTTAAGAAGAACCCAACGTCATCATGCGCACAAAGCAAAAATTGGTTAGGAACAGTTCATTATATGTAATTAGGGATGGCAGTATTCAGGTTTTAGTGGCGTAGAGTTTTATGATCAACCAATCGGAAATTACCTTGTAAAAGTTTTAGATTTCATTACTATTTATTTTTACTTGATACACAGACGGACAGTTTTAAACCGCCATTTAACTAATATAAAATATATTTTATATAACAATTAACATTAATAAAACAATAAGTTACTCAACAGATGTGTTTGCAGAACACTAGAATGAGATAGAAACCACTTAAGTAGGCCATGGTATTCAATCATTTGCTTTATCGGATTTTACAAAATAACCTTGCTATAGCAGTATTTTTTAGGGATATTGATGCACAAAACTCATATGGCGATATTATATTAAAAATTTTAAATTATAATTTAATTGGTTGTTTATTTTTTTACTATTTAACGCCATATCTTCCGTTTATACTGTAATAACTCAACTACGCCACTGTTATTACATTTCTGCGCAATCTGGCATATGACGTTGGGTTCTTCTTAAAGTGATTTGCCTATACCTAACAATTCGAACTAATAGAAAAATGGAAACGCCGATGGATGTTGGTTTCCGCTAGGACAGTGTGTTGCTGACATGTGGTTTTTTGCAGCTGCAGCATTTTTAATAAACCGAAAAAAATATTTGGTTGAATAATACGTTTCTTTTGCATTCCGATTTGAACAAACGCACCTCATTGTAATATTTGTAGATATCACAATTTGTAATATACTGTCAAGAAAAAATAATTGCCATCTTTACAGTATGTTATCGTGTCTTGTGTTACTCACTGCTCTCGAGTTTCGTGAGTAGGTTTTTTGTGCTGCAGTTAACGGATGATTGCTCCAAATTGTCAATTTATCACGTCCAACAAAAAATACGTTAGGTGCAAAATCATTTTCTTCTGAATTAGTTGTCTCAGAAATATGCTGTTCCAGTTGTGTAGCTAAGTTGTCTTCGACGTCAGTTAGGCGAGCATTTTTCGCAAAAATACACCCTCGTTCGGATGAGAGGTAAAATGGAGGTCCCGTGTGTGAGTGTTGTCACGCACGTTAAAGATCCCTACCTTGCTTGGAACAGCAAGGATTCGGCAAAATTCAAAATTTTTCAGGTAAAAAAAAACTCGCTTCCTGGCCAATGTAGTACCTTCGGGTGGAGCATTGGAAAATCACATGTAATGTCTTCGACGTCAATGATATCCGAATTACAATCTCCAATATCAAACTCCTCGTTGGCAACCATTTCGTTATGTAATTGCAATTAACGTTCAGTTTCTTTTTTATACAAGTATGTCATCGCTTGCATAATAGTTTTCTCAGCCGCACTTCTTCCTTTATCAAAAGTAAATGTGAAACTAATTCAAAGCGACACTAATTTGTTGCAAAAACGTAAAGAGGAATTACCGAATGTTTAAAAAGATAATGCCTATTGATACATCCTACGTCCATAAATATGGCTACTTTAAGGGTTTACTGTTAATTGTTGGGATATAAACAAACGCTATGCCGAAAATACATCAAGGAAAGGCGTCGGCGCGGGTAATGAAGATTTAATATACAATCGTTGTCTTCCTAAATGTATTTTTCTGATGAAGCATTATTAAATACAAAGCATGTAAATGAACGTTGGTTACTATGGGATCGCACATATGCTTTTAGTGTGGCGTTACTAGGGCACTGCATAAGTATTTTGTAGAAAAAATTTTATGGTAAAAATTAATCACACAAATGGATGTTTTTTAGTATGCGATAGCAAATGGTTTTTTAGGGTAATTTTTTTTAATGCGGAATAGTTACACAAATGGCAAGCGAATGCACGATCCTTAGTATGCGATAGCAAATGCATTTTTAGAGTACGTTTTAGTACTGCGGCATAATCACACAAATTGCATGCGAATAAACGTTCCTTAGTATGCGATAGCAAATGGATTTTTAGAGTACCTCTTTGTACTGCGGCATAATCACACAAATTGCATGCAAATGGACGCTTGTTAGTATGTGACCACAAATGTTCTTGTAAACTACTTTTTCGTGATGTGGTATAATCACACAAATCACAAGCAAACGGACGTTCGTTAGTATGCAATCGCAAATGCTTTTGTAAATCATTTTTTCGTGACGCGTTATAAGTACACAAATTGCATGCAAATGGACGTTCGTTTGCATGCGCTCGCAAATGTTGTTGCAAACTACTTTTTCGTGAGCTGGTATAATAACACAAATTGCATCCGAATGGACGTTCGTTAGTATGCGATCGCAAATGTTGTTGTAGATTACTTTTTCGCAATGTGGTGTAATCACACACATTGCATGCGAACATACGTTCCTTAGTATGCGACCTCAAATGTTCTCGTAAACTATCTCTTCGTGGCGTGGTATAATCACACAAATTGCATGCGAATGGACGTTCCTTTGTATGCGACAGTAAATGGATTTTTAGAGTACCTTTTTGTATTGCGGCATATTCGCACAAATTGCATGCGAATGGACGTTTGTTAGTGTGGGACTGCATCATGTACCGTATCCTTAGACAATTATCAAACTTTATTAAGTATCAATTCTTAACGCAAAATCCTTTGTTTCATAGCAACTCTATGCGTTTATAGGTCAAAGGCGGTGTTCAAGATTCTTCTGTAGTAAAATTTGCCGATTTCGCACTAAAAAAAGCTTAATTAGTTTTCGTGCGTGTGTGGAAATCGTTTAAAGCTCGTGATATTTATGTATATAGGTTATAATATTGTCCTGTTCTTTTATATTTATCTATTTTAATATTTCAAATGTCGTATAATAAAAATTTGAGTATAGTTTGCGTCCTGTTAATAACAATTGGTTTTGAATTATATCGTCGGCTTAACCTACACAATCCGTAATTCCATATTTCTTTAAAATGGAGGTTTTGATGCCATGCGTTTGCAAACCATTTCTTACATAGATAAAAGACACCATCGTAATATTAAGTAAATGAACCCGTATAAAATTTGAATTCCACTTTGTGGTTCCCGTCCTTATGCGCATGCATACTACACTGTCCGACTGAGATGGCGCAAATTTTAAAATATTAGCAACTATATAATTATTGCCACAATCATTGGAGATTTTTCTTTGTCTTTAAGATTAAAAACTGGATGGTACCATAATAAAATAAAACAATACAGGAATAATAGTATATTATTCCATTTCATTAAGGGATATTAGAAATACTCATTATATTCACCAGCAGAATGTTGAAATAATAGGTAGGGGAAACCGGGGTTGGTTGTTACAATTTACATTTGAAACCACATTACTCGAACAATAAATAAGTTAGAAGAGTTATTCTTAAACCAAAGTATAATTTATAGTTTCAATTTCTAAATATCAAGTGATGAAAGTGACAATTAAATAAAAATTTTTTAAATAATCACTCTTTATATCTTAAAGTAGAATGTACCAACCTGCCCCGTTTGGAGGTTGGTTGTTACTTGACTGGGGTAAATTGTTACATGCAATTTTAAACGTATTTACCTAAACTAACTTCTAAACAAACTTTTATAAAAATAAATTAAAAATGCACGAAACACCTACTACACATAATTGATAAAACGCCTAAGAGTCCATATCATCGTCAGAGTCACAACTAATACAAATTAAAAATGAATTTTCATCTGTACAATCTACATGTGCCCAGTTTAAGCATCTTGTACACTGCAACCATTTTTCATTTGATCTGGAGTTTTTAAAAGATTCCCCACAGAATACACAATAAGTTTCCTCTTCTGTGCTGGTGCTGGTGGAACGCACAGTTGACTTTGTGGATTTACTATGTTTTACCTTTACATTTTTCTTTGTCGGTTTGTTTGTTATCAAGTTTTGCGCTTCTCTAAATAAGAATTTCTTTGTTTGATTTTCCAAAATCTTTTTCTTTTTTAATTTTTTCTGTTCTTCGTCAAGTTCAAGTTCTTCTTTATTGGGAGTATCAGTCCAAACTGTTGCTTTTCGTTTTTTTCGTCCAGCTTTTTCGAACACCAGCTTGCGGTGTGGGTCTTATATCAGAAGGACTAAAATATGCGCTGGTTCCTGCATCTGAATATACTTTGGCGAGCTATGCAGAGCTTTAGAGGTAGAAGGCTATGTGCTGTACTGGACTGCTGTAGATGTTTGCGGTCTTTCTCTTGTTGTTAATCGACTCCCATCGATGTTTTCTTTGGCCACAGTTTCGGCAGTTATTAAAGTTTCGTTTATATTAGCAATCTTAGGGTTAGGGCGGTCTGTTATATTGACTGGCATAAATATATTTCTGTTAAAAGGAATTATGACACTTGCTTTAAAACCCACTTTAATATTGGAAGGGGTAGGGGTATTGGCAAAACCTTCTTAATAATTCCGGGAACATCATATAGTCATTGTCTTCCCGGGATTATTATACGCATCCAAGCATCACACTCACTGTTCACATACTTTTTAAAGGTTCAAATATAGATCGATTAAGGGGTTGAAGCTTATGCGAGCAATGAGGGAGAAGAGATATAACTACGACCCCATTTTCTTTACAATAGTTTATACCCTTTAGAGATAAATGCGAGTCATGATTGTTCACTTTACTATTTTTGGTACTTTTTACGAACTTAACAAAATGTTCAAGAAAAACGAAAAAATCTTCTACCGTCATCCAACCTGATGGATTTGCAGATCCTGCACTTCCAGTGGTGCCTGAAGTTACAAAATAGTTTCGATAGTTTTTGCGAGGAAATATGAACATGCGCGGAATTGAATTGCCAGAAGCACTTACTACTATACAAATGGTTACCAACGTTCCTCTTTCTGCCGACGTTTACGATCCCACCTGCTTTATGCCCTTATTATTCTGTCTGGACGCTGGACAGTGGTGTTCCCTGTTTCGTCAATATTATAAATATTATGAAATTCAAACTTAAAGCGATCACAAACTTTTTGCAAGAGATCAAAATAGGCATTAACATTTGTTTTATTAAAACTGGTTGCCTTCCTTAAACTAGTCGCCTCTGGTTTTCTAAGTGATAGTCGTTTATGACGTTCAAGAAAATATAGAAGCCAATCAGAAGAAGCCATTTTGTTTTCAACCCAAGTGCGGTGTACGGTAATGATGTTTTTTATCGCATACTCAAAAGCCAGTACACGCACTTCTTTCGTAGACAATCCCAAATATAACTTTGATTGTTCTATCAAATAGTCAGCTAGTTCGGTTACCATTTTATCTGAAAACACTTGATGATTTTTTTGGTAGCCTACGGATGGTGTACTTTCATGACCTAAAAGATATGAAATCATATAAATGAAAAGTTAAATTCATTTCAAATAATCTTGCGCTATGACTTTTTTGCAATATCTCTGGAGTGTCATAAAATTTATTCCAAAATCAGCTGCTACGGTTCGATAAGATCAGTTTTTCTCAATAATTTCTATAGCTGCTCGGGCATAACATCTTTGGGGGTAGTTCCACGCTCTGTTTTTCTTTTATAGTGCCTCATAATTATTCTAAAATAGCATAATATATAAAACACATGTATACCCATAAAATTCACGGGGCAGGTTGTTACAATGTTACAATGTAACAACCTGCCTCGAATGCAGCGTATCAGTTTGCCCCGTAAACAAGTTTAAAAAAGAATGGCTGCTCGGCAGTAAATGCTTCATAGTTAATTTGTAAAATGCATCCACAAAATAACCAATATTACATACTACTGTAACAATAAACTTTTACAATTATAACACATCTTATATAAAGAATATAAATACTTACTCGAAAAATTTCTATTTTACTTAAACACTTCGAATTCACAAAAACGGCTCTAAAACTGGCGACACACATCAAACACACCCAAACTGCAACTGAAGGTAAATCTGCATGCACTTGTTTATATTACATTATAGTGTTCATTGTGCCATCTAGCAACTGGATATGAAACTTACTGTATCAACTTGTCCCTATAACAACCAGCCCCGGTCTCCCCTACACATTAAAAAGGCGAGTGTTGAAAAAAGGTTTTTTCTTATTGAAATATCAAATATAATAAAGTAACATTAATAATATACATTCATAAGCTGCATAACAGTAAAATCTGCCTCTTCGAACTAGGTTTGTTTAATTTTGACTTAATCTTACAAAAAGTTTTTCTTGTTGAAAATAAATGGTGCTGTTTTTCAATAGCTTTATTTACAGTATTTTTTTGTTTATTATAAACTGTTCTTCATTTTCATTAATTATTTTCCTAAAACCTGCATAATCGGTTTCAAACGGATCGTAATCTTTTTGAAAGCTTCCAATCGTTCAAAACTTGTTATTTGTTCCATTGTAAAAATATTAATTTTTCTTTTCTTTGCGGCAAGTTGGACGCCGGTTCGAAAGAAATCTGTATTTGTACAATTGTATTTGAAATTTGAGGTTACCAAACGCAGTTATAATTTAATAAAAACGAAATGTCGGTCTTCGTGCTGACTTGATATATTTTTCGATCCACTTTTTGTGGTAGATGCTTTCTAGTCCGTTTTTCTTTTCTTCGGAAACCACGACTTAGTCGACTTTAGTACTAGTTAGTATTTCTTTTCTTTGATTCTTTGGTGTTTGCGATTCTTGGGTACCACAGTTTGAAGTAATTTCATTTTTTTTTCTATCCAGCATTTTTGTTGTTCCCGAACATACTTTGAGGCTTGACACTTTTGTTATGTTGGCTGTTACTGTTGGTTTTCTTCCTCGCTTCTTTCCTTTACTGTTGGTTTGCTGCAGGGAACCAATCTACGTTTGAGGCTCAAGACTTTACTGTTTCTTTTCTGAAGAACCGTTCGGGTTTTGACGACTTTCACAGTATTGACGCCATTTTACCTGTGTCCTCGCTCGTAGCTACTACCTACCTATCTTTCCCCGTGCTTCTCTTCAATTTCTTTTTTATTGTTTGTTTTGTCTGTTTTTTTTTAATTTCGGAGCACATTCTTTTGGGTTTTTTTAAATTTCGTTAAGCAAATTCTTTTTTTATTCTTTCTATTATTGTATGTTGGCCTTTCGAGTCGGATATGCGTTTTTTTTTTGGTAGGTAATTTACTTAAGCGATTTTTTTTCTTTTCTTCCTCTTCGAGTACGGTACTGTCCCTTTCCTTACTTTTGCTTTCCTACCCCAACCTTTTAATTTTGCCGGAGGGGATTTGTTACGTTTATTTTCGGCATAAATTAAAATACACTTTTTCCCTTTTAATTCATTATCCATTCACATATATTCTGTTTCTACTTTTCAATGCTCCCATACCATCCTGTAGATTTCACCTTCTTACGATAAGTCCGTTTATTATATTTTCAATAAAACTCATTTGCTGCGAATTTGGAAAGTTTCCGTTCTAAATGAAAGAGTTTGTACCTTGTTTTAGAAGTTCGCTGGTTTGCTACATATTCTGATAACGTAAAATTACGACCTAGAAGCTCGTCGAAATAAAGTATCGCACTATTTGATAAGCATTTCCAGTTTTTAATCACCTCTTGGCATGTTGTGATAACCCGACGTTCGAATGTTGAATTCTACTTTCAAAAATTGTAGCATTTACAAATGCTCATTTTATTTAATTCTTTAATATCTTATTATATCGGCCTACAATTCCGTATCGCTCAGTATAAATTTAATTTTGAATATTGATTAACATTTGTATAGTTGTTAAACACGTGAAGGTTTGATAAGAGCGGACGCGCTATCTTTCAAACTAGTTCACATAAGGCGAATTGATATTCATTTTTGGATTTGATGGTGCCGTGAGCACTCGTGGTTAATAAACCACATTTATCTCATCAAGTACCTGCGGGTACTTATTTATCGTGTTCCCCTAATACAGGGGTAAGTATTTAGTAATAATATCTTATTATACGTTTATCTTGCTCTATTGTAATTCTCTTTGTATTTGTTATCTTAGGAAACTTTCGGGAGTTTGAAATCTTTGAAGTTTAGAACTTGGAAGTTTGGAAGCCCAGAGAAATCGGGACAGGAGATTTGATACCGCACAACAAATATTGCGGAAGTAACATTCCCGTATCGTCACCTGGTAAAACAAGTTCTAAACCTATTTTCAAACACTTACCGTCGATCTAGGAAATCCTGGTCATCTGTATTGTAACATAACACGCCCAGATGCACATCTGTTATACACCGTCGAGGGTCGTGTTCAGCACACCAAGCTAACGGATAACAAGGTCGTATATCTCTTTTCTTATCTTATTTAATTTATTTTGATGCTACTATCAGCCTGTCGGAAGAATCAGGTGTTGGTAGATTCCTATAACATGTATTTGTGTGTATAACGTTGCTAGTAATCTTATTGAAGTTCTTTGATGTTATATTTAAATATTTACAAGATTAAAATAGCGTACCTAACTATATTATTATCAACTGGAAATGTATTAATCTACTCAATTGCTTAAATTATTGTTACCATAAATTTTTAACAACTGAAATCCACATATACGTAAACGTTTATGTTTTGTTTGTAACAACGAGGTAACCATGGTAACTGCGTTGATAGTCGCATACTCTTGAAGTTTGTAATAATCACCTTTATGATTTACATATTTATTTATTTGAATTACTTGAGCATGAGAGCTTGTATTCAATATTATTTGAAATGACATTATATGCGATACGCTAAAAATTAACCTCTCGACTACTTTATTTATAATAATTGATATCTTTTACATACGCTTGATTGACACTCAATTTTCCTGTTTCCAGTTGAATGTGTCACTGCGTCTATTACCGAAACAGGTGGTGCCCAAAATATTTCCGATTTAGTCAAGTAATTCGTTTGAGATTTATATTCTCATTAAATTTTCTGCCCCTAAGTGGCCCTAATTTTATTCATACATAAACCCACGCCTATAGTGCTCTCCAACGAACCCCAGCAGTTAGCCGGTAAGGTGCGTTGTTGTTATATTTCCCTGCCACTAATATTTTCTTTTAAAAAACAACACCACATAAAGTGTCACCCGACGTGGTTGGGCCCGATTAGTTAGACAAAAATACCTCGTATATCTATCTTCCATTTACCGTTACCGCTATTGATTATCGCCCTTTCCCTTTAATGCCATGCATGACATAACCTTATAAAAAGAAGTGAACGTTTCTATACCACCTGAACGTTATTATTTTATACTACATAAAAATATTATTAGTCTATTTCTATTATAAAGCTTATCTAATATATCATATTACTACCGTTGTGATAAAAAATTTTTTAGTACATGGTTCTTTTGTTTTAAATTAATGTGTGCTTTTATTTCAGGCCTATCCTTTACTTTTATATTGGTAATGCCCCGCCTACTCGCCGATTGAGCCCGGTCATTTTTGTTTTTATATTTTAGGCAAGTTGAGGTACGCAGCAAGGTGAATAATTTAAATACCTATTTTTCTCGGATCTGTAGCACATACATTATTTGCAATGAAAAATTGATCAATACCATCATTAAAAACAGCAAAGTCGGCTTTTGACGAAAATGCCGACAACATACCTAATAACGGCGCAATAAAGATACATCCCAATGCAAAAGTAAGTTTCGAAGTAGTATTATCTAAATTAGTACTTAGGGTGATTGTAAAACACGTGGTGAATATAGTAGTTTTATTGTAGAGACGTAAATGTTGAATATTAACTTGTTTCGTCGCCAGTGTAATGTTTTCGACAAGTTGGATTAATAAATTATAAACAATAGTTTACTAATCAATTTAAATATACCAACAGGCGTTTTAAAAATAAGTTTTTCATTTAGTAGCGACCATCTTTTTTTCTTAGCTCTAGTCAATCACATACACACGTATTTGACAACCCCCTTCCTAACTTAATATCTAAAATTACTGACTAAAATAGCTATAACGTGACTATATCAGTAGTTAACTTATCGATCAATACATAACACAAATATTAACAACTAATAATCATACGTACCAGGATGGAATTTCACCATTATGTCTCTTTAGGTTAGAGTATTTTGGAAATGTTTTACGGCACTTGTTGCATACGTCTGAACACCTAAATGTTGTCTTTGGTGCAATCTCGTTTACTAAACCTATAGATTAAAAAGATACTAAATTCAACTAGGAAGAGTAGAATTATTATCGGATGGCAGTGACGTCATATGCGCAATAAGTTCAAATAAGCTTTGAAGGACAAGATTCTTCATACTATAATACGACCTACACACATCATGCTACCATTACAGTTTTAATACATTGTCACAAACACCCCATTTATTGCGAAAAATATTGTTTGAAAGGTTCTCGTTTACGCTGACAATATCTAGAAATGCACAATTCACGAAATAGGCCCAGAACTTCATATAACATTAGAGCGTTTACTTGTTTCCATTGATAAAGAATTGTAGGTTTACGAATTTTTGTTTGGTAAAAATTTGCTCTGGCAACAGTGTTAATTCCGAATGGACGTGCACCTTGAAGAAGTTCTACATTACTAGAACGGTGGAATGGCTTGCGCGTTCCAGTGATCTAGAGAGCCAAACTACAGGTCCAACCAAAGTAGTTGGGTCGTTAGTGAAGAGCCAGACTAAGATAGGTCCTCGAAAGAGTGCCAGCTTTTTCGGTACTTGGAGTGACAGATATCATAGGTGGCATTCTAAGACACACTACTACGGTGTGGAAGACAACGGCAAACCACCACATTACCTCCCAAGTACGCAGCGTACTTAAATTGTTATTTAGGATGATGGCATCCTCTGGGGAATAAAATTCCGGAGTTAAAATACTCCTACATTCGGATTTTCGGAAGGAGACTACTTCAGGGGATGTGATCGGAAAGTATAAAAAAACAGTCGTGAACATTCTGCGTGTCGGAGCGTGGAGTGTCAGAAGTATGAAGCAAGTAGGTACGCTAGAGAACTTGAAAATCGAAATGGATAGATTAGCATTAGACATAGTTGGGATCAGCGAGGTTCGGTGGCCAGTGGCGGGGGATTTTTGGAGTGGAGACTTTAGGGTAATTCATACAGAAATAGTGGAAGGAAGCTCGGGCGAGGGGATAGTTATGCGAAAAAGACGGGACAACGTGTGGAAAACTACTTACGAAAGAACGAAAGAGTACTCATGGTTAGATTAAAATCTAAACCGGTAAATACAGTAATTGTAAAATAACTGAAGCGATAGAAAAATGATAGTTAACAAATAACGAATAGCTATGTGGTAGAGAGAAGTGGACTGTATATAAAATTAAGTGATAATTTAACAAACAACATATAATTAATGGTTTTAATCATTTCAAGCGTTTACTAAAAGCACTCACCTGTTGTTCACGAAGCCGTGTCAACGACAAAAACGATGTAACCAAAAAACTACTCTTCTCTTTGGCGGGTGTAGCGAAGCACATTTATGGCGATATCGGTGTTCTGAAGCAAAGCGGTTTATTTAATTAATTTGTTCTACGTAGAACGTGTAAAACAGCGATGCAGTCTGTTTGAACGACAAATCAATTCTCTTGCTTAGTGTGTTTCTCCAATTACTACACTGTGTTCTTGCACATGCGGAGTAACAAAGTCTTATTACTCGCGGCACTTGTTGGCGTGTACTTGTAGTAAACATGAAAATTTACTCTAACAAATTTAAATATACCGGGGCGAACGTAAATAATCAACAAACTCAACGTAAAATAAAATTTAGCTTTAATTATTTACAATATAAACGAAACAGTAATAATACAAGTATACATGCCCACCTCTAGTTCCAGTGAGAAAGAGGTAGATGCAATCTACAAAGATATCGAAAACATACTAAGATACGTAAAAAGACATGAAAATTTAATAACTACGGGGATTTTAATGCAGTGGTAGGTGAGGGAAGGGAAGGAGCGATAGTAGATATATTTGGTTTAGGCACGAGAAATGATAGGGAAAATAGTGTTGCAGGCGGAAAAGCTACTAAATATATATTTTCCAGTAAAATTATAAAATGGGGGCGGCCTGTAAAACAAAAATTAAGGGGAGGTCACCGGCACTCGCTAGCGGAAGGTCGTGGATCATATAGAGGGTTAAAATTTTGCATAAAAGATTAAATTAATCTATAATATACTACAAAAAGAATTTGGCACTTACCTTTCACAAATATTGTGGCTTAATGACAATTACCAAGGGCGCCAGACAAGTCGAGAATGTCCAAATGTTCGTGCAAAACCTTGAGAGACTTGTCATCCCAAGGAGGACAATTGTTTCTTGTAATCAACTCTTATCTTTTTTACTACTTATGCAACTTCCATGATAAAAAATAATAAAAAAAACTAATGACTTAATCAACGGCAAACAAAACTATTTAATTAACAGAGCAATAAACGTGGACCTCTAACATTCATTGATTTTAATTTAGAAATTTAATTGAATAGGTGAATATGGAATTATGAAAATTTTGCGTACACGAGTAATTCCCAAACACTTGTATATGAACGAAAACTTATATTATAAATCTTACACTAAATTAATCCTACGGTTTATGGCCAAAACGTCCTAACAAATACATTAACTAAAAATTGGTCATGCTACTTAACTATAAAAACTTACTTACTAAAAATCGTCTATTGTTTGATGGCTTGCCTTCCAACGTAGAACAGCTCTTAAATTGGGGGAGAGAATCTCGCTTGTTGCTCATGTTTGTAATTTTTAAATATTTGAATGGCACACGAACCCGGCAAGATCTTATTGACAATATCACTTAACTTGTGCGTCACACGCCTACAAGCTTTTTATTATTACTTTATACCTTGTATCACTATAAATCCGTGATGCCGAAGAACGCTACCCGCGAACTATGTTTCTTTCTACTTCTTGACCACGGACAGCCCCATTGGAAAAACTCTCTGTCTTTTGGCTAAAGCCTTAAGTTATATAGATTAATTCCTACTCTAACCATTTTTTACTTCATTTTCTGTTATCCAATGACTGAACAGAACCTCCCACAAAAACAAGATTTTAGAAACCAAATCCAACTCCTTTTTAGATGAGGGTCACGGAAGCAATTATTTTTCTAAGGGTTTAAATATGTTGTATCTTCTAAGAATTTCTTAATTACTGAAATATGGACCATACCTATAGCGACAGTTGTCTACCATTAACAAAAGACCGGTTAACCCACTTGAGCCAAAATGGATTTTAAATACAATGGATGTCCCCAGACTACTTAAAATTACT
Source organism: Platerodrilus igneus (assembly GCA_036346225.1). Lineage (NCBI taxonomy): Eukaryota > Metazoa > Arthropoda > Insecta > Coleoptera > Lycidae > Platerodrilus > Platerodrilus igneus. The sequence goes on from JARFIW010000753.1 coordinate 3,345,274, forward strand.
TGCAATCTTTGAACAAATCAAATTGAAAATAGTTTTCGCTATTTATAATGTTTCGTTTTCTATAACCCTTGTCAATCAAAGAAATTATTAAGAAACTTAAGCTTTTCAAACAGAAAATTGCTTTTCTTTATTTACGTTAAAAGGTACTACCATTTTAATTTTATCAGATTTGTCAATCTGTAACAGACCTAAGATTTAAGAGGTTTATTGTATTAGATTTACAAGGGTGGAGCTTTAAATTATGATGACCTGCCGCTGGAATTTCTAATCGTTTAGCCTGAAGCTATTTGTAAACCTGGTCTTTTATGAGAGATGCTAACTAAAATATAAAGTAATTTATTGTGGAATTTTTGTCTATACTTTATGCAAGTTACTGAATTTTAATTAATTAATTAATTTGTTTATTAGTTAACATTACAAAATAATGTTACAATAGGCTGGTAAAATTTTGCGCGAAGAGCAATTTAACCAACACAAACACATTATTTCAACATCATGCTAGAAGACGATACACGTGGAAGATGCCAGGATATAGGAAGATATCAAATAGATTCCATTCTTGTTAGACAACCGTTTGGAATCAAGTAAAAGACTGTAGAAGCTACCCAGAAGCAGATATAGACACTGACCACAACATCGTAATTATGAAGGCCGCCTTTAAATTTAACTTTGAGTTGGAGAAACTAGAAGACAAAGATTTCCACGAAAGATTTGAAAAATAGTCAAATGAGCTGCTGAAAGATATCGGGAAAATTTCTGATACTAAGGAAGTAGAAACAGAATGGAATAATATTAAATCCAGCTATTTACCGGTTCAGATTCTAACTAACCATGAGTCCTCTTTCGTTCTTTTGTAAATAATTTTCTACAAGTTGTTCTATTTATCTTCGCAAAACTTTCCCCACACCCGTATTTCCTTCCTCTAATCCTGTATGAATTACCCTAAACTCCAATCCAAAAATCCCATGCCTCTGGTAAGCGAACTTCGCTGATCCCTACTATATCTAGTGCAAAAGCTATTCATTTTAATTTTCAAGTTTTCTAGCTTACCTACTTTCGACATTCCACGCTCCGATTCGCAAAATGTTCCCTGCTTGTCCTTTAACCTTTCGGATCACATCTTCTGAAATAATCCCCTCCCGGAAATCCGAATAAGGGATTATTTTAACTCCGGAATCTTTTGTCCCAGAGGATGACATCATGTTTGTTACAATTTAAGTACGCTGTGTATTTGGGAGGTAATGTGATGGTTTCTCGTTGCCTTTCACATCACAGTAGTGTGTCTTAGAATGCCATACCGACCCCTTTGATCTCTGTCACTCTAAGTACCGAAAAATCTACTGCCCTCTTTTGGGGACCTGTCTCAGTCTGGTTCCTCACTAACGACCCTACTATTTTGATTGGACCTGTAGTTTGTCTCTTTAGCTCACTAAAACGCGGAAGCCATTTTACCAGTTCCAGTAATGTAGAACTTCTTCAAAGTGCAGGTTGATTCGGAACGGAAATTTTTCCTATCAAATTTATAATTCTATTCTAAATAATTAAAGAACTTACACACTTTTACACCTAACAGCTTAAAAATTTGTTTAAAAAATGTTTGTGTACATTATTGTTGACGTAGGTCTAAACTAGTTTTTACTCGATTTTCACTTCGCAATTCGTTCACAACTTTCATCACAGCTTAACTCAATATTACTAAATTTGCACAAAAATATGAATCGATTAGATATAAAATAAGGTATTCAAAAAAAGATTAATCCTAGCAGAACACCTATAGGTCATTGGTAGTAACTAACTATAATAGAAACTTAAGTACATTAAATATTTCAATTTGTTCTGAAAATTTATTGCCAGTCTCACGATTGAATGTGGACAATGTGCATTAGCTTGCAATACTGAATTACTGCTCGGATAAAAATATAAAAAGTTTTCGAAGGTAATTTTTAGGTTAGAACTACAATTACTTATCATAAGTAACGTTACTTACCTAGTAAATTAACGTAATGGTTTGATAACAAAAACTCACTAACATTTACAATAAACACTACACTAAAAAAGGAAATGCTAATAATAACAATGAAATTACTGTAAGTACACCAACAACTTCAAAATGCACAAGAAAACAAACTAGGAACACATGGGTAGAAATTAACCTAGAGGTTTATTAACAAAATGTCGCTTAACTTGTACAGATTGTGACAATAGCAATGGTAGTCTGCGCATCCCTATTGAATTAATATTGCCCTTTCTGCAATGGGAGAAAAAACAAAATGACCACCTGACTATTCAAGGTGAGCGTATTTGCGTGAAATACCTATGTGATAGGTTATCTGTGGACGAGCGTTTTGTTACCTGTGGAATATGTGATTAGGAATCACGAAGGCCACCGATAGGCAATTAGCCTGGTTGGTTCATTGAGTGGTGTTCCTTGATAGTAAAACAAGTTAACGCGAGATATGTGATCCCCCATTTGTTATATCAATATAAAACTAATACTTAAGAAAGTTATTAGGAAATATTGGGAAATGTGCAACAATGTCATAAAAGAGAATTTGGTTACAGACGGTCGTAGGAAGTCACGTACCGAGATTACGCAGAAGTAAGCCTGAAACATTGTAATTATGAATAGCTTTTAAGATAGCAACTATGTATCATGAATAGAGTCAAGTGTAAGCAGACATTAGGTCTGCAAGTTCCCACAGAATTGTAAAGAGGTAGGAAGATTATAAAAGGACCGGGAGCTCCACTCGCGGTCAGTTCATCAAACGATCAGCTTTGCATTGCAGTTCGTAGATAACTCACTGTACAATTAATTAATGTATTTCGAATTAGACTAATTATTCAAGTTTGTCAAAATTCCAATTAATTTCTGTATAATAAAAAATTAAATGTGTTAAAGTTCAAAGGGTCTTTTTAAAAAGGACCGCTCGAAGCCACGAACCTTAACTCGCGTCCAAAAAAGAAAATGATATAAAAGCTGTTCAAAGTTAGATTAGTAAAGGGAACCACTCAACATAAATACGCATTAATTCGTTTTATCTAATGCAGTATAATTAGGAAAAACTTATGCCGAATTTTATTTATTTTTGGATCATTGATATGATACAGGAAATTATGCTATCTTGGTAATATAATTTAAGATCGTACTTTTCTCTTTTACATAAGTTAAGCGCTAGGAAGATGAGATATATGCGTTGTTTGTGAGCAGAAAGCAAGTATAAGGTTATAAAAATCAAACATCCTATTTGGTCACACTTGTTTGTTTGGCAAATGTAATAGCACATTATACACTTTAAGATAATCGCCTTCCTATATACGGTGTAATATTAAATTGCTAAATTTTAAGTAGTGATTAACTAAAAATCTAATTGGCTTCGTATTCCTCAAGTTGTTCATTTTTTTTAATACAACAAAAGTTTAGTTATGGGTTACTATTACTGATAAATATTGAAAATGCTTAAAGTTACGGCGTTTAAAGAACTATCTTAAAATTTTTGCTTATGTTTTTGTTGTAACTATTGCTATAACGGACTTGATGATTGTAAGCTGTAGATAAGGCGGGTCTGCTTTAAAACAGAATTAAACTATAACTGTAGTTTTTGTTACTATACAGAGATTATTTGGTAGATCTATAATAATGTTACATTTGATATGCCTCTCACTATAAAATTAATAGTTTTGTTGTAAAAACTAACTTAATAAAGAAAGGAAATTTTAGTTAAACGATTATTTTCATTTATGTTACTTTTTTATTTGTCTCAAATATTTCAAAACCATATACACTTGAGAATCTATAGATGGGATAAAAATATTGGGGAGTGAAAAAAAAACCATTATAATATTAGAAATAATAGCAATATTATATCTTCTAAAATTAAGTGTAAGAAGGCTAAATCAGTGAAGTAAAAACTACATAAGTGCTATATTAGAAAAATACTAGAATTTAAATAGGCTTCAAATACATATTGATAACAGTGATAGCAAATATAAAATAAGGCAAATAGATTCAGTATTAATATTAAAACTACGCGCGTAAGCACTGCTTTTACGAATAATATCTAGATTCTGTTTATTTAAGACAAACCTTATATCTCATAGACTAAGAGTATAAGTAAGTAATTGTATCTAGTTATGAAAATGTAAGTTTAAGTAGCCAATAAACCAATTAACGTTCAGTTTCTTTTGCATACAAGCTAACAGTAGCTTTCGCGGCCGCACTTACTCCTTAATCAACAGTGAATGTGAAACTAATTTAAAGCGACACTAATTCCCTGCAAAAACATAAATGAGAATTACCGAATTTGTAACGGTAACTTTTTGTAAGGTTAATACGCACGGGTCAGACAGAAACAGGAAGGACAGTAAAGTAAGGACCCGCACGAATCACGATTACAAAAAAAACAAGAAACGTAGAAAGACCGGGCTAACTACAAACGCAGAGAGTGGGGTGATTCAAATAGACAAAAAGTACATCGCCATCGAGTTTTCATTGACAATTAAGAATAAAAATTTCTCTTGTTAAAAAAAAGTAACGGAATAGTTATATATCTTACAGTAAACGTAAAAATTTCTATTCATATCAATAAAGAAAAATTAAAACTATAATCTAAGGACAATATTCATACCGGAGATACGAAGTGCGTATTTCGTATGTACATGTAAAACTAGGCGTAAAAAATGTTTATGCTTTCGCATCACCAGTCTGTTCGGTAAAAGAGAAAGAAAACATGCAATGCAGGACAAATTCTAGGGATCCTTTGTTATGGGAGTAGCATTCAAAAACTCAAGCGAAATTAATTTCCAAGCAGGTTTTGATCTACAAACATACGGTATAAAAGAAAGTAGCGAAAGAAAGTTATGTGCAGTGATACTTATCTTGTATTTCTAGTATCTTAATCCGTAAACCCGTAAAACAGCTTGACCTCTCTCACTGAAGGTTTGTCTTCCCGGAAGTTTAAACCATTAAGGCTGGGATCATACTCGCAACAGCGGCCGATGCAACAGTGCATTTGGGTCTGTATAGAAGGAAAAATCTATTTGACCTACATAGTAAAACACTTGTGCCCACATAAAAAAGCAAAAAAAAAGGTATCTACTAGTATTGATAGGCGCGGAAGAGTTGGATGGGCGATATAGAAAACAAAAAAAAATGGAAACCTCAGTAAAAACTCTATATTACAACTTGTAAGTAAAACATACCGTCCCCAGTGAATATTTACAAACGTCAGAAACACATTTACGCAATCGTTCGTTATAACGTGATGTACACAAAGCGTCAATTTACATATAGTACAGTATAAACCCAAACATTTTAAAATATCGAGAATAAAATCTTATACTCTAAATGCAAGAATACTTATACCCTGTTTCGAGATGTTTACTTCTCGTGAAAAAGAAAAAAGTGCATCGCTTTTGCAGCAATAGTATTAAGCACGTAAAGAGTACATGTTATGACGGCGAAAGTCAAAATCAAAATGAAGTGAAATTAGGAAACAAGATGATAAGCAATCCAAAGACCCAAGTAACACATGTTAAAACAACACTTTCAAAGTCGTTGTTATGCATGAATAGATAGCAGGAAACGGCGAATACGAATACAATTGTAGAAGATTACGCTATTTAAACTTACATATTTTTTGAAAATAAAATTTGTAGAAAACTTGGTTATATTTGAAGCTTTATATCAAACCATAAAGGTACTTTGACTTAACTTAAATGCGCTAAAAGCATTCTACAGAGTGTTGGAAAAGTACATGTTTTAACGGTATGAGGATGAGTTTTACAGAATTAAATCGATTTATTTATGTAGGATGCGTAATCATTGGCGCTTTTATTTACTGGTAGTTACACAAAATATCGAAACGAAAGCGTGGAAATATTAAAAAAGAATCCTAAATTAATAAAAATATTTATTAGAGTAGAATTGAACGTAACAAATTCCTCCAGAAAAATTTAAAGGTCGGGGTAGGAAACAGAAGTAACGAATCAAACAACATACCTATAGAACAAATCACAAAAAAATTTCTTTTAAAAGAAAAAGAAAAAAAATATCTGGCTTAAAAAACAATTAGATACTACTAGGATGAACGAGGAAAATAAATTTCCAGAAATCTCAAGGAAACCAAAAAAAAGCAAAAAATTTTTATCCAGCTTGAAGAACCATTATATACTAATAGAAACGAGAGGAAAAGAAATTCTGTAACAACCCAAAAAAATAAAAAAATTACCCGGTTTGAAGAACCACTATATACTAATAGGATGAACGAGAAAAAAAATTCTCCAACAAACCAAAAAAATAAAAAAAAATTATCCGTCTTGAAAAGCCATTATATATTATTAGGCTGAACGAGAGAAAAAAAATCTCCAACAACCCAAGAAAATAAACAAAAAATATCCGGCTTGAAGAACCACTATATACTAATAGGACAAAGGAGAGAAAAGAATTTTTCCAGATAACCCAAAAAACAAAAAAAATTTAGCTGGCTCGAAGAACCACTATTTCGAACTCAGTCAGGAAGTGTTATTGCATATAGGAAAAAGGAAAGGTATAAGGTAGCAATCCCCAAGGACAAAGACGGAATGGTTTAACACTGCGAAAGTCGCAGATCGGATATATCAAGAAGAAAAATAGTAGTCTTAACCCTCAAGAAAGAAATTGGTTTCTCGCGGAAAACTAAAAAGTAAGAAAATAAATAAAGAGGAAAATCAACAGTACAAGCTAAAACGAGACAATAACTGTCAAGTCTCGAAGTAAGCTAGAGAACAACGAGAATGATGGATATAAAAATTAAGATCCTTTAAGCTGTGGTAACAAGGAATCGTATTAAATGAACATCCGAAAGAAAGATTCATTAATTAGGCCAAAAAGTCAACTAAGTTGTGGTTTCCGCAAAAAAAAAGAAAAAAGATATAGAAGCACATACCACAAGAAGCGGATCGAACATTTTAATCGATTTAGTATGTGTACGAAAACCAATCAAGGAAAGGGATAGGAAAGGACCAAAAGGAACGGAGATGCCAAACCAAATTTAAAAAACTAAGAAACGGCACTAAAAGAAAAGAAACCGAAACCGAGTGTAGTTACGTATAAATAAGTTGTTATGACATTCCGTGCAAGCAAGAAAGAAAGCAGCAAAGTAAGTAGGGAAAATCGCCTACACCGAATACGGCAACAAAAACAGGGACAGAATGGTAGAACCGAACTCCAAAAGAATTAGAGTTCGGATTAACTCAAAAACGTCGTAGAGTTGGGTGGGTGATCTAGAAAGAAAAAAATTGAGACCTCGGTAAAAACTCTATATTACAACCTAAAAGTAAAACATACCGTCCTAAAAGAATATTTACAAACGTCAGAAACACATTTACGTATTCGTTCGTTATAATGTGATGTACACAAAGCGTCAATTTACATACAGTACAGTATATACCTAAACATTTTAAAATATCGAGAATAAAATCTTATACTCTAAATATAAAAATACTTATAACTTATTTCAACCCTAAATATGTATAAGAAGTAAAGAAATAATACAGTAATATCTGCTTTAGGAAGCGAATCTCGTAAGATTTAAGAACGTACCATTAAAATTTTACAGAGAAAGTTGTTGACGTTAACATTAATTTATACAGAAAAGTGAACAGTAGAAAGTGCTCTAACGCATTAAAGTTTTAAACAGCAAGTTGTTGGCATTAACATTAATTTATATAAAAGGTAAACAGTAAAAACTGCTCTAACGCATTAAAGTTTTAAACAGCAAGATCTAAGAATAAGATACAGACTTGTTCGTGTTGTGAACATGCGTTTGGTAACGTATGGTCTGCAATTTACTACGGAATCAAACAAAAAGAAAAAAAGTGTCTATCTTCCAATACAACAACACAAATAAAGCAATCAAAAAAATACACTGTATCTGGAGCTATCTTCTCTTTGGTACTAATCTTAGGATGAGGAAATGTAGCTGTATAGGTTTACGAACGTGTGCTGGAAGCACCAACTTAACTATACTAACACAAAGGCATTTTAAAAATCGCTACATTAAAACGTTCAAAAGACGTTGTATAACAGAAGAATCGTAAAACTAAGACCGACGAAGTACGTATGAGAACGAAGAAGTAAGAGCCTTTTTTAAAAGTTGGACCTTTATTTATACAACTTCAAACCATGAAAGAAATAACATAAAACCATTCCCAGCAATAGAATGTTACCTGTTACACGAAAGAAAGCAAATATATATTCCAGACAAAAACGGCGAAAACATTCGTAGAATGCAAGTAATAACGAAGGCAAAATACGATAATTGATTCTATTGAATTTCGTTGTACGCATGGGAAAGTAAAATACATTTTAAACTATCTATACGAGTTATGCAACCAAACACACGTCCAAACAAATCAGTTGCCTGACCTTTCGGAAAAGAATAGTAGTTTGCATTACGAGGGTGATTTTGAACAGTTTGCGAAATGGAGCACAGATGGCAGCATCAGTTTGAATAAAATATATGCAATTGATGGATCCAACTATCTAGTGCGCAGATGTTGAATTTGACATTATGCTGTCAAGTAGTATTAATTTGGTGCTACATGAAGTAAAGTTAGTTTTGTGAGTTTTTAAAATGGATAAAACTGAAACCCGCGCTGTTATCAAATATTTTGTAAAAAAGGGTTGGAAAGCAACAGAAATACATAAAGATATGCAGGATACATTAGGAGACTCCGCTCCATCATTTACAACTGTGCATAAGTGGGTGACGGAATTTAAACGTGGTCGTGAGAGCTTAGGAGATAACCCGCGCAGCGGACGACCAAAAACTGCCACCACGCCTGAAATCGTCCAAAAAGTTATTGATATGGTTACCCAGAATCATCGATTAAAGGTCTCCGAAAATGCTAAGGAAGCAGGTATCTCAGATGAAAGAGCATTTCATATCTTAACTGCGGAATTAGGTATGAAAAAGCTTTCGGCAAAATGGGTGCCGCGCATATTAACAATTGATCAAAACCTTCAGAGGAAGAGAATTTTACAACAGAGTTTAGACCGCCTTAACTCCAATAAAACCGATTACGTCCGACGATTTGTTAAGGCAGATGAAAATTGGGTTCACTATTATACCCCTGAAACCAAGCAATAATCTAAACAATGGAGACATAGGGGTTTTCTACCACCAAAGAAAGCAATGTCCGTGAAGTCAGCTGGAAAAGTTATGGCATCAGTTTTTTGGGATGCTAAAGGTGTCCTACTAATTGACTATCTTCCCAAGGGCCAAACAATAAACAGTGAATATTATGCTAAATTTCTAGGTCAACTGGATAATAATATTCGTGAAAAAACACCTGCATTGCCTAAGAAGAAGATCATTTTCCATCAGGGTAATGTACGTATGCAGTATCAATGCAAAAATTGAATGATCTGAAGTACGATCTGTTGCAACATCCACCTTGATTTGGCTCCTTCTGACTTCCACCTATTTCCACGACTAAAAGTTGTCCTTGGGGAGAAACGATTTTCCACGGACGAAATAGTAAAAGCAGCTGTCGACGACTATTTTGGAGGCCTTGAAGAATCGCACTTTCGTGAAGGCATAATGAGTTTGGAACATCGCTGGATGAAGTGTGTTTAACTTGACGGAGATTATGTTGAAAAATAAACTATAGTTTAAAAACAAATTTTTTCATTTTCCCCTTTGGTTCACCAACTTTTCAAACCACCCTCGTATTATCGATTCACGCTGCAAATATACCGATAAAACCTGAGCGACTTCGAACGTCTGCAAATATAACGAAGCTTTTATACAAAGCGCTTGTTTTCGGACATGCTTTCGTAAAATACACTATTGAAAATAACAAGCACGTATTTCAAAGAAAGTGAAATTATTGAAAGTCGTTTGAGGAGTAAACATTTCAACGAATTATAAACTTATAGGATATATTCCACGTAATGAGAGAAATTTTATATAGGATAGTTTAACTCGTATTTATTGAATTTATATAATTTGAGAATAACATAAAAAAGTTTAGATTAGCGCTTTAAATTAAGGTAGTTGCAATTTAATGCAGAATCGCTATTTCAAAAAGTTACCGCAAGTAAGTGTATGGGTGGTGGTGTGTGTGTGTGGGTGAGTGTGTAGGTGTGTGCGTGTATGTATTTGTGTGCGCGGGTGTTGAACCGCATTAGTTGCCTCTGACGACAGGCAGGTCGTCTCGTGGTACTATTCTACTCCGGGCCCACACGGGATTGGTAAAAAAAAAGAAAAAATCTAGCAAAGCAGGAAAGTAAATAAAGGAATCGTAAAGTCCAAAAAGTCAAATCCTAGGAGATTCTTTGACTTAATTTAAATGCGCTAATAACGTTTTACAGAGTGTTGGAAAAGTACATATTTTAATGGTATGAGAATGAGCTTTAGAGAAACAAATCGATTTATTTAAGTAGAAAGCGTAATCAGGGCATCTTCTTTCACCGGCAGTTACACAAAATATCGAAGTGAAAGCGTGGGAATATTTAAAACGAATCCTAAATTAAATGAAAATATTTATTAGAGTAGAATTGAACTTAACAAACTTTTAAAGAAGTACAGGTCAATTGATACATCCTACGTTCATAAACATAGGCACTCCAGAGGTTTACTGTTGATTGTTTGGACATAAACAAACGCTATTCCGAAAATACACCTATCCAAAGAATACTTTAGTATCGTTTAACAGAGCTTATTTTATGAAGGTACTAAAGATTTAGCAAAATCTTTTAAATAAAAATATAAAAAAATGTATCTGACCGGGAAAAAACCGTCGGCGCGGTTAATGAAGGATTAATATACAATCGTATAGGTCTTCCTACATGTATTTTTCTGATAAGGCATTGTTATATACAAAGCATGCAAATGAACATTGGTTACTATGACATCGCACATTTGCTTTTAGATTATTTTTCTCCGAGCGAAATAGTTACATTGTGTAACAAATGGGTGTTCATTAATATTCGCAGAAGTATTTTTGCAATACCGAATAATCACACAAATCGACGTTTCTTAGTGTGCGATAGCAAATGGTCTTTTAGAGTATTTTTTATTGATGTGGAGTAGTCACACAAATTGCAAGCAATTGGACGTTTATTAGTATGTGACCGCAAATGTGTTTGTAAATTAGTTTTTTGTGATGTGGTATAATCACACAAATGGCATGCGAATGGACGTTCGTTAGTATGCGACCGCAAATGTACTTTTAAATTACATTTATGTGACGCGGTATAATTACACAAATTGCATGTAAATGGACGTTCGTTAGTATGCAACCGTAGATGTCTTTGTAAATTACTTTTTTGTGATGTGGTATAATGACATAAATTGCATGCGAATGGACGCTCATTGGTATGTGATCGCGAATGTACTTGTAAATGACTTTTCTGTGATGCGGTATAACCACACACATTGCACGCAAACGGACGCTCGTTAGTGTGTGACCGTAAATGTACTTTTAAAATACTTTTTTGTGATGTGGTATAATTACACAAGTTGCATGCGAATGGATGCTCGTTAGTATGCGACCGTAAATGTCCTCGTAAAGTACTTTTTTGTGATGCAGCATAATCACACAAATTACATACGAACGGTCGTTCGTTAGTATGCGTTGACAAATGTTTTTGTAAATCCCTTTTTCGTAACGAGCTATAATTACACCAATTGCATGCAAATGGACGTTCGTTAATATGCGAACATAAATGTACTCGTAAATTACATTTATGTGCCGTAGTGTAATTACACAAACTGCATCGAAATGGACGTTCGTTAGTGTGCGACCGCAGGTGTACTTTTAAATGACATTTTCGTGATGCGGTATAATCACACAAATTGCATGCGAATGGACGTTCGTTAGTATGCGACTTCAAATGTTCTTGTAAATGACATTTTTGTGACGAGCTATAATTACACAAATTGCAAGCGTGTGGTCGTTCGTTTGTATGCGAACGTAAATGTCTTTGTAAATTATTTTTTTGTAATGTAGTATATACACACAAATTGCATACGAATAGACGTTCGTTAGTATGCATCAACAAATGTTTTTGTAAATCATTTTTTCGTGACGAGCTGTAATTACACCAATTGCATGTAAATGGACGTTCGTTAATATGCGACAGCAAATGTATTTCTAAATATCTCTTTTGTGATGTGGTACGAGCACACAAGTTGCATGTAAATGGACCTTTGTTAGTGTGGGACTGCATCATGTGGGGTATTCTTAGACAATTCTCAAGCTGTTTAGCTAAGTATCGATCATGAACGTGAATGTTCTTTGTTTTAATTTATGTTTCATAGCAACTCTATTCGTTTTTACGTGAAAGGCGTTGTTCAAGGTTCTCTTTTAGCGAAATTTGCACACTCCCCATTCAAGAACGTTAGTTGGTACTCTAGTATGTAAAATCGTTAAAAAGATCGTGTTATTTATGTATATAGATTATATAATTGTTATGTGCTTTCATATTTATCCATTTTAATATTAAAAATTTCGTAAAAGAATTTAAATATAGTTTGCGTCTTATTAATAACAATGGTTTTGAATCGTACCATTGATTAAACCTAGGCAACGCATTAGTCCATATTGGGTAAAATGTAAGTTTTTGATGCCATGGGTTTGCAAACTATTTTTTATATAGTTAAAAGAAACTACCGTAATTCTATATAAATGAAGTTCCATACATTTAGTTTTGTCTGCCACGTACGTCTTGACCCAAAGTACCAAAGGATACGAGCAGATCGATCCGCCATTTTAGATCCAAAAGTAAGCGGCAAATTTAAATAGTGATACATATTTTTGTATTTTTGACACGAAAACATTCTTAGTAACTGAAGCAAATGGATGTTTGTTGATTATAATGATATATTATTACTGTACTATTCAACACGTGTACTTGTTAGTTCAACAAGCTTTTACCATCTACAATCAGTACCAGTACTTTGCAAACAATTACCTTTATATGTTCACGTTTAAACAACCTACAACAGTAAGGTATGCAAATAGAACATATATAGTCGAAATCAGGAAAGAATCAATTCATGTCATTAATTTCTGATGCAATCCAAGATATACTTCCGCATATACAATGGTCGTATTTAACATGTAAGAGAAAGAAAGAATACAAGTAGCACGTGTTTCGAGCAAAGTAGCTTAGTAACGACTTACGCTGTGGAGTTTATGATACGTAAAGAATGGTAACAGTAAACTGTCGCAAGTCTTAACTTTATTACACTTATGTGTTCCCAATGGGAATATTTCTTGAAATCTTTATTAAATAGTCAATTGATTAATCTTGATGCATACGAATACGGTTGATGACGTGCATTCATTCTTTCCTGATTTCGATTTACATAAAAAAATATTATTGTAAACAAAAACTTATCGGAGTAGACTTCTAGTGCTTACTTTTTACCCACGTTCTCATGGAATCTCAGATATTTTATTCTCACCTACAAATGTCAACCACACTTTTTAGATTCTGAAAATGAGAACCAACTTAGGATCTCACTTCCACCTTTACCGATCATGAGTATCCTTTGAAGGGTGTGGTAAATGAGAATTTGTTCTCAATTGAATGGTGAGGGACTAGGAAATGTACTAGGTTAGGTTACGTTATTGTTATTGTTACAAATAATTGAATGCGTCTGTTCTGGAGTTGTATTTAATTGTGCTTGCAGTGAGTTTGGTCAATTACCTGCTAAGAATTAGTTAGTTTCTGTTCTGTTTTAATACTAAGTTGAAACTGTTCCATTATATAACTTCAATTATAGAGTAATAAAAGATTTGATTTTATTAAATATAAGATGGACTCTATTACAGTACTAATTAATAATAGACAAATTGATTTGGTGGATCGCAAAGAAGAAATTAATAGATTAAAAACAGGTAAGTAATAATATTTTGAGTAGCAAAATTTGAAAACCATAAGGTATAAGTACTTGTACAGGATATATATATATATATATATATATATATATATATATATATATATATACAAAGACAAGTTATTTGCAGTCCGCAATAAGAAAATTGAATATAAAGTAAGATGTATCTGTAAACAAACTCTTATGAAAATAATAAGAGCCATTGACAAATACAAATTGTTTATTTGAATTGCCTATGGGGCATGAACCCGGGTGTTGCCACGAGAAGGTTTGTTACGTTAGCAAATAAATTTTGCTGTAACATTCCGCAAATCTCAAAGGCCCAACGTACTTTTATAGTCATTTTTAAAATTTATTATGTAGTTTCGGTTCAATTCTGTACTTCCACACTTTAGTAGTGTTGGTGTTTTATCACCTGATGGCGGTTTTATTTACTTTTGCCATAGTACAGTGATTGTTTCGAAATTATATCATTATAATAGCTTCGATTACTTCATAGGGTTCTTGGGAACAGTCCACTCTGATGAGGCTAACAAGCCGAAACCATTGGTCAGTGGATGTTTCCTCCCCTATGAATTAATAAAGCTAATGTTTTGTTAATGGCTATATAACTACCAGCCCGATTTGTATTTGTCAATGGCTCTTATTATTTTCATAAGAGTTTGTTTACAGATACATCTTACTTTATATTATATATATATATATATATATATATATAAATATTTTAGAGAGTTAATTACACAAGGTAAGTTGATAAATACTATAGTATTACAGTGAATAAGATAAAATAATAACTTAGACTTTTATGCAAAGCCCAAATGATCATTTCAAATCGAGCTAGTAATTGAAAAATGGAAAATATAAGGTCTTGGACAGGACTTGAACCTGTATCCTGGTTTTGCCGCAAACGCATGGTTCCGGCAAAACCAAGATACAGGTTCAAGTCCTAAGAAGCGGGTGTCTCCCATTTATTGATAAAGAAAATAATTTGGGACAGCTACAAATACAGAGGCTGGAGTCTACAAATGAATATGTTGGGACAGTGGACAGCTGTGCAGAAGACCATGATGCTGATAATAACATGTCTTATGAGGCTTCTGAAAGTCCTAATGAAACTGCAAAGAGCACTTGGGATTATGTAAACACACTATGCTTAATAGACAGTATTGAGGCGAGATACGAAGACATGTATCATTCCACAAACAGGAAGTATTTTTGGGACGATGTCGCAAATGATATGCTAAGCAATAAATTTATTGTAAGCACATCAAAGTAAAAAGTACTTTAATATTAAATAACTTTGCCTATTTCAGTGGTCACCCATTCAATGTAAAAAGAAATGTTATAATTTAACACGGACATATAAAACAACCCTAGACATCAAAAGAAGGACTGGATAAGGAAGTACGACGCGATTTATGTTTTTGAGCGTTTAGATGCATTGCTAGGTACAAAACCTAACAATGCAAGTCCTCATTCTATTGACGTTAGTCGGCCGTCTACCAGCACATCCCATCAACTTATAGCCAGTACTCCTGACCCCGATGCTATTCTTCCAGAGTCTTCCACGAGTAAATCAAAAACAATATCCGAGTAAAATGCCAATACTAAACAAAAACGAAGCAGATTGACATATATAAAAATTAACAAAAATTTTATGAAGACAAAATTGCTCTCAAACGTCGAAAAATTGAGATTCTTGAACACAAAAGTCAGAGATGGCTGGAGATTCAAGATCAGAGAACAAAAGCTTTGGAGAACTTATGTAAATGTCAAGATGAAAAAAAGAATCAGTAGTATTAAAGTTTGTTGTAATGTACATTGTAGAATAGTTTTTAATTGCAGTATTGCCAATTTAATGATAACGTTATTTGAGTAGTTTATTATTAGTGTTAAGTTGATGTTTTGTAATGTGTCATTTATTCCATGGTACAATCTACCGCTGTATACATGGTGTCCCAAGTTAAGTAGGATAGCATGGGTATCTTTCTTATTAATAATGATAGGGATTTCTGCTTAAATGGGCAAAGTTGTGTCATTTGGATAGCTTATTTAAATTCCGCATAGATACATTCTAAATTCCAAACGGTTTAGAAATTATTTAAAAAAAACTGAAAACTGCCAATTTCTTCGAAGTTGAATATTGTTGTTATAATAAAAGATACGAAAAAATCTTTCTTATAAAAGTTACTTAGTTCAATTGTGTGCACTTAAAAGTGATATTAAAATTAAATTCAAGATGGCGGTTATCGAGATATTAGCATCAACTTTCATATTTTAAATAGAAGAAGAATTTTTAGATGGTTAGATAGCATATTTTTTTCCTCTTTTCAACGATGTATCACAAGATATGTTTAAATGAAAAAATTTACTGAAAATGATAATTTAAATTTTTTATCAAGTAGGCATTATCAGATTTCTCTTAAACAAATGAAATTATAACAAACTGTCATGTTGAATTAGTGTATCTGTTGTACTAATAATTGGCATTTGTGTATTCTCTTTCCCAGTTATAAGAAATAGAAACGTTTATACTTTAGACTTAAAAAGATAAGATATAAACAAAGGAGAAATTAATTTAAGAATTTAATGATTTTAACTTTTTAAGGTTATGTTCACATTTAGACTTTGCTCGCGTCAAGCGTTTCTTTTACCCTAGAAGTGAGAATAAAATCTCTGAGAAATTAGTCTCTGAGAATCTCATATAGAGATTAAAAAGTAAACACCTTTCTTTTTACAACTTTGAGGATTCATATAGAGTAATTAATCTGTAATGTTTAGATAATGGATCAATAAACTATAACCTACCAATAGTTCACAATATTTCAAGAAACTTGTATCAAATCTACTTACAACATTAGCACCAATATATTTAAAAGTAACCTTTTGTAGTTTTATAAATGATCCCTTTTAAGAGGATAGTATATGTAAGTATAAAGAAAGTTTAAGCCATCCAAGTCCGACAATTTTTTTGTTAGATTTGTATCTGGACTATATAACACTACCACAACTATTAAAGCTGTTATTGCTACTAAGTGCTACTAATTTTTGAGCGTGCAAATTAGTATGTTACAGATAATGAAGTATACAAACATTATTGTACTTCTATTCTGCATAAGCTTTAGCTTGTTTGTGTCAAAAAACTGACATTCCTAAAAAATCTTAAGGTTTATCTAGATTGTATGCTCACGCTACACAATTTTTCATATTGATTTTGAGAAAATATCTGCCAACTGTTAATTAGTGCAAACATATCTCACTTTAGCGATATCTTCAATTGTTTGATCTAAACTAAAATGCAATTATAAATCCGTATGCTCGAATTTTCGGTTAATTTCAAAATTCCATAGCAACTTAATGATACTTTAATTATTTTCAAATAACTATGCTAACATAAATATCAGCACAAACTGTAACAAATCCCAATTCTGTACGTAGCAATAGTTTGCTTTTTAGAACATAAAGTTTAACACGTACATCAACTACATGTTGTTCGCACTGTGAAGCTTTAAAATTTCCTGTTGAAAAAATCACATTATACTACACAACTAAATTCAATCTTACAAAAGCATAACATTAGAAGTCTTTCAAAACCTCATAGGCTGTGCGCAGAACACCAATTTAAGTTATTTACTTTAAAGTGCATCTTAAAAACATTGACAACTCAGCTGTCGATTTTTAATTCATATGTCATTTATTTGCATATTAAGATTTGTGGTTCATTACAATTGTTTTTGATTATCAATTATAAGATTTCAGCCTTGATTCAACTTTAACCAGTTTTTTTCAAAACTACTGCAACTCAGTCTAGTTTTTATTTGTAAGTATAGTGAAGGTTTCAATTCAATTAGATGAATAGTGTTTGGTTTTACAGATTATTTTGTTATTTCTGAGCTTTTAATTTTACAATGACAGCCGCAAGAAAACATAGTTCACAGTCAAGGAAGAGAAATTATTTATAATGTGTATGAGAGAAGAAAGGAATGGAATGCCTGCCATTCCTATGGATAATTTACAAGAATGAGTAGCAAAAGCAACTGGAGTTGGACTAAACACAGCCGAGTGAATTATTTTAGAAGCGAAGTGCAAACCAGAGGATAGCAAATTTATATCACCAAGTAAGAAAATTAATAAGAGGAGTCCTAAATCTAATGTAGGCCAATTTAAGGATTGTGGTAGTAATTTTATAATTTTTTAGATTAAATTTCTGTGAAATATGCATTCTTAAAAAATAATAAGAGGACAGTGTTTTGGCTGCCATAAGTTTTAAAAAATTTAGCCTGTCTATTTTTATCCACACATGCACGAAAACATGACACACGAAAAGAACAATAAACAATACACCAAAAAAGTTACAGGTTTCGCTTACAAACATTGAAGTTTTATAATTTATATTATGTCGATAAATTACTGGTTATGCAATCCATATAGCACAGCAGTTGAGTGTTAATTCAGAATATGCATCCGAAAATTCTATGTTTTTAGATTTTACTTATTTTCTATTGTTCTTTCTTTTTATACGATACCTCTCGCTTTCTTCATTGCGCATCTCACAGTCCATGAGATTTTGAAAGCCCTATACACAATGCGTTTGTAGGTTTGGGACTCCTATTCCCTCTTCTGTAATTAATTAACTACCTTTTCCGGCGTTCGAAGTCGGTAAGGTATTTATTTAATATATATTCCCATGTCTTGAATTATTAGAACAATTTACAGCTGCATAACATACCATTTCTCGCAAAAAAATGTTTCTAAACCATAACAGATCAACAAAACACGCGGCGTTTAATCATAGGTTAGATAAGTTAGTATAGATGTGCCACTTCCTGTTTATAAATTGTTGGCGTCTTTTTCCGCCATCTGGGCGGATAGTGTTAATGCTTCGAATGAAATTATAGGTTTGATTTGCATCTACACTATGCTTAAAAGGTTAAAACCCTGCTATGGTTCACATCTAAAATAACACTGTAAATTAATTTGAAAGCTTATAGATGCAAAAATTTATATTTCCATATTTTACTAAAATAAACTACATACATATTTTATGTATTTACATAGGCCAAATTAATAAAACTAAAAATATAAACTTGTACATCATATATGCATTTTAAGAAATGAAATAAACAGAACATTTTACCAAAATATATTATTGGTTTATTGCATATTATAGGAAGAAGAAAAACTGTTTTCAGGTACTATTGACAAATATTACGAAACACAGGCCATCGACATACAAATTTAAAAAAAACAATAATCAAAACGTATTCCATTCTTATCAGGATTTGAAAATCTATGTCTAGTGCTATTCTTATTTCCACAACCTTTCAATAGTAGATAACATATCCATAATCCATTCAGATAAAGATATGTAACCTATTATTCTATTATTTGTTACAAAAACTAGTAAACATGAATCTCCCCTACAAAAAGTAATGTATAAACAAGCACCAAGCTTTAACTTTTAAAATATCAGTTTCTCTTAACTTTCAGTATGTAATAACAGCCATTGACGGTGAATTAAGTACCTATAAAAACAACACTAATGTAATTTTAAGTAAACCTAATTGTAGCTTTTGTAAACGCACACCTGGATATATTTAAGAAAGTCGATTATCACGATCATAATTTACAATGAATTATTTGAAATGAAGCAATTCGAATTAAACAATCTTTAAATAAGGCTATGGTTAGATAAACAATTCTAAAACTCAAAATAATGTCAAATAAATGACAATCAATAATAGCTGTTAATATTGTGGGCGCCATCTATTCGGATGGTGTTAATACTAAAATGTGCCAACAGAATGGTATTTGGAGTGCCCACGCCGTACGTTTAACGGTAAATAAAAACAAAAATGGCTGATCGGTCAGTTTGTATCATCTAGTACTCTATCCTGACTTATTTAAAGCGCATGCGCAGAACCATATTGTCCATTGTGGTTATATCACCCAAGACGTGCAATATCGAATAACGTGGCTATTATTATGATAGAAAACACTGTTTTAATTTCATTTACGTTAATAAAGCACCAAGTGAATAATTTCAGTGTACTTTATATAATTAAGTATTGAATTTCAAAGTTATCTTTCTCAATTTAACATTAATTTTCAATAAACCATAAAATTTTGCTTTTTTAAGCTAGTCAGGTGTTTGTAAAAGGAGATACGTTTTTTTCTACCGTAAAAATTATGATTACTCTTTTACTAGTCTATTTTCTAAATTATTACAGTTTAAGATTTATTTGTTCTCATTAATGTGATGTGCTTGCGCGCCGGTGATCTCATTGTCTGGGCGTAAAGACTTCACACGCAGATTTGTGTTGACCCAAATATAACCATAAATAGTCCCAGCTTTTGTTTGAGTTAAGTTATCCGTAGATATATTAGATATTCATATTAGATAGGAACACGTGATATAATATATTCATTTTGCAGTCCTAATTTATCTGTCCGAAGTTTGTGGAAGATGTCTTGAATTATCTTGGAAATAAAAAGTAAATTTTCTTAGACCACTTTGTACTTAACATCCAAATGATCAACATACAACTTTAGTAGGCAAGCTACTTTTGACAAAATGTTATTGAACAAAACTGAAGGTAATCACACTATGTTCGAATCATACTCCACTAAATTGGTTATTTTTAATTTTAAGAGTTGGTTGGTTCACAAATTGTCAACTTTATGTTAAAGGTATGCGTGTTGAGAATTTCGAAGTCAACCTTGATAGACATTTAATGGTGTCCACTTTAGTGACAGTCACCAATAATTCGTCAGGTATTTATAAAACCATCTGAAACTATACCAGAGATAGCTTGTAACTAACTAAACAGTTGAAATTCATTGCATGAATTGATAAAACGTACCTAGAGTACGTATGTGTAATAAGGTTATTATTTTATTTAATTAAATTTGCGCTGTATTTGATTTTTAGCACTTGTATTATGTATTCGCAATGAACATGTTTTGTGTGTGTTGTGTGTGTGTGCGTGCGCGCGCGCGTGTGTGTGTGTGTAACGTAGTTGAAAACACAATCGTGTTGGCGAATTGAGCAATAACTTAACTTTATACGTTGCCCTAAGTTGTGAAGTAAATATTTAATCGAATTCGATGCACACCGCCTGTGCTGGGCTTATAAGGTATACCTTTTCCTTTAGTTGCATAAATTAAATCTCTATAAGAACATTAGTAAATTCCTTTGGATGTTACTAACTGTTAAAATTGCTGATATGTGCTCCGCGAAGGTAATACAATTTATCAGCAACTTCTATACTCATATATATATATATATATATATATATATATATATATATATATATAGTATAGAAAAAATTATCATTAGAACAAATGTTTTTATATCATTATAACTTTGGACTTTCTAGGTGTTAAAATAATAATTCACACCACATGAAATTTAGTCCAATAAAATTTCAGACTATATATATATATATATATATATATATATATATATATATATTATATATATATCATTGGATGTTTAAATAATCGTTCGTTTGGATCATAGTCTGAAATTTTATTGGACTAAATTTCATGTGGTATGAATTATTATTTTTAACACCTAGAAGGTCCAAAGTTATAATGATAAAAAAAACATTTGCTATAATGATAATTTTTTTGAGTATTTGTTGAAACAAATAACATACAGTATATGTTTTGTAATCTAATTGATAAATCTGTAAATTTAATAATATAAATTAATTACAAATTGTGTCTAATGGCTTTTAAACAAAGTAAAAATTCGATTTTGTTTTGCTTACTTGTTGAACTTGAGTTTGATCAAGTAATTTATTGATAAAGTTATATTGTGACACCTGGACTTCTCCAAGGAGTTTATTCTACGTAGAGACACCTTCGATAGTGCTTTAGCAGCAGAGTTTTTATTTTATTCATATGTATCTCTCACATCAGGTTATGCTAATCCATAATTCGTCGGTAATTGTGCACAGTCTAACTTAAACATGGCTAATAATTAGTGTACCTATTAGTAAAAGATCTAATAATTTAAAGCAGTTCTTTATTTTTATTGAAAAAGCAATTAAATCTAACTCCTAACACGTCACCTGATGCGTTAGTGATGGCTGAGAACTCTGATGACCTTGATGGTAGCTAACATTTGATGTAGCGCAAAACACTCGTTTTTAAAACTGGCAATTTTTCAAAAAAGAACATAAAACCTCACTCACAGTTCAATTTTTATATAAACAAATATAATTGTAGGTAGGTACGTGTTTTTGTTATAAAATAAATGCTATTTACATTTTTCTTTTGGTTTCTATCATCAACGTTATTCTATTCACAACCCTCAAGTATACCAATTAGTATTAAATTCAAAAAAGTTACAAAATTTGTTCATAAATTCAACGCTTAATTATATAAAACACACTACAATTACTCTACTGTAGCTTTGCGAACGTTATTGAAATTAAAACAGTGTCTCTATCACAATAATATTCATGTTATCTGATAATATACGACTTGGGTAATACAACCACAATGTCCATTATGGTTTTGAGCATGCGCTTTAAATACTCAGGACTAGATAAGACGTACGTGGCAGACAAAACTGCAAATTTTATGGAGCTTCATTTATTTGGTATTACGGTGGTTTCTTTTATCTATGTAAAAAATAAGTTTGCATCAAAACTTCCATTTTAACCAAATATGAACTTACGGGTTGTGTAGATTTCTACGATGTAATTCAAAATTATCAGTTATTAATAGGATGCGAACTATATTCAAATTCTTATTAAGTATGCGATATTTGTAATATTAAAATAATAGACCGATATAAAAAGGCAGAACAATAATATAACCTATATACATTAATAACACGAGCGTTTTCTGATTTCCACACAAGAAAACCAACTAACGTTTTTAGGTGCGAAATACGCAAATTCCACTAAAAAGGAATCTTGCGCTCTGCACTGTCTTTCACGTAAAAACGCATAGGGTTGCTATTAAACAAATTGAAACAAACACATTTGTCTTAATAATTGATACTTAGTTCATAAAACATGACAATTGTCTAAGAATACGGCACATGATGCAGTTCTACAGTACCAAAGATCCATTCGTATGCAATTTGTGTGCTCATACAGCATCACGAAAGAGTTATTTAAAAGTACATTTTCAGTCGCACTCTAACGAACGTCCATACGAATGCAATTTGTGTAAATATACCACATCACAGAAAGTTCATTTATCAGAACATTTGCGGACGCATACTAACGTACGACCGTTCGCCTGTAATTTATGTAAGTATACTGCATCACGAAAAAGTACTTTACAAGTACATTTGCGATCGCACACTAACGAGCGTCCATTCCCTTGCAATTTGTGTGATTATACCACTTCACAGAAAGGTCATCTACAAAAACATTTGCGATCGCACACAAACAAGCGTCCACTCGGGTGCAATTTGTGTGATTATACCACGGCACATAAATATAATTTAAGAGTACATTTCTGGTCGCATACTAACGAACGTAGATTTGTATGCAATTTGTGTGCTTATAGCACGACACATAAACGTTATTTACAAGTACATTTATGGTCGCATACTAACGAACGTGCGTTCGTATGCAATTTGTGTAATTATGCCACATCACGAAAAGGTATTTTCGTAGTACATTTGCGATCGCACACCAACGAGCGCCCATTCGTATGTAATTTGTGTGATTATACCACATCACAGAGAGGTCATTTACAAACACATTTGCGGTCGCATTCTAACGAACGTGCTTTCGCCTGCAATTTGTGTAATTATACCACATCACAGAAAAGTCGTTTAACATATCATGTGCGGTTGCATACTAACGAACGTCCATTCGCATGCAATTTGTGTGATTATACTGCATCACGAAAAGATACTTTACAAGTACATTTGCGATCGCACACTAACGAGCGTCCATTCTCTTGCAATTTGTGTGACTATAGCACATCACAGAAAGGTCATTTACAAAGGCATTTGCGATTGCACACTAACGAGCGTCCATTCGTATGCAATTTGTGCGACTATACTGCATCACAAAAAGTAACTTACAAACACATTTATGGTCACATTTAAACGAACGTCCTTACGCGTGCAGTTTGTGTAATTATACTACATCAAAGAATAGCCTTTTACAAAAACATTTGAAATCGCATACCAACGAGCGTCCATTCGCATGCAATTTGTGTGATTATACCGCGGCACATAAATATAATTTAAAAGTACATTTGTTTTCGCATACTAACGAACGTATATTTGTATGCAATTTGTGTGATTACACCACAACACATAAACGTAGTTTACAAGTACATTTGCGTTCGCATTCTAACGAACGTGCCTTCGCCTGCAATTTGTGTAATTATACCACATCACAGAAAGGTCATTTACCAGGTCATGTGCGGTTGCATACTAACGAACGTCCGTTCGTGTGCAATTTGTGTGATTATACGGCATCACGAAAAGGTAGTTTACAAGTACATTTGCGATCGCACAATAATGAGCGTCCATTCTCTTGCAATTTGTGTGACTATACCGCATCACAGAAAGGTCATTTACAAAGGCATTTGCGATTGCATACTAACGAGCGTCCATTCGCATGCAATTTGTGCAATTATACTGCTTCACAAAAAATTAACTTACAAACACATTTATGGTCACATTTAAACCAACGTCCATATGCCTGCAGTTTTTATAATTATTACACTACATCAAAAAAACGCCTTTTACAAAAACATTTGTAATCGCATACCAACGAGCGTCCATTTGCATGCAATTTGTGCGATTATACTGCATCACAAAAAAGTAACTTACAAACACATTTTTGGTCACATTTAAACGAACGTCCTTACGCCTGCAGTTTGTGTAATTATACAACATCAAAGAAAAGCGTTTTACAAAAACATTTGAAACCGCATACCAACGAGCGTCCATTCGCATGCAATTTGTGTGATTATACCACGGCACATAAATGTAGTTTACAAGTACATTTGCGGTCGCATTCTAACAAACGTGCTTTCGCCTGCAATTTGTGTAATTATACCACATCACAGAAAGGTCATTTACCAGATCATGTGCGGTTGCATACTAACGAACGTCCATTCGCATGCAATTTGTGTGATTATACTGCATCACGAAAAGGTAGTTTACAAGTGCATTTGCGATCGCACACTAACGAGCATTCATTCTCTTGCAATTTTGTGTGACTATACCGCATCACAGAAAGGTCATTTACAAAGGCATTTGCGATTGCATACTAACGACCGTCCATTCGCATGCAATTTGTGCGATTATACTGCATCACAAAAAGTAACTTACGAACATATTTATGGTCACATTTAAACGAACGTCCCTATGCTTGCAGTTTGTATAATTACACTATATCAAAGAAACGCCTTTTACAAAAACATTTGTAATCACATACCAACGAGCGTCCATTTGCATGCAATTTGTTTGATTATACCACGGCACATAAAAATAATTTAAAAGTACATTTGTTTTAGCATACTAACGAACGTATATTTGTATGCAATTTGTGTGATTATGCCACAACACGAAAAGGTTCTTTACTACTGACGAGCGTCCATTCTTGTGTAATTTGTGTGATTATACCACATCACAGAGAGGTCATTTACAAGTACATTTGCGGTCGCATACTAACGAGCGTCCATTGCTTGCAATTTGTGTGATTATACATCACAAGAAGGTATTTTACAAAAACATTTGCAGTCGCATACTAACGAGCGTCCGTGCGCTTGCAATTTATGTGATGATACCATGTCATATAAATGTAATTTACAAGTACATTTGCGGTCGCATACTGATGCAATTTGTGTGACTATTCCGCATCAATAAAAGCTACTATAAAAAACCACTTGCTATCGCATACTAAAAAACGTTCATTTGAGTGATTATTCTGTATCGTAAAACTACTTCTGCAGTCGCATAATAATGAACACCCATTTGTTTGCAATATGTGATTACTTTTCATCAAAGAAAAATAATCTAAAAATGAATGTGCGATCCCATATTAACCAATGTGTATTTGCATGCTTGTATGTAATGATGCTTCATCAGAAAAATACATTTAGGAAAGCCTATAAGATTGTATATTAATCCTTCATAATCCGCGCGAGTGGCTTTTCCCCGGTCAGATAGTATTTTCTTTTATAATTTTTATTACAACTTAATGCTAGATCTTTAGTACTTTCATAAAATATGTTCTGTTAAACGATACTAAAGTATTTTTTGGATGGATGTATTTTCGTAATAGCGTTTGTTTATGTCCCGACAATTAACGGTAAACCCCTATATTTATGGACAGAGCCATGTTTAGTATATTGGGCCGCAGGATAGCACTGATACACGGGCTTCTGTAATCAATTTTTTTTTAAAATTCAATTACGGAGAACAGTTAGAAAACCAACAACTTACCTTGGTAATTAAAAGAATCACTGAACGCGTTGCTTACTTTATTAGTTGTAATATTATTTTTACAATTTTTGTAAAACATTATAAATTTTCAGTGAAACTTTATTTTCTTGCTTTTTGTTGGCAAACGTACATATTACTCCCTCAAAGTCAATGTTTCGAACAACAAATGTTGATTGAAGGAAATTTTTTATCCCTTCAAGGAGGTTGAAAGGCCGTTCTCCTTCGGATACAGTAAAAGGAATTGTGCAAAAGATTCTCAATGCTACGCAAATATTGAAAAACTGCGAATCTATTCTGAGTTTGTTTAGAGTCAATAATTAAAGCGGCGTTAGCGATTCAGTTGTACCAAAATTGCAGTCGTATATGGCTTTCAGGTGGAGTAGTTCATTTATCAAGGTTGGAGATGCATCTTTTTCATACTTCTCACAAAATGTTGTAGCTCTGGTCCGAATCTCATCGTCCGATATTGCATAGTAGTTCCAAAATACACTGAATCTGAACTTAAATATGTTAATGCTTTCAAATCGTCGTCAAATTGCTGATTACATAGAATATACTTCCTTTGAATAATTCTTCAGAACTCGTCGAACTCATCTCTTCTCGTGATTCGTTATATTGTCTTTTTCTTATTTTCCGTCGTTTCTCTTCAAATTCATCTTTTATCTCAATGTTTTTTGCGATAATTTTGCATTTTTGAAGAATGATATCCCATTGACCTCTGATACGTTTGAACTGTTCCAACAAGCTTGTAATGTGTTTATTTCTGCATCTATTGTTGCATTTTAAGCTTGTAAAACTTTGTTGTTAAAGTCTATGACTGTTAAAAGCTGGAACCACGTAGAAGATATAACTTATTCAAATGACTCGAGATAGCTTTCTATTGCTCTTAAATCTAATGTAGTTCATGCTGACAAATTTAATAAAAATACACTTCTTGCATAGCCGATCGTAGGCCTGGAATATGTGAAGCACGTGACTTTACGCTGTTAATTCTTGCAGACTAACGAGTTGTTGGCATCCTATGTAACGAGCAGCCTATATTCTTCAACAGCATCTCCTATCGCTGTGGACTTGAGCTAAATGTATTGTACAGCTCTTGTACAACTACAGAGAAAGTGATCGCTTCTAGAGAGCATTCAGCTGCTTAAATCCCACATACGTTCAGGAAGTGACAAGCATAGGGCAAGAATAATTCTAGGGATTTCCTTTAATAAACACATAAATGCTTGCTTAAATGTTAACCTGGCAACATTAGGGTGAGATATATTTTCATTAACATCATTTTTAGATAGGAAGACTCATCGACCAGGTCTTCTAATTTGTATCTTGTATTTATATTATGTAGTATTGCAGCGGCACATATAGCTGCTGAAATCTAAATGGTTATATTTTAAGTTCTTCTAAGACAACGAAGTCGTTGTTTCCACATCCCAAATAATCGATAGACAATTTGCGAGTATGATAGAATTTTGATTGTAATTTTTTCGATATGGTGTTTATATTTAGTTATTGAGTCAAAATGTATGACTGACAAGTGCTACAATTTTCACCAAGTAACAATCCACGAATGCTGTGGTTTTTTAATAGTAGGTATTCAAATAGCATTTCTTTCAAAAATGGTGTTGCGTGCAGATTCGGACTGTCAAACATGTGATTTTTTTTTTTTTTTTCCAATGCTCCACCCGAAGGTACTACATTGGCCAAGAAGCGAGTTTTTTTTTTACCTGGAAAATTTTGAATTTTGCCGAATCCTTGCTGTTCCAAGCAAGGTAGGGATCTTTAACGTGCGTGACAACACTCACACACGGGACCTCCATTTACCTCTCATCCGAACGAGGGTGTATTTTGCGAAAAATGCTCGCCTAACATTTTTCAAGCGGACCGTGTCGGGATTCGAACCCGGGACCTAGGGCGTAGTAGTCACACACATACCACTACGCTACGGAGCCGCCGGACTGTCAAACACCAATATCCAAAAATTTCATGTTTGGGACAGCAACAACTTTTTGAAGACATTATCATATAGTTGGGACCATATAAACTTAGGTATGACTCATGCTAAAAAAACCTTATTTACTAAATTATTAAAAAAATACGTCCTAACTTGGTGCAGTTGTTTTAGCTTCTAGCTGTCATTGTTAACTTGACAATTAAAATTTTAAGGTTAAGAAAGTTATCAAAAGATAGTTCTGTATTTTTATTTTAAATGTATTTTTATAATAAATAAAACTTTGATACAATACCACAAATATATTGGATGCATTATTAAATTTGAAGTGATCCGTAGTGTTTGTAAGTCGATTTCTCATTGGTTGATAATTATTGAAAGTATTATAGTGAACATTTCGATATTTGAAGGTATTTGTTAGAATAGCTCAGTAACCACTTGTAGGATTCTGAACGCATTCCGTTATGTCAGAATTTATGTTATTATGCGCGCATGTATAGAGACGGTCGATCGAGACGACAGCGTTAAACGACTTGGTTTTGAGATTTCAAAATGGCAGGTCATAAAAGCTTTCACTTGGCAGTTTTTTTTATTAAAGGTAATGTTTTTTATGTTGATAATTAGTTGCTATTAAAGGTAATCTAATTACATCTTGTAGTCAGAGCGTTATTTTAATGTGATGTTGGTATTTATTGTAAAACTGTTAGTTATTTTAATCATTGAAGGAAATATTTATGGATTACCTGTTGTATTTGACTTAGAATTTGATGTGGATTGTTTAGTATGTAAAATTTCAGGTGAATCTATTATTTTATTTAATATGTTTGAGGTATAAAGGTGTGTTGTTTGGTTAACAACCGTAAATTAATATTTATTTATTTAAACTGTTTATTTAATATCTAAATCAGAGTAAAACTAATATTTATTTATTTGAAATAATATTGATTTCGTATTTAATTTAGAGTTGGAACTACAATTGCGTTGCATTTATTGCAGAATCAATAGCATCAATAGTACTGACATCATATTAAATCCAATTATTGGACAAGCTTGAACATGAACAGTATTATATTTCTATTTTATATTTGTTTTGGTTTTAAGATCGAAATTGAATTAACTATTTTTTGTTTGTAATTTGTAATGCCACGATGTGCATAATTTTTACAAAGTACGTTTTAACCGATGCAATCATAATGAATAATGTTTAACATTTGCTTACTAGGTTTAATATATTTAACTAACATGCACATATATAAAGATTTAGCGCCTGAATCTGGGTTTGTTTTTATTATGTAAAATTTTGATATGTATTTGCTGACAACATATTTTGTATTTGTTTGATATTTGTGATTCATTTGACATTTTATTTATGTGTAATTATTTTATTTCAGCATATTAATCACATTTACAA
Source organism: Platerodrilus igneus (assembly GCA_036346225.1). Lineage (NCBI taxonomy): Eukaryota > Metazoa > Arthropoda > Insecta > Coleoptera > Lycidae > Platerodrilus > Platerodrilus igneus. The sequence continues at coordinate 3,374,961 of JARFIW010000753.1, forward strand.
CTGTACTGCTCACATCTGGGTTTAACTTAATGATATGTTTGTTGCTTTGTTTATCCTATTATCTAGCCGATGTTTCTATATAATTAACTAGTATTTATCGTTTCTGATAATTGTTGTGATGTAATTAAATTGAACCTCTGGCATGATCGACCATCTTCGTGCCTTTTGCGTTTGTATTTATGACTATGTTGGAGGTAGTCTATTAAATAATGAGCGCCTTTTTAACTATGCGCAATCATACCATAAGTTCATTTCAGTGATTCATGTTGTCTTGTCGATGTACTTGTAGTTGTACCCTTTTGCAAATAATAGGAAGTCGGCTAGCCTTTGTAAAATATTTTGTAACACGAGCTGGAAACTGATAATGTATTATGTGGGCGTGTGTGATTAAGCCTTGCTGAATATTACTAACATTTTATGTCCGTGCAGGGAGGAACTTTGGTAGTCAAGGCAGATTTTACCTTTCTGGTGTTCTCCTCTTTCAACTTTAGCTGGATAGTATTGGTTATCCGACCTCAGTACCTACCAGAAAAGACTAGCTGGTTTACACTAATGTTTCTTTAGTTGTCATGTGTGATATGTTTGGGTAACAGTTGACATCCCGTTAAATTTAGTGTTGGTGATCTGGGTACTTGTATGTTACCCGTCCTTGTCGAGATGTGCCAAATGCAGTTGGAAGTGTAAGGAAGTAAAGTTAGGTAAATGCTGTAGTTTTATTTCAAACCTTCCCGCCTCAATGCCATCTTCCCAGTGTGAACTTGGGGTACTTTATAACAACACAACATATGAGTCGTCGAGGCACTGCCACTAGATGTTAGATCATGGAGCGCGGTGTGCCGTTTATAAAGGGCGTTTGGGGTCAGCCTTCAGATCTGTTACACTACACACGATACTTGTATAATTGATCGATTATATTATTACAATATTTAATGGTTTTGATATAACTATAAAAACAAATGTGGCTTCTTGTCACTTTACTTTTACAAACAACAAAACCAAGGAAACTAAAACGCTACTCTCAAACCTCAACTACAAACTATAGTACAAATCTAGGAAGTATATAACTAACTATACTGCAATTTCAACAATTTCGACGTTCAAGTTAACATATTTACACTGTACGAATGAGAAATGTTTATGATTTTTAAGTAAAAATTGTCAATGATAACTGTCATTTTATAAAGTAGGCCTTTAACCTACGAAATGCAATGACCTCTTGTGCATAGTGGTCACTGACCAGGTTCAGATACTTCAAACTAAATCCTTGGTTACATTAAATATGAACAATTTAAATGTACAACATGAAATAACCTTGGGAGGTGCTGCAACAATAATAAACAGAAATTTATTTGGGAAATATTTTTCTAACCTACAGTTTCTGTAAACATATTTTTAAAGGTATATTTATAAAAGAATATATTTGTCTACATACACAAGTGATTAAGCAGAATAATCACTTAGAAATAACAAGAAAGGTATCAATTATAAGGATCTTGTTGGGGCTTGCGTCGACTAATCCGTACAAGGATCCGAACCACTTTCACTGCTACTACTACTGCTGGTGTCTTCTAAACTGAAAACAAGTGGTTCCACAAGTTCAAAACGACGCTTAATGCTCCACTATTCATACATACACTTTTCTACCACATTTCTGTCTATATACACCATCTATTCTTTGAACCGATTCGAATCAAATTGCTCCTACATTGTCTTCATTGTATTGCTGATTAAATTTTCCAATATTTTGTCATAAAATTTTTGACAGTTAGCCCATATTAGCTTAATGGGATTGAACTGGCAGTAGCATGGGGCGAGTTTTATGACCTAATGACCATATTTTACAGCAATCTCATATATCTCGTAAATTTTCGGCATTACGTTTTGTCTTACTAATGCTAACAATTCTCTCTCAAACATAAAAAGTTTATAAGTAATATTGTGTTTGTGCTGGTAATCAATCACATCTTGCTTATTAGAACATGTATTTGACACTTTCTCTAACAATTTAGAATTATACGATGCATTATCAAGATTAGTATTACAAGGCGGATTTGACAACAAACCGGTTTTGTGCGTTGTTTTGTTGATGTTAGCAGGTTGTGGGTGGCGCAGCACTGGGACTTCGGTGGTAGATGTCTTTGTTGGTCGATAGTTTGCTTAATGATGAATGTGGAATTGGGCTCCCTAGGGCTTCGTTCTCGTCACCGTGGTGTGTGGGGAGCAGAACTGGGGCTCGTGTCTATGTTTTTTTGCTTGATGAGAAAAGGGGCTCCTTAGGGCTACGCCGCAATTTCCACTCTTGCCGCAGTGCCCCATTAGTTAATTGAATACTTGAGAGATTTTAGGTTAAGTAAAAATAAACGTGGATGAATGCGGAACAGGGCTCCCTAGAACTTCACAAATTAAAAAAATAAAACGTGGTGAAGAATTTAGATGACGTAATTATTCTCAAAATGATGAATGCCGAATGGGTTCTGAACGGGGCTGTGTCCCATTAGGTAATTGAATACTAGATTTTTAGGTTAAGCAAAAGCGTGCACGTGGTAAAGAATTTAGCAGTACTAAGGCTTCGCCCTCATAAGCCTCCGTTTCAAGAATAATTTTTCTATTGAATATCATATAATGTTTAAAAAGAATAGCATAATTATACGACTTGTAACATAATGGTTTTAATTTAAAATAAAATTTAGGTATGTATGCAAATCACGTAAAACAGGTATGCCGTTATTTGGTTGATGGAGAAAAACCGAGGTTGGAGTATGCATTCGGTTGTGGCGTATTAATGTGAAGAATATAGATGAATCATTGATGTAATCACCATATATAACTTTTACCTCGAGGGTTCCGCAGTGCTAGGGCTTCGCTACTGAGATCCTCCGTTTAAAAATTATTTTGTTGTTCGTGTGGATTCGGGAGGATTCGCTATCGTCGGCGTGGTGTGATGGAAAGGGTAGGGTTTCTTCGGTAGGTGCTGAATGGGGTTGTGCCCCATTTGTTAATTAATTAGTTGAAAATAAAGGTTAGGGTATTTTTGAAGTAGAAAAGAACACACACACTAGATATATCATAGCGTCTAATGTTTCTTTTTAAATAACTACAGCTTTTAGCTTGTGAGAGGGCGCATCGCTAAGGTTTCACCCTGAGAACCTCTGTTTCAAGAACCATTTTGGTATCAAATACAAAACACGTAATGTTTAAAATTAAAAGAACACACACACACATACTATAATATTTCGTTTTCAAAATTTACATTTTGAATTATCTTTTAATACACACACACACACGCACACACACACACACACACACACACACATATATATATATATATATATATATATATATATATAGTTATGCAGTTTGGGTTCTAAGACCACTTTCACCACTGTTGGGTGTCATAATTTTGCGTAGCCTAACTTCGTTCCCCACAAATTGGGGCGTCATAAATTCTCGAAATTTGCCTCGGCTGCTCTGCAGAAAATCTAATACAAACTCCACTTTTGGGACACCATAAATCCTGCAAATTTACCTAGAAGGCTGAAAATGAAACTTCACCTAACTGCAACTAAGCTGCAATCTGCAAAATACTTTCCTACCATTCTATCCAAGAAACTCAACTACAACAATTCATCACATTCTATTTACACAAAAAATCCAACATCCAAAACTTTTCAATTACATATATCCTTGTTTGAGAATCAATTAATTTTCAAAATATTGTAAGATAAAATTTTGTTTATCGTACAAATAACCTATTTAAAGTAAGTGGGCATAACTTCATACCTGACTTTAACCCCTGGCTTAATATGAGCTTACAGTAAAACCCTTTTAACCATCTGTGCATATCTTCGCACATAAACTATGAAAAGTCCCCTTTACTTTGTACATAAACATCCTTGACACAATTATGTTAAATAAACATCCCTACATAACCATATTTTCAATTCATTCATTATCCAAATCTCTCCAATTAAAATCTGTGGCACATTCAAACTACTTGAACTCCTCTACTGGTCCACCCACCATCGGCTAACCACTATTTGATGCATCAATAATCTCTAATCCGACTTTGCACTCCTTACAAACCCCAACAACCAAAATAAACTGAAGTCTGTACTTACATATCTTTTATTAAGCTTAGCTTTTGTTTTATAAACGTACTTCATAATTTCTAAATTGCAAGTACTACAGCACACCAACTTGTGTGTGTAGTTATAAATTAAAACTTCTTAAAAGCACTGACAATATACTGACAATTATGTAAACTACTATTTATATTTGCGTCGATGACAAGCAAAGAAAAGAAGAGAAATACCCCCATATCCTTTCATTTTCTCACAATTCACCACCCCAAATAAACTGGCTTCTTGGTGAATTATTCAACCGTTGCAACATTTCTCCAAACAAATTCCTAACCGAAACCAAAATCTCAAAATAACCGAGTTAGTTTTCAGTATTTCCTCGTATTTTCATGAGCAAAACACATCAACAGTCTTCAAACTCTCGGAATTTCGATACTCGAAAACACAAAACTACTGCGAAAACAATTTTCAACCGTCCAACGGACACTTTAATTCTTTAAATCTAGCTTCCACTAACTTCAAATTCTAAGTTAACGCACGTCCCTCATGTGATACCTTTCACCGCATCTATCTCCTTCTTACATAACAAAATTTTTCATCTCATACTTCGTTTACGAATCCCCATCACATATACCCTCTCTTAAACTTAAACTGTCGCGCGTCTCCCTTCTACCTGTGAAGTCCAATTACCTTTCTTTGTTTCTCGCATGCACGCTAAATCAGTCCTTGAAACAATTCACCACTCCTAAATATTATAGACGCGTTCTTCGTTTCTCCTTAATAACTTGACTATAGCTTCCCTACTTTATTTCTTATCCCTCTTTAACTGTTGTGTTATACAAACATTCGCCACTTCACTCCTATCTGTAGCTTCGAATCTATTCTTGTTTTATCGTTCTGTTCCAAGTCAAACCAACACCTGATAATTTCATCTCCCTTTTTTGTAAGCTAACAACAGTCCGTTCTTGTTTTATATCGATCCCTGCTTGTTTTAACATCCACTTCTATTTCTAGAAAATATAATAACCTTGTTTACAACGCTTTCCATCCTTGAAATAAATCGTTAATTTGAACGTGTTATAATACTGGTCTTCGTAACCGTCGAGTTTGTTTTCAAAACACTTTCATATACTCAGAAAATATTTCTTTCTACCAACCTCATGTTTTTAAGCTAAATTATACCCTAGAAATATATTTACACACGCTAAATGGTACTAAATTGATGTTTTGACTTCTTTCGAATTATACCCTTAAAATTATTGATTTTTACGCTAAAGCAAAATGAAAAAGCTTTATAACTACTATACGTTGATTCTATTATGATTTAGGATGCATCCTTATACTGTACACTAAAGCTTTTATCTTTATGAAAAATACATAAAATTAATTGTTTCTTTACGCTAAAGTATGAATATTATGAATATTTGCAAAGCTGTAACTGAAGTAAAATTAATTTTGAAATTCTTACTCTAAACTAAATAATTTTTACATTATATTTTTAAGACCTATTTTAACCTTTTAATTAGTAATATTTATACACGGCAGCCTACCCTAAATTGTCTAATAAATTATCTAATTAATCTTAACCTACAAATTACATAGTAATATATATATATATATATATATATATATATATATATTATAGTGGTTTTAAAAGATCAAAAATAAATATAAACGAAGCAATTTCAAAACACCCTGTATAAAAGAACAACCAGAAATTACAGGCGAAAGTTATATTAGTTAGTTCATTTTTAAGTATCAGGTATTAACGAAATTTTACAAATAATGATAAATATTTAGTAGGTCTGCAAAGAAATTAAATGGTAGAAGCCAATGCCATTAATTTATTAATTAAATTGAATTTAATTGAACGATTATTGATATATAATATGCATAAAAGCGTTTAAAAACCCAATAATACCAAGGTGAGACGCGTTGCTAACGAACAAATATATCAGTATGGTTGAAATACGTGGAAAATCCAACTCGTAGAAGTGTTATTTAAAACGTTACGAATGAACACCTGAGTATTTTCTAAATGTCAAGTTCTATTTAATTTGTAGATAACAAACAAATTATTCTAAGGATTGTCCAAACGGTCGGATGTTTTAGCATGAAATGTTAATGAGGGGTTCGTTAAATCACGTAGTAAGTCCACGTGTGGTAGACAGCGCACAAACAAGAATATTGATTTTCTACCACTCAAACCAGGTTAGAAAGAGACGTAGAAAACGCATAAGCATGAGACAACGGTAGGATAGGAGGGATTTGAGAAACGTCAGGGGGTCTACGATTGGACGATATGTTAGTTTGACTTGATATAAAGACGAGGATAGTGTAGCGTAATTTTCTTAAAATATTATAACGACGTACTGAAATTTGCGGACTTGAAAATCGGGGTGAGTGCAAAATTGTGGGAATGTGTTGTTGTGAGCAGGGGATTTCAGATAAATGTGGCCAGGAGAGGTTACATTGGAAGGATATAAATACTCTAGAGAGCTAGCACTCGCTCTCTTCTCTTTTAACTTCGTGCCCTTATTATTTCGATCGTCCCAAAACAACGTATGAAAGTTAACACGAGTTGTAAGTATTATAAAATTATTTAAATTATATTTAATGGTGATAGCCTCTTGATTAGTAGCAGAAATAACTACCATCATCTACAGAGCGGAGATCGTCTAGAAATTTCCAGGTAACGATTTGAAATTGTGATTCTTATAAACTGTAAATATTGGGTGACGTATGAGAGTGTTGTTCAAAGTAGTGTGGATTATTTACGTATTGAACATAATACGTGTAAATAACTTTATTATGGTATTCAACTAGAAATTTGAAGGTGTTTATAAAGCTTTTAACGTTCCATCAGAACTTGAAATTTTGTGAAGAGTACATGGCTTTGTTTTTTTTATTTTTAGAGTATGCAAAGTAGTTAGGCATACATTATGCATAATTAGCTGGGTATCATGAGCTCACCCTACCCCAGAGTTTACTTAGATTAAAAAAATAAATAAATAAATTATAAAGAAGGAATTTTAGATAAGGTATTATTCAAGGCCCATTTACTCCAGGTACATTTTATGTGTTTGATGTTTTTAAAAATAAAATACAGGACATTACAAAATAAAATTTACTGAAGTGTAACGTGAACAATGAAATATAGACAATATTGAATTTCTTTTGTAAATAGTAATAAATAAAAGATTGTATGTTTGTTGTATTTTGTGGTTTTATTGGGAGTGTGCGTGAATGATAGAATATGAGAGTGAATATAGATATCCAAAAGGAGGTTCACATGAGCTAGCCGGAAGCAGCTGAAGAAGGCCATTCAACCGAGGAAGAGAGGAAAACGGGTAAGAAATAATTTTTTTGTATTATTTAATTTTGAATTTTCGAGTTTTGAAAATTTTATAAAATTTTCGAAAATAATTTTGTTGGTGAATATTTTACCCGAGTTCCACGGCAAATTTTTGACGCCAAATTTGTGAGGTTCGATTCTTATAAAGGTTACACAGCAATATATATATATAATAACTAGTAATTGAAAACCACTAAAAGAACGGCTACAGCAGGATTTGAACCTGCAACCTCTGATTCTCCGGATCAGTGCTCTAACCAATTGAGCTATCTAGCCTAATTGTTTAGATGATGTTATACTTAATACTACTGAAGCTTGGCCCTTGTTAATGATTTTCAATTACGTCTTGCATTTAAGGAAATTGAATCTAGTTATATACATAATTCATGTACTAATAACTTGATCATCCCATTTTTGCAACGTTCGGAATAATACAAACATGTAATTATATTATTATTAATAGAGAATAATCCACATTTGGAATGCAAATGAATGCTTAATATATATTAATAGTTATTAAGATTATTTATCTTAAATGTGGCAAATTTGTACAAATTGGTACCTACCAATTTCAAATTTTGAATGGTTATCGGATAACAGACGAAGCAGAGTTTTGGGTGCTACAGGTGGATGTGACCTATCCCGAAGAACTGCACAACGATGAATTCAACTTACCGCTTGTAGTAGAAAATATACCATCGCAAGTAGCAAAAACAAAATTTAAGAAATTGATCGAAAACTTAAACAATAAAGTAAACTATGTTAGCCATTATAGAAATTTATTTACAAGTGGCATGGAACGGATTAAAAATAGCACGGGTACACAGGGTGTTGAATTGTAGAATTTATTATTGCTTTGTTGTTGATTATGCAAATTACTTTTGTAAGATAATTATAGGACATCGTGAAAACCAAAATAGGTCAGTTATCCACAAAAACTAAAAAACTAGTGGTGGTTTATCAGACGAATAACTAGACGACGCCCAGTGTCACAACACTTTATCATTACCGATTTTGGCGAATGTATCATAAAAGGCAGGTACGTGGATAGTTCTCGCAATGAGTGCAACAACGACGATAGTGACGATAGTGGCGTGGAGTTTTCAAGCTAACATGGACAATGTACTATACGATTTGTTCGAGGGTGAACAACGCATTTTACACCAACATCTGTAACACGGCACAGTGGTGAATGATGTAGACAAACTCAAACGTATACTGTTCAGACTAGGTGCTCAGGTTCCCTTCAAAGCCTTCAAATGGCTAACTCTGACCAATAATACATCCAGTGATGTATTGGACATGCTGTTTCATCAACAGAGTAGGTGTGATCAATTTGTATCAAACTTTATTGACGCTTGCAGTGACAGAACAGAGTTAAAATTTCATCAGATGCGTGGCATGCTAGACACAACAGAGAGTAATTATAATTTGAGCGATGTATATTTCCTCGAAGAATTGTTAACTAACTGAGCTGTATTGAGTACGACGGCATATCCTATAGTGAATATAAAACGCAACTATAAATCACCGGTAACAGCGGTTGACGATATGGTTGTAGATGCCGTATATTTTGCACAACCTATGGTACTGGAAAAAGTATTGAAGTTAATTTTAAAGATTTTTAAAAATGTGCACAACAGCAGTGTTCACAGTGACTGGAACAAGGTTATTCATGATTTCTTCAAACTGGTTAAAGTCTACTTTTGTAACATACTCGCGCGAGAATTGTGTTGTTATAGGGTTTGTTGTCTGCTTCACAAGCGTTGGTAAAATGGAGGTCCCGTGTGTGAGTGTTGTCACGCACGTTAAAGATCCATACCTTGCTTGGAACAACAAGGGTTCGGCAAAATTCCAAATATTCCAGGTAAAAAAATTTGCTTCCTGGCCAATGTAGTACCTTAGGGTGGAGCATTGGAAAATCACATATAAGATAGGATAGTGTCATTCCGACACGGTTCGCTTGAAAAATGTTACGCGAGCATTTTTCACAAAAATACGCTCTCGTTCGGATGAGAGATAAAATGGAGGTCCCGTGTCTGAGTGTTGTCACGCACGTTAAAGATCTGTACCTTGTTTGGAACAGCAAGGGTTCGGCAAAATTCAAAATTTTTCAGGTAAAATAAAACTCGCTTCCTGACCAATGTAGTACCTTCGGGTGGAGCATTGGAAAATCACATGCAAGGTAGGACAGTATCGCAATAGCAAACTTGTACACATTTTGCATCAATCTTTTCCTATAGTTGCTGCAGACTACAAGATCATTGAAAACCCTGTGAACGTCACCTATATGTCACTTAATACACGAACCATCGATCGCATCATTGTTAAAATATTCGATCAAAACGGTAATCTCATCACTGTTCCGCGAGAAACTATCACGATTTGGCTGTATCTAAAGCGTTTTAAAACCATGGTTCTGCGCTACTAGAATAAACCACCAAAACCCATTAATGGACTCATTGTTTGCAGTTATACCAGTTACATGACACCAGTGCACCGATTAACACAGGAAAACGTTAAATTTCTGCAAACATTAGGACTCAAAGTACTACTTCGCTAAAATGGATATTAATATTTTAAATGTTACGCAACGTGCTATATTTGATACAACCATCGTCAATACCGACAAACATACGCATACACCGTACTTCAATACCACGCATGAGAAGAACAATGTTATACGGATTCCAATTTTTGTAAAGAAACTTATTAGATATTACTTTCGGTTCTGTACATATACCAGAACTATAACTCCGTATTTTGTTTACCTATTTTGGGTTTTATTAAAATGTGGCAATTTATACATTTCTCATGTCACGTACGCCTTTGTTTGAAAGTCTATTCCTTATTACGTCATTAAATATGTTCGTTTTTCAAGGATCTGTTTATTACAAACCAGTACAAATTATATGCGTTTTATTAATTTCTACTACTTACTCAAATGAATCCAGTTTAAAAAAGATTTCATATCCCGTTTGTTTTACTTTCAATAAGCCTAATTTGTATTTATTTTGAGTTTATGAATGTTTGAAGTATTTTAAAATAGAGTGGGTTGCGCCCGGAATTATTTTATTTACTAAATGTGGTTAAGTTATTACAGAATGAGCTTTCTTTTATTGACTGTAGTTTGTTATTGATTTTATACAAGGTGATTTGAATTTGCTTTGGCGTTTGAGAATGTTTTAAATGTTAAAAACGGATTGAATGGCTTCCAAAATTATTTATTTTGTTAAACGTGTTTAAGTTATTACAAAATGAGCTTTCTTTTATCAACTGTGGCTAATTATTGTTTTTATACAGGGTGCTTTGTATTTGCTTTATGCATAAAAAACGAATTATGTACTTTTTATGATTTTAATGTTTAGTTTTCTTGATTTTTATGATGTTCACATAAAGAAAACTTCCGCTGTGACCTTATATATCCTTAAATAACCCTATTATCATAGCAATATTATATATATATATATATATATATATATATATATATCAACCCTAACAGATAAGAGAAAGAAATTCCTGACGTACGACTTATGTATATTCTGTCTATATCTAGAGATTTCCGCTATTAGAATAAGTTTTGAGTTGTCAATTGGGGTACGAGAAAACGTTTTCGATTACCCCAAGGTTGCAGGATATTGTAATAAGGTTTAATTGTAAATATTTTCACGGGTGTTATGTTATATAGTTTAACCAATTTATTTTCTGTTATAAATTAGTGTGTTAAATTTTGTTTCGGGCAATATAATGACTTTTGGTTTTGTAAAACCCCGCCTACTCGCCATTTGAGTCCGGTCATTTATTTTTCAGTCTACTTTAAATCGTAGCCAAATTTAGGCATACTCAACGTGTGGCTCCGATTTTCGTAACATTTTGAAAGGCAAATTTTGTAAACTACTACAAATCAATAATCTAAACTCGTAAATGCGTACAAAAATAATGTCAGACTGTGGCTTTCATAATATATGACAACACATTAAAGATGATACAGTGATGGTACTGCAAAAAGAAAAAATATGTTCATTATTTAAATTTTGCTATTGAAAATAATACTAAACGGATGAGGTCCTTGAATATATGTATAATCAATGTCACGTGTCGTAATATAACTTGTATCTATAACAAAAATTTAAATAAGACTTAAATTGTTTAACTAATAAGACATTAATGGTGTAACTTACAATTTGTGATTAATTAATGAAATTTACAACTTTAGCTTATTCTTATACTAAATTACATTACAATTTATTCAAAATATTTTCTAATAATAGCAATTTTTTTCTACGATTTCTGTTTTTTCTTGTTTTAAGTGAAAAATTTCATTATACTTCTTCTTTCTCTCTAACTCTACATCTTTGTGCAGCTGTAAATATGAATAATTACGATTTGCTGGCTGCTTTACAATAACAGCGCTTTTATTGTCAAGATTTTGAGATTTACTTCCAGTTGTATCTAAAACATGCCTACAGTTACATGACAACTTATCACATAGCAAGTGATCTATCGCATCAAAAAAATTAAAACAGTTTGAATCCCTGCCAGATGCTTTTTTAATGATGTATTTCGTTAATTTCTAAACCAAGCGAGTCTTCTGTAGAATTGGAAGATTATCGTCTACATGAATCTGTCTTACACAAAGAAGTTTCCAAAATAGAAAAGAACCTAGCAGAATGTCAATAGTGCCAGGTCTATCATAAGTGTTGCTAGACAATTTGATGTTATCTGTATAACGCATGGTCACTCTTGCAATTAACGCATGAAATGCATCGTTATTGGCTTTTCAATTACTGTTTTGTTTTGCCTTGCTTCTAGCGTTTCTAGAAGATTGGCATTATTCTTAAAAAACTCTTTAAACTCTGAAATTGTATGTATAATCCATTCGTTTTAACTTTAGGACGACGTCAAATGTAGTAACGACGTATTGAGAACTGTATACAAATGAATACCTAGAATTACGCTTGAAGGATATTGTCATTTAACACAATAAAGGTTGCAAGTTCTGTACGGCGTTGCCACCAATTCCTCTTGCTAATGGGAATATTCGTAAATCTTGTAAAGTGTAACGCTAAACTCCTTATTCATATAAGGTTAAGATTATTAGATTTACTAGTTTATAGGTAGTGTAGACACTGTAACATATATATAGACAGATAACCTATTTTTCGTGTGGTGTAAAAAAATTATGTTATGTTAAGAGCACATGGTAATTAATGAATAAAGTTTTAGTTTTGGAGGTTTTGTGTATTCTAAATTGAATTTCATTGTATTAAAATAACAAGTTATGGGCCCAGATTGGTGTCAACTAAAAGGTATAAAGTAAAATTTGAATATCATGGCTCAGGGTGGAAAAACGACGTACAATATTGAATTATTAACTGGTGGTAATTACATAAATTGGAAATTTAGAATGGAGATGATATTAGGTGAAAATGGGGTTAAAGAATGCATAGAGGAAAACAAAAACTTGGCCCAACTAAATGCAGATCAGAAAAAGGATTTTATGAAATGTGACAGCAAGGCAAAATCTTTGATTGTTCAGTGTGTTTCTGATGCACATTTGGAAAGTTTAAGAGAAAAGAAGACTGCATATGAAATGTGGAAAATATTAGAGGAGAAATTTGAAAAAAAAGGACTACCAGGTCAGTTATTTTTAAAGAAAAAGATGCTGTCCATGAAATTAAAAGAAGGTGAATCGCTGGAAAATTTCATTGTTGAGTTTGATGAAATTCTTAGACAATTAAAATCTACAGGGGTAATGATTGACGAGAAAGACTTAATATGTAATCTATTATTGTCACTTCCAAAGTCTTATGAAACAGTAGTTACTATTATTGAAAATTTACCTGCTGAAATGTTGACCCTTGAAAATGTAAAAGTAGATTGCTGAGCGAGGAAGAAAAACGGCAACTAAAAAAAAAAGGTAGTTATGGCGAAACTGCGGAACAAACAGCATTTAGTTCACAAACAGGATGTTATAGATGTGGTAAACCTGGCCACTTCAAGAGAGAATGTAGAACTCGTTTAACGAATGCTAGATACGGAGCACCACAAACTGGAAATAACAAGGAGTCCGGTAAACTTAGATATGAACATTATAGAGGAGGTTCGCTAAATAGAACATTTCCAAGAAATAGAGGCAGGGGAATACAAAGAGGTTATTTTAGAGGTGGTTATGGAGAAACAAGAGGTCGAGATCGGCGAGATATGGAAAATTTAAGTAACCTTACTGAACAAGGAGCAACAACCAGCGAGGTGAGTGATTTAAGTGAAAATTTATCAAGTGTTAGCTTTATGTCGGATGTTAATGGTGAGAGTATGTCAAGTAATTATAACGATAAAGATTTTATAGAGTTTGTTATAGACTCGGGTTGCACTGACCATCTAATAAATGAAAAGGATGTGTTTTCTGAAATTATTTTTTTAGATAATCCAATTAAAATAGTCACAGCTAAAAATAATAATTATTTACTTGCTACTGGCGTGGGAAATGTAAATGTAGTCAGTTCTGTGGGACAAAAAAAATTAATTGTACTATAAAAAATGCTTTATACGTACCTAATTTACGAAAAAATTTGTTGTCGGTTAAAAAATTAAAAATGTCAGGAATAAAACTAGTTTTTGCAGATGGTTTAGTTAAGTTAATAACTGGAGGTAACATTGTAGGTATTGGAACCAGGAATAATTTATATCAAATAAGTTTTGAGATTGTTAAAAGGGAATGTCAAATTGTAAATGTTGATAAGAATGATTTTTTGAAGTGGCATAAAAGGTTTGCTCATTTGAATTTTCCAGCACTTAAAAGATTGATAAAAGATAAAGTAGTAGACGGCCTGGAAAATGTTAAAGTTTCCAATATTGAGTTCTGTGAACCCTGCATTGCAGGAAAGTTATCAAAAAAACCGTTCGGTACAAAATATAGAAGTAAAAGGTTGTTACAAATTGTTCACACTGATATTTGTGGACCAATTACGCCCACAGCTTACGATGGCTCTAAATATTTTATTACATTCATCGATGATTTTTCCAATTTTACAATTGTTTATTTACTAAAACATAAAAGTGAGGCTTTTTTGAAATTTAAAGAATTTTACTTCATGTCAAAGGCTATGTTTGGGTTCTGTACATCTAAACTTAGGTGTGATAATGGGGGTGAATATGTGACTGGTGAATTAAAAAATTTCTGTCGGGATAATGGGATCATTTTAGATTACACGGTGCCTTATACGCCTCAACAAAATGGAAGGGCAAAAGGAAAAATAGAACCTTAGTAGAAAGAGCAAGAACTATCATAAATGAATCAGGGTACCCAAACAATTATGGGAGAGGCTATTCAGTTTACAAATTATACCATAAATCGAAACCCAACGGAAGATTTGGACAACATAACTCCTGCTGAAATCTGGTATGAGCGGAAACCTAACGTCAGCAATTTAAAAATTTTTGGAAGTATAGCTTATAGTCTTGTAAGGAAAGAAGCAAGAGAAGTTTGATTCTAAGGTAGAAAAGTGTGTTATGGTAGGCTACGCAAATACTGGTTATAGGTTATGGAATGCAGATAAGGGCAAAATAATTATTTCTAGAGATGTTAGGTTTCATGAAAGTCAATTTTTCTTTAAGGACAACAAAGTCTCAATAGAAATCGAGGATACAGAATTGGAACAAACCGAACCAGACGAAAGGAAACAGGAAGAAATAATTGAAACTAGAGAACATAATTTACAAGAAATGAAATTTGAGGAAACTAATTGTAGGGAAAATAAACGTAAAATTAAACCTCCGTCGAGGTATGACGATTATGAACTATACATGGCATTTGATGCAGATGGATTTGTGGATGATGTACCCCAGAATTTTAATGAATTACAACACAGAGTGGATAAACAGTTGTGGGAGGATGCAATAAGAAAAGAGTTAGAATCTATAAAAAAAAAACACTTGGAAGATTGTAGAAATGCCTATAAACAAAAGGATTTTAGACACTAGGTGGGTTTTTACATTGAAGACAGCAGAAGAAATAGAAAAAGATAAATATAAAGCCAGATTGGGTGCGAGGGGGTTTGCACAGCGGGATATGTTAGATTATGAAGAGGTGTTTTCTCCTGTAGCTAAAATGACTACACTAAGAGTGTTATTATGTATAGGAAATCAGTTAAAATATCATTTTAGGCAGCTAGATGTAAGGAGTGCATTTCTAAATGCTAAATTAGATGAGGAAATTTATATCTACCCACCCCAGGGTTTAAAAATTGATACGGGACAGGTGTTAAGGTTGGAAAAATCATTGTATGGACTAAAACAAAGTTCAAGATGTTGGAACGATGAAATAAATAATTACTTAATAAGTATTGGATTTAATAGGTCAGATAGTGATCACTATTTATATATTTTAAGCTTGAAAAAGGAAAACATTTATTTGCTTCTATATGTTGATGATATTTTGATTACTGGATATGATTTAAAAAATATAGATAATGTCGTAAAAAATTTAACAATGAAATTTGAAATTAAGGATAAGGGAGAACTTAAACATTTTCTAGGTATAGAAATAAATTATAACAGAGAACTTGGTATTTTAAGGTTGAGTCAATCAAAATATATTGACAAAGTTTTAACTAAATTTAATATGAAAGAATGTAAAGGTAGTGTGATACCTATCGATCCAAAGTTAAAGATATATTTTTCCAATAGTGAAAATTTAACAAAGAAGCCTTTTAGGCAATTAGTTGGGTGTCTCATGTACTTAGTACAGGGAACGCGTCTAGATATTTGTTTTGCGTTAAATTTCTTTAGCAGATACCAAGACAAAGCGATAGAGGAAACTTGGATGTATTTGAAAAGAATGTTAAGATATTTAAGTAAAACTCCTCGTGTAGGATTAGAATTTGTAAGAGAAAAAAATACAAGTTTAATTTGTTATGTTGACGCAGATTGGTGAAATGACGTAATTGATCGTAAGTCAGTTACAGGTTTTTTATTTAAGGCATGTGGCAATATAGTGCATTGGGTGACAAGAAAGCAGAATTGTGTGACTCTATCAACAAGTGAAGCGGAATTAGTGGCACTATGCAACGCAGTCAGTGAAGGTTTTTGGTTAAAGAAACTTTTGTTAGATTTAAACGTAGATGTAGGTCCTATAACGTATTTCGAAGACAACCAAGGATGTATTGCTGTTATAAAAAATCCAGCAAACAACCGTAGAATTAAACATCTAGATTTAAAATTTCATTTCATTTGTGACAACTTAAAAAAGGATAACATTGTTTTAAAATACTTAGATACTTCTTTACAGCAGGCAGATATCCTTACAAAAGGGTTGCCGTGCGCTACATTTATAAGGTTAAGGTTTGATTTAGGGCTTCGGGATTTTAGCGTGGAGGGGTGTAAAGTGTAACGCTAAACTCCTTATTTATATAAGGTTAAGATTATTAGATTTACTAGTTTATAGGTAGTGTAGACACTGTAACATATATATAGACAGATAACCTATTCTCGTGTGTGTGTAAAAATTATGTTATGTTAAGAGCACATGGTAATTAATGAATAAAGTTTTAGTTTTGGAGGTTTTGTGTATTCTAAATTGAATTTCATTGTATTAAAATAACAAATCTTTCATTGAGTACACTAGAATTGAAGCAAACTTTAGCAATGTTGCATTTTATCCAGTTGTGCATATTTTCTTGAAAACTAGATAGTCAATATAGTTGTATTAAACCCATAGAGTTTTTATTTTATCCATATTTATCTCACACATCAGGGTATGCTAGTACGATAATTCATTGGTAATTGTGCACAGTCTCACAAATCCGTGTATTAGTAAAAGATCTAGTAATAACTTAAAGCAGTTCTTTATTTTTATTGGAATTGCACTCAATCCTAACCCCAAACATGTCAGTTGAAGAGTTAGTGATGGCTGGTAACTCTGATGACCTTGATGGTAGCTAAGAACTGATGTGACGCAAGACACTCGTTTTTAAAATGGGCAATTTTTTGAAAGGAAACGTAAAACCTTACCTACAGCTCAATTTTTATATAAACAAATACAATTGTAGGTATGTACGTGTTCTTGTTATAAAATAAATGCAATCAACATTTTTTTTTTGGTTACTATCATTGACGTTATTCAATTCACAACCCTCAAGTATACCAATTAATATTAAATTCAAGAAAGCTACAAAATTTGTTCATACATTAATAAACGTTCGAATACATAGAAAATAATATTTGTTTAATAACAAATTACGTCTTATGTATCATGATCCATAACAATTAAATAATATGTAATTTATATAGGTTATAAAGAACCATACACTTTATACAGTATTGCCCGAAATAAACAGTACTGAAACTAAGTTGGCGGTGTTTTTATGCGTGCGCTGTCACACTCAAGTTAGCTAGTATAGACCTGTCAAGTAAACCTAAAACAAGTAATTAGTAGGGCCTAATTGTTAAAAATGGTGTTAAGTACAGAGGAGAAAGTGTTTCTGGTAGAGCATTATTTTCGTTCATACGGAATCGGCCGACGTAATGGTGCAAGTTTGCTATACGTGTCTGATCAATTCACACAAAGGTTTAATAAACGTTCTCCAAGTAATGCTGTAATTTTGAAGGTTATTGAAAAGTTTAGAAATACAGGTAGTGTATTGTGCCAACGAAAAGGAAACTCAGGGCGTCCCAGGACAGTTAACAACAACAATAACCATGAACGTGTTTTGAGCAAATCTTAGAAAATCCGAAAGTCAGCCAGGCAAGGACAGCGTTACAACTTGATTTAAAAGAACTTCCTTTCAAAGAATCCTGAAGGAGCTGGGTACATTTTCGTATGTGATTCAGGTACATCAACAACTACATCCTCGGGATTATCGCAGTAGAGTGGAATATTGCGCCAGAATTCTCGCGTTACAGTATGAAAATCCTGAATTTTTGAAAATGTTTGGTTTTCAGACGAAGCACATTTTCACTTGTCAGGCTATGTGAATCGTCGCACAAATCGATTTCTGGGCTTTGCCAGACCCGATGAGGTTCAAGAGGTTCCTTTACATAGTGAAAAGTGAGTGTCTGGTGTGCTGTTTCCGGACACGGAATCATTGGTCCGTACTTTATCGAAGAGAATGGTAGGCAAGTCACACTTAATCAACAGAGGTACAGACATATTTTAACACGATTTATCCCTGATCTACGTCAATTCTGTCGTGCACGTAACTTGGCATTTCGAAACCAATTTTTTCAGCAGGACGGGGCAACTTGCCATACTGCTGCCGCAATTCGTCAATTTCTTCAAGAACATTTTCCAAGCAAATTCATATCACGATTTACTGACTTCCCTTATCCTTCACATTCTCCAGACCTCACACCCCCAGACGCATACATTTGGGGCATGGCTAAAAATGCCGTTTTCAAACGGGCACCACAAACCATCGATGAATTAAAGGATGCCGTTAGAGTCTTCTTCGCAGTCCTGAGACAACCCTTATTCAATAACATGACCAGAAACTTAGAACATCGTTATGAAGTCTGTCTCGAACGAGGAGGTGCACATTTAGAACATATAATAAAGTGTCAATAATATGTATTTTTTAAATATACAAAACAATTACAATTTCAGTACTGTTTATTTCGGGCAATACTGTATTAGAAAAAAATGCGTTTCTTTATAAAAAAATGACCAGCTTATCTACAGTTTTAAGAAAACCCAGAATTCTATGGTTTATTGAAAATTAAAGTTAAATTGTGAAAGATAACTTGGAAATTCAATGCTTAATTATATAAAGTACACTACAATTACTCAACTGTAGCTTTGCGAATATAAATGAAATTAAAACAGTGTTTTCTATGACAATAATAGTCATGTTATTGGACAATACACGACTTGGGCAATGCAGCCACAATTGCCATTATGGCTTTGAACATGCGTTTTAAATAATCAGAACTAGATAAGACGTACGTGGCAGACAAAACTGCAAATTTTATGGAGCTTCATTTATTTGGTGTTACGGTGGTTTCTTTTAGCTATGTAAAAATAGTTTGCAAACGTATGGCATCAAAACTTTCGTTTTAACCAAATATTGACTTACGGGTTGTGTAGGTTTCGACGATATAATTCAAAACCATCTATTATTACTAGGACGCAAACTATATTCAAATTCCTATTATGCAACATTTGTAATATTAAAATAGACAGATATAAAAGGACAGAACAATAATATAACCTATATACATAAATAACACGAGCTTTTTACGATTTCCACAAAAGAAAACCAACGAACGTTTTCAAGTGCGAAATATGCAAATTCCGCTAAAAGAGAATTTGCACACGGTCTTTCACGTAAAAACGCACAAGGTAGCTATTAAAGAAATTGAAGCAAAGACATTTGCGTCAATAATTGATACTTAGTTAATAAAACTTGACAATTGTCTAAAAATACGGATGATGCAGTCCTACACTAACAAAGGTCCATTCGTGTGCAATTTGTGTGCTCATACAACATCACAAAAGAGTTATTTAAAAATACATTTGCGGTCGCACACTAACGAACGTCCATACGCATGCAATTTGTGTAATTATACCACATCACAGAAAGGTCATTTACCAGAACATTTGCGGTCGCATACTAATGAACGTCCGTTCGCGTGTAATTTATGTGGCTATGCTGCATCACGAAAAAGTACTTTACAAGTACATTTGCGATCACACACTAACGAGCGTCCATTCGCCTGCAATTTGTGTGACTATACCGCATCTCAGAAAGGTCATTTACGAAGACATTTGCGGTCGCACACTAACGAGCGTCCATTCGCATGCAATTTGTGTGATTATACTGCATCAGGAAAAAGTAACTTACAAACACATTTATGGTCACATGTAAACGAACGTCCTTGCGCATGCAGTTTGTGTAGTTATACCACATCACAAAATAGTCTTTTACAAGAACACTTGAAATCGCATACTAACGAGCGTCCGTTCACATGCAATTTGTGTGATTATACCACGGCACATAAATATAATTTAAGAGTACATTTGTGGACGCATACTAACGAACGTAGATTCGTATGCAATTTGTGTGATTATACCACGACACATAAACGTAATTTACAAGTACATATGTGGTCGCATACTAACGAACGTCCGTTCGTATGCAATTTGTGTGATTATGCTACATCACGAAAAAGTACTTTACTAGTACATTTGCGATTGCACAGTAACGAGCGTCCATTCTTATGCAATTTGTGTGATTATACCACATCACAGAGAGGTCATTTACAAGTACATTTGCGGTCGCATACAAACGAACGTCCTTTCGCTTGCAATTTGTGTGATTATACGACATCACAGAAAAACAATTTACAAAGACATTTAGGATCGCTTACTAACGAACGCGCATTTGCATGCAATTTGTGTGATTACAACACATCACATAATTGTCGTTTGCGAGTACATTTACGGTCGCATACTAACGAGCGTTCGTTCGCATGCAATTCATGTCATTATACCACATCACAGAAATGTAATTTACAAGTACATTTGCGGTCGCATACTAATGAGCGTCCATTTGATTACAATTTGTGTGATTATACATCACAAAAGGTAATTTACAAAAACATTTGCGGTCGCATACTAACGAACGTTCGTTTGCATGCAATTTGTGTGATTATACCACGTCACATAAATATAATTTACGAGTACATTTGCGGTCGCATACTAATGCAATTTGTGTGACTTCCGCAACAATAAACCCTACTCTAAAAAACCATTTGCTATCGCATACTAAGAAACGTCCATTTTAGTGATTATTCTGTATCGCAAAACTATTTCTGCAGTCGCATCAAAGAAAAATAATCTAAAAGTGAATGTGCGATCCCATATTAACCAATGTTAATTTGCATGCTTGTAAATAGTGATGCTTCATCAGGAAAATACATTTAGGAAGACCTATATGATAGTATATTAATCCTTCATAACCCGCGTCACTGGCTTTTCCCCGGTCAGATACAATTTTCTTTTATAATATGATTACAACATAATTCTAGATCTTTAGTACTGTAGCGGGCTGCTATTAACGCGTTTTACTAATTTAAAACAAGTAGTATCAAAAGTCTTTATTACTCACTATTCACAAGTCTTATTAACAATATATGCTTTAATTATAGATGTTTTCAGTTCAATTAACAATGAAGCACTATCACACTAATCTATTTACAAGCACTAATATCTTCTTAAACTAAATTCTTAACCATAAGTCTATTAACAACACTAAACTACTATTAGTTATTCATTACACTTCTGTCTATTTATGTAGAAGCTGGCGGTACAGTATACACGTTCACATAACCCAAATTTATATTTACTATAGGACTTTCAAAACGTAACGACCAACTAACTATACACGAGATGATTTATATACGTCATTTTGATATATACTAACTTATGTATACTCCTCACCGATCTTATATATACACCCTTTAATTAAATAGATGACTCATGTTCTACTGTTTGCTGGAAGGTTCGAGACTTGTGTATAGTCGAAACCAGGAAAGATGTCGTCTGCGTCATCGTTTGTATTAGTATGAATTAAGTTGAAAATTTTAATACCCAATAAATATTCCGATTCGGAAGTTTCCGTCAAGCTTCGCGCATATGCAAACAGTACTAAAGCATGGTTGCCAATAATATTTTATTTTCATAGAGGTAGGTGCTTTAACTATTTTTAAATTGGCGTCCTCTTGTTTTACGAGTTTAATGAGCTCAGTTAAAATAAAACACCTTTTCATAAATTGAGTTACATATATTGATCTGAATAAAAACGAACAAAAACTGTAATATAAACTATTTACGGCAGCTGTATTGAAATCTTTCTCCGTACGATAACTTTGGCAACTTTGCTTTACGGAAAAATTAACATTTTGTCTAGTTGACCATAATTTTACCAAAGGTTCGCCTGATAAGTATAAAGTTCAAAACATACGAACACATACTTGTCTCTGTCGTTTTCCCAGTTGAATGTGTTCACGTATGTCGTAATTTAAAACACGTACAAATTGTATTACTGTCTTTATCATATATATTAGTTAAGCTTTTAAATAATCTTAAACGTATGTTTTGAATTGAGTTAGGAACCTATGACGTAGAGGACTTCTTTCGTGGTTTCTACTATAGAACATATCTTCGGTTATGCAGCTTGCGTGTTTGACGGGTTGCCTAATAGATCCTAACAGTACTTTCCTAAAATATTTTCTGTTAAACGATACTAAAGTATTTTTTGGATGGATGTATTTTCGGAATAACCTTTGTTTATGTCCAAACAATGAACGGTAAACCTCTAGAGTGCCTATACTTATGGACAGAGCCGTTGTTTGCTATATTGAGGTCCGGGGTAACACTGAGACACAGGCTTGTGTAATCTGATTTTTCTTTTAAATTATGAGCTACGGAGAAAAATTAGAAGACCAAGAACTTACCTTGGTAATTAATATACTCACCAAACGTGTTGCTTACTTTATTAGTTGGGATACTATTTTAACAATTTTTGTAAAACATTCTAAATTTTCAGTGCAACTTTATTGTTGGCACAGGAACAATAACAAATATTGATAGAATTGTAATAATTGTGCTTTTCTTGCTTTTTTTTTGGCAAACGTGCATATTACTCCCCACAAAGTCCATGTTTTGGGCAAAAAACGGTTTTTAGCGCTAAAGTGCCCAGGCTGCTTAAGTGATTTTGTCACATCGTTGATCGAAGGCAATTTTTTATCTTTGCAAGAAGTCTGAAAGACCGTTCTCCTTCAGTTACAGTAACTGGAATTGTGTAAAAGATTCTCAACAGCGAATTTATTCTGAGTTTGTTCAGTGTTCAATAATTGAAGCGGTGTTAGCGATTTAGTTGTATCAAAATTTCTGTCGTATATGACTTTTAGGTGGAGTAGTTCATCTATCAATGGTGGAGATACATCTTCTTCATCATCATCATCATTAGGTCTTCAGTCCTGAAACTGGTTAATCGCGTACCTCCGTTGTTCCCTATTCTATGCCAACTTACACATTTCCTGTAAATTTCCAGTCTGCATCTTTCACTATCTGTATGTAATAGTCTGATCTAGGGCTACCTCTACACATATCCTGCACTATCCTCGAAAATGCCTTAGAACGTATCTTGCCCTTCTATTTCTCTTATTGTTTTTCGACAGATATCTTGATTCCCCTACTATTTCTATAACCTCTTTATTATTAACTTTGTCTGTGCATGCTCATACATCTAAAACATAACATTTCAAAAGGCTTCCGCCGTTTTTCTGTCTGCTTCTCCTACTGCCCCTATTTCATAGGCATACTGTGCTATGCTCCACACATATGCTTTCAACAAGTTTCTCCTTGTTTCTTGTTTGTTGTGTTCGAACATTGGCGCTGATCTTTTTTATTAAATGCAGTTCGGCTACCCTTCTATTGTTTAGAAATATCTACCCTACTTCCCCGCTATTCAGCAGTATGTGAAGGGGGTTATGCAGCTTGCGGCTACCAAGATCCCCCCAACACTTAAATATTAAATTAATAGTTTTGCAATATATCCTTTCGTACAATCAACATTAGTTTAAAATATTTTAAAACCAACACCTGCAGTTTATAATAATCATCAGGGTTTAAGTGCAATCGTGTTTTCGTCGTTAGGTTTTTCGTCTTGAAATTGGTTGGACGCGTATCTTCACCTATTTGTATTCTGAACTAGCCTACATCGTTCCCTGAAATTCCCACAGCCTAAATACACCTCTGTTCCCTTTCCGTTGTTTCCTAATTATACGCCCTACTTCACCAAGATTCATTGGTATGTGAAGGGGGTTAAGCAGCCTGTGGCTGCCAAGGATTCCCAAATACTTAGACATTCGCTGAATTAATAGTTTTCCAGTAAATCTTTTCGCACAATTAACATTAGTTGAGAGTATTGCAAAACCAATACCTGTAGTTAATTACAATAATCATCTGGTTTAAGTACAGTTATTTTTTTCGTCATTAGGTTTTCCATCTTTGAATTGGGTGGATGCGCACCTCTATTGATTTCTATTTTGAGTTAGCCTGCACATTCCCTAAAATTCACAGCCTACATCTTTCACTATCTGTGTGCAATAGTTTAACCTAGGCCTACCTCTACCTCTCTATATTCCTATCTCCGCTTCTAATATACACCGCACTATTCCCTCATGCGTTAGTATGTGGCCTACCTTCCTAACCTTCCTATTTTTTATTGTTTTCCAAATGCTCCTTTCTTCAATACCATTTCTAGTACTTCTTTATTCTTAAGTTTGTCTGTCCATGATATCTTCATCATACGACTGTAGCACCACATTTCAATAGTTTCTATCTTTTTCCTGTCCGCTTTTCCTACTGTCCAGGCTTCACAGCCATACAGTGTTGTGCTCTACACATATGTATTAAGCAATCCTTTCCTTGTTTCTATGTTTGTTGTCTTTGAACACAGTAATTGCTTTTTCTTGCTAAATGTAGCACGACTTTGTGCTAATCTTTGTTTTATATCTTTTGCTCTCTTCCCATCTTGCGTTATTTAGCTTCCGACGTAGCAGAAATCTTTAACCTGTTGTAAGTTCTTGTTACCTATTTGTGTTCTAGTTTTTAATTTATTTTTCCTTCTTTTGTATACTATTACTTTAGTTCTATTTTTGTTAATTTTCGTACATTATCTCTCTGTTAGAACTGTTTTCATTTCATTAAGAGCAACTTCTAACTCTTTCTTTCTAGAAGCTAATGCTGCTAGATCATCTGCAAATCTAAGCATGTCAATCTGTTGTCTTTACATAGTAATTCCAAATGTCTTCCTTCATTTGACAGTTTTCATTTCCACTTCTATGTACAGGTTAAAAATTAATGGGATAAGCCACATCCCTGTTTCACCTCTTTCCTAATATTTACTTCTCTTCGTTCCAGCTCTAATTCATTACTGTTGTGTGCTCTTTGTATAAGCTATGTACTATCCGTCCATTTTACATTGTCGAACGTTTTTTCCAAATCTACAAACCCCATATACACGTTCTCCCCTTTTTCTATTGTTTTCTCTATCACCCTCAAAGTTAAAATAGCCTCCTGTGTTCCCCCGTTTTTGCCTAAACTCAAATTGCTCTTCTCCTATTACTTCTTCAACTCGTTTTTCCATTCGTCTTTGTACAATTCTAGTTTGTTCGAAAATTTTCACTTCTATCCGAGACTTTCTTTTTTGGTATAGTGACTATGGTGTTACGTTTTAAATCTTTGGGTATCTCGCCTGCCTTATACATATAGCTTACAAGTTGGAAGAAACGTTGTTATTGCTTGTCCAGCGGCTTTTAGAGTTTCTGCTTGCACCTTATCTGTACCAGGTGTCTTACCATTTTTCAGACCTTGTAATGCTAATTTAAACTCTTCTTCATACTGCTAACAAAATGTTGTAGCTCTTGTCCGAATCTCATAATCCGATACTGCATAGTAGTTCCAAAATACACTGAATCTGGATTTAATTACGTTAATGTTATCAAATCGTAGAGTAATATTGCTGATTTCATAGAATATACTTCCTTTGAATAATTCCTTAGAACTCGTCGAACTTATTTCTTTCCGTGATTCGTTATATTGTCTTTTTCATATTTTCCGCCGTTTCTCTTCAAATTCAAATTTTTATTCCAATATATTTGCAACAATTTTGCGTTTCTGAAGAATGATAACCGATAAATAATATTAAAGGCACAGATTCCATTTTAATTTAAAAATTAACTTAAGAGTGCATTTAAATAAGAAAAAAATTTCAGAATGATTAAGAAACAGCCTACAGGTTCCATTTTTAAAGATTAACTTAAAAGCACCTAGCTCCAAATTTCATATAGACTTACCCTGTATACATTTATTAACGAGTACCACTAAGTCACGTAATTCTCATTTTCGATTACGTTACAACTGTTACTTTTAACCCAACTTAACATAGTCAAACATAAGTACTTGTGGAATACCTGGAATCACACGAGCCATTAAAAGACTTCTATTTTTTAACTACGCCATCTTTTGACTACCTAACCCCTAATTTTAACGCAGTACCCTCTAACAATAAAATTGCAATAGAGACATTAAAATTTATCGATAAAGATTTGTTGGTGTTTAAAAACATTTAACCAGCGAAGCATGGACCCAATAAAGCTTAATTTTAGCACCAGTTATACATGGAAAACGGACTTTTCTTTATGTTTGTTTGGAGTAGTTTTAAGCGTATCTAGTTTTACCTGTAGTTTAAAATTCAAATCAATATGCAAGTTTTCTATCTCGTTTTTTAGCCAATAATTGGATAGATATACACCGTCGAGATTTTAGAATTGCAAAATGTACCGAAGTTTCTATACATGAAATCTTTGCTTCCATAAACAACCAGACTCATTCCTTTGTGTAATTTTTACAGTTTACGGCAATCTTTTAGTTACTGCCTTCCAACTATGTTCTGCATACGTATCTTGTTGACTTTGTCCATTTCCTCTTGTTGGTATTGGAGGCAATCCTGATTCTCCCGCACACTGTTGTGTAGTTGTATGTCCGCCACTTTTGGGGATATATGTCCCTATATAGGTTGTAAGACCTTGGTTTTAAAACATCGGAAAGATTTTTTACCAGGTAAATATACAATGTTTAGGATTACGTGTGGTGTACGCCAAGGTTACGAATCCCACCTTCCCTAGTTTGTCCATGTCATGTGCCATTTTGATAAATACGTCTTTGAAAAACCTTTTAAATAATACATCAATTTAATACCATTCCTTTCCCTAGGGTACCCACATAACTAAAAGAGTCTTTCTGATTAATCATAAATGCGTATAGCTCGTTAAACCTAGATGTATCTAAGTGGGGGTTCAACGATACATAAAATAATATTTTAATTCTTCTTTTGTATTGTTTTCGCATTGTTGTTTTCGTATCGTCACAGTTTTTCCAAGTAGTCAAACTTTTGTCTTTTTAAATCCATTTCCTCTACTTCCAGCTTTCTTTTCCTCCCATTGTTGCGGCATTTATATATATATATATATATATATATATATATATATATATATATATATATGTATGGCCCTAACAAATACTCTCGTTTACTCAGAACAATATAGGACATTACCAACGCTAAAACAGTACAGTAGAACGAGGGCGAAGATATCCTGTAATATACAAGTCCACGGTAAATAAGGGTGGAAATTGGCTTAAGAAGAAGAAATCTCTTAATAGACAAACGGCTAGTAGAGTGCAAACACTGGGTAGATCGCAAGACGTGTCATGGGTACGATAATCAAATAAAATACAAAGGATGGTAAACGCCACCGTATCTTTTAGTACAACGACAGATGGGTGAGTCTAATTGTATAAAGAAAAATGCAGAAACCTTGGGGTATACCGTCACAATAGCCATAGACACTAAACTTACTTTATTAATAATTCGCACACCTTCCTATGGAACCATAAAGATGTCCTGGGTCTATCTTGAAAAGAAACACACTTATGAGGAGAGTTTGTGCCTTTTATCATAATCACCAAATTTAATTTTTAATGTTCCAGTTCTAATCTTCAGATGCTTTATATGTCATTTTACACCACTTAGTTTTCTTTTCAATGATTAAATTTATATTCTCTTAGTTTCTTTTATCAGCATGACAAAATATTTACATTAATTGACAGAATTTCATACTTTACTTAAATTTGTTTCTCATTAAGTAGAAATTATTTATTTGCATATAAGTATCTACAATTCATGAAATTTATCTCCAAATTATATTTTAATATTTATTTTATATTAAAATATTACTTTAATCGTTGGCAAAACTGCAACCGATTTTACAACCAAATTATAACATGAGCTTTTTAAATTATCAACAATAAAGTTATTATCAGAACAAAGGTCGACTTTTTGCAAGAACGCATACCACATGTACTAACAAAATTGAACAACAACCTTTTATGAAGACAGATATAATCAACCATCAGTTAGTTTAAATTCAAGTTATTGACTAATCAATTTTAGTAATAATTAAATTTCAGAAGTTCTCATTATCAAAATGCAGTTGCAAAAATATTTTAAATTACAATTTAGAGCAATCATAAAATAGCAGACTTCATTTCTGTTAAAGTGACAGACAAACAAGTCACAAACAATTTAAGTCGAACTATTATCAATGTTGAGAATGTAGACTTATCAACAGGATGAATAATTAATCACAGAGTTCTTGTAAGTTACATGCTGAATACAAACGAGTAACATGCGTTTTTATTCTTTTAATTCAGTGGTCAAAACTATATACATACAAATATTAAGAAGTAGTGAGATTAGAATAACCATCACTACAAACAAATCCTTAAATTAGAACAATCTCACCGAATTCAGCTACAATAACTGTATCACGCACTGTGATCTTCGATTCGAGAGCACGTCCTTCTACTACTGCAGCACTCACGCGTCTCCCCTTAGTACCGGTGCTCACTGCACTTCCCTACTACCTTAACCATAACGTAAAATATATGTATATTTATAAAAGTTGGGCCTGTCAGAATGTACAGTTGTATCAAAAATTTTAGAACGTTCTTACCAAATGTCAGATGTTGAACAAACAAAGAATCGGCGATGCACTTGGAGATTCGACCAAATAATTAACCATTTTAAGATTTCAAAAATTTGAAAATCCCATTTCAGCTCTGCTTATAGTGAACATTAGCCTTGTTGAAAACATCCAACACCAAAATATGAATCGTCAAATTGTTCTAACAGTTTCAAGTTTTTATCGGATTTACATTTTCTTGAAATTACGATACACTTCATAAATTAAATTATTCTCCTCAGCTTAAAATTACATATTTCCATTATGTTTCTCATAAGTTGCATGAATGTTGTACTAAGTTGACTACACGATTGAGGATGGTTTCTGACAAGAACTTTATCCCCTACCGCAAAACCTGACAGTTTATGAATCGAATTGTGACGTTCTTGACGTAGTTTATCCTTCGGCAATAATTTCTCTCGGACAAACGTTACAACGCTAACACAGTCTAACTTGGGTGTCTCGGCCGCTGGGAATTCCACTTTTAAAACAAACGGATTAGCAAGGCAAGTACCAAAATGTAAAAATTTAAACGTAAACGAGGTACCACTATGTATAACACAATTCAACCACGACTGAAGACTATCAAGACCCCACACCCACTTTGTGTCGGTAATGGCACGTGCTCCGCATTAATCTGCCAATTTCTTTATTATTTCTTTGCACCGGGTTACCTTGGGGAAAATAAATAGAGGTACGTCGCACGCGTATCTCTTCATCCTTAAGTCGACCGGACCATACTTTACTAGAAAATTGAGTCCTGTTATCTGATAGGATACTTTCTGGCTTACCCACGAACGGAACACATTTTGACCAAATACTATATACTATGGCCTTGGTCGTACCACGCCGTAGTGGGAACAGCATGACAAATTTGCTGAAGACATCAATACATACCAGGAGCATTGTAGCCCCTCCTCGAGATCTCGGTAATGGTCCTATTAGATCTACACTTAGCATTTTATTGATATTGTCTGGTACCACGCTCTGCATGGCCCCATGTGAACGTACAGAACTTTTGGCTTTCTGGCACAGATCACAACTGGCGATATATCTACGACAGATACGCCGCATTTTAGGCCAATAATAATTCAATGCTAATTGTGCATAACACTTCGCCTGACTAAAGTACCCCTGCTCTTCATGCTCCTGTAACACTAAAAACTTGACTCGGGCCGCGGGAATGCATAGCCGGAAATGGGTATTTGCTCCCGATCCTCTTCTGAACAATAGTTCATTGTGGACAACAAACCGCTTCGATTTGTTCGAGCCTTCACCGGCCCTTATCAACGCTTGCCTAACCTTATTGCAGAAAGGATCATTCGTCTGATCTTTTGCCAACCGTTTCTTATTAGCCGCCACTGTTTTATAAAGATCGGAACGACGCATTGTAAATATAGCCATATTTAAGTCAGAGGGAACCTCAATTTGGTTTCCCGAAGTCTTTTCAGGATACCTAGATAATGCATCTGCCATACAATTCTCGGACCCCTTACAATAATGTATCTGAAAATCATATTCCTGTAGGTACAATATCCACCGTGTCAGACGAGCAGACAGTAACCGACAAGTTCGAATGAACGCTAGCGCCTTATGATCCGTGATATCAGTAGTGTCACGACCTAAAACTAACACACGCCATTTTTAAATGCAAAGACCACTGCAGCGCCCTCCTTCTCTGTAATCGTATAATGAAACTCGGCCTCCTGCATGATGCGGCTCGCAAATGCAATTATCGCCCTTTTACCTATAACTTCCTCCTGTTGAAATAACACCGCCCCCAACGCATATCCAGACGCATCACTTTGGATGAAAAATCCTCTAGTACAATCTGAATATTTCAATACCGAAGCCTCTAAGAAACTTTTTTTAATTTTGACAAAGGAGTTATCCTTTTCGACTCCTCCACTTCCAAGGTTGGTCTTTCTTTATCAGACGGGAAAATCAACGGAGAGTAATTCCCGCGATACCTCGAATCGTAATTCACAACGCTTAAAAACGCATTCACTTGCTTAACATTGCAAGGTCTCGGATAATTTTGGATAGCCCGAACCCTATCCGGGTCCATCAGAATACC
This sequence comes from Platerodrilus igneus, assembly GCA_036346225.1. Classification (NCBI taxonomy): domain Eukaryota; kingdom Metazoa; phylum Arthropoda; class Insecta; order Coleoptera; family Lycidae; genus Platerodrilus; species Platerodrilus igneus. Next base: position 3,406,060 of record JARFIW010000753.1, read on the forward strand.
CTCCTGAAATAATATGACCTATATAATTAACTTCCTTACAGGCAATGTAAAATTTCTTCAACTTAACAGTACACCCTGCCTTTTGAAACTTTTTAAATATCATCTCAAGATGGTTTAAATGAACCTCCGGTGATGGGGAATAAATCAATACATCATCGACATAAGCTATCGAAAAACCTTCAACCTCGCTGTCTAGAAAAGCTCGCAACCCTCGAATAAACGACCCTACAGATGTGCAAAACCCAAACGGCAAAACACAAAACACTTATGTTGTACCATCGTACAAAAAACCAGTATATTTCCAATGCTTCTTCTTTATCGGGATTTGCCAATAAGAGGCGGACAGATCAACCGTACTTAGGACTTGACTCAGTGAAAAATCATACACTAGCTCCGATAGATTAGGCGGAATGACGTGATCCTTAACCATACCGGCGTTCAGATATCGTGCGTCTACGCAGACCCTAATAGAATTATCTTTTTTTCGGACTACCACTAAGGGGCTTATGTATTCGGTTTGATACGAGGTAATCACCCCCCAGTCGATCATTTCCTGGATCTGACGGCCAACCTCATCCTTGTAACAAATAGGCATTGGATACGGCTTTATGAAAAATGGACTATAGTCATGAAGGAACATTTCATGCTCATAGCAATTAAGAGTGCCTGGCTGATTAGAAAACACTTCAGAATATTTAAACAAAACATTATATAGCATGACCTTTTGTGCTTCATTAAAACACTCGGCCACTAAAGCTTTTTCTTTAACCACTCCTTCCGAATAAGATTTCGGTTGGGGTTTCTTTAGCACTACCAATTCATCTTCTACTACTTCGTTCACCGATATGTAAACTCCTACATTGGGTTTCCCCACAAAATCAATACTAAATGGCTTGCCGCAATAATCCCCATCTAAGGTATTACTAGCAAAATTTATTGGTAATCTATTATCGCGAAGCCAATCGCACCCAAGTATTACTGGAGGAGCTAACCACGTAATTACCAAAAAGAAGTATTCAAGGAATACCTGCTCATTCACTTTGTTGATTTATCTCCCAGCGCTCCCATTAGAGTAATACATTTTGCCGGAATTCAAGGATTTTCAGAACTGGTTTGCAATAACGTCGATAAAAACGTCATCAGACTTACGCCCGTTATCTGACTTCCAAAGTCGATTAACACGCGGACTTTGTGCCCTTCAATATCTGTATCAACGGTAGGCAGCTCTACCACCGACGTAATTTTAGATTTGTCTTTCTCTAAAATTTCAGAAAAATCCCTGTTAAAAATCGTTGTTACCTCTCGATTAGCATTAGTTGGTTGACTATTACGGGAATCATTAACAACTCTACCGTTATTGTTACCTAAACTCTGTTCGGTATACGGACGTTCGCTACCCCTCTGTTCCTCTCTACTAAGTTGATTACGGGCTCTATTATCCCCATCATTTACTTGCGCCGGGCAATCGCGATTTCTCCACGATTGCTGATTCGACCTTTCATTATGCGAACTTTCATCTTCGATTGCATCTACCCTCCTGAAATGAAATTCAATATCCTCCACCGATCGGTATCCAGAATTTATCAGTCCCCGCCTAATCTCAGGTGAGAAATGGTTTATACACATGGAGGTTAATTCGCCTTCGTCAATAACTTGCGATAAATACCTAGCCTCTTTAATCGTTTTTAGAAAAGAGTCCGCTCTGGACCCACTCTTATGCTCCTGAAGTTTAATATTAGAAAACACTTCCTTTTGTTTCTCTACGCGCCAATATCTACTCACAAACTGTTCAATAAATTGATCTAATGAACCAAAACATTTAATTTTTGCCCAATCCAGAACAGAACCTTTTAAACATCCCGTAGCATAATATACCTTTTTCTCGTCAGGAACTCCTGCCTCGTCTAATAAAGTAGTTGATTTTTTAATGAATGGCATCGTGTTCGTTTGACTATTAATTGAAAATTGCAAATTAGTACTGCTACACGGTTCGCCGCTAAATTGTCCCTGGGATGAAACAGTTTCATTTTTAACATATTCTTTCTGGTCACCCTGTACATATATACTAGTATCCATTTTAGTTTCTTCAACATGGCTAAATGGGTCACCCTCTTGTAACAAAATTTGCTTTAATAAATCACAAATGCTATCCTAAATAATCCTAGTATATTCACTTAATGTGCTACTCATAACATTACTAAAATTTTACAAGTAACCTTTCAAGAGCTTTACTCAGCTGGTCTATTGCCCTATCATCCCGACGGGTGTCAAAGCCCTCCTCAGAATCACTCAACTGAGTTTTTTTACTCTTACTACGTTTCGCTATCGTTTTATTCTACAGCGCTACACAATATTTTAAAACATAGATATTCCCTACACTTAACTAATTTTAATAATAAAAGATAACGAGTAATAACATTAGCAGAATAGTTCTCTGTAGTATGCAATAACACCTACAATTTAAAATAACGGCCATTTAATAATCCGACCACTAGCTGCAAACTCGTTTCTGCAGGTAACAAAATTTGTTATCGTTGAAGTCGCAGTGAACGTATAACTTTCAATGCCGGCTGTCCGGATGTTCTGATGTTTCTTGTTAAACGCCAAGCACGTATTTGTTTCACATGACCTTTATTCCTCAACCGCAATACTTCTCTATTCGTCTTAATTGAAAGTTTATTTTTGTAACACAATTAAACGCTTTGCATATGCATATAATTTGCATAGGTTGATGCGCCAAATGAGAATTTAGACTGTTATCAACAGGATGAATAATTAATCACGGGGTTCCTGTAAGTTACATGCAGAATACAAACGAGTAACATGCGTTTTTATTTGTTTAATTCAGTGGTCAAAACAATATACATACAAATATGAAGAAGTAGTGAGATTAGAATAACCATCACTACAAACAAATCCTTAAATTAGAACAATCTCACCGAATTCAGCTACAATAATTGTATCACGCACTGTGATCTTCACTTCGAGAGCACGTGCTTCTACTACTGCAGCACTCATGCGTCTCCTCTTAGTACCGGCGCTCACTGCACTTCCCTACTACCTTAACCACAACGTAACATATATGTATATTTATAAGAGTTGGGCCTGTCAGAATGTACAGTTGTATCAAAAATTTTAGAACGTTCTTACTAAATGTCAGATGTTGAACAAACAAAGAATCGGCGATGCACATGGAGACTCGACCAAATAATTAACCATTTTAAGATTTCAAAAATTCGCAAATCCCATTTCAGCTCTGCTTATAGTGAACTATTAAGCCTTGTTGACTACATCCAACGCCAAAATATGACTAGTCAAATTGTTCTAAATGTTTCAACTTCTTATCAGATTTACATTTTCTTGAAATTACGACAGCCTTCATAAATTAAATTATTCTCCTCAGCTTAAAATTACATACTTCCATTATGTTTCTCATAAGTTGCATGAAAGTTGTACTAAGTTGCACTACAAGAAAGGGATTAATCATATCTTATAAAATTATACCTTACTAATTGATATAACGATGATGTCCATACGATGTGTTAAACGATAACTGATTTATTTTTGTGGCGAGACCAGGCCTACATACACGGTCATGATTGTCAAGATAATCAACGACCATCACCCCATCGTACCTAGAATAAACGTATTCACCATTTGAAACATTCAACACATGCAGTGTTTGAACGAGAGCGATAACAAACCTATATAGATATCACAGACAATCAGAAAATAACAAAACGATAAACTAAATTCATAGTGGATGTATTAATTAAACAAAACAATTAGGTTACGGTTTCGACAACGCGTTATTTTGAGGAATAGTAGGAATAGGCCCTCTATTCTCTCTTATAGGAGGCTTAAAACACAAATCTTAGCGCCATCATGTATATCGGACCAGTACTTATACTAAAATTTATCATTCCTCTTACAGATTCCTACTATTCCTCAAAGTGATGCGTTGTCGAAACCGTAACCTAATTGTTTTGTTCAATTAATCTATTCACTATGAATTTAATTTATCGTTTTGTTATTTTCTGATTGTCTGTGGTGTCTATGTAGGTTTGTTATCGCTCTCGTTCAAACACTGCATGTGTTAAATGTTTTAAATGTGAATAAACTGTTTTGTGAACATTGTAGTACTTTGCGTTAATTAAAGTTTATTTCATCAGGATTCCTATAATACCTACTCTCTTTAACGTAATTCATTGGTACTCAAGACGTTATAAATACGTAAGAAAATTTGTTTATTTTGATTAATCCAGTCCGCAGTAATTATTGTATATTTATTTGATGTGGATTTACCAGTGTTAACATTAACATTATTATCATGTTATTTCTTTAGTCCATTTCGAATGGACCTGCACCTTGCCGAAGTTCTAAATCACTAGAACAGGTGAAATGGCTTGCGTGTTCTAATGAGCTAAAGAGCCAAACTACAGGTCCAACCAAAGTAGTAGGGTCGTTAGTGAGGAACCAGACTAAGACAGGTCCCCGAAAGAGGGCAGCGGTTCTTTCGGTACTTAGACTGGCAGAGACCATAGGGGTCGGTATGGCAGTCTAAGACACACTACCGCGATGTGGAAGGCAACGGGAAACCACCACATTATCTCCCAAGTTACAAACATGATGGCATTCTCTGGGGTAAAAGATTCCGGAGTTAAAATAGTCCCCCATTCGGATCTCCGGGAGGGGACTACTTCGGAGGATGCGATCGGAAAGTTAAAAATAAGAGTCGGGAACATTCTGCGAGTCGGAGCGTGGAATGTTAGAAGTATGAAGCAAGTAGGTAAGCTAGAGAACCTAAAAATCGAAATGAATAGGTTATCACTAGACATAGTAGGGATCAGCGAAGTTCGGTGGCCAGAAGCGGGGGATTTTTGGAGTGGAGACTTCAGGGTAATTCATACAGGAGCAGAGGAAGGAAATTTGGGCGTGGGGATAGTTATGCGGAAAAAGATAGGATACTGTGTAGAAAATTACTTACAAAAGAACGAAAGAGTGCTCATGGTTAGATTAGAATCTAAACCGGTAAACACAGTAATAATACAAGTATACATGCCCACCTCTAGCTACAGTGACGAAGAAGTAGAAGCCATCTACAAAGATATCGAAGACATATTAAGATACGTAAAAGGACATGAAAATTTAATAATTACGGGGGATTTTAATGCCGTGGTAGGTGAGGGGAGGGAAGGAGCGGCAGTAGGTTTATTTGGGTTAGGCACGAGAAACGACAGGGGAAATAGGCTGGTAGAATTTTGCGACAAGAACAATTTAATTATCACAAACACATTATTTCAACATCATGCTAGAAGACGATATACGTGGAAGATGCCAGGAGATATAGGAAGATATCAAATGGATTACATTCTTGTTAGACAACGGTTTAGGAATCAAGTAAAAGACTGTAGAAGCTACCCAGAAGCAGATATAGATACTGACCACAACATCGTAATTATGAAGGCCGCACTTAAATGTAAAAATCTGAAAAAAGGAACGGAAAAGACACTTGGACTTAGAGAAACTAAAAGATAAAGATATTCAAGTAAGATTCGAAAAAAAGTCAAATGAATTGCTGAATGATATCGGGAAAATATCTGAAACTAAGGAAGTAGAAACAGAATGGAATAACATTAAATCCAGCCTAGACATGGCGGCCAGAGATATTCTGGGGTATACACAAAAAGAAAATAAGAAACCATAGATAACAAAGAATATCTTGAATTTAATAGATGAAAGACGAAAATACAAAAATAAATCAGACGAAACAGGAAAACAGGGATACAAAGCAATAAAATGGGAAATTATTCGAAAATGCAGGAAAGCTAAAGAACAATGGATTGATGAAAAGTGCAAAGAGGTACAAACTAAGATGGAAATAGGAAAGACAGACGAAGCATACAAATTAATTAGAATGAATTTTAGGGATATAAAACCGTATAGCAAAAATATAAGGGACGCACAAGGAAACGTCATTATAGAAAACATAGAGAAAGTGAGTAGATGGCAAGAATATATAGGGAATTTATATGCAGGAAAGGAACTAACTGCATTAGAACAGGAATCAGACATTGAAAATGATGACTTGGGATATCCTATACTTCGAGACGAGTTTGAATCAGCATTAAAGAGTCTGAAAAATGGTAAGGCGCCGGGTACAGATAAGGTGCAAGCAGAAACTCTAAAAGCCGCTGGACAAGCAGTAACAGAACGTCTCTTCCAACTTGTAAGCTATATGTATGAGACAGGCGAGATACCCAAAGATTTCAAACGTAGCATCATAGTAACTATACCAAAAAAGAAAGGCGCGGATAAATGTGAAAATTTTCGAACAATAAGTTTGACAGCACACATGTCAAAAATATTAACTAGAATTGTGCAGACGAATGGAAAAACGAGCTGAAGAAATACTAGGAGAAGACCAATTTGGGTTTAGGCGAAACAGGGGAACACGGGAGGCTATTTTAGCTCTGAGAGTGATAATGGAGGAAACAATAGAAAAAGGGGAAAGCATGTATATAGGGTTTGTAGATCTGGAAAAAGCATTTGACAATGTAAATTGGAAAAAAATGTTTGAAATACTCAAAAAGATTGGAATGAGTTATAGGGATAGACGAATAGTACATAGCTTATACAAAGAGCAAATAGCAGTAATAGAATTAGAGCAGGAACGTAGAGAAGTAAACATTAGGAAAGGGGTGAGACAGTGATGTGCCCTATCCCCATTGATTTTTAACTTGTACATAGAAGAGGCAATGAATACTGTCAAATGCAGGAAGACATTTGGAATTACTATGCAGGGATAAAAAATTGATATGCTTAGATTTGCAGATGATATAGCGGTATTAGCATCTAGCAAGGAAGAGTTAGAAGCTGCTCTTAATGAAATGGAAACGGTTCTAACAGAGACATACGGTATGAAAATTAACAAAACTAAAACTAAAGTTCTAGTTTGCAAAGGTGGGGAAAATAAATCAAAAACAAGAATACAAGTATTTAACACGAACTTACGAGAGGTTAAGGATTTCTGCTACCTAGGAAGCCAAATAACGCAAGATGGAAAAAGCACAAAAGATATAAAACAAAGATTAGCACAAGGTCGTGCTACATTTAACAAGAAAAAGCAACTACTGTGCTCAAAGACCACAAACATAGAAACAAGGAAAAGATTGCTTAAAACATATGTGTGGAGCACAGCACTGTACGGCTGTGAAGCCTGGACAGTAGGAGAAGCGGACAAGAAAAAGATAGAAGCCTTTAAAATGTGGTGCTACAGACGTATGATGAAGATATGGACAGACAAAGTTAAGAACGAAGAGGTACTAAAAATGGTAGGGGAAGAAAGAAATATGTGGAATACGGTAAAAAATAGGAGAGATAGGATGATAGGCCACATACTACGACATGAGGGAATAGTGCGGAATATATTAGAAGCAGAGATAGGAAAAAAGAGAAGAAGAGGCAGACCTAGATTAGACTACTGCACACAGATAGTAAAAGATGTAGGCTGTAGAGGTTTCAGGGAGATGTGTAGGCTAGCCCAGAATAGAAATCAATGGAGGTACGCATCCAACCAATCCCAAGATGGATAAACTAATGACGAAAAGATAACTGTGCTTAAACATGATGATTATTATAAGTAACTACAAGAATTGGTTGGGCAATATTCTCGAATAATGTTAAGGGTGTGAAAGGATTTACTGAAAACCATTATTTCGGCAAATGTCTAAGTGTTGGGGGATCTTGGTAGCCACAGGTTGCTTAACCTCCTTCACTGAATCTCGGTAAAATAGGGTATAAAATTAGAAAACAATAGAAAGGAAACTAGCTGAATACACATGTTGTGTGAGAATTTCAGGGAACTATGTAGGCTTGCTCAGAATATAAATAAGTGCAGGTACGTGTCCAACCAGTTTTGAGACGGAAAACCTAATGACGAAAAAATAAGCGCAGATAAATCTGATGATTAGTATAAACAACTAGTTGTTGGTTGCGAAATACCTAAATTGGAAAATATATTAAATCGCCAAATGGTTAAGTGTTGGGGGAACTTGGCAGCCACAGGCTGCTGACCTTCCTTCACAACCATTAAAGGTCGGAGAAATAGGGCATATAACGGTAAAACAATAGAAAATGACCGAACTGCATCTAACAAGAAAGAACAGCGCCTATGAGGAAAGACAACAAACATAAAATAAGAAGAAAATTGTTGAAAGCATATGTGTGGAGCACAGCACAGTATGTCTATGAAATACGTGCAGTCTGAAACGCAGACAGAAAAACGGTAGCAGCCTTTTGAAATGCTGTGCTTCAGATGTATGAGGACGATAGCATGGACAGACAAAGATAATAACAAATAAGTTACAGAAATAGTAGGGGAACAAGGATATCTAGGGAAAAGAGAAATAGTAGGGCGAATACGTTCTAAGGCATTTTTGGGGAGTAGTATGTGATATATTACAAGCAGAGACAGGAAAAAAGAGGTAGATGTAGACCTAGATCAGACAGTTATAGATGCAAACTGTGCATATTTCAGGGAAATCTGTAGGTTAGTTCAGAATAGGGAACAATGATGGTACGCGTCTAACCAGTTCTAGGACTGAAGACCTAATGATGATGATTTCTTTAGTTTAGAAAACCAAGACCATGGCCTATAGAAGGAAATGTGCAGTTTTCAACTGTGATGCCACAACCACTTAAAATAGGGGCTCGACTAATGTCACATAAACATCGGTTTACATATGTAATGTTAGCATGGATTATTTAGGATCATTTGCGAACATTTATGCATGTGGACATCCAAGAAAAGTATATTGCTGCGATAATGGGACCAATTTTATGAAATCTGAACAGAGTGGGTGTAAATGTAAATGAAAAAAGAGAGAGGAGGTAACTTTCGTCATATGGTTTATCAATACAACTGAGTTCTGATATGTTAATGCATAAATAGGAAGGTTTTGGATTTAAATAAGTAAGGTTTCCTACCTTAGCTATACCTTAGTGTTTTATCACCACCAGATGGCGGGCCAAAGTGCATAAAAACTGTATTATAAATTTCTTTAGTACTGATCCAGCCCGAACAGATGTCGCTGTTAATTAAGTTTTGATTCCATGTATGGAAGATTGTCATCTTATTTATTTATTGGTTTGTGGTATTCACGTCTTGGAATGACAACTGGACGATTAATACGAATACAGGTTATCGATGAGAAAAGCGCGAGAGCCTGTCCTAATCATGTTAATCATGTGTCACCGTAATAACACGCAAATATTGCATACTATTGAAAATTCTAAATAATTTTGTTACGTTTTTTTTTTCGAGGCCCCACGTTGGGCGCCAAAATTTCTGTTACGTTTTTTTCGTGGCAGCCACGCTGGGCGCCAAATTTATGCTACGTAACACAAAGAAAGTCAAAGAAATGACCAGGCTTAATCGGAGAGTAGGGGGGGGGTTGTAGAAAGCAGACTGACATATAATGTATGCGGCGGTAAGGAGTTAGTAACAGTACCTGCAATAAAAGAAATTAGAATAGCAAACCTGCAATAAAAAAGATTAGTCCTGCAAACCTGAAATAAAGAAAAAGCATAGCAGCAATGCATAGTCTAAGTTATTCAGTACTTGGTAGAATGTAAAAAAAAACTGTTTAGATAATCTTAATAATATAATCACGATAAAAGCAATACAAAATTTTTTATCACAAAGTGAGGTAATATTGGGGAGTAGCAGAAACGTTTCCTCACGCACCAATTAAACATAAATCAGACAAAATATTAACAAAAGATAAATAGATAAGACACAAGTGATATGAGTAATTCAGCAGTATTGATATTTTTCTTTCTTTTTTTTTTCTTAATCGCAGGCAAGTCTATTGTAAAAGGTATCAGGACGACGAAGATATGGCAAAACAACGGATAGATATTTAAAGTAATAATAAGTAGGAAATAGTTCAACTTACAAAAAGTCCTTCAGAAACGCTTCCTCGCATTTGAAGTGTGGGATTCACGAGGTCCTGCACTAGCGAAGCACTTCACCCTTTACTGGGAGGGTGTTGATGGAACTTATCACACGTTACCCTAATCACACCTACGTATTTCACTGGTGTTAGCAGCAGACATTATCACGCGTCGGAGCTATGTAGCCTTGATAAATTCTATTTCCTAAGACAATAATTTCGAAATATTCCGCATCACTAGTTCAATTCCAACTGGGACCAGATGTATATTATGTTCATAAACATCCCAACAAGCAGTGAGAAACTTCAAACAATACCTTTGTAAGCCGGCAATCTGCCATATTTCGCAAATAACGAAATTTGCGCAAGTAATGATCCCTTTCAGATTCTTTGTTGTTAGAAAATTCAGAAACTACAGTATCACCCGTATTTGGATAATCCCAAAGTATGAATTACTCAACTAAGAAAAGGACAACGCCACAAAAAAACACAATTAGTAAAGCAACAAGGAGACAATACTTTTAACGCAATTAACACACAGCAACGAAGAACAAACTACAACTACTCTTATTTCCAACAGAAAAGCAACAAAAAAAAACAATTAGTAAAGCTACGCGAGTTAAAGTTCGGGCCTTTGGAGCTGGTTTTTTAAAAACACTTTGAAACTTTAACAATATTTTTATTAGTTAAAATTTGGATAACTTGTACATAATACTAAAATTAATTATTGTACAGGTGAGTAGCTCAAACAGCGAAGTATGGAGTTTGGAGACTGACTGCCGGGCATTGAGCTCCCGGGCCTTTTATAATAACCTGCCCCTCACACGGCTGTGAGAACTTGCAGATCTCATGACTGCATTTCTCTTTAATTGTACACTTTAATACAATGTAACAACTTAATTCTAAGTAATTGCGGTCTGTTGACCGCCTGTGACCTGCCACCTGCAGTATCACTGCCCTCACGGATGCAAAGTTGCATGTCCGTTCACATGAACTGTCGATAACCTCTCTGGGTTATCCTTGTGTTACAATGTTGCATTGAACTTATACTTTTACTTAATAATTTCTAATAATTCCTATTAGATTCAATATATCAATTTATATATGTAATTGGGGGATACATAACTCCTCCACCGTAAATGAAAAATTAAGGTTTTTCTTAATTTTTAAATACATAAAATTCATTATTTAAATTCATTTAAAATTCATTGTTTCTAATGGTATGCTTATTGTTTCCTTTTTTCTCTTTGTTTCCTTAAATCTAGAACTGTTTCCTTCATTCTTATATCTAAGGTACATTTTGTATAATACATACATGATTACAAAATTACTAAAATGATCAATACAATTGTCCAAACACTTATATTATTATAATGTAACTTTGGCGTTTTGAGTTCACTTAATTGTTCTTTATAACTTTCCACTAATTTCACGGCGTGGTTGAGGTCGTCTAAGTCTAGATGCTCTAGCTTCATAGGTTTCTTTATTATTTCTTCGTCTTCTTGTTGTATTTTGAACTGTAGTTTCGGTAGGTTTGCAAGTTTCTTTGTTGCTATGGGATCTTGATAAACTCTGATTACTTCATCTTTCAATTTCACATAACAATCTTCTTTGAGGGTAATTAGTTTGCTTCCGATTAATGCTTGGTTATTTTCATCTTGGTTGCAGTGGATGGTTGCTATTACTTCTGTTGGGAAGATTGCTATCCATTTGTTATCTGTAACCTTTTGAATTTTCATATTAGTTATTTGCACTTGTTTGGTTTCACAGTTTTCGTAGTGTTTTGAGAATTTTAATAGTTGTACTTCACAAGGGCTGTCTTCCTTAATGGTTGTTGTCGTCATCGATTGACATAAATATTGGTTTGGTGTTACTTCAGTACATTTTTTGTTTGTATAACCATATCTCAGTTCATTTAGGGATAGGAATTTGGTTTTGGGTATGATTACTTGATATGTGCTAGTAACCTTTGTTGGAAAAGCAATTAAATGATAATAATGATAATTGTTACTTTCTACTATCTAGATTTCTAAAAAATATTATTTCGTTATTCTTAATGTTGCTAAAATTTGTTGCGTTAAAGTAAGGTTGGATATTATTTGAGTAAATATTGTATTTTGTATACTGCTTAATTTATTTGGTAGTATACCGGGGTTGTTTTTATAATTTCTATTGTTACTTGGTTGTCCGTTCTACCTGGGTGGAGGTTGACGGTAAGGGTGATGACTGTCCATCTGAAATTACAGGGTGTCTTAGGTTTTTCAAATGAATGTATTTAGTTATTTTACCGTTGTCTACTACTGCTATGTTTTTATCTGATATTTTCTTAATTTTAAATGGTCCTAAATTTCTGGGTGCTGTTTTATGTCGCTTGCTTTGAAAGTTTTTCTCATATACGGTTTGTCCTATTAAAAATTTATTTGAGTCGGTATTTTTGTTTCGGGTTGTGGTGATACGTTCCTTATCGTTTTCTAATTTATCTTTTACCTTGTCGTAAGTTATTTTTAGTTTTTGTTTGTGATCTTTCGCATATTGTTGATATACTTCTTTATTGTAGTGTATGTCATAGGGATTTCGTGAATCTGAATGTCCTAATGTTAATTCTAAGGGTGTGAAATTTGTTGATGAGTGAATTGTGTTATTATAGGCGATTAGTGCGTATGACATTAAATTGGTTATATGTTCCTTTTTATAATTTATTCTTAATAATCGAATTTGTTCTAACAGGGTTAAATGTAATCGTTCAATTAGTCCGTTTGATTCAGGGTGGTTTTCCGTTATGAAATGAATTTTTATTTTGTGGAGTTCTAAAGTGTTTTGTATTGTCTCGTTTTTAAATTCGCTACCATTGTCTAAAGTTATTGATTCGGGTGTTCCGTAAAATGTGAAGTATTGTAAAAATCCTTGGGTCACGTCAATGCTATTTTTGGATGTGATTGGTATTGCTTGTCTTATTTTTGTGAATGCGTCTATAATTGTTAGATAGTTTTGCGCTTCTACTACTAGAGTATCGGCATGAAGTTTTTGAAATGGTTTGTCGGGTGTTTTGGTTAACATTAAGGGTATCTTTGGGGGTTTCCTATCGTATTTTGCTCTGTCACATAGTTCGCATTGGTTAATAAAATCTGTGGTCAAGTCCTTCATGTCTTTAAAATAATAACGTCTTACAAGTTGTTTTATTGTTTCGTTAATTCCACGATGGTTGGTTTTTCCTTCGTGTTGATTTCTAATTACATCGTTTATTTCGTCAGGGTCGTCTAGTGTTATTAGTTTTCTAGTACATCTGATGAGTTCAGGTCCAGAGTTATTGAATAGTTTAATGTATAATTCTGAAAATCTTTGGTATAAATGTTCGGTATTGAAATAAAAATAAAATCGTTTTTTCTCGGGGGTGTATTCTTTTAAAATTTTAATTATTTGTTCCTCATTATCATCTTTAGTTATTTGAATTTGGTATATCTTTTTGTTATCTACTTTTGTATATTTTACTGGGTTGGGGTTATTTAAAACTTCGGTTATTATAAATTGGTTGGGTTTCATATCGATTGCTTCATTTAAAATTTTAATCGCGTTTTTTGGTTCTTCGTTTTGTGTCGAATGTATTGTGTCGCTCTCGTCTGGATCTTCCCTTATTTCTGCTTCGTCTACGTTTCCTATAATGGATTCCGTTTCTAATGCATTGAGTTGGATTCGGCTTAAAGCATCTGCGTTGTTGTTATAAATTCCCTTTTTATATATAATTTCGTAATCATACTCTTCGAGTCTGATTCTCCATCTTTGTAATTTTGAATTTGGTTCTTTCAGTTTGCATAACCATACTAGTGGTCTATGGTCAGTATATATGTAAAATTTTCTTCCGTATAGGTAAGGTCTAAAATATTTTATTGCCCAAATTATGGCTAATAATTCTTTTCTATAGTGCTATATTTTGTTCGGTTTCATTTAGGGTTCTGGATGCGTAGCTGATAGGTTTATCGCTACCTACTTTTCCTTGGCTCAATACTGCGCCTAATGCTACATTCGATGCGTCTGTCGTCAGTATAAATGGTTTTGTAAAGTCTGGGTATTCTAATACAGGGTGATTCGTTAATATGTTTTTAATTTTGTCTACGGCTTTAATGAATTCCGGGTGTGTTCAATTTTGTTTCCCTTTTTTAAACAATTTGTCAGGGGTTTGGTTATCTGAGCGTAACCTTTAATGAATTTGCGGTAGTAACCACTAAGTCCTAGAAATCCTTTAATTTCTTTGTTTGTTTTTGGCAATGGGTAATTTAGAACTGCATTTGTTTTGTCTGGATTTGGCATTACTCCTTGGGGTGTTATTACATGTCCTAAAATGATACTTCTTTTGTAAAATTCACTTTTGTCTAATTGTACTTTAAAATGTGCTTGTCTAAGTCTTTCGAATACTTCTTTCAATCTTTCTATGTGTTCTACCAATGAGGTGGAATAAACTATGATGTCGTCAAGGTATACAAGGCATTTTTCATTGTGTATTCCTCGTAATATATTGTCCATGACTCTCTGGAAAGTAGCGGGTGCGTTCTTTAGTCCAAATGGCATTCGTTTGTATTCGTAATGTCCTCTAGGTGTGCTGAAGGCTGTTTTTGATATGTCTTTTTCTTCCATCTCTACCTGATGGTATCCTGATGCTAGGTCTAATGTTGTAAAATATTGGCATTTGCCTAATTTGTCTAAAATTTCGGTTATATTTGGTAGTGGATATTTGTCATCTACCGTTTTTTCATTTAACTTTCTATAATCTATTACCATTCTGTACTTTCTCTTTCCGGTTGCGTCTAATTTCTTAGGTACTATTAACACGGGGCTGCTCCATGGTGAATTGGAGTGCTGGATTATGTCTTGGTCTAATAAATCTGCTACTTGTCTGTCAGCTTCTTCTTGGCTTGCATGAGGTAGTCTATATGCTTTTGTAAAGATTGGTTTATTGTCTGTTAACTCGATATTATGTTTTACTGTGTTGGTGAATGTTAATGGTATTCCTTCACAATGGAATATGTCTCGGTATTCAAAACATAAGTTTTTAATTGCTCTTTCTTCTTCTTGATTGATATCGGTATTAAAGCGGATGTTAGTTAAATTTTCTCTTAACATTTCGTCATGTTCCATTGGGTTGTAATCGTTTTCTAAATTTTCGTCTATTTCCATTTCGTTAAAATTTAGTTCTTCTACGTTAATTGGGTCTGTCAGTGATAATTCTACGGGGTAGTCGTTTGAATTTAATATTGTTGTGGTTGCAAAGTTATCTTTTATTTGTACTAAGGCAGTTGGGGTTTCTACTCCTTGTTGAAATGTCATATGATTTATTATTCCTAAATTTTGTTAGATTTTACTGGGATTTTATTTTCTTTCCGTTCGGGGTTCTATAGTGTATTTTTGTTCAATTTGTGTGTTTTGAAATTTAATTGGGATTTTTCCGTATTTTGTCCTTAATAAGCGATTTTTAATGTCAATGTTGGCTCCTAATTTTCTTAGAAGGTCCATTCCGATTAATCCGTCATATTTGTCGTTAAATTCGAATACACAAAATTTATGTTTCATTTTAACATTAAATGTTCTCGGTAAGGGTATATTTGCTACGAATTGGTGTAGTGTTGTTTGATGAGCTGTTTTGATTGTGAATGGTTCTCTTTCTACATAATCTAAATAATGTTTTTGTACGGTTCTGGGGCTAATTAGTGTTTTTGATGATCCGGTGTCAATTAATAGTTTGAATTTGGCGTGGGGTATTTCTATGTATGGTAATACTAAGTGATTTATGTTATTTAAGTTTATTAAGTTTGGTCGGTTATGAATTGGTCCATTTGAAAATTTGAGTTCGAGTTTTCTTCATCATACTCCTCGTAAGTTTCGTATTGTTCGTCACGTTCGTAAGTTTCTGCATGGTTTGTTTCATTGTTCGTAGGTGTCTCAATGTCATTATTCTGGTCAGTGTCAAATTTTTCTATTTCTTGATGAAATAATTCTTCCGATGTAAAATTACGTTTCTGATGAGGGTTTGGTCGGATATGTGTTATTTTTGTGTTTTGTCTGGTGTTACCAGATGAGGTATCCATTGGTGTTGGTTTGTAATAATTGTTAGGGTTGTTATGAGTATTAGTCATTGGTGTATTTCTATTAGGGTTTGCATTGAATGCTGGTCTTTGTTGGTTTAGGTTTTGATTGAATCTCGGTTGGAATGCGGGTTTCGTAAAAGTTGGGTTGAATGTTGGTCTTGAAAAATGTTTATATTGATTATTAAAATTGGTATTGTTAAAACTTGGGTTGTTACTTCGCGGTTGATTTGTTTGTGGGTTAAAGGGTGTGAATTTTGTTGAGGGATTGTTTGTCTTGTAGCTTGTATAGTTTTGTTGGTGAATAGCTTTTATTCGCGTTGGGGTTGTATAGTCTGTTGCGGTAATACATTACATTTTCTTCTTCTATTACTAGGCTCATAGCTTCTTCTAGATTTTGGGGTCGTTGGAATCTGATTTTATCCGATAGTCGTTCTGGTAAAGCGTTTATATATGTGTCTAGTGCCATTTCGTCATACATTTTGTTTTAAATGTCTAACGTTTTGATCGGGTTCTTCGATTTTTAATTTTGTTAAAATTAAACTTCTCACGTCTTGGCATTTCATTCCGAATTGGTAGGGGATTGATTGTGTTCCATTCTAAGGTTTATTAGGTCTCGTACCAGGCATTTTATATTACGTTGGTCCCCGAAATATGCAATTAGTAGCTGTTTAAACTGGTCCCATTCCGATAAGTCGTCCCTACTGGCGATTAAGGTTAGTGCCCTTCCGGCTAGTTTACTTATTACTAAGCGTATAAGCAATGAATTTCTTGCGTCATCTCCGGGTTTGTAAAAGGTTTTTAGGAACATTTCGGCTGCTCCAATGAAATTTGAGAGATGGGCTTCCGTGCCATCAAATGTCTGAATTGTCTCCAAATAGAGACGTAAGTCTGTGTTACTCATGTTGGTTAAGGGTTGTTTTCGATTTTTGGAAAATTTAAAAATTTTTTTTTTTTTTTTGAATTAAGCTTTATTTCGCTATTTGTATTGTTACTTTTGCTTCGGATTTACTAATTTTCCGTTTGGGTTGTGAAATTTCAAATTTTGTAGAAATTGGGGTTGGTTCTGTTATTTGTAGCGTTTATTATGCTTTGGATGTATTAATTTTTCTTTTGGATTAAGTAATTTTGAATTATGACGTTATTTTTGCTTTGGTTTTTAAATTTTCCTTTTAGATTGAATAACTTAGAATTTTGTAAAATTGATGTTGATTTAGCTATTTGAAACGTTAACTTTGGTTTTGGTGTGTTAATTTTCAATTAGATTAGGTAAATAAAATTTTGGTAAAGGTTGAGGTTTATTTTGTTATTTTTCGGCGTTATTTTTGATTTGAATTTGTTAATTTTCAGTTTGGATTGGGTGGATAAAATTTTGGTAAAAATTTGAGATTAATTTCGTACTTGTAGTATTGGATTTATTAATTTTAAGTTTATATTGCGTCGAGTTATTTTTAAAATCGTAGTCGTTGTTTATTTATATTTAATTACACAATGCGGTGATGTATTCACGAGATTTGTATTCAATAATGTTGAATTTATTTACCGTAGTCTTGGATTAATTGTTTTTATGCAGCTTTTAGTTCGTCTTGAGTTTTTGCTTCTTAAGGAATCTTAAATGGATGGGTTTATTCTCGTTTAGCTTTGTTTTGGTTAAATTCTGTTAATTAATACTCTTTCCGTGGGTTTTACTGAGTTGCGTAAACGTACAGTTCGTCTGTCTTGTGTTCTACTTATAACTTAAGGTTGATTACTCCTGTACTTCATGGTTGAAATTGAATACTTTGTTGAGGTAATTGCACTTACAGGTGTTAGTTTATGGAATTAGATAATTGACTTTCCGTACTCGCTAATGTAAAGTGTTATGTCTGTTTTATTTTTAGATCTCTTGGTATTATAATGCTTTTTGGTAATTGAACTCTTCGTTATGTGCGTTTTCAGGTTTACAATTATGAGCGTTTTGCGTTATTCTATTTTCGTATTGAAATAATGCACTTTATAATGCTGGTTACTTAGTTGAAAAACGTTTAGATTTTATTGCAATTGTACACGCTTTTATAGATTGTAGGTATTACTGTAGAAACTGCGTCGATTTTATTATCCCGTGTATGATGCAAATTGAAATTATACTGAAAGTTGAAAGTTATTTCTTTAGTACTGTGCAAGGATTCTGAAAGCGATTTTAATAATGATATTGCGTTGTTAAGCTGAAAGTTGAAAGTTATTGCACTTCTCTGATGTTCTAAGTGTATAAAAGATGCGAGCTTTGTTTTCTTAGGTGGTTTTAAGTTACCGTATTTTTAGTTAATGCAGAATGTTCTTGTGATTTATTCAGTATTATAGAGGTCAATGGTTTAATTAAACGTTCTGTACTGCTTGTTCGAATTAGCTTTGAAATTAATTTCGCGTTAGTTTACCGGTTTATAGCCTGGTTTGAATCGCGGTAATTGATGTTTCTTATTTTGGTGTTTGTGAATGTGCGCCTGTTTATTTTTGGATTATTTTGAGTTTGTTCTATTAATTATGGTAAGGATCTCTTAATATTAATTCTCATTTACTTTTAAAAAGAAAATCTCTTTTTAAATTCAATTCTTATTTGCTTTTTTAAAGAAAAAAATATCTCTTTGTAAATAATCAAGTCTCATTTGCTTTTTAACATTCAAGTTTCATAAAATGTTATACAGTCTCGTTTTGAAAATAATTCACTTTGAACTATTTTCAAAAATATTCATAATATAAAATACATAAAACGATAGTAATCAATAGTTATAATACTAGCATATATCAATTATAATTTGGTTAAAAGAAAATTTTTATGGAAATGAACTTACATTAGTTTCATCTGTTTCTTTGGTGGGTTCGATCGATTCTGTATCTTGTCCACCTTGGTTTGTTTTGTTGGCCTTAGACTATTCTTGTTCCTTGTCCAACTTGGTTTGTTGCTGGATTTAGACGATGCTTGTTCTTCCTCCAACTTGGTTTGGGTTCTGCCAAAATTTCGAATAAAATTCTTGGTCACCAATCTTCCGATTTTTGGATTTTCAGTGCCCTTTTGACATCCGTTACGACTGCGCCAGTTAAAGTTCGGGCCTTTGGAGCTGGTTTTTTAAAAACACTTTGAAACTTTAACAACATTTTTAATAGTTAAAATTTGGATAACTTGTACATAATACTAAAATTAATTATTGTACAGGTGAGTAGCTCAAACAACGAAGTATGGAGTTTGGAGACTGACTGCCGGGCATTGAGCTCCCGGGCCTTTTATAATAACCTGCCCCTCACACGGCTGTGAGAACTTGCAGATCTCATGTCTGCATTTCTCTTTAATTGTACACTTTAATACAATGTAACAACTTAATTCTAAGTAATTGCGGTCTGTTGACCGCCTGTGACCTGCCACCTGCAGTATCACTGCCCTCACGGATGCAAAGTTGCATGTCCGTTCACATGAACTGTCGATAACCTCTCTGGGTTATCCTTGTGTTACAATGTTGCATTGAACTTATACTTTTACTTAATAATTCCTATTAGATTCAATATATCGATATATATATATGTAATTGGGGGATACATAACTCGCGTATCAATAAAACCGTCAGTCAATGGCCTTAAAACACACGTGGGTCGACCAAACACGTTCGCCTATAAAACATACTATTTCAATCGCCATCAGAACTACCCTGCTTTCAAAGCAAAAAGGAAACAGCATTTCTAACGTAATTAATATCTAGGAACGAAGAACAAACTCAAACTCCAAACTCTTCATCTGTTTATCTAAACTCGTTGTTATTACAACCTCTTATCGATAACTAGAAAATCAATAATATCCACTCATTATAATACGACGCATTCACCTAAGGATGTGTTTCAATCTCGATCACCTAACCACACTATCGAATCGTGGAGAGTGAAAGTCGATAATCGCGTAATATAATATAAAGGGATTATTCGCAAACGAGTTAATAAATATATAAAACATAGAGATAGTAGTTGCAGAAATGTATTTACGAATTGAGTATTGTAAAAAGGTTAAGCTACGAAAATGCACGTTACAAATTGTTAGATTAGAATGTGTCGTTGTTTGTGTATTATTTAATAGATTTAAATAAACTCAAACAGAAAACCAAACTAAACAAATTTAGGTACTAATACTTGTAAAAAAAATATTGTTACACCATTTACAGCTCATGGCGCGCATACGGGGTGAAATATTTTAGCGTAAACGGATAATTTGCTACCAATAGTTAGCGTTGTCTTACAACCTCGGGGCCAATTATAAGTGTTTTAATCAATCCCAATATCGAAATAATCATGGCATTGGGAATTCGCATTTGGATTAAAAGTGGAAACTTTTCCGGTTCTTTGGGATTCCTAAATATATTAATAAGATAAACGGTACTATCAGACGTATAAAATTTATCGAGTTTCCGGTATTTTTAATTTTACAAAATGTAAGCTCCAATCTAAACAGTGCAGTTATAAAGTTGAATTTATGACTCGTAGAAACCCATCAAACTCAATTTAATCAAACGCATATATGAAAGCTATGTAACGCAGCGCTACAAATACTGTCATTTGTGTGATTATACTGCATCATAAAGATATAAAAATACACAGTTATATATGAAGATTTGGCAAAAACTTTAATCAATGAAGGTTACCGCATAATAATTAATAATTTTTATAATCAATAGAACCAAAATTCGACTTGTAAATGAAAAGAAGTGGAAGCCAAAAATTTGACATTTTTGAAACTATCAAAACGGACAAATCCCACAAATTACAATGTGAGGATAACATCTGTAAGATTTATAAGAGGAAATTTAAAAATGTAAAAGGTGTTAAAATTTATGAAATAACAACCCACAAGATTGAAATTAATATAAGAAAAAATGATACTATTTTTGAAAATAAACCAGCTAACAACAGTGAATTTAACGATCAACCGACCGTTATTAAGGAATATTGAATTTGAATAATCTTTTAGCATCCTTAAAAGGTTCTGTTTGTATTTCAACTGTTGAATATTCACTTCACCGCTCAAAATTTGGTAACTTGTTTACTCGGATTCACCCTGAAGTTTAAGATCACCCTTATATGGTCGTATTCATTAGCGCCTGCCCGTAAGGGGCAAAAGGGTTTTGGCGAGGAGGAAATTCTTGAGATGCTAGTGGGATATTTTGATGGCAATGTAAGAGGGGGAATAGTTAGTTTAGGTTTGAAAACCATAAATGAAGTAAAGGTTTATTTGAGGAAAATTGACAACACGTCAGAAGTCGATAATGAACCATTTGGTCGATGAAATAGACGAGCGATTCCGAGAAGTAATTTTAATAGGGCAATTAGAATCGATGAGAAAGATATTAATCATAATAAAAGGAGACTACATAGTGCAGGGAATAATTACAATCGTTGGCAAAGAAGGAATGAGGAAAGAGGGGAAAATGAGGATAATGATGAGGCACGGAGTAATAGAGAAGATATGGAATCGGAACCCCGAGTAGTAGCTATGATGGCTAACCAGTGCATTTTGTTTAACGATAGTTGGTGGTTAAATTTAAAAATATTATTAGGTTAAAATATTGAGAAATATGTAGGTGTCAAGTATTTTAGAAAGGACAATGATATAGCACAAGGTTGGAATTAAACTGTTCTTTTTTTGTTTTTATGAACAATATTTCCAATAACTTGGAATTCACTAATGTTTTATAATTAAATAGATTAGCAGAAAAATTTGGAGAGGCGAATAGTTTTACTGATGGCCTAGATTTCACTTCGTTCTAAGATTTTTTTAGGATTTATTCTATCAATATTTGGCCAAATTTGCGGGTGAGGACTTATTGTAAGAAATTATATTTATACGTATTTTGAAATTATTTTTATATTAATGGAAGGAGCATTTTATTTTGAGAACTATTTTCAATTATGTGCAACTTTAGTATAAGAGAGTTTTATAAGGAATACCAGTTCTCCAGATAGAAATGATATCAAAAGAATTGTAGTGACAGAGTGTTTAAAACCGCATTTAAACTTATCTAAATTCAGTGTAATGGAACATACCTGTATGCTAGGTTTGCGAAACTCATAAATTAAGTTAAATTGACTTTTACATACTGCACTTGCTCTGAAATTTAAAGTAAATAACGAGTCCATGTAAATCACTTAAAATAAATTGATTTATAATTTACCGTTAAAATATCTTCTTTTAATTTATAAGCGTTGACTTTCTTTAGAACGTAAATATCGATCCGTGCTTCAAAATCGTTTTAAAAGGTAAAAACTTTTATGCAAATTGATCAATTTCACATATAACAAATCATTCAAAACCTGATGTACCTACTTTAATTAAGAAAACTTTATTTTGCAATAGTTTTAATTATTTTTAATTATCTACTTTTTATTTTGAGACTTTTAAGTAATTATTGCCACTAAACATTATACATTTCGTGTAGGCAATTAGCTACGTACCTTTATAATTACGTCAAACAAACTACTCACGGCAGAGTTTCAATCAACGCTTTAACGTCGCCGATTTGTGTAACACTCATCCCAAAGATAATCAGATATTGGATTTTATAACCGAACTTCCGCTGACGTAATTTATTCTTGTCAGATCTATCTGTTTCCTAAACCTTTGGTCCGTTTTGCTATGTATTAGATCTACATTTGAATTTGTTCTTGAATGTAAGTGTGTCATTGTTAGAAAAAGAAATAGGAATGACATCTAGTAGCACAGTAATTTGAAATACAAAAAAAAGAGTGACCTGTGGAAAAAGTGTCATAATAATTTGAAGTTACAAAAATGCACTTATAGTCAAAACCTATGCAAATTTTGATTAATATTAATAAGTTGTTTTCTGTTGTGAGTTACTGTAATTTATTGTTGTACTGGATATGCGAAATTTGAAACCGAACTAAACAATTCTTCCCTACTATTGAGAAATCAATAAAATAGTAAATCAGTAGTAGAGTTTTATTGTTGGCTTTGCTTGTGCGTTCTCAAAACTGTTTACCAATAAAAAACTATTTAGAAAAATTATTTTTACAACTTTCAAATACGGTATAAGCTGCAGTACAATTAATAATGTGTCAGCGTAGCAACAAGAGATCATGCCCAATTTGCAACGGACAAGACAACGAGGAAATGGTGCAGTGTGATGGCGTTTGTAAAAAGTTGCATCATTCAAAATGTGTAGGGCTGTCTGAAGAACAAGCTCAGGCCGAAGATTTGGTGTGTAATTTATGCGCACCTGATCCCAAACTTTCTACAAACACAGTAGCTACTGGTGGCTCGGGAAAAGACAATTCGCCGAAATTTGTTGTTTCTAGTACTTCTCGTGGCAGTCACAAAAATGGTTTATTCAAGTAACTTACCGAAAAGAGGGCAATTATTCGGAAACAACAATAAGCCATTCGGAAAGAACAAGAAGCATTAGAAGAAGAAAAGCGCGTTATAAATGCAACTATTAGCGATACCAATAGGAACACGTGGTTATCTACACTTCAGTGTTTCTTATCGCCTTTCTTGATAAACATGAAACTTTATCGTCTCGTCATTGTTGTTTTATAGTTTTAAATGCTTGATCTCACCAACAAAATTTCTAAAAATTACACTTGTTCAAGCATAATCGAAGTACTTAAAACATGCTATCCAAGTAAAGATAAACTTGAAACAACTCGATTATCACGTTACCCTTAAATATTTTATTTAAACAGACAGACACAAACAACGCTTATAAATGCAATTTACAGCTTAAATTTAAAAGGAAACATATGTTATCACTACCTACTTATAAAAACAATTTTTACCTAATCGTTGGGAATATTTAGAGAATCTAAAATATTATATATGTAAGTCACAAAATTGTTTTTAAAGTTTTTATTGATAATTTAAATATTTTTGTATTACCCCGTTTCAATGTGGGTGATCAACGTCGAACAAAAATTCTTCTAAGGTTTGAAACGACTCGAGCTTTAACCCCAAAATTGACAAAATAAAAGTATCCATTTGCAAATAATTTTTATACGCAAAATAAAAACATATCAGAGCTTAATCTACTTAATAATACAAAAATACTCTTTTTAGGTTTAGAACAAAGTTTTACTTGCGGTTTGGTTGAAAAATTTTTTCTGATATTCTTATCTCTATGACCACCTGTCTTAGGTTATAATTGCCAGATCGTTTCCATTGGAATTAATTGCATCGAAACTTTTCTGGTTCCAAATTTTTAGATTTCGATTCTTAATAAATCTCCATACGTTGAAATATCTTGTATAAGTTTTGGAAAGTACTTTTTACAGATTAAAGTAACGAGTGACCTTGAACAAAAATACCTTATTATTTATATTGGAGCAATAAGACGTCGTGGCACTGCATAAAATAATTATCTATAAATAATCGGATGTCTTATATTTATGTTCAAAACTTCGATGTTAAATCTTGAATACCGAAAAAACGAATGAATCGCTCGCATTGCTTCCGCCTTTATTGAATAAAATTCTAAATACGTCATTCTTTCGATTAACTTCACGAAGGTGTGTCATCCGAGTGATGCGGCAATTTAACACTATTTTGCGTGTTCTTACTTACCTCTAATGAGCTGTCAGTTTTAAAATTTATAGCGACCAATTAAATTTTCTCATCCTTTATCAATCAATTAAATCAACAGTTATTATCTCTTTCCTAGGAGCTTCTAAAATAATCAGAGCCATTAAAAATATTTACCTTTTCTAGTTTATAGTCTTTTGGTGTTATGGCGTTACTCGAATTCATTAACACAAAGTAATTAACTGTACTTTGCTTATTTACCAATGAATTATGATTTTAAGAAGACTCTTAAACAGTGGTTTAAGTGTATAAATGCGATATTTTTTGTTTTTATTAGAGAACGTGTATTGCGCACTATTTCTAAAGAGAACAAATAAATTAAAATTATAGCAAAGTACGGATTTTTTTTACGCCGACTGAAACTATTTGTCTTTCAAAACAGTGTATTACGTTTATCAAATGATATTCTTAGAGCAAATAACTAGACATCGAAGTTATTTAGTACTTTTAAAGTCGATGAAATGCATTTTTCAGTCTGTATAAGCGCAATAAAACTTGTTTCAAAGGTATTTTTTCCAAGAAAAAATATTTACATACGGATTAATGATTGCTTAAAATTAGTTTTCATTGTTAAATGGTATGTATTAACACTATATGCATTTAAAGCGTGTTATTTTACATGTGAATACACTTCTCTTGCTATATTATAGAGGGTAAAAGTTAAACTTTGGAAAATTTTACTTTTCTCTGTTTTGGGTTGATTTTTCTCACAGAATAACCTCTCTTGACTTCCTTATCACATCAATACATATATATATATATATATATATATATCACAGGGTGTTTCAAAATAAAGTACCGTAAATCGGGAAATATATAGATCTTGACGTGTTATCAAGAAAATTAGATAACAGTTTCCTGTATACCCGCCCACTTCCATTATACAGGGTGATTAAGTGATTAAAAGTACATGTTTTTTAGAATATTATCATTTAAGGCAGAGACTTTAACTTGAAAATAGGTACACGTTAGTTGTTTACTAATACGAATTATTACACTTCATTTCGACAAAATAGAATAATCCATTGGCGTAAAATAAGGGGGTTATCAAACAATTTTGACCTATACCTTCTGCACACCCTGTATTTCATAAAAGTTAAAACTTATGATTATTCCTCATACAATTTGCCACAAAAAAAGATACTTTTGATTAATCTCTGTAGAGCTTTCCATTTTCGAGATATTTTAAATTAAGTCGTACTCAACTCATACATGAAAACAACGTATTATTAATTCTTTCAAAAATGCAAAGGTTTATTCTATGAACTCGCAAATGCAGGAAAGTTCAAGAATGTTGGATTGATGAAAAGTGCAAAGAGGTACAAACTAAGATGGAAATAAGAAAGACAGACGAAGCGTACAAACTAATTAGAATAAATTTTAGGGATATAAAACCATATAACAAAAATATAAGGGACGCGGGAGGAAACGTCATTATAGAAAATGTAGAGAAAGTGGTTAGATGTCAAGGCATTAGAACAGGAATCAAACACTGAAAAGGATGACTTGGGATATTCTATACTTAGAGATGAGTTCAAATTAGCATCAAAGAGTCTGAAAAATGGTACGACTTCGGGTACAGATATAGTGCAAGCATAAACTGTAAAAGCCACTAGGCAAACAGTAATAGAACGTCTCTTCCAACTTGTATAAGACACGCGAGACACCCAAACATTTCAAACGTAACAAAAAAAAGAAGCGAGGATAGATGTGAAAATTTTCGAACAATAAGCTTGACAGCACACGTGTCAAAAACATTAACTAGAATTGTACAAAGACGAATGAAAAAACGAGCTGAAGAAATACAAGAAGAAGATCAATTTTGGTATACGCTAAACAGGGGAACACGGGAGGCTAATATGGAAAAAAATGTTCGAAATACTCAAAAAAATTGGAATGAGCTTTAGGGATCGAGGGATAGTGGGGAAATAATTATTAGGAAAGGTGTGAGACAGGGATGTGCCCTATCCTCATTAATTTTTAGCTTGTACATTCAAGAGGCAATGAATACTGTCAAATGCGGGAAGACATTTGGAATTACTATGCAAGGAATTACCTTACAAGAAATAGCATCAGGATAATCAGAAAAGCAACAGGTTCTAAAGTAAAATTTTTTTCTTTTTTTCTATTTCTAACAGCCCTCAAAGAACAGTGGATTCCAAAATACAAAAGTATTGTTATTCTTCTTTTAAATTTAATTTAACAGGAAAATAACCCATTTACAGAAAAATTTTACAAACAGTACTTATACTAAAAAATAAATAAAAATTGACCAATTAGCTACTTAACACCGGCGCTCCTTCTAAGAAAATACTACACTCAATGCTAAATGAGTAAGTTGGCCAACGGAAACTAATACGTTTCCAGCTACATGGTAATAGGTTTTGTCTGGCATTAGGAAAGTAATTCGAGCGTAGTGAATAAAAATTAATATAAATTGTTGGTTATTTTGAAAAGGGAAAAAATCCAATGACCGGCTACGCTGTTATTGCAGTTCGTTAAATTGGACCATTTCTCAATTTTTTTATTTAATTTTTATTTATTTAATAAAAATTAAAACAGACCTGACCCGTCCCCTGACTAACCCGTTGTAGAAAGTTAAAATGAAAATTTATTGTTGTTAAGGTGTTCGAATTCACCCTGGTTTGTGTGTGTGTGTGTGCGCGCGTGGGTCCGTTTGTGTGTGGGTGCGTGTGTGTGCGTGCGTGCGTGCATGCGTGTGTGTTTGTGTGTGTGTGCGTGTGTGTGTGTGTGCACGCGTTAGTACAGAATTGTGTGTATGTGTTTTTTTTGTATGTAGTGGTGTCATGGAACTGCTTCCCCCTCCAGTTCGTTCCCAACCGTCGGAAGTCGGAAATCAGAAATCTAGAAGTCCGCATCCCTGCACGTGTCCTGGCCATCGGCAGCCGGAAACCAGGGGAGCTATGGGCAGTCGCAGGTGTGGTGGGATTGTCAGTGATATTGCCAGGGTGTTTATTTTGTTTATTATATGATTTAGCTTCTGGTGCCACAGCGGTCCAACCCTCAGAAAGTCGTCAGTAGTCGGGTCTCTGGTAGTTCCAGGAGCGTCTTTGTGTTGTAATTGTAGTCCCTTTCATTGTAATATTTGTTAGGTTACGTGGTGTCATTTGGTCGCTCGAGCGATTTGTGTGTGTGTTTTGTGTGTATTAGTTTTGTTTTGTTTTGGTGTTTGTTGTTTATTTGTTTGATTGTTTGTTTGTTAGTCACTTAGTTAGGAGCTTTGTCGTTTGTCTTTCGTGTAGTGTTTTTGTCATGTATTGTGTGAGTTGATTTAGATGCGGAAATAGGTTTTTGTCCCGCAGTATGTCTGCCATAGTTTGTCCGTTGTTAAGTACGACTTGTATGAGTTTGCTTGTGTGGCGTGCGATGTCGTGTGGGTCCCAGAAATCGATGCAATTCAGCAATAGATGCTTTTGAGTCCCGGTCACTCTGCATGTGCACGTGTCTGTGTCAGTTAATTGAAATCTGTGCTTGTATGTTGGATATGGTCTATGGCCAGTCATGACATGTATAACCTCTCGGTTGCGTTGGAAGTTCCGCATCTCAGTGTGCGTGCTATATCTGGAATTAATATGTGAGTACGTCGCCCATTCGTGCTAGTGACTCATTTGTGTTGCCATTGAACAAAAATGGTTTTCTGCCTGTTACGTCGTGTGCGTGATGGCGCTTTCGTAATTGCCTCCACTGCTTGTTTTGTACAAAGTAAGTAGCAGCCCGATATAATAGTATAGATGCATTGCTAAACAAAATTTTAAAAACTAGTCAAAAGATAAGATGAAAAATCAATAAGTAAATAGCCGATTACTAACTTAACACTGACGGACCTTCTAAGAAAGTATTACACCCAATGATAAATGAGAAAGTTGGCCAACGGAAACTAATACGTTTCCAGGTACATGGTAATGAATAACTTTGTCTGGCATGAAGACAGTAATTCGAGCATAGTGAACGAAAATTAATATAAATTGTTGTTTTTTTTTGGAAAGAGAAAAATCGAATGGCCGGTTTCGCTGTAATTGCAGCTCATCAGATTGTACCATTTCTCTATGCAAAATAACTAACCAAGTTATTGAAATTATACACAAATCATGGTGTATTAATATGTACAAAAAGTATTTCATGTGTTCCTTATACTCGAATGTAAGCAACTAACTATCGGCGATTTTTTTAAGTCCCCGAAATGATAGTATAGATGGTATGGGTGTAGTACTTTCTTTGAAGGTCCGCCAGTGTTAAGTAGGTAGTGGCCATTTGTCTATTTATTTTTCATCTACTTTTTAAAATGTTGTCTGGCATGCCATCTATACTATCATCTCGGGGCCTTTTAAAGGTCACCGATAGTTCGAATGTAAGCAACTAACTATCGGTGACTTTTACAAGTCCTCGATATGATAGTATAGACGGTATGGGTGTAGTACTTTCTTTAAAACTCCGCCAGTGTTAAGCAGGTAGTGGCCATTTGTCTATTTATTTTGCATCTTGTCTTTTGAATAATTTTTAAAATTTTGTCTGGCATGCCAGCATGCCATGTCAGGGACTTCTAAAAGTTGCCGATAGTTAGTTCCTTACATTCGAGAATACGGGGCGCATGAGATACTTTTTGTATATATTAATACACCATGATTTGTGTATAATTTCAATAACCTAGTTGGTTGTTTTACAGAGAGGTATGGTCCAATCTGAGGAGCTGCAATAGCAGCAAAACCGGTCATTAGATTTTTCGCTTTTCAAAATAACCAACAATTTATATTAATTCTTGTTCACTATGCTCGAATTACTTTCCTACTGCCAGACAAAATTAGTTGGTACCTATACTAATTTGAATAAGGCAATATGATATATGGAATTAGGCTACTACATTTGTTTAA
Organism: Platerodrilus igneus; assembly: GCA_036346225.1. Taxonomy (NCBI): domain Eukaryota; kingdom Metazoa; phylum Arthropoda; class Insecta; order Coleoptera; family Lycidae; genus Platerodrilus; species Platerodrilus igneus. Next base: position 3,435,584 of record JARFIW010000753.1, read on the forward strand.
ATTTAAGGTCACATAGCAGCACATGCCGTGGATGCATAATTTGCCCAATATATTCGTGTAAAACGAGAAACACTAGTAGGAACAGTTTTGACAGTAGAGGTTAGATTGCAAATCATTTCTGTATGTGAGCGTACTCTATAAAACTACTTCCTTTACTTTAAAGCAGTAGTGTTTGGACAAAAAGGTGTTTCCCGATATTGCAGTAAGTATTGACAGGTTGCTAGAGTGCATAAATACAAGAAGAAAACTTGTAAAACTAATCCAATCATACGAGTCGTTTGAAAAGGTGCTGTTTGCAACGCTATCGCCCAGTAGGTATGATAATATTTTGCTACAAGCACAGTCAATAAAAAAAATTTTTTTTATCAACTCATAGCTTTCTATATGCTTTTTGTTTTATTTGAGCAAGGTCTATTTTCCTTGTTAGACCGTTACTATATAATTAGTACATATGTGGATAATCGTTAGCAAAGGAAGTCATACTTCCTCCTCGAAGCAGACATAGGATGAACACTCATCATTTGATAGCAAAAATTTATTTTAAAATTTGTTAATAATATAAATACAGGCGAATTCTTAGTTGTAATCAGGTTCAGTTTAGTTAACGTAAAAAAATGTTGGTGCTAATAAGTGTTATTATTGTAGGTTTTGTGTTGCATCCAGCTGTTTCCAATTGCTACGGCAACTTTGGTAAGCAAAAAAACTTTTTAAAACGTTTTACGCACTGTTAAAATTTCGGGATATAAAACCTTCTATTCAGCGAACTATATATTCCTTTCAAATTTTTAATTAAATCGACATATATTTATACTTCATAAGTACCTAAAAAATTATTAGCATTACACAGGCTTTTAGCATTTTTTTTTTAATTAATAAAGTTATAGTATATAGTAACAAGCAAGCCACATGTTTGGAATTGTTTGTCGTTTTTTCTGAAAATAATTCTTTGGCATTTGATTGTGTAATATTACATTACAGAGCGATCGTGTTCTTTCAACATTTAAAATAAGTTGTTAGATAAAAACCAATAACTCAAACTATTGTGCACTTAATCGTAATTTTTTCTGACAGATTATTGCTGGCGGGAATTCAAAACAGTAATTCCGCAGGACGCACTTTTAGCAAACCAAGGGAGAAGTGATGGTGCTGTTTATATAGCTCAAGGATTTTTCGTTAATGCAGGAATACTTCCAGCAGGATTGTACCCAAATACACCTGAAATAGTAGCTACGGCTCAACAAAAAATATTTGCAACAACTAAACACATTAAGGTAAGAATAAATAAACAATAGCATTTTGTTATTTTGTTGATATTTTTTGTCGTCTTATATAGGTATTATGCACATCACATCCTAATTTGTTTCGATGGGTGCAAACTTCAACAGCAAAACTCGAAGATTTAAAAACCAAATGCGAGTTGGTTTATGGAGGTGTTGAAACAGACAGAACCCAGTTTATTGGACGCGGAGTACAAAACGGGAAACTGATGGTGGGGAAAGTGTATATGTTCGACGACGGTACTAGTGTTTTTGGTCTTCCTGCCAACAATCCTACAAATGAAATTCGATACACGGAATTTGAAGTACTGACATATAACTGCCACGAAACCTGTCAAGCTAGCATTTCTTGCAGGGTCTGATTTTTTTTGATAGTTTGTTTAGCATGCGCTATTAGTTTTGTATTACTACACCAGAAAATCATTTTTAAGACAAACGTGTAATATTTGTATTTCATGCACATGAAGCGTTCTTTGTATGTACAATAAAGTCCTTCAATAAAGCAATTTGAGCATTTTTCATATAGGAACAGGTTTTTCTAGTTCAAGCATTTGTAGCACGCTTAGTCTCAGAATAGCGTTCCCTATAATGTTGAATGTTAACAATTCGTGATACAGTAATTTTTACAGCTATTTCCATTGACCGAAACAGCTGTAAATTTGCTCCTAGTATTGAATTTTATTTGTCTGTGATGTTGAAACATTTTGCATCATTAGAGGAACCTTTTGGAATCATGAATTACAGTTTTGCACATTTAACAGTGAATTTGATAAATATAATTACTATGTTCGTTCAACAAATTAAAAGTGAAACAACAAAAATTAAAAGGCATCGTTATAACCCATTGATTATTTTACAACTGTTTGTTAGACGAAGAATCATCATCAATAAAACAATACAAAGTAACGAATAAATGGTATTTAAATTCAGGGAAACATCTGAAGGATACAGAAATATCTATCAAAAATCTAACTCTTTCAAAACAACTTTGCAAGATTATTTAGCCGAATTGCTACTAGAAATTTGTGCCCTTTGCTATATATATTCCTATGTTCGTCCTAGGTTGTACTCTGCGTCTCTGATTCCTATACCTCTATTTATATATACCTCGGCTAGCTCAGTCTAATCGACACAGAGTGCCTGACACGACAATAAAGAATGTTTAACCCCCTTTATATCTAGCTCTTATCTGTTAGAATAATGAAAACAAAAGTAGCCAAAATTTGTATAATAATCGAGAATATGTACACTTTGTATTTTAATAACTTTTACTTTGATTTTGTATTCAAAAATTAACCTCTGAATGAAATATTGATATTTATCTGATTACACCAAAATCATACTCCCTTAAAGCCAGGAAAAATACCACTGTAATTTACTTGAAGCATTTGAACGTTTAAATGACCTTCTTTCTATTTGCATAAATTTTCAAAAGATTCTTGATGACCCTTACAAATACTTCGATATAAACAATAGCAAATGTTAAAATTTGAAATACAGTCTTATGTTAATAAAGGATAATATTTCGCTGACCTGCGTTGTTCCTGTTTGTTTCTTAGAACTGTGTCTGCATGCGGATTGTCAGTACCTCTGAATTGTTTCCAATTAGATTCTCTGGTACAGCTTCTCCCTGTCAAATTTTCCCCTTCGGATTTATCTTAGATTTTTTTTAGTTTTATTTTAATTATTAGAATTACTTGTAGTTACTGGGAATAACTTGGAGTTACTTGAAGTGATTTGGAGTTACTTGAAGTTACTTGAAGTTACTTAAAGTCCTTATTCCTTAAATATTAGAATTAGATTTAATTAATAATTTACCTTACGTTTTTGAAAGTAAACGGCCACTTCTTTTGTATTTATTAACACTTGAATTTTCACTTTTATATCACTAAATTATTTATTTTGACTAAGTTCACTTTGTGTAATATTTTACTTTCAATTGACGTAGTTAGTGCCTTGGTCACAGAAATACTGGTTGTTTACGAAGTCCGCGTTATTTATAAAGACTCCACCTCATAGTTGTCCCATTGGTTTTACTCGCGTGTTTGTTGATTAAGGCGTTGCACTTTGCGCTATCATTGCAGGCCTTGGATTTTTTGCAAATTTCTTGTCAATACTTTTGTTAAATCGTTTCATTTCACACGTAGGCGTTTATTTTATATAGCATATTCCTCAGAAAATCCAAGTTTACATTACATTCTGTCACGTCCTCATATTTATGTTTGCTGTTATCCAAATTTTATCAGGTTACCGAACGTCTGTTGTTTGTTATTTAAAAATTCAAATAAGTGGGGATTTATGTAGGTTTACAAAGTTGCAGATCACGTAGCCTCTTTTCCGTTATGACGTATTTGAATACGTTTATGCGTTAATATTTCAAATGAGATTGTATTGTAGTTAGTATGCCAGGTTGTTTACCTTTACCGATTGCGTGTTTTTTTGTTACACGCTCTCTCTCGCGCGCTCTCTCTCTCTCTCTCTCTCTCTCAGAGCTCGTTTTTTGCAAAAGTTTGCGTACGTTTATTCACATTTAAATTGTACAAATTATGGGTGGGTTCTAAGTATAAGCTCATCAATTATTAAGAGAGGCCTCTGTATAATAGGAATAGGAAGCATAACACCTAGTAAACTTATTATAAACTAAATTGTTTTTACAGACACAGAATAAATAGCCGGATCTCCTCTTCAAGGCGTTTCTATCTTTGGGCCTAGTGCATGAGTTCTATCTTGTAGCAGAAAAAGCAGGAATTTTCTTGGATTCACTCACTGTCGCGCACCCACGCATAAGCGGCTCTTACTACTATAATACTGTTACGAGCTACTATTAGGCAACCCGTCAAACACAAGCCCCGTAAGCACTGTATATTCTCCAGGGACCGAGAATTTTCTAGCAATTACTAGATTATGAATCATCCCTTTTAATTCAGGGCATAAATAAGACCGATGATGAAGTACAGAGTTTAGTCTATATAAGAATGTCGAATATAAATTATATCCTGTAACGTTAAATAGTTAAGCTTTTGGAAGTCCAAGAGTAAACATGAATTTGTACTATGTGAAAGTGTATATTGTACCGACAGCTTGTGTTATAAATAAATAGACAAAAGTGTAATAAATAAATAATAGTGTTTACTGTTGTTAATAGACCTATGGTTAAGAATTTAATTTAAGAAGATATTAGTGCTTGTAAATAGCATTAGTGTAATAGTGCTTCATTGTTAATTGGACTGAAAATATTTATCAATAAGGCATATACAGTTAATTGGACTTATAAATAGTGAGTAATAAAGACTTTTATTACTACTTGTTCTAAATTAGTGAAACGCGTTTGTAGTAGCCCGCTACAATACTGCTCATGCACTATAACACAATCCCCTCGCTCAATACCAGATGCTTGATTAATCGCTCATTTTCGCAAGCTTACTCTAATAACATATTAATTCATAGACCACCTACTCTAACAATTCCCGCGCTCGGTCCTTTTAGGTACCGGTTAAACACGTGTATCCCTTGCTGTATGCCCTCATACTCTTAATCTGCCCTATTGCGTAGCACATTCGGTAAAATCCTGCTCTATTTGCTACAATGATGCACGTACAGATGGAGTTCTGTGTGTGATTTGTGTCATATATATATATATATATATATATATATATATATATATATATATATATATATATATATATATATATATATATATATATATATATATATATATATATATATATATATATATATAAGTACCGCTCTACACAACCCCCAAAATTGAATGTCGATAGTACTTAAGGGTCAGAGATAATCAATTTTCACTTACTTTCTACGTATAAACAATTTACTGGCTAAAAAACAACTAAAGCTAAACAAATTTTTTTAGATTGACCACCTTTTGAGGACCAATCAGACTACCATCTTCAGTCAGCAACTGTAACATACTGTTTTAGTACAGTCGGTTATGTAAAAATAACTCTCTATTATTTCTCAAATTGGGTTATTTTCTAGTTTTATTTTAGAGTCCCAATAATTAGGATAACGGTTTTGTAGCATAAATATGTCTGCAATTTTAAACGGCTTCAAAAGCTCCGTTCCCAAGTAGCCAGAGCAGGGTTTTTGGAAAATATAATCCAAAGATTTAATTAACATTTCCAAGGTACGAAGCTTTACTTGGAAGGCATTTGACGTGTCAGATTAGTAGTATCTACTAATAGATGTCAATCAAGTAGCTAAGACCCTAGTTATGTATAAAGCAGCCCGAGTTGTCTGAATAACTTTCAATTAGTTTGGGTACTTAACTAAAATTATAGTTTCGGAGTTTTCTTGTGAGGGAGATTTTGGTTATCCTAAAGCAATTGTTAGTTTTAATTAACTTTTAAGATTTATGACAGGCTTAACCTTTTCGATTATGAGAGCTAAACTGGACTGGGTATTTTTCAATTAACTTAAAGGTATATAAAGAGTTCAGCGTGGGATGGAAAGGGCTTTTTTTATTTCGATGCTTCCGACAGACAGGTGGTTTATTTCTGTACTTCTGAAAGTAAAGTGACGTGTGTTTTTATTTTATTGTGAGTAAGTACTTTCCCAGTTACTAAAACAGAGTGTATGGTTTTTTTTAATTATGAACTCAAGGGTCATGTTATGAATTATGTATCCGTAATTGTTTAACTAAATTGTGCCGGCGTTTTGTAAAAATACCGACGTTCAGATTAAAGCTCTGAGTTTGGGTTTAAGTTGAATACGTTGAAATTTTATTCCCTGTGTACTTATTTAGGCAGACAGGGAGGCTTCAGCAGGGTACAGTAGTATAGAGTAGTACAGAGTATAGTAGTAAAGGACCCCCGTAGTGATAATCTTTGTTGTACTTGAACGAGTTTTGTTACAGTAATAGTTGTTAACCCTTGTTAACTGAGAGCGTGGGTCACAGTAGGTAACTTTATTAGAATACTGAATATATAATTAATTACTGTATTTGGGTGTTTGAGCCCGAAATTATTTCTTATATCCTTAAAAAGTAGACTAGTCCTAAGGAATTTAGACATTAATTTTGTTTAGTCATATAGTGCGTAGCTAGCCGGGGACTATAAAGCTCCACAGTAATGCAGTGTTAAAATTTTCTGTGTGCGTATTTGTGACAATCTTTTCCCATTCTTTAGAACAAAGTGCAACGAGTGATAATACCTTGATAAGGTCCGTAAGCCTTCCCCTCTCTTACGGTGGCGCCCTATTGTATATAACGGCAAATATTGTATATATTCTGTACTCATATGTCATTAGGTTAAGGTTTAGCTAGTTGTACAGTTAATAAAACAATCTAAATTTATATCTTAGTGTGTTGTAGCTTAATGAACCTCACCCTCTCACCGACTGTAGCAAGCTTGCGAGGCAATGTTCCGAAACGTTTGGGTACTTTAGGTTCAGGGGTCATGTCCTATTATTTTATTGTTAATTTGATACCCTCACGAGTCAGGAATGTATATTAAGTTACACAACAAGTACGAATTTAGATTCACTTCTGAGTGAATAGTGTAGGGTCCTTTAAAAAGAAGAAAAACTTACGAATCTTGGCGTTTTCTGCTGAAGAGAGCGGATGGGTTTTTACTAATAGTAAATCACCCTTCTGAAAAACAACAAGTTTGTAAGCCTTATTTACTTACTGTTTGCGAAGTTCAGCTCTGGATAACATCCTACTATAAGCTAGTTGCCAACACTACACCTGGGACTTTAAAATAGAATCTTCCACGGTAAGATATTCAATTATTCGCCGTATATTATTTTTTGCTCTTTGTCCAAATTGCAAAAGCATGAGAGTAAACCCCGTAGATGAATGGATACAGTGATTAAGACAGTGTTCGACCTCAGCTAAAACATGTGCCCATTTGCTATGTCTATCAAAACAAAACGCCCTATTAATCCGACCTATTTCGCGATTTGCCCTCTCCTCTAAATTTCCCTGTGGAAAATACACGGAGGTATGTTTACATTCCGCCATTTTTTCTTTAAGAGTTGCTAACCACAACTTGGACTTAAACTGGGTCCCATTGTTTGTCAATATAGCTTTTGAAACTTGGACGTCGGTAAAGTAATTCTTTACAAGTCGATTAACAATACTACGAGTAGTTGCTCGCTTTAAGGCATACAATTTTACGTACCGAGAAAACGGGTCCACGAATACTAATATAACCGTGGCACCTCCTCGACTAGGCGGCAAAGGCCCCATCAACTCGCAAGAGACTAAGTCACCTGGTATTAAACATATTACTATGTATCGGTGACAACATTTTCTTTACCCTGAGTATATTAGACATCGAAATTAAACTCCTGTAAATAAATAGCCCACCGAGCTGATCGCGAGGTTTTTAACGCACAGCTCATAATAAATGATAAAATCTTATGATCAGTCTTTTGCCCAAGTACCAAGATGCGCCACTGTTGCAATGCAAATATCATTGCCAAGGCTTCCTTCTTCGTGACGATATAGTTTATCTCCGCCCTTTTCAAGGTCCGACTTGCAAATACGGTCACCATGCGGTCACCGTTGTTATTTAAATAAAATAACACCGCTCCTAACCCATAATTAGAGCTATCGCTCTGTATAAAAAGCGTTAGATCAAAATTCTAAATATCCCTGCTTTATAGATTCAAAAGCTCCTTCTTCAAGGACAGACCACTCCCACAGATAGCCCTTTCTTAAAAGTCTCTACAAAGATATTGTTTTATCTGCAAAGCTCTCTACAAAACGTCGGTCATAATTCACTAACCCTAAAAATGCTTATAGTTCTTTACGATTTCGAGGTTAAGGTATTTTGGTAACAGCCTCCACCCTCGCAGAGTCCATGCGGATTCCCTCAGAGGAAACAAAGTGGCCTAAATAATTCACTTCCCCTCTAGAAAACACGCACTTTCGCAATTTCAATGTTAAATTGGCTTCCTTGAAAGCAGAAAAAAGTCTCGCTAAATGCCCTAAATGTTCATTAGCACTCTGATAAAACACCAGCAAATCGTCGATAAACACCAGAACAAATAATTCAAACTCTGGATTTAAAATTTTGTTCAACGCTCTAATAAAACTGGTTACTCACGTAGCTAGCCCGAAAGGCAGTACTTTAAAAACATACGTTGTATTTTTGTAAAGAAATCCAGTGTACTTCTGGTCCGCTACAGCAATCGGTATTTGCCAGTATGAACTGGTCATATCTAATAGGGTTAAATACATACCCTGCGTAAATTTCAATAACAACACCTCTGGTTTTGAAGGAATCACGTGATCCAAAACCATCTTACTGTTTAGATGACGAGCATCTAGACATATTCACACCGCACCATCCTTCTATTTAACCATTTCCAGCGGAGAAACATATTCCGTTTGTTGTTCTCCAATAATTTTCCATTTCAACATTTCGTCAATTTGACGTTGTACTTCGCCCCTATAAATAACAAGGACGGGATACAATCTTTTAAAGAATCGCGTACCGTCATGCAACTCTATTTTATGTTCATATTTGGTAGTAAGTCTTGGCGTTTCAGAAAAAACTTCCTTGTACTCACAAATCAAACCCTTTTAATTTATCTTTTGCTTTCGAATTAAATCTTTCTGCCGATTCAGCCGCTCGGCTGATCTTCTCCTCAAAATAACTGTGCTTTCCCTTGGTATCTAACAAATTTATTGATAACCCTGGTTCCTCAAAACTCTGTAATTAAAATCTGTCATTTTTTAACCCCCCATTCTCAAAATGAATACACATTGCCTCAAAATCAACTGTAATAACATTTTTTACTAACCAATCGCACCCAAGTATGATCTCTTTATTCAAATTTGGAATAACCAAACTTGGAGTGCCGAAGACATTTTCCCCAATTTGAATAGATAATAATACCTGTTCCCTAATTCGATATTGATTTGCACCTACAGCGACCAAGACGATAGTGTTTGACACCGGTAATATTGGAAGGTACACGCTATTTTCCCTAATTATTGCTAAGAGTTCGTCCGAAATAGCCGTAAGTTGACTTCCGGCATCCATTAATGCTTTTACTTCGTAGCCACAAATTTTTATTTTTAACAGAGGTGATACCATCTGATTCGCGTCCTCCCCTTCTTCCTCGTCGCTCAATAATCCATCGGTACAAAATTCAACTTTGGTCAATCTTCTAATTTCACGAGAAGCAATTTCATTATTTTCCTCTATGCGTTCGCGATCATTTTCAACCCCCGCCGTTCATTTGAACGTTCGTGGTTCCTTCTATTATCGCGACGCCTATTATTATAATCCTCACTGGATCTGCGATCATTTTCAACCCCCCGCCATTCATTTGAACGTTTGTGATACCTTCTATTATCACGACGCCCATTATTATAATCCTTACTGGGTCCCGGCTTAGCGACAAAAGTTTTGTCATATTTGCGCAAATAGCTTTCTATTTCTTCAATCTTTTTCAATCCGTTTATTAAAATTCCCCTTTGCACCGTTTCATTTAAATGACCTATCAGCCACTGAATCAATCAATTTCCATTCCGGATTTTTTTCCGACAAATATGACGCTTTTTATACAATTTGACTATATAATCAGATGCTCTTCCGCCTTTATGTTTACCATACCTAATCTCATAATATAGCTCCTTTTCATCGTCATTGCCTCAATATTTATTTTTGAAAGATTCCTGAAATTTCTCGAAATTGCCAAAAGAACCCTCCTTACTCTCAGTCTAATTTAAAACTGAAGATCATTATTAAAGGTAGTAAAAACGTGTATAATAATGCTAAACATACGGTAGTATTTACTTTATTTAGGGTGCGCATACAATATTTAATTGGAAATTAACAAAGTGATTCATTAAAGCATCGAAAACTTCACTAATGAAGGTAAATGACATCGTCCATAATATAAGATAAGGAATTTAAACGTTAAATCAATTAAGGCAAACTACAGTCAGAAATCAACCAATAAAGGTCGTAAAAATAATGCAATGACAGCGATAAATTTTAAAGATAAGAGATAACCCTTGTACATGTATTAATTAACGGTAGCTTGGGAGCTATTTGAATGTCAAGTTCGGTAAATGCTTCATCATTTATTAGACAGGTTCTCTAAATTTAAACCAATTAAAACGTAGGAACAATGTTCAAAGATTGTGAGGTTTTTCTAGGTTTATGACGTACCAATGCTCGATGCTATATAATCAATTAAAAAGTTGGTCAATGGTCAGTGTATAATAGTCATTTAAAACGTCACAATTTTAGTTGTTTAATGCTCGTTTTAAGCGTCACAATGCTAGTCTAATGTATTGTAGTAAACGGACGACTATGAAAGTTTATTACTACTTTGTAGTAAGTAAGATTTGGAAGTAGATAATTAAAATGGTTTTAAATAAAATTTTAATTTGAATTTAAGCATATATAAAATTCGAATGGATTTAAAAGTAAATTGATTATAAAATTTTGAACGCTTCGAATAATGTTGATATTTAGATTCGGAATGCAATTTTAATGGTATTTTTCAACAATTTTGACCATGGATGAAAGCTTACGATATGGAAAAGGACGACAAGCATAATTTAAACGGTAAAACAAAAATCTTATTGTTCTAAAATTTTTAAAAGAAATTTTTTTATAATTTAATTAAGTTAAATTGCCTAGGATTTTGTGTGTAAATCTTTGTGTGAAAGTGGATAATTAGAATTGAGAGTTATTGAATTTTGGTAGGTTTGCCATTATATAATGAGAATTATTGAACATTACTGATCAGCTACGTTTAAGTACGATTTAAAGGGGGATACCAATGAATTATCCAACTTAACTTCTAACATTTTGTTCCTAGTGTGATTTAAATAGGAAATGATTTGTGAATGAATATGCTAATTAGAAAGAGAGATTTTGGACTCTATTTTAGTGCAAGCGAGTGATTATCTAGTAGTTATAAATTTCTGATCTTAGACCTAAGATATTGTTTGAAAGAAAACGCCGTTGTGGCAATATTGGACTTTATCTTTAGATTTTAATGTTTGTTCGAAAGGATTTTTTTGGGGTTACATGCAATTAAATGATAATAATTATAAGTGTTAGTTTCTACTAGGGGGATTTCTATTAAAAATGTGATTTCGTTGTTCTTTACATAGCCTTTCACTATGGCTATTTTTTCAAATATGAATATGTTTGATTCTACTACTAATTCTTAATAATTCTGTTAATAGGTCAATTGGTTCTGTAATACTAGAGTGTAATGTGTTTAGTTTTGAAAATGTTACGGAGTTTTCTAATGTGGCTAGAATTTGTTGGATTACAGTAAGGGTTGATATTATTTGAGTGAATATCGTATTGAATTTAATTATGTCTCGCATTCCTAACATTGTGGTTTGCATGTTAGTTTCAAGGGTTTGTATTCTATTGGCTATACTGTATTGATTTTTACCTCTTAACGTATCATTGAATTTTACTATAGTTGAATGGGTTAGAGATATTTTATTCGTAACAATGGTTTTATGTCGTTTTGGTTTTCAATTAACTGTTGTATGGCGTTGTCATATCGTTCTGCATGTAATTTTTGAAAAGGTTGGTCGGGTGTTTTGGTTAACAATAAGGATATTTTTGGGGGTGTTCTGTTGTATTTTGCTTTATCGCATAATTCGCATTGGTTGATAAAATCTGCGGTAAGTTCTTTCATATCTTTAAAGTAGTATCTCCTTATGATTTGCTTTAGTGTTTCACTGCAGTGGCGTAACTACGATTTTTGGGCCCCCCCGCAAAAATTTTAAAGTGGGCTCTCTTTAAAATGTATTACTTTTACTGGCTTATATTTAGCCATATTTTTAAATTATAGTACATGTAGAGAAGGAAGCAGTATAGAATTAAATACATATACTATATTAATCAAGTGCTTTATTAATTATAAAACCAAATTACATAAATTCAAACTTATAAGTTAATTAATATTAAATCTACATATTTATACGCCGCACAAAATTATTTACACCTAAAAATTTGATACAGTAAAAAAACCTATGAGCTAGCAGACATTCCAAATCAAATTCAAAATTTTGTTTTTCTTGCATGTTTTGCTGCAAACGCGTTTATTGTATCCTCTATATTCATATTTTTGGCAGTGTCATGTTCTACTGCTAAGAGGGATAAATCGTCTAATCTATCTTGTGAAGTGCGGTTCCTAAGATAATTTTAATAATTTTTAATTTTGAGAAAGATCTCTCCGCACTTGCAACGCTAACGGGTAAAGTTAGGTATAACATTAAGGCTGTTATGGTGTTTGGAAAACTGCTAGAACCTGTAGATTTGGAAAGTACTAGATATTCTAAAAATTGTAAGATACCGTTAACATTTTTAATTCATCACAAATAAGTCTATTATTTTTGAGTGTAGTAAGTTCTATACCTATAGCATCATTTAAATCTTTGTAGTAAAATTTTTGCAATTGTTTTGCCTTAGATAAAATATCGTCTGCAGTTAAATTCAAAAATACATTAGGTTCTAAGAAATTAAACTTTTCGTTTACATGAAAAAGCGATTTAAAACGATTCGACAGCTGTGAAATTATAATATCCATTACGCGATAAAATACATTTATTTTAAATTTAAATTCTTCATCATTAAATCGATAATCATTGGATAATTCATCGTAATGCTTTTTATTTTTGGTTGCCTTTTTTATAAATTCCGGTTTAATATTCCATTGCCCTGCAACTTTCGCTGCTTCCTCCTTGATGTTGGAATAGTTATTTCTTGTTTCCTTGAAAAATTTTAAAGTTTTTGTAATAAGAGAGTTATCTGATTAATATTCGCCTTTTCACTCTGAGCAGTTTGTGAGAGCTTGTTAAGCTCTTCTAGAATTTGACTTAAAAACACTTAAAAAATAAAATTAAAATTATCCATGCTAGTTAATATTTGCTTTGCGTCATTTCGTTCATCTGTTTTTTGATATCATAATAATTTTATTAAGAGACATTACTATATCTTTATACCGAATTCTTATGGCAGCTAAAGATTTTACTCGATCCGCCCAACGTGTCGGATTTAAGCGTTTCAATTGTGTGAAATTTTCTTTAAAACAGAAAGCCAATTCCATCTTACTATACTATTAGCAAAAATGTATATATGTTTTCTAAAAGTAGAAAAACGATTCTATTTCTTTTATACCTTTAACGGCATCATTTATGACTAGATTTAAGTTATGGGCACTACAGTGCATATATAAGGCTGCAGGCTCTATGTTTAAAATTCTCTTTTGCACGCCAGAATACGTACCGCTCATAACGTTAGCTCCATCGTAGCCCTGCCCTCTACATTTATTTATATCTAATTGCATGTTGGTTAAATTGCTTAATATAGTATTACATAGTCCTTCAGCAGATTGGGACTCTACTTTTGTAAAACCCACAAAAGTTTCACAAATATCTATTTTGGTTACCTCTCCCAAGCTGTCTTTTTAAAATCAATATATCTTACAATTTTACTTAATTGATCAATCTTAGTTATATCCTGTGTAGTGTCTATTATGATTGAGAAAAAGGAGCGGATCTAATTTTATTTAATAAAATATTTTTAAGTGTGCGCTTAAAGTATTAATAATATCGTTTTGAATTTTGGGAGAGATATTTAATTGAACCTTTGGGTCGTTCAAGCACTTTTTGTAATATAGGATCATAGTTACTAATTAAATGAACTAAACTTAAGAAATTACCGTTGTAACTGTCTTTTGAATCAGAAAAACTTTCTCTATGTCCTCGAAATGACAGCATGCGCTGGGATAGTGTTAAAGTAACATTGAAAAGTCTGTGTAAAACATTTTTCCAAAATTCAGTTTCTTGTTTTAATAGTAGAGTATCTTTCTTATCTATGGTATAATTTTTTTCCACATATCGTAAATAAAACAACAAGTTAAATGAGATTGAGCAAGCAAATGCTCTTTAATTTTTTGATAAACCCTGCCAATCATTAATTCCGGTCGTCCAACTTGACCTTACTGAAGCAAACAGCCAACATGGTTGACAATAAACACAATTTTTAATTTAGAATAACACAACCACCCATTTGAATTGTGTGGTAAGTTTAACGTATTGCTTTTATTTTCGCTTGCAGTTATTAAGTAATAATAGTGAACTGAAAAACTTCTATTTTATTATCTTTAGGAAACGCACCATCTGGTCTACACAATCCGTAATTAATTATTTCTTTTCTTAAATTGTCATGTTGTAAAACATTGATTTTTAAAAATGTGCAAAATCGGTTGGATATTCTTTCGTCAGATCCATAGATAGTTCATTAAGTGAAAAGTACTACTCACATTTACCTCTGTAATTGTAGTGGTATCTAGTTCCAAATTTCTATCGCGGCCGTCATTATGTGATGTACTTGCGCCCTGGGTGAGAGTTTTAAAATTGTTGACGACTGCTGTTCGTCTGTAGCGGAACTAGTAGATGCTACTGTCGAAAGCCCAATTTCTTTCATAGATTGTTCTTGTTTTCGGACTCTTTAGAAGTAAAAAGGAACTTATTTTGGAATCTTGCTCTTTGATTCTTCCAATAGTTTCCTTTTCGTTTTTTGCAGCGCCGCTTGTAGTGCTCATTGTATATTATTTCCTGCAATTTTGAATGAAATTAATTATAATGTAATTAGATAAGTAATAATTATTTAAAAGCCTTTTGAAATTACAAATAACACATACATACTTTGCTTTAAATGCTTTAATTAACAAAATATAAATGATTTTTATTGAATGCTTAAAGATTTATTTATATGTATTTCTCAGCGCGACTTCAACTATGATCAAATCAATAGTAGTTTAATAAAAATAGATATAAATACTTACGTTTAAATATGAAAGACCTCCTGTAATACGAACACAACACTATTGAGTAAAACGTACTGGAATGCTTTTTACTTCCTTTCCGTTATATATAATGCAGCTGATGCAAATACGTTGCAACCAGCTGACTAGAAACCACAAAATGAATTTCTTTCTAGTATTATATTTCTAGAAAGCGAAGGTTACTAAGCTACCTGCCATCCTGTGAATCTGTACTGTACAGACAATAGCCCTTTTATTCCTATTTAAAATCCCACAAACCAAACTAACCCTACTATACGTCGTTTAATAATGCTTTACCACTTTATACAACTTATCACTTAAGAATAATATAGACATCTTTGTTATTAAAGTTTACAGTCTCTTTCATCTGTTTATTAACCCTTACAAAATAGGACAGAACGGATAGAAAGAAGAAAGGATGCAGGCTGCAGGTGGTGTTCAGTATTTATCTTAATTATTATTTCTTGTATTTCAGCAGTTCCTAGTAGTAACATCAAGAAAACGTTCGTTAACCTGCGGTTTCTGAATTATCTGCAATATTTTCTTGACCGTTTCTTACCTGCCAAATACGTTGAAGATGAATAAGTTGAGTTTATTATCGTTTGGGCCTTCTTGCACTTGGGGCCCCCCAGCATAGCGGGGGCTGGCAGGGGTGTAGTTACGCCACTGTTTCACTGATTCCACGATGGTTGGTTTAGCCTTCATGTTGATTACTAATCACGTCGTTTATTTCGTCAGGGTCATCTAAGGTTATTAGTTTTCTTGTACATCTAATAATTTCAGGGTCAGAGTTGTTAAATAATTTAATATATAATTCTGGAAATCGTTTATATAAATGTTCGGTGGTAAAATAAAAGTAAAACGGTTTTTCTCGAGGTATATTCTTCTAGAATTTTAATTATTTGTTCCTCATTATCGCCCTAGTTATTTAAATTTGATATATTTTCTTGTTATCTGTTTTCGTGTATTTTACTGGATTGGGGTTTGTTAAAACTTCGGTAATTATAAATTGGTTTGGTTTTATGTCTATGGCATCGTTTAATATTTTAATGGCGGATTTTGGTTCTTCGTTTTGTATCGAGTGTATGGTGTCTATTTCTTCTGGGTCTTCTCCTAACTCTGTTTCGTCTACGTTGCCTATAACTGACTCTGTTTCTATTGCGTTAGTTGTATTCTGCTTAGTGCGTTTGCGTTATTGTTATAAATTCCCTTTTTATATATAATTTCGTAATCATATTCTTCTAATCTAATTCTCCAACTTGGTCACTTTGAGTTCGGTTCCTTGAGTTTACATAGCCATACTAATGATCTGTGGCCGGTGTATATATAGGATTTTCTTCCATAAAGGTATGGTCTAAAATATTTCGTTGCCCAAATTATTGCTAATAATTCTTTCTCGATTGTGCTGTATTTTTGTTCCATCTCGTTTAGGGTTCTGGATGCATAGCTGATTGGTTTATCGCTACCTACTTTTCCTTGGCTTCGGTTGTCAATATAAATGGTTTTGAAGAGTCTGGGTATTCCAATACAGGGTGATTTGCAAGGATGCATTTAATTTTTTCTACGGCTTTAATAAATTCTGGGGTGTGTTCAATTTTATTTCCCTTTTTTAAACAGTTTGTTAGTGGTTTGGTTATTTGTGCGTAACCTTTGATGAATTTGCGGTAATAACCACTGACTCCTAGAAATCTTTTGATTTTTTGTTAGTTTTGAGTAAGGGGTACTTTTGTACTGCGTTTGTCTAGTCTGGATTTGGCATAACCCTATATGGGGTTATTATGTGTCCTAAAAATGATACTTCTTTATTTATTTTATCCTATTGCTATCGAAACGTTCGGTGTGTTTGGATCTATTGCAATTAATTTTATAAAAGATGTGGGAAAAAGAATCACCGAATGTTCATTTGATCCAAGAGCAACCGCTTTCCTTTTACAAAGAATCAGTATTGCAATTCAACAAGGCAACGCCGCCTCTATTCTAGGTACTATCCCACCTTCTAAATCTTTGGACGAAATCTTTTTAATGCCTCTTTGTTCTAAAAATATTACTCATAACTCAAACAAAAACAACAAAAAGTTCAACAATACTTTAATAAATAAAATTACTACTCCTGAAAAGACATTTATTTCCAAAGCTTCCAAATTAAATGACATTGTAACAACGACACATCTTAATGACATTCCTGATACTTCTACTTCTACACACAATTCTAATGATCTCGGGGATTTTAATAATTCTTTAAAAACCAATGCTTTTTATGAGAAATCACTTTGCGCTTCCAATACTGCTCAGAGTTTAGGCCTGAATGGATTAAATAATATCGGCAATACTTGTTTCATGAACTCTGTAATTCAGTGTCTCTCAAACACCAAGTTACTTTTGGAATATGTTAGAAGTGATATTTTCATAAAGGACATTAATACTAATATTTCTAACATGAAAGGAGATCTCATTAAAGCTTTCTCGAAAGTGATAAGGGAGCTATGGTCTCAAAATCCATATGATGGAAAATCCAATATGATTAATTTCAAATCACAAATTGAATGTTTTGCACCTAGTTTTATGGGCAACTCTCAACAAGATGCACAAGAGTTTTTACGGTATTTACAAGGAAATTAAACAGGCTACTAATACATCTACATTGATATTTTCAGAAATAGATGAAAAGTTGAACGAGTGTGATAAAGCTTCCGCATCCTGGAAACAATATTTAGGAATGGAAAATTCCAAAATTGTTGATATATATGCAGGGCAGTTGAAATCTACATTACGTTGTACACATTGCGGACATTATACTGTTACTTTTGATCCTTTCTGGGATTTATCGCTTTCTATACCTCAACATAGTGACCATTTAACGCTACAACAATGTTTAGACTATTTCATCAAAAAAGACACCTTTGGATGGTGATGAGAAACCTACATGTTTCAATTGCAAGGAAAGACGAAAATGTATAATATCTCTTACCATACAAAAGTTCCCTAAAATATTAATAATACATTTAAAACGTTTTTCACATGTAAGAAAACTATCCACAATTATAAATTTTCCATTAAATAATTTGGATATGCAAGATTACGCTGCTGAAAATACTTCGAAAAAGTGCATCTACAACTTATTTGCAATACTGAATCATAATGGGACGACATATAGAGGACACTATACAGCACACTGTCGGCACCCATATTCATTTGCATGGCATAAATACAATGATTTGATAGTGAGCAGTATACCTTCGACAGCAGTAGTGAGTGGGAAAGCATATATGCTATTCTATGAACTGGAAACTCGCTAGCGATTATAAACATTAATTATTTATATTTAGAAGGTTAGTGATTGTCTAAAAATAATTATATTATATATTTTTGTAAGAATGAGCTTTTGTCTAATTGAACCTTAAAATGAGCTAGTCTTAGTCTTTCGAAAACTTCTCTTAATCTTTCAGTATGTACTACCAGTGATGTTGAATATACTATTATATCGTCTAGGTACACAAGACATTTTTCGTTGTGTATTCCTCTTACAATGTTATCCATGACTCTTTACACAGATGCAGATAGTCTAATTTATAAAATAGTAAATCTGGATCTTTATGAAACTATGAAGCGGAACTGTCTGCAACGTTTCAATACTTCTGACTATCCTTCTAACGACATTTATGGAATTACGCTAATTAACAAAAAAGTATTGGGTATGATGAAGGATGAAAATAATGGACGACTTATGACGGATTTTATTGGGTTACGATCAAAGATGTATGCAACAAGAATTTTTAAGGAAGCCGAGGAAGAAGAAGCTGAACTCTTACGAGAAAAGGAAGAATCACCTGGCATCCTAGACTTTGGTATTACAAAGAAAATTAAAGGAATTAAAAAATGTATAATAATAAAAAATGGAATTACGTATCAAGATTATGTGGAGTGCATAGAAGATTACAAGGAAGTATTTGTAACGCAGAATCTAATTCAATCATGCAAGCATCAGCTTCACACCATCGCTCAGGAGAAGATTGCTCTAAGCCCTCATGATGATAGACGCCACTTACTTCCTGGTTCATATGCAACACTACCTGTTGGACATTATTCAATTATCGTTAGCCAGCTATGGGTTGCAGGTACAAAAATTAATGAACAGGATTTAATTTGTAATTTGCTTTCAAGTTTGCCAAAATCGTATGAGATGATTACCACAGTTATTGAAAACACTCCAGATCTTACATTTGAAATGATAAAAAACAAATTAATTGCGGATTATGAGAAGAGAAATTTAAGCAAGCAGGAAATGGAACCGCAGAGTGAGTTGTATGATTTTAATTCACAAAAGAATGGTTCATGTTACAAATGTAGAGCTATCGGACATTTCAAAAGAAATTGCTGAAACTATCAAGATACTAGAAGACATAATAACAATCAATTTAGAAATAATAATAAGCCTTTGAGTTCAAGAATTGATAAATAAGAAAATAGTAGTTTTGAAAAAGGCATTAATGATCAACGAGTAAATTTTTGCAAACCACGCATAAAAGGAAAAATGTGTAGAAGCCTATTTAATACTAGAACAAGAAGTAAAAGAATATTAGAAATCATTCATTTCGATTAGTGTGGTCCTATTACTCCCATAACATATTGCTACTATATTGCTACTATTAGGCAACCCGTCAAACACATACAAGTGCCGTAAGCAACGAATATACTACAGAAGCATAGAATTTTCTAGGATATACTGGATTATAAATCATCCTTTTAATTCAAGGTATATATAACACCGCTGATAAATGTAAGAGTTAGTCTATATCAGAATGTCGAATATAAATTATATCGTGTAAAGTTAAATAGTTAAGCTTTTGGAAGTCCAAGACTAAACATTAATTTGTGTTATGTGAAAGTGTACATTGTACCGACAGCTGTACATAAATAGATGAAAGTGTAATAAATAAATTATAGTAGTGTTGTGTTGGTTAAGAATTTAGTTTAAGAAGATACTTTGGCTTGTAAATAGCATTAGTGTGATAGTGCTTCATTGTTAATTGAACTGAAAACATCTATAATTAAGGCATATACTGTTAATTGGCTTATGAATAGTGAGTAATAAAGACTTTTATTACTACTTGTTCTAAATTAGTGAAACGCGTTAGTAGTAGCCCGCTACAATATGCTGGTTATAAATATTTTCTATTTCTCATTGATGATTATTCAAATATGTGTGTAGTATTTTTGATAAAATCAAAATCTGAAGTTTTCAATAAATTCAAAGAATTTGTAAATACGGTAGAGGCAAGTCTTTCACAAAAAATTTCAAAGTTAAGATGCGAAATGGGGGTGAGAATGTATCACTGGAATTAAAAACATATTGTTCTGAATGTGGCATTATGTTGGATTATACAGTGCCACACACTTCACAACAAAACGGTAAAGCCAAACGGAAGAACCATAGCTTGGTAGAAAGATGCCGAGCGATAATTGATAAAGGTGGTGTACCTAAGGAGTTCTGGGGGAAGCAGTTCAATCTGTAAATTATGTTATGAATAGGGGCATATCTGCAAGCTTGGAGGGTTTAACACCAGCTGAAAAGTGGTTCAATAAGAAGCCTGACATAGTAATTTAAAGGCGTTTGGTTGTTTAGTTTTCCGCAAAAATTTTAAAGTGGGCTCTCTTTAAAATGTATTACTTTTACTGGCTTATATTTAGCCATATTTTTAAATTATAGTACATGTAGAGAAGGAAGCAGTATAGAATTAAATACATATACTATATTAATCAAGTGCTTTATTAATTATAAAACCAAATTACATAAATTCAAACTTATAAGTTAATTAATATTAAATCTACATATTTATACGCCGCACAAAATTATTTACACCTAAAAATTTGATACAGTAAAAAAACCTATGAGCTAGCAGACATTCCAAATCAAATTCAAAATTTTGTTTTTCTTGCATGTTTTGCTGCAAACGCGTTTATTGTATCCTCTATATTCATATTTTTGGCAGTGTCATGTTCTACTGCTAAGAGGGATAAATCGTCTAATCTATCTTGTGAAGTGCGGTTCCTAAGATAATTTTTAATAATTTTAATTTTGAGAAAGATCTCTCCGCACTTGCAACGCTAACGGGTAAAGTTAGGTATAACATTAAGGCTGTTATGGTGTTTGGAAAACTGCTAGAACCTGTAGATTTGGAAAGTACTAGATATTCTAAAATTGTAAGATACCGTTAACATTTTTAATTCATCACAAATAAGTCTATTATTTTGAGTGTAGTAAGTTCTATACCTATAGCATCATTTAAATCTTTGTAGTAAAATTTTTGCAATTGTTTTGCCTTAGATAAAATATCGTCTGCAGTTAAATTCAAAAATACATTAGGTTCTAAGAAATTAAACTTTTCGTTTACATGAAAAAGCGATTTAAAACGATTCGACAGCTGTGAAATTATAATATCCATTACGCGATAAAATACATTTATTTTAAATTTAAATTCTTCATCATTAAATCGATAATCATTGGATAATTCATCGTAATGCTTTTTATTTTTGGTTGCCTTTTTTATAAATTCCGGTTTAATATTCCATTGCCCTGCAACTTTCGCTGCTTCCTCCTTGATGTTGGAATAGTTATTTCTTGTTTCCTTGAAAAATTTTAAAGTTTTTGTAATAAGAGAGTTATCTGATTAATATTCGCCTTTTCACTCTGAGCAGTTTGTGAGAGCTTGTTAAGCTCTTCTAGAATTTGACTTAAAAACACTTAAAAAATAAAATTAAAATTATCCATGCTAGTTAATATTTGCTTTGCGTCATTTCGTTCATCTGTTTTTTGATATCATAATAATTTTATTAAGAGACATTACTATATCTTTATACCGAATTCTTATGGCAGCTAAAGATTTTACTCGATCCGCCCAACGTGTCGGATTTAAGCGTTTCAATTGTGTGAAATTTTCTTTAAAAACAGAAAGCCAATTCCATCTTACTATACTATTAGCAAAAATGTATATATGTTTTCTAAAAGTAGAAAAACGATTCTATTTCTTTTATACCTTTAACGGCATCATTTATGACTAGATTTAAGTTATGGGCACTACAGTGCATATATAAGGCTGCAGGCTCTATGTTTAAAATTCTCTTTGCACGCCAGAATACGTACCGCTCATAACGTTAGCTCCATCGTAGCCCTGCCCTCTACATTTATTTATATCTAATTGCATGTTGGTTAAATTGCTTAATATAGTATTACATAGTCCTTCAGCAGATTGGGACTCTACTTTTGTAAAACCCAAAAAGTTTCACAAATATCTATTTTGGTTACCTCTCCCAAGCTGTCTTTTTAAAATCAATATATCTTACAATTTTACTTAATTGATCAATCTTAGTTATATCCTGTGTAGTGTCTATTATGATTGAGAAAAAGGAGCGGATCTAATTTTATTTAATAAAATATTTTTAAGTGTGCGCTTAAAGTATTAATAATATCGTTTTGAATTTTGGGAAAGATATTTAATTGAACCTTTGGGTCGTTCAAGCACTTTTTGTAATATAGGATCATAGTTACTAATTAAATGAACTAAACTTAAGAAATTACCGTTGTAACTGTCTTTTGAATCAGAAAACTTTCTCTATGTCCTCGAAATGACAGCATGCGCTGGGATAGTGTTAAAGTAACATTGAAAAGTCTGTGTAAAACATTTTTCCAAAATTCAGTTTCTTGTTTTAATAGTAGAGTATCTTTCTTATCTATGGTATAATTTTTTTCCACATATCGTAAATAAAACAACAAGTTAAATGAGATTGAGCAAGCAAATGCTCTTTAATTTTTTGATAAACCCTGCCAATCATTAATTCCGGTCGTCCAACTTGACCTTACTGAAGCAAACAGCCAACATGGTTGACAATAAACACAATTTTTAATTTAGAATAACACAACCACCCATTTGAATTGTGTGGTAAGTTTAACGTATTGCTTTTATTTTCGCTTGCAGTTATTAAGTAATAATAGTGAACTGAAAACTTCTATTTTTATTATCTTTAGGAAACGCACCATCTGGTCTACACAATCCGTAATTAATTATTTCTTTTCTTAAATTGTCATGTTGTAAAACATTGATTTTTAAAAATGTGCAAAATCGGTTGGATATTCTTTCGTCAGATCCATAGATAGTTCATTAAGTGAAAAGTACTACTCACATTTACCTCTGTAATTGTAGTGGTATCTAGTTCCAAATTTCTATCGCGGCCGTCATTATGTGATGTACTTGCGCCCTGGGTGAGAGTTTTAAAATTGTTGACGACTGCTGTTCGTCTGTAGCGGAACTAGTAGATGCTACTGTCGAAAGCCCAATTTCTTTCATAGATTGTTCTTGTTTTCGGACTCTTTAGAAGTAAAAAGGAACTTATTTTGGAATCTTGCTCTTTGATTCTTCCAATAGTTTCCTTTTCGTTTTTTGCAGCGCCGCTTGTAGTGCTCATTGTATATTATTTCCTGCAATTTTGAATGAAATTAATTATAATGTAATTAGATAAGTAATAATTATTTAAAAGCCTTTTGAAATTACAAATAACACATACATACTTTGCTTTAAATGCTTTAATTAACAAAATATAAATGATTTTTATTGAATGCTTAAAGATTTATTTATATGTATTTCTCAGCGCGACTTCAACTATGATCAAATCAATAGTAGTTTAATAAAAATAGATATAAATACTTACGTTTAAATATGAAAGACCTCCTGTAATACGAACACAACACTATTGAGTAAAACGTACTGGAATGCTTTTTACTTCCTTTCCGTTATATATAATGCAGCTAATGCAAATACGTTGCAACCAGCTGACTAGAAACCACAAAATGAATTTCTTTCTAGTATTATATTTCTAGAAAGCGAAGGTTACTAAGCTACCTGCCATCCTGTGAATCTGTACTGTACAGACAATAGCCCTTTTATTCCTATTTAAAATCCCACAAACCAAACTAACCCTACTATACGTCGTTTAATAATGCTTTACCACTTTATACAACTTATCACTTAAGAATAATATAGACATCTTTGTTATTAAAGTTTACAGTCTCTTTCATCTGTTTATTAACCCTTACAAAATAGGACAGAACGGATAGAAAGAAGAAAGGATGCAGGCTGCAGGTGGTGTTCAGTATTTATCTTAATTATTATTTCTTGTATTTCAGCAGTTCCTAGTAGTAACATCAAGAAAACGTTCGTTAACCTGCGGTTTCTGAATTATCTGCAATATTTTCTTGACCGTTTCTTACCTGCCAAATACCTTGAAGATGAATAAGTTGAGTTTATTATCGTTTGGGCCTTCTTGCACTTGGGGCCCCCCCGCATAGCGGGGGCTGGCAGGGGTGTAGTTACGCCACTGGTTATGGAGTATTGATGAAAGAAAGATAATTATTTCAAGAGATGTGAAGTTTAATGGGGATAGTTTTTGGTTTAAAGAAAGAAAACTGACAGAAGTATTGAGAATTATGATAGTGATAGTTTAGGTAAAAAGGATGGTAATAATGATTTTTCAGGAAACAAAAAAGAGAATGAGGGAATATCAAAACCAAGGGAGAATGTGCGTAATGTTAAATTACCAGCAAAGTATAAAGATTTCGAATTGTATACAGCTTTTAATGCTTATAGTTTTGTTGAGTATGTTCCAAACAGTTACGATAAATTAGAGAACAAGGCTGATAAGAAAAATTGGTTAATGGTTATAGATAATGTATTAAAATCATTACAAGAAAAATGAAACTTGGTAAAAGGTTAAGGTAGTTGATAAAAATGTTAATATATTAGATACAAAATGGGTATTTACCTATAAACCTTTAAAGGAAAGAAAAGAAGATCTTAAAGCTAGATTAGTTGCTATGGGGTTTCTCAAGAATTAGATAAGCATATTGATGGTTTATATGGACCAGTTGCAAAAATGACCACAATTAGGGCATTATTGATATTAGGAAATCAGTTTAAGTATCATTTTCTACAATTAGATATTCAAAGTGCATTCTTAAATGGCATTTTAGATGAGGATGTATTTATATTGTCATGAATACAATAATTTGCATTTTTACATTTGTATATTTTATTTTAGCTAATCTGCTTTGTTCATTACTTTGTACTTAATTATTTTATTAACGCGGAAACCTCAGCATCCTATTCGGTTATTCCGTTCTTACTTTGTAACTGCCACACTCATGAGGAAACCTCAATCTCCTGCTTTGCACACATATACTTTATCAAGTATGCGTTGATCCAAGAAATCCATGGATAACGTTACGGTTTGGCATTTTACGCGGTCTACCGTATCACAAGGACTTCCTGAGTTACAGTTCTGGGATTCCATCTTTACCCTCGAATGTCCGCCCAGACGACTATATATTAGATAGCCAACTTTCAAGTCAAGTAGTAGTAGTCCGAAGTACCTAATAGTAGCAGACCAGTCAGTAAGGGACCACTCCTGTTCAAGCCCAAATTCGTCAACCCTCGGTACTCCAGAACTACAGTGAGCAGTTACATCCACCACACCCAATCTTGTCACTACACACCTGAGACGAACCATGTTTAGCTTACTAACCTAGATTAATAACATGCTATTAATGTAATTCTGCTGCTGAGCTTAATGTCTTAGAATAAAGTGATTATGTACTGAATATTTTGTGCTTAACGCTGATTAAGTAGTGAGTCTAAGAACCAGTATGGGCTGCATTATTGCTCGATTCCCAGATTCTAAGGAACCTGAGTTTAATACCGCCTAACGCTCTACCTCAACTACGCCCGACATTCGTAACCAAGGGTATTAAAGTGTAATTAACAATATATCCACCAAAAGGGACAAATTGCTAGTCAAATATCCGATTTAAATTAAAAATTTTTTTTATATGGATTAAAGCAGTCTTGAAAATGTTGGAATGATTAAATAAATAAATTCCTACTGGAAATTGGATTTAAGAGATCCGAAAATGATTATTGTCTTTATAGTAAGATATCGCCTACGTGTCATATTTTCATGTAAATATATGTTGATGATATTATCTTAGCAGGGGAAAATATGGATGAACTAAACAAAATAAAAATGAAACTTGTGAGTAAGTTTCAAATCAAAGATAAAAAGAAACATAAACACTTTTTGGGGCTAGAAATAAATTACGATAGGGAGGATGGTATTTTGAAAATAAGCCAAAAAAGGTATGTAAATATGATTATAAAAAGATTTTCAAAGGCAAAATGCAATGATTCAGTGATACCTATTGATCCAAAAACTTAAATTCGAATTACCCACTGACGAAACTAAACAAGGAAGCCTTTTCGCGAATTAGTGAGATGTTTATTATATCTTACATTAGGAACTAGACCGGATATATGTTTCGCTACTATAATTTTCACATTCGATACCGAGATAAAGCTACAGATGACAAGTGGGAAAGTTTAAAAAGAATTTTGAGATATCTAAAAAATACTAAAAATGTTGGTTTAGAATATTGTAGAAATAATCTTAATTCTGAACTGTGTTGTTATATAGATGCGGATTGGAGTGGTGATACACATGATCGGAAATCCGTCACTGGATATACTTATAAAGTTTTTAGAAATGTTTCGAACTGGGTAACTAAGAAGTAATCCTGTGTATCATTATCCACAACCGAACCAGAATTAGGCGCACTTTGTACGTCTGTCTGCGACAAACTTTGGTTAAGAAAATTGTTTCTTGATTTAGACGTTGAGTTTGAAACTATAACTTTCTTTGAAGACAATCAAGGTTGTTTAGCATTAATTAAGAACCTGACAAACAATCGTACGGTGAAACACTTAGATTTAAAGATTAATTTAGTCTGTGAATATGTCAAAGATGGAATTGTGAAGTTAGTGTATATAAATAGTGAAAATCAGCCAGCGGATATTTTGACTAAAGGACTTTCAGAATTTATGTTTAAAAATTTTACGAAAATGTTATATTTGAAGGATTTTAGCTAGGAGATATGTGCTAAAATCTTCGTAGACTATGTTTATCACTTAGGGTTTATATACATAAATACCACGTTTTTTTACGCTCTTCATAAGCCAGAAAATCAAGTAACATTTTCAGTGGGAAATTTGCAAATTTCGCTAAAAGAGAATCTTGTACACTGCCTTTCACGTAAAAACGCACAGCATTGCTATCAAACAAATTGAAGCAAAAGACATTTGTACTAACAACTGATACTTAGTTAATAAAGCTTGACAAATTGTTTAAAAATACGACGCATGATACAGTCCCACACCAACAAACGTCCATTCCAATGCAATTTGTGTAATTATGCTGCATCACATAAAAGTAGTTTAAAAGTACATTTTAGTTCGCATATTAACGAGCGTCCTTTCGCATGTAATTTGTGTAGTTATACCACATCACATAAAAGTAGTTTACAAATACATTTGCGATCGCATACTAACGAGCGCCCTTTCTCGTGCAATTATATCACACAAGAGAAAAGTAATTTACAAGTACATCTTCGATCACATATTAACAATCGTCCTGTCGTGTGTTATTTGTGTAACTATACAACATCACAAAAAGGTAATTTACAAAAACATTTGCGGTCGCATATTCACGAGCGTTTATTCACATGCAATTTCTGTAATTATTCCGTATCATGTAAAAGTCATTTACTAATACATTTGCGGACGCATACCAACGAGCATCCATACGCATGCAATTTGTGTGATTTTACCGCAATACAAAAAAGTAATTTACATGTACATTTTCGGTCGCATACTAACGATCGTCCATTCGCATGCAATTTGTGTAATTATGCCAGATTACGTAAAAGCAATTTACTAATACATTTGCGGTCGCATACTAAGGTGCGCCCATTCCCATGCAATTTGTGTGATTTTACCGCAATACAAAAAAGTAATTTACATGTACATTTTCGATCGCACACGAACGACCGTCCTGTGTATGCTATTTGTGTAGTTATGCCACATCAAGTAAAAGTAGTTTACAAAAGCATTTGCGGTCGCATACTAACGAGCGCTCATTCGCATGCAATTTGTGTAATTATACCACATCATACAAAAGTAGTTTACAAATACATTTGCGGTTGCATACTAACGAGCGTCCATTCTCATGAAATTTGTGTAATTATTCCGCATTACTTAAAAGTCATTTATTAATACATTTGCGGGCGCATACTAACGAGCGTCCATTCGCATGCAATTTGTGTAATTATACCACATCCCAAAAAAGTCATTTGCATGTACATTTTAGGTCGCATACTAACGAGCGTCCATTCACATGCAATTTGTGTAATTATACCACATCATACAAAAAGTAGTTTACAAATACATTTGTGGTCGCATACTGACGAGCGTCCATTCTCATGCAATTTGTGTAATTATGCCGCATTACTTAAAAATCATTTATTAATACATTTGCGGTCGCATACTAACGAGCGCCCATTCGCATGCAATTTGTGTGATTTTGCCGCTACTCAAAAAGTCATTTACGTTTACATTTTCGGTCGCATACGGGCGTCTATGTGCATGCAATTTGTATAGCTATGCCACATCAAGTAAAAGTAGTTTACAAAAAAATTTGCGGTCGCATATTAACGAGCATTCATTCGCATGCTATTTATGTAATTATATCACACCAAAAAAAGTAATTTACCAGTACATCTTCGATCGCATACTAACGAACGTCCTATAGTGTGTAATTTGTATAACGATACCACATCACAAAAATGTAATTTACAAAAACATTTGCGGTCGCATACTTACGAGCGTCCATTCGCATGCAATTTGTGTAATTATACCACATCACATAAAAGTCATTTATAGGTACGAACATTTGCGGACGCATACTAATGTGCGTACATTCGCATGCAATTTCGGCCCTCTAAAAAATGCACTGTACAGAGAGTATGATATATATCTAACTACAACAGGGCATGACAAAATCACTGAGTATGACGTAGCTGAGCTGTTAAATAAAGCGTTCATGAAAGTCGCATCGATTAAGAAAGCAGCTTCGGGTTTTCGTTCTTCTGGAATATATCCGTTTAATCCTGACAAATTTAACCAAGACGATTTTGCTCCTGCCAACGAAATGAGAGTTCGTTGTAGAAAGCTCTCCCGAACGTGGCACTTCTCATTTACCAATACCTGCATCTACATCAACTTCTGAAAAAGACCATCTACCATCTACATCTACCTCTGGACAACACCATCTACCATCTACATCTACCTCTGCACAAAACCATCTACGTCTACCTCTAAACAACACCATCTACCATCAACGTCTACCTCTGAACAAAACCATCTACGTCTACCTGTGAACAACACCATCTTCGTCTACCTCTGAACAACACCATCTACCATCTACATCTACCTCTACACAAAACCATCTACCATCTACGTCTACCTCTAAACAACACCATCTACCATCTACGTCTACCTCTGAACAAAACCATCTACCATCTACGTCTACCTGTGAACAACACCATCTTCGTCTACCTCTGAACAACACCATCTACCATCTACATCTACCTCTGCACAAAACCATCTACCATCTACGTCTACCTCTGAACAACACCATCTACTATCTACGTCTACCTCTGAACAAAACCATCTACCATTTGCATCTAAATTAAATAACTCTTTTTTCCTATTTGCTTCTATTCCATGGAAAGAAGAAATAGGAAGAGTAAAAAGAGTTTTTCGTCAGAAACAACATTCAGAAATACTAACTAGTACACCCATGAAGGAAAGATTAGAAGAAGCACAAGAAAAAAAAAGGTAAAAGAAGCAAAAAAAACATATTAAAAAGAGTCCGAATATTAGGAGAGAACAATATTAAGAACAATAAAAATAAAATTAAAAGGTACTCAAAAGCCGAACTTGATGCACAGGAACGTGACAATGATGACGAAGCAGATAATGCTTATTTCTCAATTCCACCACTCACCTTCTATGGAAATGCTAAAAGAAAGAGAACAGCCAAAGAGAATGTTGCAAAACAAGTAGTAAGACGCATATACCAGTCTCCAGAAATTAAAAAAGGAAAGAAATAAGACCAGCCACGCCTGAATCATCTAACGTATCCGACATAGACGATCGTGACATTTGTGACGATGATGAGGTAGACGACATTAACCCC
This sequence comes from Platerodrilus igneus, assembly GCA_036346225.1. Classification (NCBI taxonomy): domain Eukaryota; kingdom Metazoa; phylum Arthropoda; class Insecta; order Coleoptera; family Lycidae; genus Platerodrilus; species Platerodrilus igneus. Next base: position 3,465,805 of record JARFIW010000753.1, read on the forward strand.
AACTATGTTCTATGTGGTACAGAACATGATGAGAAAACTTCCTTAAATGGCAGATGTGGAAAACAGGGAAAAAGCGAACTATGGTACAGGTGTGTTGCATGCGGCATGTGGAATCACGCGGCTTGTACCGGTGAAAATGCTCCCGAACAATACATTTGCGACTTTTGTCGAGCTTAAACTGGTACATTACATTATATATAATCACTCGTTTTAATAAACATTTGTTCTTGCATTGTAACAATTTTATTTTTCAGTCGTAATTTAATTGCATTGAATTACAAGAATAATGCGCTAAGCGTGCATTGTTCCTTAGGGATCTAATTATATTAATATATCTGTGTCGCATAAAGCTATTTCCAAGTACATCTCTATTTGATTGTTTCGTGTTCCCCCCTCTGACGGCGCGACCGCTCGACTCTGGTTTCGACAAACAGTCGGCCGCCTGCAACAGCTTGCATAAAAAACATTCTGCAAGGATAAACTATAAAGCACAATATCAGTGCAATTTCAACACAAGTAGTAATATACTAAGAAAGTCAATTGTAAATTATCGCATTAACATAAAAAAATGAATTATTGAAATCCTAGGAATCGTTTCGATATACATTTTATGAGATGCGGTAATTTATAACGGGAATATAGATTCAAAAATAATATCAATCGTAAAATAAAAAACTGTCGATTAAAGACAAGAAAAATACTCATTATAGCAATAATCAAAAATACTTTAAAACAAGCCAAAGTTGCAAAGTAAACGAGGTGTATTGTGTAAAACGTAACTTGAACATGTAATACTATAAAATTCCACAATGTCAAAACCAAACGATTATTCACAAAAGGTAGAATATCACAGAAATAAAATAATTCAGTTATAATCCTATATTTGAAATATATAAACCTGATAGTTATTTAAACTATACAACAAAATATAAGGCAATATTAAAAAATGAATAACATCTTTAAATCTTATAATAAATTTTCTATAGAAATAGCATGATCTTCAAGTGCTTGACAGTGTGATAATTTTAGTTTTTTATTTATTGAAGAATTCGAAATCTTTATAAGCTTAGTTGTGGTACATTCATACAATAACTGCAACTTTACAATATTTCTGCGTTTCATAATTAATCGACTCGTCGTCTTGCTTTAAAGCTTTCTTAAAAAGCTGGGTGTGTTTAGACGGTGGTCAAAATAACTCTTTTTTTCTAGGGCTAATCCAAGATTGCCTCACGATAGCTATACCTTCCATCTTCACATTCGTCAAACTCTACCGGCCATCTTGAAATTTTTAAAGATTCAAATTTCTTTCCTATTAAGCACCCAAATCAAAAACGGTTTTAATAAAAGTTACTTATAAAATAATTGTCTATGTGGGAAAGACATTTAGGTTTTTTTAACTGAAAATTTTTTTTTTTAGCTGATAATAGAGCGATTTAAACAATACCAGTAACTTTCCCAAATGTGGCATAATTTTTATGAATCTTCATCAAAATTGCACACTACAATTTACTTTATTTATCGAATAAATCAAATATTAGTGTTTTTTAGAAAAATGCACCTGCAATATGCTGCCGTGGAAAAATTAAGAACTTCCATGTCACACACTATTATAAAACAGAAATGGTTTGAATACATGCTATACAAAACAAAACACAACAAACCTACAGGAAACGCTATACTATTGAAATCGAACTATCATTATGAGAGTTTTCGACTATAGTGCTTTCATTATGCATATTATTTTAGCCTCGGCAACCATTGAAATGAGTTGTTCTTCATAACCTTGGATTTATATAAATTTTTGTTGGGCTTCCTATTTAGTGAAGTAAGTAATTGATATTCCCTCAGTTTTGAGGTAAATAATAATGAAAGACTGCATTGGAATAGTGTTCTATATTTTTTAAAAAATTTTGAAATAATATACTATATAGTTGATGAAAAACTGGCTTGTAATATGATGAAAGAATGGGTGTAGTGTAAGACTTGTAAAAAAGAATAAACACAGAATTGTTTAATTTTTATGCCGAAGTTAAATTAATGTTTTGGGATAAATTTAAAAACGACGTCTGGCGCCACTAATGCCGTGGCTGCAATGATAGGTTAGGTTACTGCTAGAAATAGATATTATTATTAAAAAACACAAATCTCTTAACACGCATATCAGAACAGTTGTTCTAAAGCTATTGCATACTGTTCTGATATGCGTGTTATGTTGTGTTTTTAATAATATCTAACATGTTTTCAACGAACTTCGTTCGTTTATGAAATCTATTTGTCTGTGTGTCTGTCTGTCTGTGTGTCCGAGGCCTTTTTAATGGTCGGACATCAATGTGTGATATATCAATCGATTCAGCTCGGTGTCCAGAGCTTAAGTTTTGATGTCAGTTAAAATCGGGCCACGGGGACGCCGAGCCCCCGGGAAAATCCACAGGGATAATTAAAATTTTAAATAAGTTTAAAATCAATATGCGACACATATTTGAACAATTTATGGCATTTCATGCCAATTATTCCAATATTATAGACATTGTTTAAACTTAAATTTTGATTACCGAAAATAATTAGATTCATATAAAAAAAAAATTTCTTATCTTATTGATGAGAACTAATATATAGCTTTTAAAATATTTATTCAATAAAATAAAATATATTAAAATGTCTCTTTTGTTGTTTATAAATTTTTGTTTTTATCTGAATACTTATAATTATTACAACATAATAATTTTAATTTCTTTAATTTGTTTTAAAGTAAGTCTACATTTGGAAGTTCGTTGCGACAATGCCTTGCATTTTCAACTTGTTTAATAATAATATCTATTTTTAACAGTAACCTAACCTGTCATTGCAGCCACGGCATTACTAACGTGAAACGGTCGTATTTAAAAAGGCACCAGTAATATTTCGCTCATATTTAGGCTTGTGTAGTATTTAGGAATAATGTGATAAAAATTCTTAGGGTTAATTAGAATTTACAAACCATGTTTAGTTAAGTTTTTTACCTCGAAACTTCTCTAATACGCGTGAAAGACTTTTGTTCATTAAGGTACAAGTTCACAATTCACAAACTCCCATACGCAATTGTGATGGAACAAAATATGATAAGCTACATGCAAAACGTAAATAAATAAAAACCAAACAAACTTTGGACTACTTAAAAATGCAACACATGCATTTTTATTCTACTAGAGGAACGTTTACTGTGTCCGATTCAGTACACTTTGTTTATTATTTCGTCGTTAGAAAATGATAAAGGAAACGAAGGTGTGATAAGAAAAGAATCCAAACCAATATTTGTAGCTTTTCACAAACTATAATCAAAACTCACTTGACACTTTACCTAATCATTTTTCATTAGAGATACGTTTAAACCATTATTCTGTTTTTCCATTTATTGGTCAATTAATTAATATAACAGCTTTGTCAATTGCATATTAGAAATTGTAAAATAACTGTGCAATGCAAATGTAGGAATGTTAAATCTTGTAATTCCTTGTTCCCTAATAATTTTTTTTTACATTAGATATCGAAATTTCAAAGGTTTTCACTGGTTATAAATGTTAGAGAATATGTATAATTAAAATATCTGTGAGGTTTATAACTGAACTAATAAGTTCCACAACACTGCCATCTATAGGTGCTCCCTGGCACTTCATAAACCAAGTAGGCGGAGTATTAAACTTCATATCCTTTTCTAATGAATATTTGCATCCTGACATTTCGTCCCGCCCTATGCTACCCCGCCCCAACCTGGGCTTTTACAGCAGATGGTAGGTAACCTGCTGTGATGAGCTCTTAACACTGATAATTTCTAACAACCTTGAAAGTACAATACGGTTTATAAAAGCAGGCGAATAATTTTAAGTTTAATTTTAGGTCATGCTAACACATATTGTATTCTGTTCCGTCAGAAAATGCTTTACAGTTAAAAAAACAATAATGGGAACACAATTAAAATTTTTCATATGAAAGATATTTTCCCTCCGTCGATATTGATTATCTGCTCAAATAATGAAATTGTAGCCAGCAATAAATTTATAATGCACAAACATTCTTATCACTAATAATTACGCTTCGCTGCTATCCGCCATTGTGATATAAACAGCAACCATCATCACGTATCAGTTCATTCCCTTTGTTTGTTTGTGATCAGTGTATTGTATTCGGAAAATTTCGGTGTATAGCAAGTATGTTCTACACCAATGACAGCGCACAATTTAAACTGCAAAGGATATTGGCATAAAATAATTGCAAACCCCGCGTGATTTAAGTATATTTCTTAAATGGAATGAAATAAAACAAAATATTACTACAACTATCAGATTTTTATTCAGAATCTGCATAAAAGGAATTAATGTAAAATGCGTTTTTATTTTATACACGAGGGCCATTTTTTTTCAACCTCCGATAGGCTATAAATAAAAAACAAGTTCATATAAAACAATAATTTTATTACGAAAAGATTGGTACACTTACGGTTACTTTTCGACATAATCACCGAAGAGATTAACACATTTGTCATATCTGTGGACAAGCTTTTCAATACCCTGTTTAAAGAAAGTTGTCGCCAATGAATTCACGTAGTCCTTGACGTTGGTTTGAAGGTCCTCATTGGTTTGAAAGTGCTTCCCACTAAGCTACGTCTTCAGGTCAGGAAAAAGATGAAAATCGCTTGGTGTTAAGTCAGGACTGTATGACGGATGATCGAAAATGTCCCATCCAAATTGTTCGAGAAGCCGTTGAGTTGCTCCAGCAGTGAGTGGACTGGCATTGCCGTGGATCAGAACAACTCCAGCGGGCAGCTTTCCTCTTCGTTTGTTCTGAATGGCTCTTGGCAACCGTCGTAAAGTTTCACAATAAACAGCTGCAGTGGTTGTGGTTTCGGGCTCCATAAACTCCACAAGCAACACAACTTGGCAGGAGCATCAATAATAGCGGACATGTTTACGTGGCTGTACCACAACGCCTACTGACGCCTGAATGTCAACAATGGCGGAGTGTGTAGTACAAGAGCTGCGCAGTCACCTACAGCGCATGCCCACTTTCTGCTACCCGCGCAGCGTCTGCACGGAGCGATCGGAGGTTGAAAAAAAATGGCCCTCGTACAATAAAAGCAAAGCAATAGTTAAATACTTTATTATTACACCCATTTTTTTACAATTATTACATAAATGAATATATAAATGCATATTTATAAAAAGAATTGAGTATTAATAATAAAGCCTATATATATATATATATATATATATATATATACAGGGTAGAAAATTAATAAGCAACATCAAATAATTTTAATCACCGTGTATAAGGACGCTTTGGGTAATAATACGCTTCATTTAAAGGCATATTGGATAAATTCGTCATTTACTTCTAAACATAGGGTTTATATTGTTTAGATAATGTTAAACACCGTGTATATATATATAATGTAGGTTTTGTATATAATCATAATCAACGTGTAGAAGGAAGTAATGTAGAATTTCATTAGATAATAAGCATTATTAAAACCATGGAGCATAAAAATTTATTCGTTTCGTTAAAAAAATAAGGGGTTTAGATTATTCACTGGACGCTTTCTATAAAAAGAAGCAGAGTTAAAATGTTCAACTTGTATTTAATTTAATCTTTCCAAGTACTAAAGCTATCGAGAAATTATAACGACGTGGGGAAGTCACGCAAAAGCCTTCAGCGTATTAGAACTCAGAACATCTGCAAAAATAACGATGTATATGATAGTCGATAAGCTTTAAGCTATATGAGTGCAAGTAAGAAAGCAAGTATGTGGTATAAAGACAAGCGAGAGGGAATGCATTGGTAGTTAAATGAGGGGAAATATGTAAAACAAGAGCACAGGTTGTAGATAGAACGAACAGACTAGATTGGCGTTTAAGGTTGAAATAAGATGCAAATATGAGAGGTGGAAGCATAACAATTTCTATGTAAAATTAATTAGTTGTTCGCGGACGTGTTGCGAGCCGTGTGGAAATTTCTTAGATTTCAACTCGGACAAGTGCAAATTTCAAAAAAATCATTGTGCCGAGCTATCGGAAGGGAATATATATATATATATATATATATATATATATATATAATGCAAATAATAAGATGAAATAATAACTTAGACTTTTATGCAAAGCCCAAATGATCATTTCAACTTACCTTGTGTAAAAAACTACTTAAAATATTTATATATTGATACTTGGCTTATAGCCGTAATTTTGTGCGTTGTTTCCTGTCTATATCTGACGTAAGTCAAAAACTTCACAATGTCAGATATGATTGACAAAAATGCTAAACGTAATTGAAAGTTAGGTTTATGTATGGTTCTGTACACGATTTGGATTTGTAAATTTACCAATTATAGTCATCAGTCTCGGTGGCGTAATTGGTAAACGCACTGTTCTGGCAAAACTGAGATACAGGTTTAAATCCTTTTCAATACTTTATCTTTTGATCCAAGAAATCCTTTGATATCGTTACGGTTTGGCGTTTCACGCGGTCCACCGCATCACAAGGACTTCCTGAGTTACAGTTCTGGGATTTCATATTTACCCTCGAATGTCCGCCCAGACGATTATATATTAGAGAGCCAACCTTCAGGCCAAGTAGTAGTAGCCCAAAGTGCCTAGTAGTAGCACCCCAGCCAGTAAGAGACTAATCATGTTCATGCTCGAATTAGTCAACTCTCAGTACTCCAGAACTACAGTGAGCAGTTAAATCCAGCACACTAAATCTTGTCACTACACACCTCCAACGAACCATGTGAGTCCAATTTAGCTTACTAACCTAGGTTAATAACATGCTATTAATGTAATTCTGCTGCCGAACTTAATGTCTTAGAATAGAGTGATTATGTACTGAGTATCTTGTGCGTAACGCCGATTAAGTAGTGAGTCTAAGAACCCGTATGGGTTGCATTATGGCTTGATCCCCAGGTTCTAAGGAACCTGAGATAAATACTGCCTAACGCTCTACCTCAAGTACGTCCCAACATTTGTAACCAAGGGTATTAAAGTGTATTTAACAATATATCTACCAAAAGGGACAAATTGCGAGTCAAATATCCCATTTAAATTAAAAAAATCCTTATATGGATTAAAGCAGTCTTCAAAATGTTGGAATGATCAAATAAATGAATTCCTACTGGAAATTGGATTTAAGAGGTCCGAAAATGATTATTGTGTTTATAGTAAAATATCGCCTACGTGTCATAGTTTCATGTTAATATATGTTGATGATATTATCTTAGCAGGGGAAAATATGGATAAACTAAACAAAATGAAAATGAAACTAACGAGTAAGTTTCAAACCAAAGATAAAAAGAAACTTAAACACTTTTTGGGGCTAAAAATAAATTATGATAGGGAGAATGGAATTTTGAAAATAAGCCAAAAAAGGTATATAAATATGATTTTAAAAAGATTTTTAATGGAAAAATGCAAGGGTACAATGATACCTATTGATACAAAACTTAAACTCGAATTACCCACTGACGAAACTAAATTAACAAGGAAGCCTGTTCGCGAATTAGTGGAATGTTTATTGTATCTTACATTAGGAACTAGACCGGATATATGTTTCGCTACTAATTTTTACATTCGATACCAAGATAAAGCTATAGATGACATGTGGGAAAGTTTAAAAAGAACTTTGAGATATCTAAAAAATACTGAAAATGTTGGTTTAGAATATTGTAGAAATAATCTTAATTCTGAACTGTGTTGTTACATAGATGCGGATTGGGGTTGGTGATACACACGATCGGACATCCGTCACTGGATATACTTATAAAGTTTTTAGAAATGTTTTGAACTGGGTAACTAAGAAGCAAAATCCTGTGTATCATTATTCACAACCGAAACAGAATTAGTCGCACTTTGTATGTCTGCCTGCGACGGACTTTGGTTAAGAAAATTGTTTCTTGATTTAGACGTTGAGTTTGAAACTATAACATTCTTTGAAGACAATGAAGGTTGTTTAGCATTGATTAAGAATCCGACAAATAATCGTAGGGTGAAACACTTAGATTTAAAGTTTAATTTTGTCTGTGAATTTGTCAGAGATGAAATTGTGAAGTTAGTGTATATAAATACTGAATATCAGCCAGCGAACATTTTGACTAAAAGACTTGCGGAATATATTTTTAAAAAATTTACGAAAATGTTATGTTTGAAGGATTTTAGCGAGGAGGAGTGTTGAGATGTGCGCTAAAATTTTCGTAGCATATGTTTATCTCTTAGGTTATATATATATATATATATATATATATATATATATAAAAGCAAAACTTTCTCTGCAATTTGCAGTTAAAATTAAACCAATTACATGAGATGTATCCGTAAATGTACTTTACATTTACCTATACAAATCGAACTGGTATTTGCATAGCCATTACAAAACAATTACTTGATCGTTTTGTAGAGAGAAAAAACATCCATTGACCAGGTTTCGACCTCATTAGGTCTCGTCAGAATGGACTAGTTTTAACCCTAACAAAACATCAAGCAACCTCCAATGTATATGCTCGAAGTAACCTCTGTACGATGGCGAAAGGAAAAATAGAGCGCCATCAGTTGGCTAAAACCAACCCTAAGGCTGAAACTGTACAGAAGTTGATTCGAAACTATACTGTGTTTTATAAATGGCTATAACAAATACGTTCTGTCTTTGGGATTTTAATAACGTACATGCATATTTAATGCAATAGTGACATTACTTCCCGTGGCGGCGTCCAATTCTTGCCTTTAAGGCACACAAAATATATAAAAAAGCAAAACTTTCTCTGCAATTTGCAGTTAAAATTAAATCAATTACATGAGATATATCCGTAAATGTACTATACATTTACCTATACAAATCGAACTGGTATTTGCATAGCCATTACAAAACAATTACTTGATCGTTTTGTACAGAGAAAAAACATCCATTGACCAGGTTTCGACCACATTAGGTCTCGTCAGAATGGACTAGTTTTAACCCTAGCAAAACATCAAGCAACCTCCAATGTATATGCTCGAAGTAACCTCTGTACGATGGCGAAAGGAAAAATAGAGCGCCATCAGTTAGCTAAAACCAACCCTAAGGCCGAAACTGTACAGAAGTTGATTCGAAACTATACTTCATTCAATAGAAACATTGTATCAGCATCTTTTAATCTTCTTGGCGAAGTTTACAAGATACACAAGTTTATGCCTAGTAGAATCTTTAATTGTGATTAAACCGGCATATCAACCGTCCCAAACAAACCATCTAGAATATTTTCAATGAAAGTAAAAAACCAGTAGGTTGCCTTTCCTCAGCTGAACGGGAAACTCTAACAACAGTGGAAGTCTGCTTTAATGCTACTGGGTTTTATTTATCTCCGTTAATAAGTTAATAATATTTCCAAGGGTGAGAAAGTGTCCACCACTTGAGATGAGGGGACTGCCAACAGAATTAGTAGTCGAATGTCATCCTTTAGGATGGATGCAGAGTGACATATTTTCGGGTGCCTGATCATTTTTGAAAATTCACTAAACCAACAAAAAAAGACCCCGTTTTAATAAGTTTTGACGGTCATGCTAAACATACACAAAATCTAACATTGAATGAAAAAGCAAAAGCTAATAATGTGGATATAATCGCCATACTGCCACATACAAGAAACAGGCTACAGTCACTAGATGTGGCGTTTATGTTGCCTCTTAACACTTATTATGAGCAAGCATTCAAGAACTGGCTGATTAATAATGCTGGAAAAGTAGTCACATTATATCATTTTGGAAATGCATTTAGAAGGTCAAGGACTACGCAAACAGCTATCAATGGTTTTCGTTCTACGGGAATTGTTCCATACAACCCGAATATATTTTCTCATAATTTGTTTCAGCAAGCAGAAACAACTGATAGAGGTCTTGTTGAGTCGGATATTGAAAATAACCGAGATCAGTTAAATACACTGACATCTACAAAAACTCCGACAAAATTAATTCCTTACGTTTGCAGTAACAAAAAAAAACTATTACACAATCACCTCAACCGGGATGTTCTGTTGCTAGAACCCCATCGCTGCCCGATAATGAGGCGTCAACTTTACAAGATTCTCATTCGACTAATATTTCTGACAGGTATTATTCTCCAAAAAACATTATGTCATTGCCAAAAGCTGGAACAAAAAAAAACCTAGAAACTAAAAGTAGGGGCAAAACTATAATTTTATCCATAACGCCTAACTACGAAGAACTGAAAGCACAATCTATTGAATGACCTCAAAACGTAAACAAAAGGGCGTTAAGAAAAATTTACTAGCACCGAAAAGATCAAAAACATTCACGGATGAAACTTCATCGGACAGTTCTGCCGAGTTAGAATTAGCAGAATCTAAGGATTCAGAAATAAGCGATATTGAATTTTATTCAAAGAAAAGTTAATTTGGAAGAGTTGTTTTGGGATGAGTTCTTGCTGATAGAATTAACTTTAATAAAACAAAGCAAAAAGTGGTTTAATGCTCAAATTACAACTATTGATTCGTTGGGTTATACCTCGGCTATTACAGTCAATTCAGGATTTAACATTACTGTAGCCTTCTTAAGGCAATACCAACAAACTAAAAATGTTTTTGTCTTCCCTGATATTCCAGATATTAGTGCATCTTAAGCACGGAAAAAATTAAGGTTATATAATATTGTGATATCAATTTTTAATTCCTGTTCCGTTAGTCATGTTAGTATTTTTATAAGAGTTCATACTTTTTAATTGTACAAGTTTCTGAGTATTTTTTAAGTTTTTCAATTTGCTTATATATTTAATTCTTTTGCTGATGCTCAATATATGCCTACTTTTGTCTGTGATATTAAGTGAGTTTATAATCGTATAAAATTTGTTACTATAACAAGGTTATATTCTTGTTTAAATAAACTTATATATTTACTTTTTACTTACTTTCATTATGACCGCTCTGCCCTATCAAATTTTTCACTTTGCTCCACTTATGGGGCAAAATGGCACATAGCACATAAAAAAATTAGATATTATAACTATTAGAAGAAACAGCGTAATAGCTTATAGAGCAGGGTTAGTCATAAACAATATATATGTTAATAATGTATAATGATTAAACAGACTAGATTTTGTATCTAAGTGGTTTTATGACCATTTAAATTTATGGGATCCGCTTTGCCCCGACTTCCCAAACTAACAAAAGTTTTTCCCGATCGTAACGACCACCGTCAGGCCCACATCTAGTAGATTCTTAACCAACTTCGGTGATGTGATATAATTATTGCACGTACTACTTGTTTCAGGTCCTGGTAAATGGCGTACTAATCTCCTTATAACTACATCTGATCTGTTTTCTAGGCCACAAAGCACTTCTTTCTGTTGCCTAATAAACACTAAGATTCTATTATTACAGGTTTTCGCGTCTTACAAGTCCAAATTTTTATTTCATACTTATCTGGCTTCGTCAAAACATATAAAACTTAAAACTATAACAACCTCTGAAAACAGAAAGCATTTATTAACTATTACATGAAGGCCTATACTGTAATTACTGTTGCAGCATGTTATACACTCTTCAAAGATTTCCTACTCTAAATAATTTTATCAATTTCTATTTCTTTCGGCTCTTTCAGTATCAGAAATATCATCATATCGCAACATTTGAAGTAAGAAACTAAATCTGTTGATCCCTATAACTAATATAAAAATTTCAATTTCTGTTGCATCTATTTTCCATAGATCCGAACCAGTTCAGTGACTTTGTTACGTTATTTCGTGGCAGCCACGTTGGGCGCCAAAAATTTATGTTACGGTAATCGTGACAGCCGTGCGTAACACCAAGAGGATCAAAGAAATGACCGGGCTCAATCGGAGAGTAGGGGGGGTTGTAGAAAGCAGACCAACATACCATGTACGCGGCTGTAAGGAGTTAGTGATAATACCTGCAAGAAAAATAGTTAAGCAAACCTGAAAAAAAAAGAATAAGCATAGCAGCAATGAAAAGTCTAAGTTATTCAGTACTTTGTAGAATGTAAAAAAAAGAAACTGTTTGGATAATCTATATAATATAACAACGGTAAAAGCAATACAGAAAAATGTTTAGTACAAAGTGAGGTAATATTGGGGAGTAGCAGAAACGTTTCCTCACACGCCAATTAAACATAAATCAGATAAAATGTTGACAAAAGATAAATAGATAAGACACAATTGGTATGAGTAATTCAGTAGTATTGATTTTTCTTTCTTCCTTTTTTTTTCTCTGTTTTAAAATAGCATGCAAGTCTATTGTAAAAGGTATCAGAACGACAAAGATATGGTAAAGCAACGGATAGATATTTAAAGTAATAACCAGTAGGAAATAGTTCAACTTACAAAAAGTCCTTCAGTAACGCTTCCTGCAATTGAAGTGTGGGATTCACGATGTCCTGCACTAACGAAGCACTTCACCCTTGACTGTGAAGGTGTTGATGGAACTTATCACACGTCACACTAATCACACCTACGCATCTCACTGGGGTCAGCAGCAGTCACCATCACGCGTCGGAACTATGTAGCCTTGATAAATTTCTTGTTAATTCTATTTCCTGAGACAATAATTTCGAAATATTTTGTAGCACTAGTTTAATTTCAACTGGGATCAAATGTATATTATTTTCATAAACCTCCAAAAAGCAGTGAGAAACTTCAACCAATACCTTTGTAAACCGGTAGTCTGTTATATTTCGCAAATAACGAAATTCGCGCAAGCAATGATCTATTTTAGATTCTTTGGTGTTAGAAAAATGCAGAAACCACAGTATCCACTGTATTTAAATAATCCAAAGTATGCACTAATCTGATAAAACAAAGGGACACTAGATCGCACACACATTAATCCTAAAGAAAGAATCGGTCAGTTTAGCAAGTTCTACGACTATTATTTCACAAGACAAACAACTAAAACCACAAATTAGTAAAGTACGCGTATCACTAAAGTAAGTCCGTCAAATATTCCTTAAAGCATTTGTCTCACAAGAAAAACAACTAAAAACAATTAGTAACGCACACACAGTTCAAATATAAAAAGACAAATCAACAAAAAAAACACAATCAATAAAGCAACGCGTATCACTAAGTCAATGTTCCGTAAAACACGCACGTGCGGTCGAGTAAAACACGTTCGCCTATAAGGCATCTTTCCTTCAAAGCAATAAGAACTACACTTTCTACAGTTAATATACAATTTCCATTTCACAAGAAAACAACCAAAAACGCGCCGTGCCCGTTCATGAACAATTCGAAATTGATCCCGCATTAATTCTCACTATTGTCAAAGTAAAGAAGAAACAGTCTTTTTTAACGTACTTAATCTATCGGAACACAGAACAGAACTCTCACTATTTTCAAAGCAACAAGGCAACAGTATTTTTCACGTAATTAATATATAGGAACGAAGAGCAAACTCCAACTGTTCGTCTGTTTATATCAATTCCTCGCTATTACAACCGCTTATCGTATCTTATCTCGACTTGTATATCCACATAAGGAACAAAATTTATATTTACGGCAAGACAAGAACGATGCAATCTATTCATTATAACACGACGCATTCGTCAACGAGTTAATAAATATTAAATATAGAAATAGTAATTTGTAGTAGTGTATTTATAAATTGGGAAACAGCGTAAAATGTTAAAACTACCAAAAATGCCCGTTACAACTTGAGCGTTTCGCACAGGTAAATGTAATAAATCAAGAAAGACATTTCGTTCAATAATATATGTTTTCCTCCATCCCGGTCTACTACGAGTTATAAAAACTTACTTCATTTCAATATTTGTATATTTTTCATTTTGCGATATACTGTCAAAAAAAATAATTGCAAACTTTGTAGAATAACTTACCTTTCGTTGCTAACTGCTCCCGTTAGTTTCGTGAGTAGGTTCTTTTTTGTACACGCTTTCGCAGCTAATGGATGTTTTCTACAAATTGTCAAATTATCATGTCCAATAAAATGTACATTAGGTACTATATCATCTTTTTCTGAATCACTTGCCTTAGAAATATGCTCTTTTAATTGTGTAGCTGCGTTGTCATCGACGCATTTGATATCTGAATTACAAACTCTGATATCAGATTCGTTCTTAGCAATCACTTCATACATAATTGCATTAACATTCTGTTTATTCTGCATCCATTATGTTATTGTAAACACAGTAGTTTTGCAGCCGCACTACCTTGTGAAACTTAATGTGAAACCAATTCAAAGCGACACTAATTTGTTGTAAAGGTATAGAAAGGGGATTACCGACTCCATGAATATATAGGAACTTCGAAGGTTTACGTTAACTGTTGGTATGTGCCAGGGATTACCCGAAAATACGCCACTCAACTAAAAAAATACTTTAGTATTATTTAGCAACGCATATTTTAGGAATGGACTAAAAAAGTAGATGATTTTGTAAAAAAATTTAAAAAATGACGTCTGACGAAGGGAAGTCGGCGGTGCATGTAATGAGGAATTAGTATATAAAGGTCTAGGTTTTCGTGAATGATTTTGATGCACTATACTTATAAAGTATCTAATGAACCTTGGTTACTAAGGGATTGCACATATGCTTATAGATTATTTTTCTTCGATGTGATATAATCACATATTGCAAACAAATTGAAATTCATTGTAATACAACCGAACAAGTTTTTGTAAAAAATTCCTTGTGATGTAGAACAATCACACAAAAAAAGGTTGTGTAGTAAGCGACATCAAATGGAATTTTAAAAATTACTTCTTTGTATTACGGCAAAATCACATAAATTGTATACGAATAGGCGCTCGTTAGTATGAGACCGCAAATGTATTTGTAAACCACTTTTATGTGAGGTGGTATAATTACACAAATTACGTGTAAAAGGACGCTAATTATTACGCGATCGAAGAAGTACTCGAAAATTACTTTTTACTGATGTGGCATAATTACACAAATTGCATGCAAATGGACGCTCGTTAGTATGCGACAGCAAATGTTATTGTAAATTACTATTTTGTAATGTGGTATAAATACACAAATTGCGGGAAAATGGACGCTTGTTAGTATGCGACCGAAAATGTACATGTAAATGACTTTTTTGTGATGTGGAATTATTACACATTGCTTGAAAATGGCCGCTCGTTAGTATGCGACCGAAAATGTACATGTAAACGACTTTTTTGTGATGTGGCATAATTACACAAATTGCATCCAAATGGACGCTCGGGAGTATGAGACCGCAAATGTTTTGGTAAATTATTTTTTTGTGATGTGGTATAACTACACAAATAGCACGAGAATGGACGTTCGGTAGTATGCGTCCGCAAATGTATTTGTAAACTACTTTTATGTGATGTGGTATAATTACACAAATTACACGCGAAAGGACGCTCGTTAGTATGGGACCACAAATGTATTTGTAAACTACTTTTATGTGACGTAGTATAATTACACAAATTACATGTGAAACGACGCTCATTAGTATGCAATCGAAGATGTACTCGTAAATTGCTTTTTACTGATGCGGCATAATTACACAAATTGCATGCAAATGGACGCTCGTTAGTATGCGACCGCAAATGTTTTTGTAAACTACTTTTTTGTGATGTGGCATAATTACACCAATTGCATGAGAATGGACGTTCGTTAGTATGCGTCCGCAAATGTATTTGTAAATTACTTCTATGTGATGTGGTATAATTACACAAATTACACGCGAAAGGACGCTCGTTAGTATGCGATCGAATATGTGCGGGTAAATTACTTTTTGCAGATGTGATATAATTGCACAAATTGCATGCAAATGGACGCTCGTTAGTATGCGACCGAAAATGTACTTGCAAATGACTTTTTCGTATTGCGGCAAAATCACACAAATCACACGCGAAAGGACGCTCGTTAGTATGCGATCGAATATGTGCTGGTAAATTACTTTTTGCAGATGTGATATAATTGCACAAATTGCATGCAAATGGACGCTCGTTAGTATGCGACCGAAAATGTACTTGCAAATGACTTTTTCGTATTGCGGCAAAATCACACAAATCACACGCGAAAGGACGCTCGTTAGTATGCGATCGAATATGTGCTGGTAAATTACTTTTTGCAGATGTGATATAATTGCACAAATTGCATGCAAATGGACGCTCGTTAGTATGCGACCGAAAATGTACTTACAAATGACTTTTTCGTATTGCGGCAAAATCACACAAATCACACGCGAAAGGACGCTCGTTAGTATGCGATCGAAGATGTACTCCCAAATTACTTTTTGGTGACGTGGTATAATTACACAAATTGCATGCGAATGGTCGTTTGTTGGTGTGGGACTGCATCATGCGTCGTATTTTTAAACAATTTGTCAAGCTTTATTAACTAAGTATCAATTATTAGTACAAATGTCTTTTGCTTCAATTTGTTTCATAACAACTCTGTGCGTTTTTACGTGAAAGGTAGTGCATAAGATTCCCTTTTAGCGAAATTTGTAGAATTCCCACTGAAAATGTTACTTGATTTTCTGGCTTATGAAAATCGTAAATAAACCGTGATAGTTATGTGTATAGGTATTATTGGTCTTTTTTTATGTCTATCTATTTTAATATTACAAATGTATAACAAGAATATGATGTCAATTTGCGTTCTAGTAATAACAATTGGTTTTGAATTACATTATCGGTTTAACATGCAAAAGCCGTAACTTCATAATTTTTTAAAATGGATGTTTTAATGCCATGGGTTTCCAAACTATTCCTTACATAGTTAACTAAATCCACCGTAATTCCAAATAAAAGAAGCCGCTTAAAGTTTACAATTTTATTTAGCACTTAAAGCACAAGCAGACCGAACTGCCATTTTAGTTCTCATTTACTGTTAAACGTTATGTGTTTTGTTGAAGTGTTATGGTTTAGAACATATTTTTGAAAAAAAATGGGGCGTTTAGCAGCTGTAAATTGTTCTAATAATTCAAAACATGTGAATACATATCAGTTTTATAAATTCCTTATTGACCGCCGGAAAGGATTAAATTTAGTTGTTTACTATAATGTGGTTTTTTAAACAGAAACACTTTGGAGCTTCACAGTTGGAACAACGTGGAATTGATGGACATGCTAAACTCAAACCAAATTTAACTCCTACAATAATTTAAAATGAAAATGTTCTAAAAAGCAAACTACTGTTACCTTAAGAATTAGATTTTGTTACTGTTTGTGCCGATATTTATGCTAGCATTGTTATTTGAAAATAATTAAATTATTTTTAAGTTGCTTTCGAATTTTGAGAAAATTAAAGGTTCTGGCATATGGATGTAAAATTGCATTTTATTTTGGATCAAATAAGTGAAACTATCGTTCTTTGAAATGAGCTGTTTGTACTAATTAAAGTTAGCGGATATTTTCACAAAATGGTTAGGTCGTTAAAAATTATGTAACGTCCCAGCAAACAATATAACGTTTTATTCATGTTACATTTCAGTTTAATTACAATGTGAAACGTAAAATTTCAACTAGAAAATCACATGTTTATTATGTTGGAATGTCACAGTTCCAACACGTGTTTTGTCAGCATTTTTTTCACAGCTCTTTTTAACGTATCTTTTATGTAATTTGTATATATGAATGACGCGTGTTTTTCAACAACCTTTCAACGAGAATTTTATGTTTATTAAATGTTAATTTGACGTGTTATGTTGGTAAATTTTTAACAAGTATTTCCCACTTATAAAATTGCAATAAAAGCTCAAAATCTCCCCCATGTGATTTTATTTCTAAAAAAAGTTGTTTGCCAGTTGTGCAATGCGACATGTTTCGGTTTAAATCGGAAACATGTCGTATTGCACAAAACTGGTAAACAACTTTTTTTAGAAATAAAATCATACGCGAGGAAATTTTGAGCTTTTGTTTCAAATTTATTAATTCATGTTAATGAAAAACCTTCAATTCCTATTGAAACAGGTTACTTTAAAATACAGTATTTAGTGATGTTTCGTTCTATGACGTAGATCCTAGCAAAGATCGAAATGTCAATAGACAGTTTATTGTGAAATAAACTTGTAGTTTATTTACCAAATAAAAAGAAGATCATAATTAAATTACCACAACAAACATACTTAGAGTAGAAATTAAATGTAGGTTCACTTCTTAATCTCTTATTAATATAGAATTTTCCGTAACTGGGTGGTTTTTGAAAATACATGTCAATTCGTAGGTAATTCTCATACTTGGTCCACCCAGTACACCATCATCTTTTTCAGATTTTACCCTACTCTAGCTAATGTTAAAGAATATCTAGCATTAGTAAGATTTTGTAAATAAGTACTTATATAAGTTGTTTATATTGGCTAAAGCAAGTTGCCCTTAAGTTCGATAATTAAAAAAAAAGAAACAGGATTTGAATACCTATAATATTATTTTTTATTGTAATCTAGGAGCATATAAAATATACAGGCGTACTTATAACTTACATATAATATGCATATAAAATATGTAGCACCACAATGCTTAAAATCCTAGTAGATATATAGCCTTAACAAAATGAAGCAAAAACTAAAAAGTTACCAAGTGCCAGCAGAAAAGTCACTTTGTTGCAAACTTTTTTGCTGGTTACTGTTACATGACTTGTTACGTGCCATTGCACTTAAACAGTGTTTTTAGGTTAAGTTTTTATGTATGGAAGTTTCGCGGCATAAATTCAAATACGCGGTGCGCGAGAATTTTAAATGGACTAGGCGGTACTTCCGTACGTCAGAGTAGTGCATTTGCGCAGTGTGCTTATCCCTAGAGGGGTAGAGCAATACTAGACAAGGGGTTGGAGAGTTTTCCGGTTCTCTCGCGAGAACGTGGCTTTTTACCGGGTATCGTCGAGGTAAGTGCTCGTTTTTGTCTCTGGTAACGTATCGTTAGGGTTACCTATGTAGTTCCCTGCCTAATTATCTTTTGTTTGTCTACCTCATACCTTCTCCTGTCCAATCCCTACATAGGTAAGACATCTGCCGCCACCTAGGCATACCGATCTTCACGTCTGTGGATGAAGGCCTCATGTCTAACTTAGCTGGCCGGAGCTAATCCGTACGCATTTGAGAGCGTCGACGTGTCATCTCTAATTCCTCTGGGAGGAGCCCCGACTGGACTTGGCTAGAGGCCTACCCGAGCGCAACTTCGGGCGAAGGCAGGATTTCTGATGTAAGTAATCCTTTACTTAATTTGTGTGCTTTATTCTTTGTGTTTGAATTATGGAACTTTTCGTAGTATTACGCAATATCTGGCACATCATTAGTAGTTGACCGCGCCCAAATCTGTATAAGAATTAGCGCTGCCAACTGCTGATAGTGTATATTAAACCTCGCTTCCGGGGTTGCATTTATAGAACTTTTTTATATGTAACCACGGCGCGAATGTAAGAATTTGGCTGCCCAGCGTGTGGTTTTTTTAGGTGGTATGATTCCTGTATACCTATGGAACGTATAAATTAATGTTTAAACAAGCTTTTTCATCTAAATCATTTCAATAAATTTCATTATCTATGTTCACTAAGATATCTGTGAATTTTTAATTTCATGCTGGTATCTTGCGAAAATTCCCCAGAAATTTTCCGGAATTGACAGATAGCGCTTGTAATTGAAAACTGTCCCTTTGTTATTGTGATATATACCTTTTATCTAAAAAAATGCTAATCTATTTACCTTATTGTAATTTTAAAATGAAGTTCATAACTGCAGTTATCTGAAATATGTGTCAGTTATCTGAAAATGTGTGTTAGTGTCTATATAAAACTTCAAATTTTTACAAGGATGTATACTAACCTCACTTTTTCCATGTAAGTACAATAAATAAATATTTTAAGTAATTAAATTAAATACCGTTTATTATAACAATTATTTACCTTATCTCAGTTAAAATATAACCCTTGCTGTAAATAATAATTAAAAAAAAAAACGTTTAACCTAACGATTTGACCTCTAGAAGATCCCTTGAAAATGCTACATTAATAGCCTCGTTTTATCTGTTAAAATAATACCTAACCTATGCATTTTCTATTTTGGAGGGCCTTTTTGTAGTTATCAACGAAACATTTATTAAATTGAACATTGATTTTGCTTTCATACAGCCTAAATGTGTTTCTTTAGCGTTTTGATTAATTAACGTGTTAACATTTGCATATTATTCTTTATCGGTGACGTTCCTAACAAGTTTTCACCCCTAAATACCGTATCGTACTAACTTAAAGTAGCTGTAACGTTTTTTTAAATTTCTGATCTGCGTCAGAATCGCATATTTTATATATCGTGTCGCGAATATTCTATTCAGGATGAATGTCTCACATTTAAAATCTCTCGAATTAATCTACGAGCTTGAGTGTAGGAATAATATTGCAGCTAGTAATCAAAACGATAGAAGATCTCAGCTCAGGGCCATTTTAGCCCAGGAAACGAAAGGCATTGCTATCTTAAAGAAACCCGTTGGCGATTGGCCTCATAACGTATCTGAAATAAAACTTTCTTTGGACGATATATCTGGTATAATAAATAGAACAGATCCTGGTGTTAGTGATATCGAGTTAGGGAGATTGGCTTCGAGAATAACGCACGTCAAACAACGTATCGAATTATTATCCTTATATGACGACGACCAAGCAAGCCAAGCTAAACAAAGTTTGTTGTCCGAAGTATTATTACTTGAAGGGATTGTTCTTGACAAGCTTAATCCAAATGCAGACGTAGATATATCGTTGCCCTTTTCAAATCTTGTACTTGCCCAACCTAAACCATTAGGGAAATCTATCCTGTATACAAATGGGGTCTCACCTTTCAAGGGTTTGATTCGAAGGTCTTTTTATCGTCTTTTCTTGACCGGATTAATGATTTCAAAATCTCTCGCGGGTGTACAGACCAGGACCTATTTGTCTCAGCAGGTGACTTGTTTTCGGACTCTGCGTTAATATGGTACAGAAACATACGAGACCAAATTTCTACCTGGGAGGAGTTAGTTGCGTGTTTGAAACGAGACTTCCTACCTCACGGCTATATTAACGACCTTTGGAACGAAATACGTAACCGAACCCAAGGTCCTGACGAAAATGTTGTTTCTTTTATTACCTCATTAGAAGCTTTATATAGCAGACTCGACAAAAAACCTTCAGAATCTGAAATTATCGATCAGTTACTTAGAAATTTAAACCCCTATTTCTCTGAACGTTTGGCATTACAGCAAATCTCTTCGTTAGCCCACTTTAAAGACCTATGTCGTTCTCTTCAGGAAGTGAAGTTAAGAATTGACAAATATCGTCCCCCCCCCAGAGAAACAATCTGGGCTTTTAGAACCTGATTTAGCTTGCCAAGCTCGAGCTTCCCATAAAGTATCTACCCTTAACGTTCCTTCTACCGTTACTAATAACGCACTTACCTGTTGGAACTGTAAGCGAAGTGGACATAACTATAATGTCTGCACATACCCTAGAAATATTTTTTGTTATGGTTGTGGTCGCTCAAATATCTACAAATCTAACTGCACCAACTGTAATCCTAATGCATCGGGAAACTCCCGTCGAGATATTTCAAATCAGGGTGTGAATATCTCAAGGATCCAAAATCGCCCTCATCACCAATCATTCAACGGACCCAGACGCCAATAAACTCATATCATAAAACTACTTCTAACGTTGTACCGTCATTAAATTTATCTAACAATAATACCGCTACTATTAATGTACAAAATGCCTTACCTTCATTAGAGGAATTATGCTATACTACGCCATCCGAGTGGTCTAAGTGGTTACAAACCGTCAATTCCTTTTACCATAAAAAGACTGCTGCCGTTTCACAACTTGTTAAAAAACCCTTCGATAATCGTCCACACTTATCTATCTCAATTGGTTCCTTAAATGTAGTTGCGTTATTGGATACAGGTTCTTCATGCTCCCTTATAAATAACGAAGGTTTACATCAATTATCTAAACAAAATATCAAAATTCAAATTATTCCCGAAAAAACTTCCATAAATTTGGCTGACGATAATCAAATACATGTAACCGGTTCCCTTAAGTTAAAAATTCGAGTAGAATCTCTTGAACGTGACGTTTTATTTTTGATCGTGCCTGCATTAGCTTATCCTTTTCTACTAGGCGTTGATTTCTGTAAACTTTTTAATCTGTCACTTTATTTCCAGGATTTTTCATGGCAAACCTCTCTTAAAACGAACTCCTGTGCATCTACAGGAATATCTAACAAAATCTCACTTACTGATTCCCAAAATATAACTCTTAACGCTACAATCGACAAATTTCGCAAACTTAATACCTCCGAACTTGGTTGCGTTACGACTGCGACACACGTTATCTCTACAGGTGATGCCCTTCCCTTTAAGCAACGTCAATATTCCTTATCGCCTGCATTACAAAAGCATTTACATGCTGAAATAGACAAAATGTTAGAATCTGGTGTTATCTCTCCCTCAAATTCACCTTAGACGTCTCCCGTATTACTAGTTCGTAAGAAAAATGACGAATGGCGTGTCTGTTTTGACGGCAGGAAGTTGAATTCCGTGACTGTTTCAGACGCTTATCCTTTACCTAGAACAGACTCTATTTTAAGCCGGCTTCGTAACGCAAAATTTATCTCATCTATCGACCTTAGACAAGCTTTTTATCAGTTACCTCTCAACCTATCTTCTCGTCAAAAAACTGCTTTTTGTGTTCCAGGCCGAGGTCTTTTCGAATATAGTTTTTTGCCATTTGGTCTCTGTAACGCTCCACAAACTTTACAACGTACTATGGATCAAACGTTAGGTCCTATCTTACACCAGGAACGTGCCTTTGTATTTTTAGATGATATCTTAGTTATCTCAAGTTCCTTTGATGAACATATCGCCACATTAAATGAAGTTGCAGAACGCTTAAACGCAGCAGGTTTTAAGATAAACTGGGAAAAGTGTTAATTTTGTTGTTCGTCCCTCACATTCCTTGGTTTTATTATCGATGGGACTGGCCTACGAGCAGATCTTGCTAAAGTTGATGCTATTACTAAATTTAAAACACCTAAAACCGTTACCGAAATCAAACGTTTAATTGGAATGATTAGCTATTATCGCATCTTTCTACCCAATCTTTCAACTACATCCGCACCCATTACCGCTTTAATTAAAAATAAAAATAAATCCCAAACTATCGAGTGGAATTTAGAATCCCAACAGGCTTTCGAACAAATTAAAACATTAATCACTTCAGCACCTATCTTAATCTCTCCAAATTTCGATGAAAAGTTTTTTATACAAACCGATGCCTCACTTACTGGTTTAGGTGCAATGTTATTCCAGGTAAACAATGGTTTAGAACATCCAATCGCTTATGCGAGTCGTGCCTTAACTTCTGCCGAACAAAAATACTCTGCTACCGAACGAGAATTATTGGGCGTTATCTTTGGCATCGAGAAATTTAGAGGATATGTCGAAGGTACACACTTTACCGTAATCACTGATTGTGCAGCCCTCACGTGGCTTAATAACTTGAAACAACCCGCAGGTCGTTTGGCAAGATGGAACTTGCGTATATCTCAATTCACTTTTGATGTTAGGCATAGGCCTGGCAAATTAAATATCGTACCTGATGCCTTATCTCGTGATGTCGTTTCTCTTAACCTTCCAAATTTAATTCTGGATACCTGGTACCTCAATATGATTAAAAAAGTTTCCGATAACCCCGACAAATTTCCTACCTTTCGGGTAACTAATAATAGACTATATAAATTTGTATCTTCGTCCCCGCATAAAATATCGAATATCCCTGAATGGAAACTTGTCGTGCCCACTGCAAATCGCAGTGAGGTGCTTAAATTATGTCACGATGATCCCATAGCTGCACACCTTGGTGTTACAAAAACTCTCGCGAAAATATCTGAATTATATTACTGGCCCACACTTAAGCAATCTGTTTGTCGCTACATTAAGAGTTGTAAAATTTGTGGCTCTCATAAGAGTTCACAAGATGCTCGTCCTGGTTTAATGGGTAACTTTAAGCGTGTATCTTATCCCTTTCAATTAATATCGCTTGACTTATTAGGACCTCTCCCCCGATCGAAAAGAGGTAATCAATATCTTCTAGTCGTTACCGATTGGTTTTCTAAATTTGTTATGGTGCAACCCTTACGTAAAGCTACTTCCGCAGCTATAATTAAATTCCTAGAACAAAATGTCTTTCTTATCTTTGGTGTCCCACAGATTATTCTTTGTGACAATGGTGCACAATTTATCTCTAAAGATTTTCAGAATTTCGTTAAAAGTTATAAAGTACAAAAAATTTGGTTTAACGCAAAATATCACCCCCAAGTAAACCCTACCGAGAGAGTAAATAGAGTTTTAATTACCGCTATCTCTTCCTATATTAATTCAGACCATACTACATGGGATGGACATATCTTTGAAATTGCTCAAGCTTTGCGTATATCTAAACACGAAGCAACCCAATTCACTCCGTCATTTCTTGTTTTTGGAAGATATACCCCAATCGATGGGAGTTACTATGGTTTAGTGCCTGACGATACTAACGTAATTGAATTTGATGATAAAGTACGTTGGGACAAAGACAAACAGTCATTGCCTTCTATCTTTAACGACGTTAGAAAAAATTTGTTAAAAGCTTACGAAAAGAGCAAGGACCATTATAACTTACGTAAACGAAATATTTCCTTCGCCTTGGGCGAACAAGTTTGGAAAAAGAATTATGTCTTATCGGATGCATCTAAGAAATTTTCTTCAAAATTAGCCCCTAAATTCATTCTTTGTAAGGTCACTCGTGTCACTAGTCCCCTTATCTACGAACTTCAGGATGCTGAAGGAAAACGCCAAGGCAGGTGGCATATTAAAGACCTTAAGCCATTCTCTGCTGACCCAAATGCTACTTAGGTTTTTCATGTTCCATGCTCCTCACTATTTACCTAATATTTTTTTGTTCTCACCATCAATTAGTTAACTTTAATTACTTATTCCTTCTCTTATACACCTACGTTTTATACGTTTAACTCATTTACCTTAAACCCTTTCCTTTTGGATGACTTTTCCTTGACCATACCGTTACTTATATATCACTTCATTCTCTACACCCCCCCAATATAACTCTGTCGTTTCATTTAATTAACCCTTCAACTTTTCCTACTACATACTGTTCAGTCTTTAGTATTTCTCTTATATGGTTTAATTGTGTGGTAATTGTCGTAACTTTGGTTGAAATAACTCATTGAATTTTTATGATTGGTTTTAGCTGATGTTGAGTGGATGATTTTTTTCTTTGGGCCAACATAGAAGTCATGACCTATGCCTTTGTAAGAAATAGTTCATATTCGCAGTTGCAAAAACTAGGACTACCTATTCCGTGTGTTTTTCTTCTGAATTATTGCAGTCGCCTACATTATACTACATCATTATTTCTTTCTTTTTCTATTAAATCTACATAACTTATAAACATTTTTTTTCATTGTTTTTTTATTGAACTTTGTGGTGAGATGCTATTGCTTCTTAATGTTATCTTATTAAATTCTCAGTTGTTTTAGCATATGGGGACAGTGTATCTGTATTTAACTGCTTATAATTGGGCTTTTGTGTGTGTTTAGGGTGCTACCGATTTGAAATACTACCTTAAAACAGTTTGTTTTGTGTGTTTGTATCTGTAATGATACCTTTAAGTTGTCGTGTCTACCTTTGTCTGATTTTCTTATCGTAGTCGAAGCACTCGTTAGGAAAATGATCGTACTAGTTCTCTTAGGAGCCTAGTGAATTTTAAAAATGTGTATACCTTATCTTGTCGGATTAATATCGCAGGTGGTCCTTCAGACTGCGCTGTGTTTAACAGGGACAACTCTCTACCTTCTCTCGGACGCTTGTCCAAAAACTTTTTTCTTAACCCGCTATCTCCGCTATGCCTTATTCTTCTTTCGGTGGACCTGTTCTTGTCCCGGAACACCCGTCTGCCACATAAGAATGATGTTCCCTCATTCCGAGCTACTGACCACACTGGTTGGTTGAGTAGCGCTTTGCTATCCACCTTTCCCTCTGTCGCTTTTGCTCAATGCGAGCCCTTCCTCTACTTTCTTCTACCTAGAAGTGTCTCTTATGCACTCCAAAAAACCAACCTCCTTCTTTTTACCTTTCCTATTTCTACTGCCTTTTCATTTCTGTTAGTCACTGTGTGGTTGCGCGGGAGGTTTTCACAGACACCTGGACCATGTCTCTGCGAATCTTGCGTGGGGTCATGCGGTGCCGCTGTCAGTGCATGGGCTCTGGCAGTGAAAGTATGTATGAGTGTGTGAATGTGTGAGTGAATGAGTATATATGTCGTTATATACCGTGTGGATATCGGGTGATAGTATCACCGATATCGATTATCGCCGGGTGCAGGAATGCACCCAAATGTCTTTGCCGGTCTCTCGTGCCGTTTATTGCAAACGGATCTGCTTCACAGGTTTCTCTTTTTAGAGGGCACGAGTCAATCCCATTTAAACGGCTCTACTGGAGCCACTCTATTTGTTGTTATTCATTGTCTTGGGTAATAACTAGGCCAATATCTTTGTCTTCTTTATTATCCTTGATAATACCCTTAGTTTTAATATCGTTATCTTACTGATTACCTTTAATAATAACTTTAGTTTAGTATCGTTATCTTACTGACTACCATTAGTAATAATTTTGGTTTAATTTCTTGTTATCTTACCGGCTACCGTTAGGAATAACTTCGAGTTATTTCGCGTTATCTTACCGGTTATCTTTAGTAATAACCTTTGTTTGAATTCATGTTACTTTACCTACTATCTCTTATAATCACTTTAGCTTAATATCGTGTTATCTTATCGAGTATCTCAAATAATAACTAAAGCTTAATACCGTTATCTTATTCATTACCTTTGAGGATAACAACTTAAGCTTAATATCATTATCTTATCTACTATCTTTAACAACAATTTGAGATCTTGCCTTATCTTTTTATCGTCCTAACGTGTGGTATATATGACCAGACGTGGGAATTATTTTTTTTCCTGAAATTTAAGTGAAAAAGCTAACCCGATTTAGAAATGTAATTTGTCAGGTTAGCATATAAGGATTTAGTAGGTGGTACTTTTGGTAAATTTGTTGATTCACAACTATGTCATGGACAAGTTTTAAATGTGCATCGTTGGAAAACCAAAGTACCAGTAACAAAATTCGCTAGAGTGCAGAGTGACGCACTCCATGAACATTCTTAAATTTGGGCACTTCTTGCCAAAAAGAAGAATAGTTTTGTTGCAACACTCATGTGTGTTTGCGCATAAGAACTTTTATGTTAGCTTTAGTTAGATAGGTTTAGATAGTTTAGGCGACTTGTCGCACCCGTGTTAGTTTAAGTAGTTTCATGCTCCCCGACAAATTTGTGCTGTCGATAATTAGTGTAGTCAAAGACTATCGGGCTACCTATTCCGTTTCCTGGTACTTCGGTAGACGTGTTATCGGTCGAAAAACCAGGCGGCACCTTATATAAACATTTTGTAGGTTTTAAGTTAGGGTTTATATAGGGTAGTTAGGATTTAGATTTTAAGCTGTTACTGTGCTAACAGACTTTTTCTTTTTTTAAGTTTTTTCTTTTGTGGCTTTGTCGCGATTGTTACGTGCCATTGCACTTAAACAGTGTTTTTAGGTTAAGTTTTTATGTATGGAAGTTTCGCGGCATAAATTCAAATACGCGGTGCGCGAGAATTTTAAATGGACTAGGCGGTACTTCCGTACGTCAGAGTAGTGCATTTGCGCAGTGTGCTTATCCCTAGAGGGGTAGAGCAATACTAGACAAGGGGTGGGAGAGTTTTCCGGTTCTCTCGCGAGAACGTGGCTTTTTACCGGGTATCGTCAAGTTAAGTGCTCGTTTTTGTCTCTGGTAACGTATCGTTAGGGTTACCTATGTAGTTCCCTGCCTAATTATCTTTTGTTTGTCTACCTCATACCTTCTCCTGTCCAATCCCTACATAGGTAAGACATCTGCCGCCACCTAGGCATACCGATCTTCACGTCTGTGGATGAAGGCCTCATGTCTACCTTAGCTGGCCGGAGCTAATCCGTACGCATTTGAGAGCGTCGACGTGTCATCTCTAATTCCTCCGGGAGGAGCCCCGACTGGACTTGGCTAGAGGCCTACCCGAGCGCAACTTCGGGCGAAGGCAGGATTTCTGATGTAAGTAATCCTTTACTTAATTTGTGTGCTTTATTCTTTGTGTTTGAATTATGGAACTTTTCGTAATATTACGCAATATCTGGCACATCATTAGTAGTTGACCGCGCCCAAATCTGTATAAGAATTAGCGCTGCCAACTGCTGATAGTGTATATTAAACCTCGCTTCCGGGGTTGCATTTATAGAACTTTTTTATATGTAACCACGGCGCGAATGTAAGAGACTGCGACTAATACCTAATTTATTAAAGAATGCCCAATAAGCAATGATAAAAACTACAGATTCGCCCTTTAATAGCGCTTTGTTATATTGCGTTTGGTTTTTATAAAGCGGCCAATAAACCTCAGTCTTTCTAGGCGACAACCAACTGTGATGGACAACTGCAACAGAGCCACCTTCAATTTCTTCAAATTGAACAATTATATACGCCATATATATTGTAGCTGAAAATGGTAACAAAAGAAAGCGTAAGTAAGTAATCGGTCCATATGACACAAGTCACCTACTTAAGTATTTAAACAAAATTTATGTCAAACTATATACTGCCAAATAGTCCTCCATTAAACAACTCTTAATGCATGGTAAGGTTAGGTAATATATTATATTAAGAGTTGTTTAATGGCGGGATAAAGCTTTTAGGTAAGTTCATACAACAACGAATGCGAATTTTTTTTCCGAATTTACAAAATACAATAATTCGAAAATTTGTAAATCAATTCATTTTTAATGTTGAACTTCTTTCAACATTCTTACGAAATTTGCAGCCGCCATTTTATTCGGATAAAAATTGCGAATTTTATCCTTGTATAAACTTTGCTTTATATCACGCAATTGTAGTATTTAAATATATTTATTTTAACAAAATTATGTACTTACTTCAATAAAATGATGGCAGTTCCATATATGTACATACAAAAAATTATTTAGTTTCACTTTTTAATAAAATTCGATTTACGATGAGCTTTGTGCTTTGTAATGAACGCCAGGGTCAAGAAATAATTGGATGAAGGTAACGTCCGAGGTTCGAGGTCCGATGTGTGCGCATCTAATTTGCGCGCGCAATTTATAACTAAATGATACATTTACAATACATTACTTACTTAGATATCTATATTATAATAACTACACCTACAATAATTTTTTAGATCAGTTCGTTTTACATTATTGATCTATGCTTAATAGATTTATGTTTAAAAATTTGTTGGGGTATTTCAACGTAACTTAAACATGTATTAAACCAATTCTAGATAACTACAAATACATCATAATTTTCAACGTATTTTACACGTGCCTAGAGTAACCAAAACTTGCGCCAGCATTAAATCATTTCATACTCAGTGCAAAATACGTATATAATAATCACCTCACCAATTCCACACTATATAATTAATTTTTTCAAATATTTAGGTTCTGTAAAGTTTCTAAAGAATGTTTTAAAATCGTAGTTTTTTCGTTTCCTAGGCGCTAGTAGAATTTCAACCAAAAGAAAACGTTTTAAAAACTTACTGGTTTCTTGCTCTGTTTGCTGGGGTGACCATACAACCTAGAAAAATTTCAAGATATTTCGGTGATATTAGGTAAAAGCAGACAGACTAACAGTTATGCAGAATAGAAGTAGTATGAGGTTTGTATAAATTGTTAATAATAATAATAATAAAGAAATTTATTGAGAACTACAAAAAGTAAGTTCAACAACGCTGACCAACACATATTACTTAATAATTTTTTTTTATAAATTTAAACAATTGAAATGTACTTTGACTTGTTTTCTAGTAACTGCTCTTTATTTTTCACCTTAAATATTTGAACACTGATCGTTGGAAACGAACTCTTATATTGGTTAATAATTTTTGTAGTAGGGTATTTACCTAGGTAGCAACGACACGTCATAACGACGTAATTTATCATCAGAGGTTACGTCTCTGGTACCAGAAAAATAAGGTCTATTTCACGTGAAAAATGATATCAGGATGTCACAGTCCAGATACGTCATTAATACGTCATAATTAGAACGTGATATTGACGAGGATACATCACGTAATTTTGACGTGAGCAATTAATACGTGAATTTGCTGTGGACACTTAAAACGTGATTTTGACGTGAGTAAATAATACGTGATTTCAGATGCAGGCAATTATTGATAACGTTGTTTCGATTGAGAAATGACCAGTTTAGTGTGGTTTTAATCTTACTTGACATTTTCAAATCAAAAATTTTCCTTGTATGACTGTAAATACTTCAAATTGACCAAAGATTATTTTAATGCTCTTTCAGTAATGGTACTAAACCATTAGAGTGATCCACTATTTTTATTGTTTATGTTTTTGATCGAGATATATGTTCACAGAACTGCACTATTTTCAACGCCTTTTCTGAGACAATCGTCCACATAAAGATCTCTTGTTTATGTAACTTGTTACGTTTATTTTCATCATAAATTAATTGCAATAATTTTCAACTCAAATTCCTTTTGCTTTTATAATGAAAATTTATTCGCTAAATTAAATAGTTTATATCCTGTTTACAATCAGTACGCTTGCTATAAATTTTCATTCCGAACTTATTTATTTCGAAACGACAAGGTTATGCTACAATTAAATAAATGCTCCCTGTATGTTCGTTGTGGTTTGTTTAGCATTTTTCTTAATCTTTGTTGGGAGCTAAACCATTCATAGTTTTTAAAATCATATTTATTTACGTTTCGATCCATGACCTAGGATCGTTGTCAAAATAATAAAAACTTCAAGTTTGACATTTACGACATAAATTGAAGGTGACTTTAATTATTGATGTTCGAAATATTTGGTTTGAGTACATTAGGTGAAAATTTTAATGTTTAAAAGAATGATTGCCTTCAATTTGTTGTACGAGCTGGGACTGGCTTTTTTTAGGTAGTCAATACGCTTAACGTGATATCAGCTGATTAATTTTTATTGGTAATTTCAAATAATTCCAATCCTGAAATTATTGAATTATTTGAAATTACCAATAAAAATTAATCAGCTGATTTCGCGTTAAGCGTATTGGCTACCTAAAAAAGCTAGTCCCAGGCCGCAACACAAATATTCTTTTAAACTTTAAAATTTTCACCTAATGTATTCAAACCAAATATTTCGAACATCAATAATCAAAGTCACTTTCAATTTATGTCATAAATGTCAAACTTGAAGTTTTTATTATTTTGACAACGATCCTAGGTAATGGACCGGAACGTAAATAAATATGACTTTAAAAACTATGAGTGGTTTAATTCCCAACTAAGATTAAGAAAAATACCATTAAATAGTTTAAATCCTGTTTTAGGTACCTGTTATCTTGGTATACATTATGACTGCATATAAATGGTTTTCTTTATTGTTCCCATGAAAAAGACTTGTTGAAATAAGGTCGCGCACTATCCGATAAAACCCGAATTTTCCAGTCAATCGCGCTTCGATAAGCGCGGATGTTTGCTTTTCGAATTCGTGTTACTTTGAACTCATTTTAACATTTGATGCTACAGCTTATGCGTTGATGCACTTGTAAAAACTACTCGTTCTGTTACTTCAAAAACAACGCACGCTTGTTGTTTGTTGTTCTACAAGTAAGAGATGTTTTACGTGTATTGGTGAGTATTCCCGCGTTTACCCAATCTACTCAAATTCCATTTTTAGCTTTTATTAGCTGGAGGCCAAATTGCTTGCTCCGTAGTCCGATTGTTTTTTGAGGTGGATCAACCGCTCTTGCATGTGGACAGCCGCTGCAATTACGGTAGGAACATGGTTGTTGCGGACTACCACGACGCTGTTGGGTTAATTCGCTTCCGACGGCGGACAAGATAAGTACCCCGACATATATATATATATATATATATATATATATATATATATATACATATGCTACGAACATTTTAGCGCACATCTCAAAACCCCTTTCTCGCTAAAATCATTCAAACATAACATTTTAGTAAATTTTTTAAAAATATATTTTGAAAGTCCTTCTTTAGTCAAAATGTCCGCTGGCTGATATTCACTATTTATATACACTAACTTCATAATTTCAACTTTGACATATTCACAGACAAAATTAAACTTTAAATCTAAGTGTTTCACCCTACGATTATTTGTCGGGTTCTTAATCAATGCTGGACAACCTTCATTGTCTTCAAAGAATGTTATAGTTTCAAACTCAACGTCTAAATCAAGAAACAATTTTCTTAACCAAAGTCCGTCACAGGCAGACGTACAAAGTGCCACTAATTCTGTTTCGGTTGTGGATAATGATACACAGGATTGCTTCTTAGTGACCCAGTTCAAAACATTTCTAAAAACTTTATAAGTATATCCAGTGATGGATGTCCGATCCTGTGTATCACCAACCCCAATCCGCATCTATGTAACAACACAGTTCAAAATTAAGATTATTTCTACAATATTCTAAACCAACATTTTCAGTATTTTTTAGATATCTCAAATTTTTTTTTAAATTTTCCCACATGTCATCTGTAGCTTTATCTAAGTATCGAATGTACAAATTAGTAGCGAAACATATATCTGGTCTAGTTTCTAATGTAAGATACAATAAACATTCCACTAATTCGCGAACAGGCTTCTTTGTTAATTTAGTTTCATCAGTGGGTAATTCGAATTTAAGTTTTGGATCAATATGTATCATTGAATCCTTGCATTTTTCCATTGAAAATCTTTTCAAAATCATATTTAGATACCTTTTTTGGCTTATTTTCAAAATTCCATTCTCTCTATCGTAATTTATTTCTAGCCCCAAAAAGTGTTTAAGTTCCTTTTTATCTTTGGTTTAAAACTTACTCATTAGTTTCATTTTCATTTAGTTTAGTTCAACCATATTTTCCCCTGCTAAGATAATATCATCAACATATATTAATATAAAAATATGACACGTAGGCGATATTTTACTATAAAGACAATAATCATTTTCGGACCTCTTAAATCCAATTTCCAGTAGGAATTCATTTATTTGATCATTCCAACTTTTTGGAGACTGCTTTAATCCATATAAGGATTTTTTAATTTAAATCGGATATTTGACTCGCAATTTGTCCCTTTTGTTGGATATATTGTTAAATACACTTTAATACCCTTGGTTACAAATGTTGGGGCGTACTTGAGGTAGAGCGTTAGGCGGTATTTAACTCATGTTCCTTAGAACCTGGGTATCATCGATCAATAATGCAACCCATACGGGTTCTTAGACTCACTACTTAGTCGGCGTTAAGCACAAGATATTCAGTACATAATCACTTTATTCCAAGGCATTAAGTTCAGCAGCAGAATTACATTAATAGCATGTTATTAACCTAGGTTAGTAAGATTGGGTGTACTGGATGTAACTGCTCACTGTAGTTCTGGAGTACTAAGAGTTGACGCATTCGGGCTTGAACAGGAGTGCTCTCTTACTGACTGGTCTGCTACTATTAGGCACTTTGGACTACTACTACTTGGCCTGAAGGTTGGCTGTCTAATGTATAGCCGTCTGAGCGGACATTCGAGGGTAAGGCTTGTATCCCAGAACTGTAACTCAGGAAGTCCTTGTGATACGGTGGACCGCGTGAAACGCCAAACCGTAACGATATCCAAGGATTTCTTGGATCAACGGATAAGGTATTGGACAGGATTTGAATCTGCACCTCAGTTTTGCCAGAACTGTGCGTTTACCAATTACGCCACCGGGACCAATGACTATAATTGGAAAATTTACAAATCCAAATCGTATACACAACCATACATAAACCCAACTTTCAATTACGTTTAGCATTTTTGTCAATCATATCTGACATTGTCAAGTTTTTGACTTACGTCAGATATAGACAGGAAGCAACGCACAAAATTGCGGCTATAAGCCAAGTATTAATATATAAATATTTTAAGTAGTTTTTTACACAAGGTAAGTTGAAATGATAATTTGGGCTTTGCATAAAAGTCTAAGTTATTATTTCATCTTATTAATTGCAATATATATATATATATATATATATATATATATATATATATATACAGTGTGTCCCAAAAACTTTTATACAAATGGGGAAAAAGTTTATCTTACATTTTACAAAAAAAACATTCTTGATAAAAAGCTCTGCACGACTTGTAGATCCATAATTAAGTACAAAATTTTTAAAACATTGGCTGGAATACAAGGAAAATCAAAATCATGATTCGGAGTGATAGTAAAATACGCTCAAATTGTATTGTATTTTCAATGTTTATTGAAATTTTTATTAAATAGCAATAAATTATGGCCACTTTGTAGATAAAAAGTAAAATATATTCAATAAACACATGAGCAATTGTTGAATTAATGCGCAGTACAAAACATCGTAAGATCCCGTTCATAGTAAGCGCCTGATTTTATGTTACTCATCATTTTTACACAAATTCTTGATAGAGTGCTTTGGAATATCTAAGAACTGTCAACAAATGTCAAATGTTACATAAGTGTGTGATTGCAATAATTAGAAATGCCAGTAAAATTATTAAAGATAAAATTGAAATTGTTCTCATTGTTGGAGAAAATTATAAAACATGCAGGGAGGCAGCAGAAATCTTTAATAATCGACACCTCAATAAACTAATACATTTCACAACGGTCAGATATGTAATAAATAATTTCACGAGTTCTGGAAGTGTTGAAAATAAATTTAGAAAGAATGATGGGGCATGGGTTCGAAATGAAGAAATTGAAACTGCTGTGATGCTATTGGTCGTGGTAAATTCAAAATATTCACTTCGAAGAAGGTCCAATTTATTGAATGTAAGTAAAACTACAGTTGCACGAATTTTAAAGTCGATAAATTTAAACCATACAAACCCCAATTTACCCATACTCTAAAAGAAGGAGATATTGTACGAAGGTTTGAATTTTGTGCTCATATGCAAGGAGAAATAGAAGATAACAGAATTATGAAACGTTTACGTCTAATTGTACAGTAAGTTCGCAAAATTGTCGATGGTGGAGCGATGTTAATCCCAATTTCCATATCCAAACCAGAGATCAATATTCATTTAAAACTAACGTATGGTGATGCATTTACAAAGACATAATTGTTGGACCATTCTTTTTTTGAAATAACATGAGTCGAGAAAGATACCTACAATTTTTAAATAATCAGCTGTCAGACTTTCTTGATGAACTACCGCTAGATGAAGGAGGAAAAATATGGTACCAACAGGATGGAGCACCATTTCACTGTAAGAGAACTATTAGGGATTTTCTCGTCCACACTTTTAACGGTAAAGTGATTGGAAGGGACATGAAGTTTCTTTGGCGACCAAGGTCGCCAGACATAACCCTTCTAGACTTCTTTTTGTGAGACTACTTAAAAGAAAAAGTATACCTTTAGAGGCCATTTCAAGATGTTGATCATCTTGAAAGAATCATTAAAGATACACGTGAAACTATAACTCCAGATGTGGTTAGAAATGTCATAAATGAATTTAATCAACGAACTCGTCTGTTAAGAAAGGAACAGTGGATACGTTGAAGTTCCATAGTATTTAAGTAATTTTACATGTTCTCAATAGAATTTATTAGTTGTGATTATTCATTGTTGATAAATTGATAGCAGGTTATCAATTGTTATTATATATTATTCCTTTATTCAATAAATAATCTAATTAATAATATCTTGCAATTTTTTCTGGGAAAATCACAAATCTACAAAGTGGGCAGAATTTATTGCTATTTAATAAAAATTTTAATGAACATTAGCTCTCCAATACAATTTGAGCGTATTTTGCTATCATTCCAAATCATGATTTTGATTTTCCTTGTATTCTAGCCAATGTTTTAAAAATTTTGTACTTAATTATGGATCTACAAGTCGTGCAGAGCTTTTTATCAAGAATTTTTTTTTTGTGAAATGTAAGATAAACTTCTTCCCCATTTGTATAAAACTTTTTTAGACACACTGTATATTTTCCCTATAGTAGGGGATAAAGAATACTACTATAGTAAGCCTGCTAATCGTAAAAGGCGATTAAAAGACGCAGAAAGGGGCAGCAGCCTTGCTGGCTAAAAGATATTGGAGGAGGGTCGGTTGGTCTCGGGCGATTCTCAATAATTTACAAGTTTGTTGGGGGTTGGCCGTGACGGATATGGCTTTTTGCTAAAATCTTTAAAAACTGCGTAGTGGAAAGGTAAGGGAGCCTACCACAATATTTCCCAGGTGGGCGTGGCCTAAAACACGAAATACGTATGATGGAGAGCTCACAAGTAAAATTCTTGTCCGGAGGTAAAATACTCCCTCATTCGGATCTCCGGGAGGGGGTACTTGGGGCTCGTCATCGTAACAATATAAAACAACAGTTCGATTTAGTGATAGGGACTTGGAATGTAAGGTCATTACTTAGAGTAGATAAGTTAACGAATTTATTAGTCGAAATGAGCAAGGAAAAGCTGGACATTTTAGGTATTAGTGAGGTGAGATGGCCAGATAGTAATGACTTTTGGAAAGATAATTATAGAATAATTACAACTTCTTCAAGTAATGGGCAGGCAGGGGTAGGAATAGTGTTAGGTAAAATATTAGGGCATAAAGTTAAAGAGTACTTTCAATTTAGTGATAGAATAATTATGGTTAGATTGAGTACAAAACCCACAGACACTGTTTTAGTACAGGTTTACATGCCAACAACTCAGTACGAGGATGAGGAAGTAGAAAAGGTATACGAGGATATAAATAGTATAGTGAGAAAAGTAAAAGGAGATGAGAATTTAATAGTTATGGGCGATTTTAATGCATCAGTGGGAGAAGGTAGTGAGGCAAAAATGGTAGGAAAATTTGGGTATGGCAGATGAAATGATGAAGGAGAAAGATTAGTTGAGTTTTGCCAGGAACATAGATTAGTAACTGTAAACACCCTATTCGAACAACATGTTAGGAGAAGATATACCTGGAAAGCGCCAGGTGATAGGGCTAGATACCAAATAGATTATATGTTAGTTAAACAAAGATTTAGAAACCAAGTTAAAAACTGTCGTAGTTATCCAGGGGCTGACATAGATAGCGATCATAACTTAGTTAAAATGAAGTGTAAACTAAAATTCAAAAAATTGAGAAAGGTTAAAAGAGAGGAATGGGATCTAGGTAAGCTTATGATAGTAGGGTAAAAGAGGAATATAAACAAGTATTAGATAATAAGAGCAGAGAGATAGCTATAGCAGGGAACGTAGAAAATAGATGGAAAGAAATAAAACTGACTGTACATGATACAGCAACACAGACTATAGGTAAGAAAAAAATAGAAGCGAGAAAACCCTGGGTAACAAAAGAGATATTAGATTTAATAGAGAATAGAAGAAAGCTTAAACCTTTCAGAGAAGTGGATAGTGAAAGTAAGCAAAAATATAATACAGTTAGAAATAAGATAGTACATGAGTGTAGAAAAGCTAGAAATAAATGGATGGAGGAGAATTGTAAGGGAATACAAGATGATTTAAGAGTAGGTAAGACAGACAGGGCATACAGGGCAGTTCAAAAGTTTTTTGGGGAAGATAGGAAAAAATATAATGGTATTAGAGACGAGAATAATGAGCTTCTAATAAATAAAGTTGAGGTAGAAGATAGATGGAAAAGATATTTAGAAGATTTATATAAGGGAGACGATATGGATGAGTTAGAGAACGGCCAAGAATAGGATGTAGAAATAGGGTTCTCAATATTAAGAGAGGAATTTGATAGAGCTGTTCGGAATTTTAAACTAAATAAAGCGCCAGGGATAGACAAATATTCCAGCAGAATTAATAAAATATGCAAGTCAGAAAACTTTAGACAGATTATATGAACTAGTAAAAGTAATATATGACACAGGTGAGGTTCCAATAGATTTCGAAGAAAATATTATTATCCCAATCCCAAAAAAGTCAGGAGCTGATAGGTGTGAGAATTTTAGAACGGTTAGTTAAACTTCTCATGCTTCCAAAATACTAACAATAATAATTAAAAATAGAATAGAAGCTTTGACTGAAAATTATTTAGGCGAAGACCAATATGGTTTTCGTAAAGACAGAGGGACTAGAGAACCGATACTAATGATTAGGGTAATTATCGAAAAAAGGTTACAAAAAAATAAAAAGATTCATTTCGCGTTTGTAGATTTAGAAAAAGCATTTGATAGGGTTAATTGGATTGTTATGTTCAGGGTTTTGCAAAAAATAGGAATCTCTCATAGGGATAGAAAAATTATTTACATATATAAAAACCAAAGCGTAGTAATTAGATTTGACGAAATAGAAAAGGAAGCTAAGATTAGAAATGGTGTTAAATAGGGTTGTATACTGTCTCCCTTGATTTTTAATGTTTATATTGAGGAAGCTTTAAACTTAGCTAGAGAGAGAAAAGAAATAGGTATTAGTGTACAGGGACAGAAAATAGACATGCTGCGTTTTGCAGATGATATAGCCATTATAGCAGAGTCTAGAAAAGAGTTAGGAGAGTTTTTAAATATTTTAAATTAGATACTACAGAGTAACTATAGTATGAGAATTAACTCAGTAAAGACAAAGATAATGACAAGTGAGTTACAGCCTAGTTCTAAACCAAAATTAAAAATAGGTAATACCGAGTTAAAGGAGGTAGATGAATTTTGCTATTTAGGTAGTATAATTACAAAGGATGGACGTAGCAGAAGGGATATAGTAGCTAGAATAGCTCAAGGTAGAAAAATGTTTTTAAAAAAGAAAAAGTTACTAATAGCTAATAGTATTAGTTTAGATAATAGAAAAAGTTTCTTAAAGTCGTACGTATGGAGCGTTCTACAATACGGTAGTAAGACTTGGACAATTAAAGAAGTAGATAAGAAAAAGATAAAAGCTTTTGAAACTTGATGCTATAGGAGAATGTTAAAGATTGGTTGGACAGATAGAGTAACAAACGAGGAAGTTTCTAGAAGGATAGGTGAGGAACTCTGTATGTGGAAACAATTGAAGGTCAGGAGAGATAGAATGATAGGGCACCAGTTAAGACATGTGGGACTATTTAGTAAAGTCTTAGATTATAGACTACCAAATAAAAATAGAGTAGGAAGGCCTAGACAAAGCTATATTAGTCAAATTATTAGAGATTTAGGTTGTGAAGGGTATGTAGACCTTTTTAGACTAGCTCAGAATAGAAAAGAATTTAGAGCTGCGTCAAACCGACTTTAAGTAAGTTCGAAAACAAAACAAAACAAAAAAATAAAAATCAGTTAACTAAATGTCACCATGACATAACTCACAATTAGTTAGCGGTCTGGCATGTTGGTAGTGTTTCGTTGTTTAAGCCTTACCATAACATATAATTAAATAAACGTCACCATGACATAACTCACAATTAGGTAGCGATCTGGCATGTTGGCAGCGATTCGTTGCTTAAGCCTTACCATAACATATAATTTAACACTTTTTCTTTTTTGAAGCGGATAACCAGGTTATATTTCATTTCCTTATAAATGGTAATCATGTAAACATGTTAGAGTTCTTTAACAACCATCAGATTGCTAATATCTATGTAAAGCCAGGTGGATAGGAAAAAGATAGAAGGATATAGGAAGACCTAGACCAAACTATATTAGTCAAATTATTAGAAATTTAGGTTCTGTAGGGTATGTAGAGCTTTTTAGATTAGCACAGAATAGAAAAGAAGTTAGAGCTGCGTCAAACCGACCTTAAGTAAGGTCGGAAACAAAATGATGATGATATATATATATATATATATATATATATATATATATATATATAAAGTTTGTTACTATAATATAAAAAAAAGATGGCTTGTCGGCTTGTAATTAATTATATGTGAATTACTTTTATGTTAATAAATGTATATTAGTTGTTTATTAGTTATTAACAAGAAGCTCAATACAAATACCACTAACAATGGTACGAATTTACAAAAGAACAAGTAAGCAACTATCTTGACCACAGGAGTTCATGGAGAATGCTATGAGAGGAGTAAGAAGTGGTGCCATTATTCTGAGAAAAGCTGTCGCATTTTATAACATTCCAATTACAGCTTTAAGGGACAAGCTAAGTAAAATAAAAAAGAGCAAGAGGCTTCTAAAAAAAATTTAGGGCAGTATAAACCGGTGTTTACACCTAAACAAGAAAAAGAATTATCCGATTTTATATTGGAAATGGACTCTACACAAGAGATCTGTGCCATCTTGCATTTTAGTTCACTGAACGAAATAATATTCCTCGTACATTCAACGCAATTAAGAATCTAGCTGGTCGTGATTGGATCTACGTTTTAGAAGAAAATCGCAATATCTCTCTTAGACTTCCTAAGTATACTTCCGCTGCAAGAGCAACTTCATTCAATAGAAACAACGTATCAGTAGTTTACAAAATACACAAGTTTTATGCCAAGTAGAATCTTTAATTGTGATGAAACCGCTATATCAGCCGTCTCACACAAACCATCTAGAATATTTTCAATGAAAGGAAAAAACCAGTAGGTTGCCATTCCTCAGCTGAACGGGAAACTCCAACAACAGTGGAAGTCTGCTTTAATGCTACTGGGTTTTATGTACCTCCGTTAATAAGCTAATATTATTTCCAAGGGTGAAAAAGTGTCCACCACTTGAGAGGAGGGGACTGCCATCAGAATCAGTAGTCGAATATCATCCATTAGGATGGATGCAGAGTGAAATATTTTCGGGTGCCTGTTTGATCATTTTTGAAAATTCACTAAATCAACAAAAGAAGAACCCGGTTTAATAATTCTTGACGGCCATGCTAAACATACAAAAAATCTAACATTGATTGAAAAAGCAAAAGCTAATAATGTGGATATTATCGCAATACTGCCACATACAACAAACAGGCTACAGTCACTAGATGTGGCGTTTATGTTGCCTCTTAACACTTATGAGCAAGAATTCAAGAACTGGCTGATTGATAATGCTTGAAAAGTAGTTACATTATATCATTTTGGGAATGCATTTAGAAGGGCAGGGATTACGCAAACAGCTATCAATGGTTTTCGTTCCACGGGAATTATTCCATACAACCCGAAAATATTTTTTCATCATTTGTTCAAGCCCGCAGAAACAACTGATAGAGGTCTTGTTGAGTCGGATATTAAAAATAACCCAGATCAATTAAATACACTGACATCTACAAAAACTACGACAAAATTAATTTCTTACGTTTGCAGTAACAAAAACAAAACTACTAGACAATCACCTCAACCGGGATGTTCTGTTGCTAAAACCCCATCGCTGCCCGATAATAAAGCGTCAATTTTACAAGATTCTCATTCGACTAATATTTCTGACATGTATTATTCTCCAAAAGACATTATGTCATTGCCAAAAGCTGGAACAAAAAAAACGCGAGAAACTACAAGGAGGGGCAAAATTATGATTTTATCCAAAACGCCTAACTACGAAGAACTGAAAGCACAATCTATTAAAATGACCTCAAAATGTAAACAAAAAGGCGTTAAGAAAAATTTACTGGCACCGAAAAGATCAAAAACATCCATGGATGAAACTTCATCTGACAGTTCTGCCGAGTTAGAATTAGCTGAATTTAAGGATTCAGAAATAAGCCACATTAAATTTTATTCAAAGACAAGTGATTTTACCATCGAAAAAGTTAATTTGGAAGAGTTGTCTAGTGCGGAGTTCTTGCTGATAGAATTAACTTCAATAAAACAAAGCAAAAAATGGTTTATTGCTCAAATTTCAACTAATTCGTTGGCTTATACCTCGGCAGTTACCGTCAATTCAGGATTTAACATTGCTGTAGCCTTCTTAAGGCAAGACCGGCAAACTAAAAATGTTTTCGTGTTCCCCGATATTCCAGATATTAGTGCATCTTCAGCACGAAAAAATTCAGGTTTTATAATATTGTGATTCAAATTTTTAATTTCAGTTCGGTTAGTCGTGTTAGTATTTTTATAAGAGTTCATACTTTTTTATCTGTATGAGTTTCTGAGTATTTTTTGAGTTTTTAAATTTGCCTATATATTTAATTCCTTTGCTGATGCTCAATATTGTCTACTATTGTCTGTGATATTAAGTAAGTTTATAATTGTATAATATTTGTTACTATAACAACGTTATATATTCTTGTTTAAATAAACTTATATATTTACTTTTTAATTACTTTCATTAAGACCGCTCTGCCCCATCAAATTTTTCACTTTGCTCCACCTATGGGGCAAAATGGCACATAGCACATAAAAAATTAGATATTATAGCTATTAGAACAAACTGCGTAATATCTTATAGAGCAGGGTTAGTCATAAACAATATATGTATGTTAATAATGTATAATGATTAAACAGACTGGATTTTGTATCTAAGTGATTTTATGACCATTTAAATTTAAAAAGTCCGTTTTGCCCCGACTTCCCCTACTAGCGAAAGTTCCTTTTTATTTTTCCCGATCGTAACGTCAACCGTCAGGCCCACATCTAGTAGATTCTTAATCAACTTCGTACATGACTTACTAATATCTTTATAACTACATCTGATCTGTTTTCTAGGCCATAAGGAACTTCTTTCTGTTGCCCAATAAACTCTCTAAGATTCTATCAATACAGGTTTTTGCGTCTGTACAAGTCCACATTTTTATTTCATACTTATCTGGCTTCGTCAAAACATATAAATCTTAAAACTATAACAACCTCTGAAAACAGGAAGCATTTATTAACTATTACATGAAGGCCTATGCTGTAATTACTGTTGCAGCATGTTATACATTCTTCAAAGATTTCCCTACTGTAAATAATTTTATCAATTTTGTTTCTTTCGGCTCTTTCAGTATCAGAAATATCATCATATCGCAACATTTGAAGTAAGAAATCAAATCTATCGATCCCTATAATTAATATAAAAATTGCAATCTCTGTTCCATCTATTTTCCATAGATCCAAACCATTTCAGTGACTTGAGCGATTTGCACAGGTAAATTTAATAAATCAAGAAAGACATTTCGTTCAATAATATATATGTTTTCCATCCCGTTCTCTACTATAGAAACTTACTTTATTTCAATATTTGTATATTTATCATTTTGTGGTATACTGTCAAAAAAATAATTGTCAGCTTTGTAGAATAACGTGCCTTTCGTTGCTAGCTCCCCCGTTAGTTTCGTGAGTAGGTTTTTTTTGTACACGCTTTCGCAGCTAATGGATGGTACCTCCAAATTGTCAAATTATCATGTCCAACAACATGTACATTAGGTACTAAATCATCTTCTTCTGAATCATTTGCCTTAGAAATATGCTCTTCTAATTGTGTAGCTGCGTTGTCATCGACGCATTTGATATCTGAATTACAAACTCCGATATCAAACTCTTTCTTAGCAATAACTTCGTACATAATTGCATTAACGTTCTGTTTATTCTGCATACCATTATGTTATCGTTAACACAGTCGTTTTTGCAGCCGCACTACCTTGTGAAACCTAGTGTGAAACCAATTCAAAGCGACACTAATTTGTTGTAAAAGCATAGAAAAGGGATTACCGACTCCATGAATATATAGGAACTTCAGAGGTTTACTTTGACTGTTGGAATATA
The DNA here is from genome assembly GCA_036346225.1 of Platerodrilus igneus. Lineage (NCBI taxonomy): Eukaryota > Metazoa > Arthropoda > Insecta > Coleoptera > Lycidae > Platerodrilus > Platerodrilus igneus. The sequence goes on from JARFIW010000753.1 coordinate 3,509,494, forward strand.
CCGAACGCAATGCCAGGGATTTCCCGAAAAGACACCACTCAACTAAAAAAATACGTTAGTATTATTTAGCAACGCATACTTTAGGAATGGACTAAAAAAGTAGATGATTTTGTAAAAAAAATTTAAAAAATGGCGTCTGATGAAGGTAAGTCGGCGGAGTATGTAATGACAAATTAGTATATAAAGGTGTAGATTTTTGTGAATGAATCTGATGCACTATATTTACTTATAAAGTATCTAATGAACCTTGGTTACTAAGGGATTGCACATATGCTTATAGATTATTTTTGTTCGATGCGATATAATCACATATTGTAAACAAATTGAAATTCATTGTTATACAACCGAACACATTTTTGTAAAAAATTCTTTGCGATGTAGAACAATCACACAGAAAAAAGTTTTGTAGTATGCGACATCAAATGGAATTTTAAATTACTTTTTTGTATTGCGGCAAAATCACACAAATTGCGTGCGAATGGGCGCTCATTAGTATATGACCGCAAATGTATTTGTTAACTACTTCTGGGACGTGGTATAATTGAACAAATTGCACGCGAAAGGACGTTCGTTAGTATGCGATTGAAGATGTACTCGTAAATTACATTTTACTGATGTGGCATAACTACACAAATTACATGCAAATGGACGCTCGTTAGTATGCGATTGAAGATGTACTCTTAAATTACTTTTTTGTGATGCGGCATAATTACACAAATTGCATGCGAATGGAAGCTCGTTAGTATGCGACCGAAAATGTGCATGTAAACGACTTTTTTGTGATGTGGCATAATTACACAAATTGCATGCGAATGGACGCTCGTTAGTATGCGTTCGAAAATGTACATGTAATCGACTTTTTTGTGATGTGGCGTAATTACACAAATTGCATGCGAATGGACGCTCATGAGTATGAGACCGCAAATGTGTTTGTAAACTATTTTTATGTGATGTGGTATAATTACACAAATTGCACGCGAAAGGACGCTCGTTAGTATGCGATCGGAGATGTACTAGTAATTTACTTTTTGCTGATGTGGTATAATTACACAAATTGCATGCAAATGGACGCTCGTTTGTATGCGATCGAAGATGTACTCGTAAATTACTTTTTACTGATGTGGCATAATTACACAATTTGCATGTGAATGGACACTCGTGAGTATGCGACCGGAAATGTATTTGTAAATGACTTTTATATGATGTGGCAAAATTACACCAATTGCATGAAAATGGCCGGTCGTTAGTGTGCGACCGAAAATGAACATGTAAATGACTTTTTTGTGATGTGGCATAATTACATAAATTACATGCGAATGGACGCTCGTGAGTATGAGACCACAAATGTCTTTGTAAACTACTTTTATGTGATGTTGCATAATTACACAAATTACACGCGAAAGGGCGCTCGTTAGTATGCGATCGAAGATGTACTGGTAAATTACTTTTTGCTGATGTGATATAATTGCACAAATTGCATGCAAATGGACGCTCGTTAGTATGCGACCGAAAATGTACTTGCAAATGACTTTCTTGTATTGCGGCAAAATCACACAAATCACACGCGAAAGGACGCTCGTTAGTATGCGATCGAATATGTACTCGCAAATTACTTTTTGCTGACGACGTATAATTACACAAATTGCAAGCGAATGGTCGTTTGTTGGTGTGGGACTGCATCATGCGTCGTATATTTAAACAATTTGTCAAACTTTATTAACTAAGTATCAATTATTAGTAGAAATGTCTTTAGCTTCAATTTGTTTCATAGCAACTCTGTGCGTTTTTACGTGAAAGGCAGTGCACAAGATTCCCTTTTAGCGAAATTTGTAGAATTCCCACTGAAAACGTTACTTGATTTTCTTGTTACGAAAATCGTAAATAAACCGTGGTATTTATGTATATAGGTTTAATTGGTCTTTTTTTATATCTATCTATTTTAATATTACAAATGTATAACAAGAATATGATGTCAATTTGGGTTCTAGTAATAAGAATTGGTTTTGAATTACATTATTGGTTTAACATGCAAAAGCCGTAACTTCATAATTTCTTAAAATGGATGTTTTAATGCCATGGGTTTCCAAACTATTCCTTACTTAGATAACTAAATCCACCGTAATTCCAAATAAAAAAAACCGCGTCAAGTTTACAATTTTATTTAGCACTTAAAGCAGAACGAACTGCCATTTTAGTTCTCATTTACTGTTAAACGTTATGTGTTTTGTTGATGTGTTATGGTTTAGAAACATATTTTTGAAAAATAATGGGGTGTTTAGCAGTTGTAAATTGTTCTAATAATTCAAAACATGTGAATACTTATAAGTTTTATAAATTCCCTATTGACCGCCGGAAAGGATTGAATTTAGTTGTGTACTGTAGTGTGGTTTTTTAAACAGGAACACTTTGGAGCTTCACAGTTGGAACAACGTCGAGTTGATGGACGTGCTAAACTCAAACCAAATTCAACTCCTACAATAATTTAAAATGAAAGTGTTCTATAAAGCAAACTATTGTTACCTTAAGAATTTGAATTTGTTACTGTTTGTGCCGGAATTTATGCTAGCATTGTTATTTGAAAATAATTAAATAACCTTTAAGTTGCTATGGAATTTTGAGAAAATTAAAGGTTCTGGTATATGGATGTAAAATTGCATTTTATTTTGGATCAAATAAGTGAAGCTATCGTTCGTTGAAGTGAGCTGTTAAGGTGTGCGGATATTTTCACAAAATGGTTAGGTCGATAAAAATTATGTAACGTGATACAATCTAGAAAAATTTCAAGATATTTCAGAAATATTAGGTAAAAGCAGACAAACTAACAGTTATGCAGAATAGATTTAGTATGAGGTTTGTATTAATTGTTAATAATAATAATAATAAAGAAATTTATTGAGAACTACAAAAAGTAAGTTCAACAACGCTGACCAACACATATTACTTAATTATTTTATAAATTTAAACAATTGAAATGGACTTTGACTTATTTTCTAGTAACTGCTCTTTATTTGTCACCTTAAATATTTGAACACTGATCGTTGCAAACAATCTCTTATATTGGTTAACAATTTTTGTAGTAGGGTATTTACTTAGGTAGCAACGACACGTCATAACGACGTAATTTATGATCAGAGGTTACGTCTCTGGTACCAGAAAAAAAACGTCTTTTCACGTGAAAAATGATGTCAGGATGTCACAGCCCAGAGACGTCATTAACACGTCATAATTAGAACGTGATATTGACGAGGATACATCACGTAATTTTGACGTAAGCAATTAATACGTGAATTTGCTGTGGACACTTAACCCGTGAATTTGACGTGAGTAAATAATACGTGATTTCAGACATAGGCAATTATTGATAACGTTGTTTCGATTGAGAAATGACCTGTTTACTGTGGTTTTAAACTTACTTGACATTTTCAAATCAAAAATTTTTTTTGGATGACTATGAATACTTCAAATCGACCAAGGATTATTTTAATGCTCTTTCAGTAAAGGTACTAAACCATTAGAGTGTCCACTATTTTTAACGTTTATGTTTTTGATCGAGATATATGTTCACAGAATTGCACTATTTTCAACGCCTTTTCTGAGGCAATCATCCACATAAAGTCCTTTTGTTTTATGTAACTTGTTACGTTTATTTTCAGCATAAACTAATTGCAATAATTTTCAACTCAAATTCCTTTTGCTTTTAAAATGAAAATTTATTCGCTAAATTAAATAGTTTATATCCTGTTTACAATCAGTACGCTTGCTATAAATTTTCATTCCGAACTTATTTATTTCGAAACGACAAGGTTATGCTACAATTAAATAAATACTCCCTGTATGTTTGTTGTGGTTTGTTTAGCATTTTTCTTAATCTTTGTTGGGAATTAAACCACTCATAGTTTTTAAAATCATATTTATTTACGTTCGATCCATGACCTAAGATCGTTGTCAAAATAATAAAAACTTCAGTTTGACATTTATGACATAAATTGAAGGTGACTTTGATTATTGATGTTCGAAATATTTGGTTTGAGTACATTAGGTGAAAATTTTAATGTTTAAAAGAATGATTGCTTTCAATTTGTTGTGCGGCCTGGGACTGGCTTTTTTTAGGTAGCCAATACGCTTAACGTGAAATCAGCTGATTAATTTTATTGGTAATTTCAAATAATTCCAATCCAGCCGTTGCAATTACGGTAGTAACATAGTTGTTGCGGACTACCATGACGCTGCTGGGTTAATTCGCTTCCAAATGCGGACAAGATAAGTATCCCGACACATGTATGTGACTTGTTTTCTCTTTCTAGTTACCCTGGGATAAACCCAATTTGAAATTATATACGTTAATGTGGATAAATCCAATTTGAAAGTAGATACGCTAATGTTTGTTCTGATCAAATCCTTATTAGAAAGGTTATTAAATTTAATGATTTTTTTTGTACTTAACACATCCGCTTATACGAAAGTATCAGCATTATTCCTTTTGTGTTACTGATTAGATTTGTAGCAAATGCTTCTTATGGTAAAACCCTTACGACAAAGGTTTCAAATTTTAATGTTTTTTAATTAACCCCTCCGCTTCTAGGAAAGTATCAGTATTACTTTTTTTTTTGTTCCTGATTAGATTTATTGTTATGAATTGCGCACTTCGTGGAACAATTAGTGAATTTGTCCATAGAGTAATATTGTTTTATTAAATAGTAACCTCAGTAAATTTTGTTTTGCTGTTTAGATGGAAATTCCTATATTTGTGTTTTCTTTTATTGTAAATAGAAAATCGTTGGCGATGAATTATTTTGTTGTTGCTAGGAACCCCAATCCTCTTCGCATTGGTAGTTACCCTGGTATATTTACCGTTTCTTTCGGCTACGTCAGTGTACGTAGCAAACTTGTGACACTTATGTGAACTGAAGAAATAGGTAATAAAGTTTATAAAACTTTTATTAGTTATTTATTCATTTCTGTAAATAATAATCAAATTAATAAATTTAAAATAGTAAACTTGCATGAAAAACATTCTGCAAGGATATACTATAAAGCACAATATCAGTGCAATTTCAACACAAGTAGTAATATACTAAGAAAGTCAATTGTAAATTATCACATCAACATAAAAAAATGAATTATTGAAATCCTAGGAATCGTTTCGATATAAATTTTATGAGATGTGATAATTTATAAAGGGAATATAGATTCAAACATAATATCAATCGTAACAGAAAAATTGTTGATTAAAGACAAGAAAAATACTCATTATAGCAATAAACAAAAATACTTTAAAACAAGCCAAAGTTGCAAAGCAAACGAGATGAATTGTGTGCAGCGTAACTTTGACATGTAATACTAAACAAATAAACATTTATATAAAATTCAACAATGTCAAAACCAAATCATTGTTCATAAAAGGTAAAATATCACAGAAATAAAATAATTCAGTTATAATCCTATATTTGAAATATATAAACCTGATAGTTATTTAAACTATACAACAAAATATAAGGCAATATTAAAAAATGAATAACATCTTTAAATCTTATAATAAATTTTCTATAGAAATAGCATGATCTTCAAGTGCTTGACAGTGTGATAAATTTAGTTTTTTATTTATTGAAGAATTCGAAATCTTTATAAGCTTAGTTGTGGTACATTCATACAATAACTGCAACTTTACAATATTTCTGCGTTTCATAATTAATCGACTCGTCGTCTTGCTTTAAAGCTTTCTTAAAAAGCTGGGTGTGTTTAGACGGTGGTCAAAATAACTCTTTTTTTCTTGAAATAATCCAAGATTGCCTCACGATAGCAGTACCTTCCATCTTCACTTTCGTCAAACTCTACTATGATAAACATCTACAACAAAATTTAAGAGCTCATCACAGTAGCGGCCATCTTGAAATTTCTAAAGATACAAATTTCTTTCCTATTAGGCACCCAAATTAAAAACGGTTTTAATAAAAGCTACTTATTAAATAATTGTCTATGTGGGAAAGTCATTTAGGTTTTTTTAACTGAAAAAATTTAAACAATACCAGTAACTTTCCCAAATGTGTGAATAATTTTTATGAATTTTTATCAAAATTGCACATTACAATTCACTTTATTTATCGAATAAATCAAATACTAGTATTTTTAGAAAAATGCACCTGCGGTATGCTGCCGTGAAAAAATTCAGAACTTCCATGTCGCACACTATTATAAAACAGAAATAGTTTGAATACATACTATACAAAACAAAACACAACAAACATACAGGAAACGCTATACTATTGAGATCAAACTATCATTATGAGAGTTTTCGACTATAGTCGTGATTGCTTCCAAATCTATTTATAACTTTCATTATGGATATTATTTAGGACCTCAGCAATTATTAAAATGAGTTGTTCTTCATAACCTTGGATTTATATAAATTTTTGTTGGGCTTCCTATTTAGTGAAGTAAGTAATTGGCATTCCCTCAGTTTTGAGGTAAATAATAATAATAGACTGCCTTGCAATAGTGTTCTATATTTTTTAAAAATTTTTGAAATAATATACTATATAGGTTTTTTTTTTTTTTATTTATTTATTCTAACATTACAATTAGTCTGCTACCTAAAAATTACAGCAAACCTGTTACTCCTAAGAAATCTAACAGAATTATTTGCTACCTTAAATTATATTAGTTAGTTTTATATTATTTGCGTTTGGAAATACTCGTGTGTGTGTGTGTGTGTGTTTGTGTCTGTGCGCGCGTGTGGGTGCGTGAGTGTGTGTGTGTATGTGTGTGTGTGTGTTTCTGTCTGTAGTAATGTCCTTGGGACTGCTTTCCTTCCCAGCTTCCGACCATCGGCAGCCGGAAATCAGAAACCGAGAAGTTCGCATTTCTGTACGTGTCCTGGCCGTCGGCAGCCGGAAACCAGGGGGGACCACGTACAGTCTCTGGTATGTATGTGTATGTGTGCGTGTGTGTTTCTGTCTGTGGTAATGTCCTTGGGACTGCTTTCCTTCCCAACTTCCGACCGTCGGCAGCCGGAAATCGAAAACCGAGAAGTTCGCATTCCTGTACGTGTCCTGGCAGCCGGAAACCAGGGGAACCACGTACAGTTCCTGGTGTGTATGTGTGCGCGTGTGCGTATATATCTGTGTCGTATGCGTGTGCGTGCAGGTACGTGCGTGTGTGTGTGTGTGTGTGTTTTGGTGTGTTTTGTTGTGCCAGTGTGCTATAATGGTGTGTGTGTTTATTGTTTTCATGTTTGTGTGTGCGTGTGCTTATGTCTGTGGTGAGGTCCTTGGGACTGTTTCCCTCTCCCGGTTTCCAACCGCCGGTAGCCGAAAATCAGAAACCGAGAAATACGCATTCCTGTACGTGTCCTGGCTATCGGCAGTCGGAAACCAGGGAGGCCACGTACAGTCTCTGTTGTGTGTGTGTGTGTCTGTGCTTGTGCATGTGCGTGTTTGTGTGTATTTTGTCGTGCTGATGTGTTGTAATTATGTTGTCAGAATATTTCCTCTGTAGTAATTTTTAGTTGCGCTACAACATTGGAAATATAAACATTACGTTACTGAAGCTAGGGTTAGATTTCTTAAAGCAATTACGAATGTGGTTAGTGTTTTCTCTTGTTTATTTTAGTTAGTTGTATTTTTTTATTTTAGATGGTTAGTATTGAGTCCTTATCCTACTAGTGTTAGTATTCTAATGCTAATAAGTGTTCTGGGGGAAACTTGTGTTTGAGGTACGTTTGCCGCACTTTTGCCGTTTTCACTATTTTCACTTCGTTTTCACTGGTATCACTCCCGGTCGTCAGGATTCACGAGCCTTCTGGTAGATCTTCAGGAGACACATGGTTCCTGGTATGTCCTTGGGAGAATGCCGCTTGTTTGTTGTCGGTTCCCATGTGTGTTGGGTGGATTGTGCTTTTGTATTGCACGTTCGATGCGTTACGTCAAACTTCTGAGTTTCGTGTGATCTGTGTTTGTGGTATTGTGATGTGTGGGGTTTGTATGGTGTTTGTGTGTGTCCTGTCAGAGTCCGTTTGTGTACCTTTGGTGTAGTATAGTAGTAGTTTGGTGAGTGATTCTGTTTAGGTAAGGAAATATGTTTTCGTTCCAGAGCATGTCCACTATATAGGTGATAAAAAATTGGTTTGTAATATTGTGAAAGAATGGGTGTAGTGTATGACGTAAAAAAGAGTAAACAGAATTGTTTAATTTATATGCCGAAGTTCAATTAATGTTTTGTGTTAAATTTAAAAACGAGTGTCTTACGCCAATAATGCCGTGGCTGCAATGCCAGGTTAGGTTACTGTTAGAAATAGATATTATTATTAAAAAACGCAAATCACTTTACACGCATATCAGAACAGTTGTTCTAAAACTATTGCATACTGTTCTGATATGCGTGTTAAGTGATTTCTGTTTGTTAATATCTAATTTGTTTTTTTTAATAATAATATCTATTTCTAACAGTAACCTAACCTGGCATTGCAGCCACGGCATTACTGGCGTGAAACGGTCGTATTTATAAAGCCACCAGTAATATTTCGGTCATGTTTAGGCTTGTGCAGTAATAAGGTATAATGTGATAAAAATTCTTAGGGTTACTTAGAATTTACAAATCATGTTTAGTTAAGTTTTTTAATAAAAGCAAAACAAACTTTGGACTACTTAAAAATGCAAGACATGCATTTTTATTCTACTAGAGGAATGTTTACTATGTCCGATTCGGTACACTTCGTTTATTATTTCGTCGTTAGAAAATGATAAAGGAAACGAAGGTGTGATAAGAAAAGAAACCAAACCAATATTTGTAGCTTTTCACAAACTGTAATCAAAACCCACTTGACATTTTACCTAATCATTTTTCATTAGAGATACGTTTAAACCATTATTCCGTTTTTCCATTTATTGGCCAATTGATTAATATAACAACTTCGTCAATTGCATATTAGAAATTGTAAAATGATTGTGCGATGTAAATGTAGGAATGTCAAATCTCGTAATTCCTTGTTCCCTAATAATTTTTTTTTACATTAGATATCGGAATTTCAAAGGTTTTCACTGGTTATAAATGTTAGAGAATATGTATAATTAAAATATCTGTGAGGTTTATAACTGGACTAATAAGTTCCACAACACTGCCATCTATAGGTGCTTCCTGGCACTTCATAAACCAAGTAGGCGTAGTATTAAGCTTCATATTCTTTTCTAATGAATATCTGCATCTTGACATTTCGTCCCGCCTTATGGTACCTCACCCCAACCCGGGCTTTTACAGCAGATGGTAAGTAACCTGCTGTGATGAGCTCTTAACACTGATAATTTCTAACAACTTTCAAAGTACAATACGATTTATAAATCGTGTAATTAGAAGAGCAGGCGAATAATTTTAATTTTAGGTCATGCTAACACATAACCTATTCTGTTCCGTCAGAAAATGCTTTACAGTTAAAAAAACAATAATGGGAACACAAATAAAATTTTTCATATGGAAGATATTTTCCCTCCGTCGATATTGATAATCTTCTCGAATAATGAAATTGTAGCCAGCAATAACTTCATAATGCACAAACATCTTTATCACTAATAAATTTACTTTGCTGCTATCCGCTATTATGATATAAACAGCAACCATCATCACATATCAGTTCATTTACTTTGTTTGTTTGTGATCAGTGTATCGTATTCGGAAAATTTCGGTGTATAGCGAGTATGTTCTACACCAATGACAGTGCACGATTTGAACTGCAAAGGATATTGGCATAAAATCTTTGCAAACCCAGCGTAATTTAAGTATATTTCTTAAATGTAATGAAACAAAACAAAATATTACTACAACTATCAGATTTTTATTTCAGAATCTGCATAAAAGGAATTAATTTAAAATGCGCTTTTATTCTATATACAATAAAAGCAAGGCCATAGTTAAATACTTTATTATTACACCTATTATTTTACAATTTTTACATAAATGAATATATAAATGCATATTTATAAAAAGAATTGAGTATTAATAAAAAAGTCTATATATATATATATATATATATATATATATATATATATTGAAGTGTTAGTAAGAGAAAAAGGTTATAAAGGTTATTTTGTTGAAGGTAGTGTATGTTAAAGGAAGCCAAATATCAGATCCCGTAACTGAAAAATTTATGTTTGCCGTACTTTACAAATGTTAAAGTATTTGAAATATTAGTCAAAGTATAAGTGCCAAGACGTAAAAAACAATGACTTGATGACGTGATAAAGCACAGTATTCAAGGATTTACACTGAGTTGTATATTAATGAGCCATAGAATGTACATTTGCTAATCGAGAAACCGGATGCGTCTGTAGAAAGTCCACTATTCACCACACAGATCCAGGTTTATATGTGTAACATTTCGGCACTTATTTTAGTAGAATCAACCTTTGGACAAACATGTAATATCAAAATTTTAAGTGAAAAACATTGTCAAATATGATTGAAGGGTGATGCAGTATTAGGGACCAATGATCGAACATTTATATATGAAATAGTAAAGTGTAAAAGAAAGATTATAAGGTATTAGTGACACGAACTTGTTGGGACGATTTTATTGGATGGAATTTGTATAAAATGTATTAAAGAGTAGGCATATTTTAATTGTAATAATCACCTAGGAAAAGATAAACAAGAAGTCGATTTATAAATATTTTGGGTAGTAAGACGTATTTTTGTAAACTGCGCTATATTTTGAATATAAAGAGTTAATAAATGTTTTTGAAAAGTTTACGAGTTTAATTGATATACAGAAGAGTACTGATAAGCGAGAGAAATAATTAAATAATAGTAACGACGAAGTAATAAAGTGATAAGAGTGGATTAGTGAGATTGAAAAAGGCGGAATAAATAGTTGGATATTGGAACGAGATTGATAAAGGCAGAAAGGCGTTGAATGGGATTTATGAAACTGAAGGCGATATTAATGGAATAGATTTGGATATGGTATTATGGATAGAATGGTATTGAATAGTAATTAGAGGATAGCAGTGAATTGGAAAGAGTGGACTTAAGAAGAAAGCAGTGAATTGGAACGAGCAGATTTGAAAAAGGAAAGCATTGGAGTAACAGGAGGATTAGTACGAGTAACGAAGATTCAACATCAGGAAAATTAGCGCAGGGGAAGTAAAATTAAAAGGTAGTCAAAATTCTAAATTTGGTCATATTTATTTTAGATTTGGGGATAGCAAAATTAATTTAAAGAAACCTGCAATCTGGACAGCAGATCTTTCATAGTGATAGTGCCACGCATTGTAAAGACGCATACGGCGAGTGAGATTTTTTGAGCCAGTTTTCATAGAGGCCGACGGCGAAGTGTAAAATAGGTGAGTACTGTGTGTTTTGAACGTCAAAGTCATAAATTGGTAATATTAATTAATTTGGCACAAGGCTACGTGGATCTGTATATAAAAATTTGGCATATACAAGTAAAAGATCACAGGTACAAAAATAAAGGTAGTGCTGTTTGGTTGGTGCATTGCACATCTACTTACCACTGAACCCACGGTAAGTAGGTGGATATCCTGGGAAGAACGAGTTTTCAACTAGTCGAGGCATATTAATACAGTTTTGTTTTATAAACTAACCAAACGTAGATAAAGCACGGAATATAAAGTAAATATTTGCATATTATATAAAATTAAATAATTAAATAAATAAAAAGGCGGGGGTGAGCATAAGAATATATATATATATATATATATATATATATATATAAATGTCAAACGTAATTGAACATTAGGTTGATGTATCGTCGTGTACACGATTTAAATTTGTAAATTTCCAATTGTGTCATCGGTCTCGGTGGCGTATTTGGTAAACGCATGGTTCCGGCAAAACCAGGATACAGGTTCAACTCCTGTTCAAGACCTTATATTTTCCATCTTTCAATTACTAGCTCGATTTGAAATGATCATTTGGGCTTTGCATTAAAGTCTAAGTTATTATTTTATCTTATTCACTGTAATACTGTAGTATTTATTTATCAACTTACCTTGTGTAATTCACTACCTAAAATATTTATATATATATATATATATATATATATATATATATATGTATATAGAAAATTATATATATATATATATATATATATATTATATAAATATTTTAAGTAGTATTTTACACAAGATATGTTGATAAATACTAACGTATTATAATTAATAAGATGAAATAATAACTTTGATTTTTTTAATGCAAAGTCCAAATGATCATTTCAAATCGAGCTAGTAATTGAAAGAAGGAAAATATAAGGTCTTGGACATGATATATATATTAATAAGATGAAATAATAACTTAGACTTTTATGCAAAACCCAAATGATCATTTCAACTTACCTTGTGTAAAAAACTACTTAAAATATTTATATATTAATACTTGGCTTATACCCGTAATTTTGTAATTTTTGTAATTTTGTGCGTTGCTTCCTTCTGACGTTAGTCAAAAACTTCACAATGTCAGATATGATTGACAAAAATGCTAAACGTAATTGAAAATTAGGTTTATGTATGGTTCTGTACAGGATTTGTAAATTTCCCAATTATAGTCATCGGTCTCGGTGGCGTAATTGGTAAACGCACAGTTCTGGCAAAACTGAGATGCAGGTTCAAATCCTGTCCAATACCTTATCCATTGATTCAAGAAATCGTTTGATATCGTTACGGCTTGGCGTTTCACGCGGTCCACCGCATCACAAGAACTTCCTGAGTTACAGTTCTGGGATTTCATATTTACCCTCGAATGTCCGCCCAGACGATTATATATTAGAGAGCCAACCTTCAAGCAAAGTAGTAGTAGTCCGAAGTGCCTAGTAGTAGCAGACTAGTCAGTATAAGACCACTCATGTTCAAGTCCGAATTCGTCAACTCTCAGTACTCCAGAACTACAGTTACATCCAGCACACCCAATCTTGTCACTACACACCTCCAACGAACCATGTAAGTCCAATTTAGCTTACTAGCCTAAGTTAATAACATGCTATTAATGTAATTCTGCTGCAGAACTTAATGTCTTAGAATAAAGTGATTAAGTAGTGAGTCTAAGAAACAGTATGGGTTGCATTATTGCTCGATCCCCAGGTTCTAAGGAACCTGAGTTAAATACCGCCTAACGCTCTACCTCAACTACGCCCCAACATTTGTAACCAAGGGTATTAAAGTGTATTTAACAATATATCCACCAAAAGGGACAAATTGCGAGTCAAATATCAGATTTAAATTAAAAAAATTCTTATATGGATTAAAGCAGTGTTCAAAATGTTGGAATGGTTAAATAAATGAGTTCCTACTGGAAATAGGATTTAAGAAGTCCGAAAATGATTATTGTCTTTATAGTAAAATATCGCCTACGTGTCATATTTTCATGTTAATATATGTTGATGATATTATCTTAGCAGGGGAAAATATGGATAAACTAAACAAAATGAAAATGAAACTAACGAGTAAGTTTCAAACCAAAGATAAAAAGGAACTTAAACACTTTTTGGGGCTAAAAATAAATTATGATAGGGAGAATGGAATTTTGAAAATAAGCCAAAAAAAGGTATATAAATATGATTTTAAAAAGATTTTCAATGGAAAAATGCAAGGGTACAATGATACCTATTGATACAAAACTTAAATTCGAACTACCCACTGATGAAACTAAATTAACAAGGAAGCCTGTTCGCGAATTAGTGGAATGTTTATTCGATCTTACATTAGGAACTAAACCCGATATATGTTTCGCTACTAATTTTTACATTCGATACCAAGATAAAGGATGACATGTGGGAAAGTTTAAAAAGAATTTCGAGATATCTAAAAAATACTGAAAATGTTGATTTAGAATATTATAGAAATAATCTTAATTTTGAACTGTGTTTTTACATAGATGCGGATTGGGGTTGGTGATACACATGATCGGAAATCCGTCACTGGATATACTTATAAAGTTTTTAGAAATGTTTTGAACTGGGTAACTAAGAAGCAATCCTGTTTATCATTATCCACAACCGAAACAGAATTAGTCGCACTTTGTACGTCTGCCTGCGACGAACTTTGGTTAAGAAACTTGTTTCATGATTTAGACGTTGAATTTGAAACTATAACATTCTTTGAAGACAATCAAGGTTGTTTAGCATTGATTAAAAACCCGACAAATAATCGTAGGGTGAAACACTTAGATTTAAAGTTTAATTTTGTCTGTGAATATGTTAAAGATGAAATTGTGAAGTTAGTGTATGTTCCGTAACCGTTCATTATTTACAATTTCCTTTATATATATCATAAAATACTCCTGCATACCTAATCGATTTCTATACATTATCCCTACCTACATAAAACTAACCAAAACCAAGGAACAGATCAGAAACAAGAGTGTTCGAGCAACCTTCAAGCAATCAACACGCGTCCTCCGATATGCCGTGCATATGGTCGCGTTAAAGAGGCATAATCAGTTAAAACGTTACATTGAAGTGCGTGATAAGTGAATATTGAATCAACAGACAATCCATCATCAAGTGTAAGCCGTTTCACCACTTCAAACAACAAGAATATAGTCGAAACTACACCACATGTCAAATCAAGGTTAGTTATCCTATCATTATACTACCAAACAATCTGTTATATTTATTATCTGATTATCCACTTTTTTGCTGGTCATTTAGACTGTTAACCTTTCATTCAAGCATCATACACAAGTCTACACCAAGCCGTAGTGTTTCGTATTAGTTAAAACAAACTATAGTGGATTTGAATTGTGCAGTGCGCTTGCGCCTCTTAAATAAAACGCGTGCGAAAGTGGTTTTGTGACGAACAGCGACGACTCTTCTTTCGACCTAATAACGGGAAGGTTGTGCGTGACAAACTGTATCCAATCAGTATAGTGCTTGCAACAGTGCATTCAACCAACTCCCCCGGGGGCATTCCAGCAACATCGAAGAGGACCGCACACCAAGGACAATTTGGTGAGTGAATTTATGCCTTTTGTTTGTTAATATTTTACATGCATACAGTTTTCGTATTTAAAGCTCGCGTTTTGTTCTATTTTCGAATTACAGTCCACGATTAAATAAGACGCGCCAGCACCTTTATCTAAGTTTAATTATTTGACATTTGGTCCTTTTTCGCGTGATAGAACAGTCCATGGTGAATAAATTAATTCATTTCGTTTTAGCTTGTATGTATGTAGAACTTCGATTAACAATATTCGCATCATATTTCTATTTACTTAGATATACAAAATTCGATCAAGTCTATTAATTAGAAATCATTATTTGAATATAGATATATTACGATTTAGCAATAGTTTAGTTAGAGAGCTTTATTAATCATTTTACAGACATAGTTAAATAGTTCCGTATAGAAAACCTGTTGCAAATGTTGGATTCAAAGTTGTTCTATTGTAAAATTTTGTATACCTGTGTAGTAGGTCACTCCGTTTGGCTTATGTACAGCTGCAAACGACATTCCAGTTTTATCGTATAACCTACCTGAATGTTTAAGGGTTTTAACCACTAAATATTTTAACTATATTTCTTGTTTGAATGACTAAACCCTTAGGGCGTTTTATAAACCTTCTTGTTAAGGGTTGTCAGGTCGTTTTAAAATACAATAGGAAGCTTTAGGGATCTAACTACTCGTTTCGCATTTTACTTTACAAATCGGGTAATGACTTTATTGGATCATTTTCGGTGATTGAATTTACAATAAGATTATTGTCGCTCGTTGTTAATTGGAATAATTGTCGTTTGTTTCTTCATACAAAATGCCTGACACAAATACGTCTGTAACTTTACTAAAACTTTACGCTGCTAGAATTCATGAAATCTTCGAACTTTCTGAAAAGGCACAATACAATGAATCAGTACATAGGTTATTCAAATTGAAGTGCCGCATTCTCGAATCTGTCTACAAAGATTTTACTGAAAAGTACATTAATGTATTGGTAAACACAGAACCAGAATTGCAACCTGCTTTGGAGAATTTGTGTAAAAACGTGGATGACGAATATTATTCTATTCTTTTAATAGAGCAAGAAATATTTTCTGCTGAAGTGAAAACTCCGTCTGCGAATCACACAAGGCGACAAGACAATAATTTTACACCTAGAGTAAAATTACCAAAAATTACTCTACCCCGTTTTGATAATGACCCAAAAAACTTTAAGACTTTCAAGAATATGTTTGATGTTTTGATAGATAAACAACCGCATTTAACGGACATCGAAAAGCATTCCTACCTTCTTTCAAGCTTGTCGGGTGAATCATTGACATTGTTGCGGTCTATTCCTCTTTGTCATGAAAATTACAAACTAGCATATGACACTTTATGTTCTAGATATAATAATAAACGTCTTTTGGCTAATCACCATTGGGGTTTAATAAAAACTTCCGCCTATGCATGCGGAAAACGTAAAACAACTTCGAAATTTAATTGACTGTTTCACAGAAAACTTATCGATTTTGGGATCATTACAATTTGATGTTGAAAGTTGGGATTTCGTTCTTGTAGATCTTTTATTATGTAAACTCGATGAGGAAACTCGTAAACGATTCGAATTGCATTTCAATTCTACTGATGTGCCCACATTCAATTGCGTCAAAGACTTTTTGTCAAAACAATGTGTAGCCTTAGAGAATCTTGTCTCAAGCAAACAACCGAAAGTGCTTAAAGGTACTATTAATAAACAAGGTCTCACTCGTTCGAATTCTGACTTGAAGCCTAGGACATTCTTAGCTGAAACTAACACTTCTCCTAAGAACAATTCGTTCTCCTGCATCCTTTGCAAGGGAAATCATGTATTGTATTCGTGCGAGCAATTTCTTAAATTGTCTCCAAACAAGCGTCACGAGCAAGCCAAACATCTTCGGTTATGTTTGAATTGTCTTCGACCAAATCATAACATGTCGTCTTGTCCGTCAAAGGTTTCGTGCAGAACTTGCAATAAAAATCATCATACATTGTTACATTTTGTGCCGTCGATTGCTACGTCACCAGCTTATTCAACTCCAACTCGTGAAGAAAATTTGCAAACCAGTTCATCTAATAATGCTACTTGTACTACAACAGTTGGGTCTGAGGCGACAACTTGTCTAGCTCTGCTACCCACGGTTTGTTTGGAAATTCTCGACAAGAGAAATCAACCTCAAATTATTCGTGCTCTAGTAGACACTGGGAGTCAAATTTCATTTATTACGGAGTCTTGTCGTAAGTCTATTGGTATATCGTCTCGTCCTTCTTCGATTCCTATTTCTGGTTTGGGCCAGACTTCACACCAAACGTTAGGTGTGATATCTGGAACAATTCGTCCCATTCAGGAATATGATTCAGTCCCCACGGACAACAATTTGAAAATAAACTTAATGGTCTTGCCGTCTATTTGCGGTAATCTTCCAAACAAGTATATTCAATCGTATTGGTCTCATTTGGAAAACATAAAACTCGCAGATGAAAACTGGAGACATCCTTCACCAGTACAAATGTTATTGGGCTCTGATGTTGCCAGTCGTATTTTGCTCGATGGGAAAATTGATGGCAAAGAAATTTCGCCTGTTGCTGTCAACACCATATTTGGTTACATGATATTTGGTACTGTCGATCCCATCTCAACCAATGTTATTCATTCGTTCTTTGTATCTATCGATCCTTGTATGGATATTGATCTTAAACATTTTTGGGAGCTTGACGACATTCCATCGAGGAGTTTGTCGTCCCCAGAAGATGACCTTGCTCAACAATCTTTTGATAACTCGTTGCATCGGTTACCCAATGGTAGGTTCGGCGTGAGCCTCCCATTTAGAGAAAATGTTCGTGAGTTTTCGGACTCGAAATCTATTGCCATTAAACGTCTATTGTCACTAGAGCGTCGTCTCGAAACTAATCCAGACTTGCGAAATTTGTATGTAGATTTCATGCGTGATTACGAAGCCTCTGGTAACATGTCGCTTTTATCAACGCCTCCAGCTGACAATAATGCGTATTTTATTCCACACCATGCCGTGTTCAAACTAGAAAATAATAAACCTAAATTGAGAATTGTTTTTGACGCTTCGGCTCGAGCTTCGAATGGTATTTCATTGAATGATACCTTACTCACTGGACCTAAGCTCCAGAATGATATTGTAAAAATACTTTTGGCATTTCGTATTCCCAAGTTCGTTTTTGTCTGTGACATAAAACAAATGTACAGGCAAATATTGATATCAGAAACGGATCGTTCTTATCAATTGATACAATGGCGATGGAATCCTTCAGAACCAATTTAAACCTATCAGTTGAACACAATTACATATAGAGTTTCATCCGCTCCTTTTCTCGCCATTCGCACAATCTTAAAACTAGCTGAACTAGGAGAAAATAGTTATCCATTGGCTGCTCATGCTTTGAGAAACAATTTGTATGTTGATGATGTATTGACTGGGTCGTCCACTCTCCAGGCAACTCATGAACTAAAACGTCAACTCATCGAACTACTACGTGCTGGCTGCTTCAAACTACGCAAATGGGCTAGCAACAGTCCACTACTGTTAGAAGATATTCCTACTGAGTATCAACAAGTAAAACCAAGTTTAGTCGCAAATGATCTTAAGTTTACCGTAAAAGTGCTTGGTCTTCAGTGGCACTCGATACCTGATAATTTTTCATTTGAAATGCAGTCTTTAGAAAATCGTCTTTCCAAGCGGATTTTACTTTCGACAGTTGCTAGGATTTACGATTCTCTAGGATTTATTACACCAGTTACCTTTTCACTCAAACAACTCATTCAACAATTTTGGGTGCTGGGGTTGGATTGGGATGATCCTCCTCCTGAATCTATTGTCATATTTTGGAAAAATTTGTTGTCGAATTTCCATATATTGATTCGATCCAAATTCCTCGCTATATTCCTATTGAAGAAGCCTGTAGTATACAACTACATGGTTTTTGTGACGCGTCCGAGAAAGGATACTGGCTATTGCATAGTTTCGTTTAGTATTTCCGTCAGGAAAATATCTGTTCACTTTGTTATGGCTAGATCAAAGGTCGCCCTTTGAAATGTCTTTCTATACCCAAGCTAGAACTATGTGCTACCGTACTTTTGTCTAAATTAGTTCATTTTGTTAAAACTACTTATTCAAATGTAACCTTTGAAAAAATCTGTTGTTACACTGATTCTTCTGTCGCGCTGACTTGGATTAAGTCGCCTACCTATCGCTTAAAAATGTTTGTAGCTAACCGTGTTAGTTACATCCAAGAACGCATTTCTCCTGAACAGTGGAGTTACATTAGTTCTTCAAACAACCCATCTGATTGTGCTACCAGAGGTTTATTTCCTTCGGTATTGCCCGCGCATCCGCTATGGTGGGCAGGTCCTGAATTTTTATCGTTGTCTGAAGAAAATTGGCCTTTGCCAAAATTGTTCGTCCCTTCTCTGGAAGCATCTTCTGAGGAGAAACGCATTATTTTGATTGTTACCGTAGAATCAACTTGACTGGAAGACTTATCAAACAAATTTTCGTCGTTACACAAAATTCAACGTATAGTCGCATATTGTCTGAGAATCTTTAATGTTAGAAAAGCTACCATCAATTCGCTATTTTTATCGTCGGTGGAGCTTCACACTGCTCTTATGGTTATTGTCAAGGTGGTCCAACTTAGTTCACTTAAAGTTGAAATCGAAGCCGTTCGTCAAGGTGAGCCTTTGCCTAAACATCTGCAACGTCTAGGCTTATTTCTTGATTCGAATGACATTTTAAGAGTAGGCGGGAGACTGATTCATTCCAATCTTCCAGATTCCGCAAAACATCCAGCGGTATTACCCAATAAACACCGTATAACAGATTTGTTAATTAAGCAAGTGCACACACAAAATTTACATTCGGGAGTAAACACAACGATGTACTTGCTTCAAGAACGATTTTGGATCGTCTCATCTCTTCGCGCAGTTCGTAGAATACTGTCTAAATGTTATCATTGTTATCGTCTTCGCCCTATTCCTGTCAGTCCAGTTATGGGTGAATTGCCTTCATTTCGTGTATCTCAAGCCAAGGCCTTTAGTTCCGTCGGTATCGATTTTGCCGGCCCTTTTACGATTAACATGCATCGTGCAAGAGGCACCAAGACTTGCAAGGCATACCTTTGTGTGATTGTTTGTTTCGCCACTAAGGCTCTTCATTTGGAAGTCGTATCAGACTTGTCGACTGATGCCTTTATCGCTTGCCTTCGTCGTTTTATTGCTCGTCGTGGTCGGTGTCAACACATTTTCAGCGACTGCGGCACAAATTTCGTCGGCGCTAGTCGCCAACTTTTAAAGGATTTCCGACACTGTGCAGAATTGTTAGCCATTTCGTGGCATTTTAACCCCCCGTCTACCCCTCACTTCGGAGGTATTTGGGAAAGCGCCGTTAAATCGGTGAAAACTCACTTATTTCGTGTTGTTGGAAACCAAGTGCTCACGTACGAGGAGTTTCATACTTTAACCACTCAGATTGAAGCATTGTTGAATTCAAGACCCTTGTGCAGCATAAGTTCGGATCCCAATGATCTTTCGTCACTGACACCAGGTCACTTTCTAACTTTAGAGCCTTTGACAGCACCTCCGGACCCAGACTTGTCTCATTTGAAAATCTTTAGACTCTCTCGTTGGCAGTTGATTCAAGCTATGCATCAAAGTTTTTGGGTTCGATGGCACAATGAGTATTTACACCAATTGTATCAACGTGGTCGGTGGTACAGGTCCAAGAGACTCGACGGCGTTGACATTGGTACTTTAGTGCTCATCAAAGAAGAGGGTGTTCCTCCTTTAAATTGGAAACTCGCCAGAATTGTAGAGCTTCATCCTGGAAGCGATGGAGTACCTCGTGTAGCCACCGTAAAAACTTCACGAGGCAATTTGAAAAGACCAATGGTCAAACTATGCCCATTGCCGTCTCAATAATAAATATTAATTATTTTAGTGTTCTTTATTATAGTTTCGTAAGCATTATTATAGTCATTTAGTTCTACATACATACAAGACTCGGTCAAAGTTAAATTTTTCGTGTTAAGTTTAAAAAAAAAATAGCCCAAAGCTATTTTGGTAGGCAGAATGTTTCGTATTAGTTAAAACAAACTATAGTGGATTTGAATTGTGCAGTGCGCTTGCGCCTCTTAAATAAAACGCGTGCGAAAGTGGTTTTGTGACGAACAGCGACGACTCTTCTTTCGACCTAGTAACGGGAAGGTTGTGCGTGACAAACTGTATCCAATCAGTATAGTGCTTGCAACAGTGCATTCAACCAACTCCCCCGGGGGCTTTCCAGCAACATCGAAGAGGACCGCACACCAAGGACAATTTGGTGAGTGAATTTATGCCTTTTGTTTGTTAATATTTTACATGCATACAGTTTTCGTATTTAAAGCTCGCGTTTTGTTCTATTTTCGAATTACAGTCTACGATTAAATAAGACGCGCCAGCACCTTTATCTAAGTTTAATTATTTGACACGTAGCTTGTTTTCAAATACGCATGCTACAACTTGGTATTTCATTATCTATACTTTTCAACTCCTAAACAACAACGCGTGTTTTCAAATACGCACGCGCCAGTGTATATAAATAGTAAATATCAGCCAGCGGACATTTTGACTAAAGGACTTTCAGAATATATTTTTAAAAAATTTAAGAAAATGTTATGTTTGAAGGATTTTAACGAGGAGAGGCGTTGAGATGTGCGCTAAAATTTTCGTAGCATATGTTTATCTCTTAGATTATATATATATATATATATATATATATATATATATATATATTAGAAAAGAAGTTAGAGTTGCGTCAAACCGACCTTAAGTAAGGTCGAAAACAAAATGATGATATATATATATATATATATATATATATATATATATATATATATACAGTTTGTCACTTGTTACTATAAAAAAAGGCTTGTCGGCTTGTGAATTACTTTTATGTTAATACATGTATATTGGTTGTTTATTAGTTATTAACAAGAAGCTCAATACAAATAACACTAACAATGGTAAGAATTTACAAAAGAACAAGTAAGCAACAATCTTGACCACAAGAGTTCATGAAGAATGCTATTAGAGAAGTAAGAAGTGGTGCCATTATTCTGAGAAAAACTGTCGCACTATATAACATTCCAATTACAGCTCTAAGGGACGAGCTAAGTAAAATAAAAATTAGCAATAGGCTTCTAAAAAGAATTTAGGGCAGTATAAACCGGTGTTTACACCTAAACAAGAGATAAAATTCTCCGATTTTATATTGGAAATGGACTTTGTATAAGAGATCTGTGCCATCTTGCATTTAGTTCACTGAACGAAATAATATTCCTCGTACATTCAACGCAATTAAAAATCTAGCAGGTCGTAATTAGATCAACGGGTTTTTAGAAGAGAATCGCAATATCTCTCTTAAACTTCCAAAATACACTTCCGCTGCAAGTGAAACTTCATTCAATAGAAACAACGTACCAGCATTTTTTAATCTTCTTGGCGCAGTTTACAAAATACACAAGTTTATGCCAAGTACAATCTTTAATTGTGATGAAACCGCCATATCAACCGTCCCAAACAAACCATCTAGAATATTTTCAATGAAAGGAAAAAACCAGTAGGTTGCTTTCCTCGACTGAACGGGAAACTCCAACAACAGTGGAAGTCTGCTTTAATGCTACTGGGTTTTATGTACCTCCGTTAATAAGCTAATATTATTTCCAAGGGTGAAAAAGTGTCCACCACTTGAGAGGAGGGGACTGCCATCAGAATCAGTAGTCGAATATCATCCATTAGGATGGATGCAGAGTGAAATATTTTCGGGTGTCTGTTTGATCATTTTTGAAAATTCACTAAACCAACAAAAGAAGGCCCCGTTTTAATAATTCTTGACGGCCATGCTAAACATACAAAAAATCTTACATTGATTGAAAAAGCCACAATTAATAATGTGGATATTATTGCAATACTGCCACATACAACAAACAGGCTACAGTCACTAGATGTGGCGTTTATATTGCCTCTTAACACTTATTATGAGCAAGAATTCAAGAACTGGCTGATTAATAATCCTGGAAAAGTAGTCACAGTGTAACAAATTTATTTCGCAGTTACTAAATCCAATCATAAAAAGCAAAGTCATAAAGCGCTTTTATTCAAATTATTAGTAAAGTACAAGCAACGAGTTTAGTAATACGCTAAGATCGTATCTACATATTGTTTTCTATGTATAAAACGTTTCGCAGGCGCGTGTTGCTTGAAGGCCTCTGCTGGGGGTTACGTCGTCGCTCGTGCGAGGTGATAAGAGAGTCGGTCCTGCAAGCTTGTGAAATGACCAGGTACAATTGGAGGCAGGCCGCGAACTTGCGGTTACATTTCGACGATTAGAGATCCATCTTTAAATAGCGGTTGGTATCCTATAATGAATATTCACTTTGTTTAATTAAGGTATTTTGTTTAGCGCGTATTCCACCACCAAAAAACCAACTATAGTAACCACAATTCCAACTACTGATGGAGAACGACTTTGTATTGCGTTTCGTAAGAAGCGGCTTTGGTAATTTAGTAATTGAATAATTGGTAGAAGAGCATATTACCACAAACCTGATGGAAGTTTGGCGATTATGTTTGATTTTGCAACACTTGTTAACATCCAATTAATACAGTTCTGGTTCGTAGATAGCTTTAAGAATTTTGTTCGTGTTCTAAATTAGAAACACGCTAGTTTTGTTTAGTGCATAAAAGCACGAATAATATAAATTTTAGATTGTTTGTTGGACTGAATTTTTCAGTGTTAAAATTATAATTCAGCATTTATAATGGTTTGAGAAACCATACACGTGGTTCATTTTGTTCTGTTGGTAACAACGACAGATGTCTTGTTACGTCACTTGTTTGCTTGCAGTTTAATGCTGACACCTGTGTTCAAATAACATATGCTTTGAATAATGCTTGCATAAGTTGAACTTATAAGAATATTTTTACAATCTTTCTTTATGAGAACTAAAACTGAAACAATTAATTAAGATTAAGAAAAAGTAATTTAATATGCTTTATTTTTGTAACCCTCTCGACAGATCTGCCAGAGTCGGCTTTTCTTTGTAACATTTAAACACTAACTTTTAAAATGTTTGCTGAGAAATTATTTTGATGAAACTTTATTTAAAATACTTGACATCATTTAATTATTTATGAAACTTTGTAGTATTGAATTTTGTTTTAAAAGAGAATCTTTTGAGTAAATTAGTAGTTCAAAATTAAAGCTTTTTTATTTTGATCAAAGATGGTCAAAACTAACTACAAGAAACTAACATCCATATGAGTAGAATTTTAATGACAACTTATATAGGAGTTATTTATTTTGATGTTTCTTTAGGTATATTTGTGGCACACAAATAGTGTTCCACCCTTCTATTAAATTAATTATTACCATTTCTTTCAGGAGCGGCGTTTTATTCAATTAAGACGGGTTACTGTCATCGAAGGCGATTTCTTTTTCTTTGGGTTTCCACGTCCGCCCCTAGAATTATACTACGCAATTACCCTAATTAAGTCAGGACATGGTGGCGCCCTATTTGTTTTAGATTAGATTCAGTATACAGTCAGAATTCGACTTACCCCCCCATTTCTCATAGCTCTACCCGAGGAATAGACCCCTAGTTATGTCGGAAGACTTCGTTACACTTGCTCATAACGTGAGACCAGTTGTATGTAGGAAAGATTCGCTTGACTGGCTTTCTATAAACGTAGGGCAAATGCTTCAAAAAACATTATTCGTTTCACTGGCACCCAATGCAGGGCTGGTGTAATAGTGTTCAAAAAGAAATTCGTAGCACTGGCGCCGGCAACGTGTGGGGCTTCGAATTTGTTTGTTCAAAAATTATTTTACTTTGAATTTGTTATTCAAAGATTAGTTTGCTTCGAATTTGTTTGTTCAAAAATTATTTTGCTTCGAATTTGTATGTTCAAAAATTATTTTACTTCGAATTTGTTATTCAAAAATTATTTTGCTTCGAATTTGTTTATTCAAAATTTATTTCACTTCGAATTTGTCTGTCCAAAAATTGTTTTCCTTCGAAATTTGTTTGTTCGGAAATTGCTTCGTTTCAAAATTTGTTAGCTCAAGGTTTAGTTGACATTAAGATTTGGTTGTTTGAAAGTTGGTTGAAACGTTAACCCCCATACAGTCAATTAATTAACTTAGTCAAATTTATTGTTAACTTTCATTCTGTTTTGACCCAATATAATATTTTTGATATCGTTTTGGTAAAGTTTATTTTGCAAATACACTTTTTGACTTTTACCTTTAGTTGCCCGAATTTGTTTTGATAATTTTTGTAAGGTTCAAGTGAGTGAGAAACCAGTTTTGGAGAAAAAATTTTAGGAAGACTGTCAGCTAAAGAAGCTGATAAGCCTGTTGTTTGATTTGCTTGAGTTTATAAAGAACATCTTTGTCGAAATTTGATGATAAGGCTAGAGATTCTATTTTGAAGGTACATTGGAGTGAGCTGTCGTTGTGTCGTTTGAAAATTGCTCTTTGTGCATAAGCACGTTTTTGATTTTGTTAGCAGATTTTTGTTTAGATCAGCATTGCAACGCAATTTAGACTAGGCGGAACTTGTTGTCGTGGTTGGTCGCTCAGCAGTATGTTAGTCCAGACGAGACTCAGGAAGAGTTGGTCGCTCGGCATTGCGTAAGTCTAGACGAGACTCGAGGTGAGTTAGGCGCTCTAGAATTTTTGCACCATATTTTGTTTTGATTTGATGTAAATTTTGGTATTGTTAGTCTAGGTGAGACTCGTAGAGAGTTTGTCACTCTAGCATATTTAGGCGTTGTGAAGCATAGTAGTTGTTTCGACAGTTCAGTTGGTAGTAGGGTGAGAGTGTACCTGTGCACTGATTTTTTTGTTAGCTACCGTCGTGATTAGTTTTTTTATTGATGACTCATAAGCAAGTAAATGGCATTTAGTTGTTGGTGACTGGTTTTCCAAGTATTCAATTTTGCAACCTTTGCGTAGTGCCACAGCACATTTGATTGAGAACTTTTTAGAAGAAAAGGTATTACTTGTCTACGGGGTACCACAATTCGTTATTTGTGATAATGGTCCACAGTTGATTGGACGTGTTTTTAAGGCTTTGTGTGCAAGGTACGAAATCCAAAAGATTTGGTACAATGCTGTGTATGCTCCTCAAGGCAATTTTGTGGTGAGAATTGTTAAGACAGTTGGTACTGCTATCCGTTCGTACGTAGTGGAAAAGCGTATAGAGATAATTTTAAACCTGGTGAGGATGTTGATGTTGTTTCAAGTAGTAGACCTTCCTATGTTTTAGATCGTCGACCTTTGTTTGATATCTTTGGAAATGTCCGTGAAAATCTGCATGTAGCATATCAGCGTGCGAGTAAACGCTACAACCTTAGAAGAAGAGACGTTTCTTTTCAAGTCGGAGAAAGAGTTTGGAGAACTAATAAGGTGCTTTCAAGCGCCGGTGATAAATTCTCCGCTAAGTTAGCGCCAAAGTTTATTTTGAGTAGAGTTTGGAAAAAACTCTCTAATTTAGTTTACGAGCTAGAAAATGAAGATGGGACAAAAGCCGGAGGATGGCATGTCAAGGATTTAAAGCCCATCGGAGCATCATGTCCAAATGAAAATGATGACCCTGACTATTAGTTCCAGTCTAGTCATCTCTTTGATGTTTACTAAATGCAGACTGCCGTTTGGTATCTAGTATTTTGAAATTTTTGTTTGATAATTGAAGCAAGTGGTGAGATTTTTGGTGGTAGTTTTGAGATGTACATTATTGTGCATAAGGATTGTTTTGGTCGCGCGTTATTTAAAGATG
Source organism: Platerodrilus igneus (assembly GCA_036346225.1). NCBI lineage: Eukaryota > Metazoa > Arthropoda > Insecta > Coleoptera > Lycidae > Platerodrilus > Platerodrilus igneus. Next base: position 3,536,295 of record JARFIW010000753.1, read on the forward strand.
TGGTTAGAAGATGTCTTTGACAGATGTCTTCAGGATGTAGAAGTATGTGGGCTATTCAAGTCCTGATTTCTACACATTTTGGTCGAGAGAATATTAATTTATTCTTTCCCTTATCTCTGACCTGTCAGAAATTTGGTTTGTCAAGGTCAAAGGTTTGAGTGGTGAACCCCACCATTTGTTCCATCACTAATGAGATGTGTTGTTTGAAGGTTAGTGTTAGGATAGTCAGTAGGGTGTAGGATGTTACAGCCCTGGCTGGTTCAATTTCGATTTTGAATTTTGTAAGTAACCTTTTGGTAAGGTTGCCTTTGTTTTGATTATCACTTTGTGATGATGTTATTTTGAATTTGAGATTTGTAAGTAACCTTTTGGTAAGGTTGCCTTTGTTTTGATTATCACTTTGTGATGATGGTGTTATGGATTTGGACCTATCGGTGGTGTCCTCCTTTTGATTGTCACTGGATAGTGATAATATTTTGAAGAGTTGTGCTATTTTTGAGGTAGTAGCACTCAAATTTTTTTGTATAGAGAACTGCTTAAGCTCCAGGAAGTGGAGTCTTTATTTGTGGAAATTAGGATAATTTCTAATATGTTTGGTATAGTTAGTAAATACTAGCCTCAGTAGGAGCAAGAACCTCTAGTTAAAGGTTTACCTTGAATCTAGCTTTGGATTAATTTTTTGTCCCGTGGAGTGTTTGACTTTTACTTTGACCCTCCCAATTTTGACCTACACCGATTGTGACTCCGATTTTGTCTCCCTATGGACGTTAGGTACACGTAGTTACCGACACACTCCAATTTGTAAATATTTGCCCCCCTCGTTTTGATGGATTCATAAGATTTTGTTTTGATGATTAGGGATGTAGGAAAGGCTAGTATGAATAAGTATAAAAAATTTTTTCTTGTATTTACATTTAAAGTTTTACTTAGTTGGAAATTTTTTTCTTTTTTGGAAAGGGTAGTGTAACAAGTTTATTTCGCAGTTACTAAATCCAATCATAAAAGCAAAGTCATAAAGCGCTTTTATTCAAATTATTAGTAAAGTACAAGCAACGAGTTTAGTAATACGCTAAGGTCGTATCTACATATTGTTTTCTATGTATAAAACGTTTCGCAGGCGCGTGTTGCTTGAAGGCCTCTGCTGGGGGTTACGTCGTCGCTCGTGCGAGGTGATAAGAGAGTCGGTCCTGCAAGCTTGTGAAATGACCCGGTACAATTGGTAGGCAGGCCGCGAACTTGCGGTTACATTTCGACGATTAGAGATCCATCTTTAAATAGCGGTTGGTATCCTATAATGAATATTTACTTTGTTTAATTAAGGTATTTTGTTTAGCGCGTATTCCACCACCATAAAACCAACTATAGTAACCACAATTTCAACTACTGATGGAGAACGACTTTGTATTGCGTTTCGTAAGAAGCGGCTTTGGTAATTTAGTAATTGAATAATTGGTAGAAGAGCATATTACCACAAACCTGATGGAAGTTTGGCGATTATGTTTGATTTTGCAACACTTGTTAACATCCAATTAATACAGTTCTGGTTCGTAGATAGCTTTAAGAATTTTGTTCGTGTTCTAAATTAGAAACACGCTAGTTTTGTTTAGTGCATAAAAGCACGAATAATATAAATTTTAGATTGTTTGTTGGACTGAATTTTTCAGTGTTAAAATTATAATTCAGCATTTATAATGGTTTGAGAAACCATACACGTGGTTCATTTTGTTCTGTTGGTAACAACGACAGATGTCTTGTTACGTCACTTGTTTGCTTGCAGTTTAATGCTGACAACTGTGTTCAAATAACATATGCTTTGAATAATGCTTGCATAAGTTGAACTTATAAGAATATTTTTACAATCTTTCTTTATGAGAACTAAAACTGAAACAATTAATTAAGATTAAGAAAAAGTGATTTAATATGCTTTATTTTTGTAACCCTCTCGACAGATCTGCCAGAGTCGGCTTTTCTTTGTAACATGTAAACACTAACTTTTAAAATGTTTGCTGAGAAATTATTTTGATGAAACTTTATTTAAAATACTTGACATCATTTAATTATTTATGAAACTTTGTAATATTGAATTTTGTTTTAAAAGAGAATCTTTTGAGTAAATTAGTAGTTCAAAATTAAAGCTTTTTTATTTTGATCAAAGATGGTCAAAACTAACTACAAGAAACTAACATCCATATGAGTAGAATTTTAATGACAACTTATATAGGAGTTATTTATTTTGATGTTTCTTTAGGTATATTTGTGGCACACAAATAGTGTTCCACCCTTCTATTAAATTAATTATTACCATTTCTTTCAGGAGCAGCGTTTTATTCAATTAAGACGGGTTACTGTCATCGAAGGCGATTTCTTTTTCTTTGGGTTTCCACGTCCGCCCCTAGAATTATACTACGCAATTACCCTAATTAAGTCAGGACATGGTGGCGCCCTATTTGTTTTAGATTAGATTCAGTATACAGTCAGAATTCGACTTACCCCCATTTCTCATAGCTCTACCGAGGAATAGACCCTAGTTATGTCGGAAGACTTCGTTACACTTGCTCATAACGTGAGACCAGTTGTATGTAGGAAAGATTCGCTTGACTGGCTTTCTATAAACGTAGGGCAGGTGCTTCAAAAAACATTATTCGTTTCACTGGCACCCAATGCAGGGCTGGTGTAATAGTGTTCAAAAAGAAATTCGTAGCAACATTATATAATTTTGGGAATGCATTTAGAAGCGCAGGAACTACGCAAACAGCTATCAATGGTTTTCGTTCCGCGAGAATTGTTGCATACAACCCGAATATATTTTCTCATCATTTGTTTAAGCCCGCAGAAACAACTGACAGACGTTTTGTTGAGTCGGATATTAAAAATAACCGAGATCAGTTAAATACACTGATATCTACAAAAACTCCGACAAAATTAATTCCTTACGTTTGCAGTAACAAAAACAAAACTATTAGACAATCACCTCAACCGGGATGTTCTGTTGCTAGAACCCCATCGCTGCCTGATAATGAAGCGTCAATTTTACATGATTCTCATTCGACTAATATTTCTGACACGTATTATTCTCCAAAAAACATTATGTCATTGCCAAAAGCTGGAACAAAAAAAACCCCGAGAAACTACAAGGAGAGGTAAAATTATGATTTTATTCAAAACGCCTAACTACGAAGAACTGAAAGCACAATCTATTGAAATGACCTCAAAACGTAAACAAAAGGGCGTTAAGAAAAATCTACTAGCAACGAAAAGATCAAAAACATTCATGGATGAAACTTCATCGGACAGTTCTGCCGAGTTAGAATTAGTAGAATCTAAGGATTCAGAAATAAGCGATATTGAATTTTATTCAAAGACAGGCGATTTTACCATCAAAAAAGTTAATTTGAAAGAGTTGCTTGGGGTTGGTTAGTTCTTGCTGATAGAATTAACTTCAATAAAACAGAGCAAAATGTGGTTTATTGCTCAAATTACAACCATTGATTTGTTGGCTTATACCTGGGCTATTACAGTCAATTCAGGATTTAACATTACTGCAGCCTTCTTAAAGGCAATACCGGCAAACTAAAAATGTTTTTGTCTTGCCTGATATTCCAGATATTAGTGCATCTTAAGCACGGAAAAAATTCAGGTTATATAATATTGTGATATCAATTTTTAATTCCTGTTGCGTTAGTCATGTTAGTATTTTTCATACATTTTTTCATACTTTTTAACTGTATGAGTTTCTGAGTAGTTTTGAGTTTTTCAATTTGCCTATGAGTAGACCATTTAGTGACGAATCACCGCCTCATTTGCACCAGCATCCTCATTTGCACCCACATCTGGACCAAAAAAGTTTTCTTCGACTAACCATTTTTCATCTTTCGAGATAAATATTGTAACAATTTTATTTTTGGGTTGATAAATCCCTTCATTAAAAGTGCGAAAGTAATAAAACACTTTTATTAAATAATGTCGTAATACGTTTAACAAGTAAAATAATACATCCAAGCTTAAAGTTTTTTATTTTGATCAAGTGTGATCAAAGAAAAAGAGATTCTTTTTAGTAAATTATTAGTCCAAGCTTAAAGTTTTTTATTTTGATCAAGTGTGATCAAACCTAACCACCGAAAATTAATATCTTTAAGAGTTGTATTTTTGATGCCAACCTTATATAGAAAATATTTTTTTTATATTTCTTTAGATATGTTTGCGGGACACAAACAGTGTTCCAATTCTATGTTGATCTAATTATTATACTTTCTTACAGGAACAGCGTCTTATTCTGTTAAGACAGGTTTTTGTCAGCGAAGGCGATCTTTTTTTCTTTGGGTCTCCACGTCCGCCCTTAGAAATATGCCATGCCATTAACGTGAATCAATCCGGACTTGGTGGCGCCTTTTTGTTTTAGTTTGAATATGACCCCCCCATTTCTCATAGCTCTACCCAAGGAATAGACCCCTAGTTACGTCAGAAGACTTCGTTACACTTGCTCATAACGTGAGGCCAGCTATATATAAGAAAAATTAGTTTCACTGGCTTCCAATAAACGTAGGGCAGGTGCCTCAAAAAACAATATTCGTTTCACTGGTGCCGGCAACGTCTAGGCACTTTAAAAAAATACGTTACACTGAGCCTAGTTAGAAAAAAACGTTTCAATATATCTTAAATTTTTCATCTTTCGAGATAAATGAGTATCCGCATTTCCACACACGAGATAAACCTATTTTTAAGATTTTTTTACATCTAACATTCTGAACCTAATAGTTTTCTTCGTCTAACCAATGCATCTTTCGAGATAAACCTATCTTGTTTGGTATCAATTAATATTAGAATTTTCTCAGCTACCCAAATCTTTAGGAATTTTTCAGATATCATCACCCCCCAGGGAGCTACCCCAATTTTAAAATTTCTTACCTGTAGCGACTTTTGAGCGTTCTTATAAATTTTTTTATACATGCGATACATCTTGTTAGTCTAGAATTTTACGCAAATCCCGAATTTGTAAACAGATTTGCAATAGGACCACGCCCTGCAAAATTATACTTTAAGCTCTCAAACCTCTTTAAAATTTTTGCTCGTATATATTTAACCCCATTTTTAAAACCTTTTTCGCTACCCAAGACATATGCTTTAACCAATACAAAGAAATAAGCACACAAAATTTTAATAATTTATTTACAGTTTAATAACTAATCATTCCAATGTAATGTGTTTTAAATATCTAAATGGAAAGGTCGACTTTTGACGTAATGATCGCCTGGTTAATAATTAAGAAAGCGCATTTTGCTGGTATGAAATCTATGGAATTTCTCCTGTAATGAAAAGAAAAATGCATTCGTAATTTAAAATGATTCTACAACCTCCGCTAGATACCAACCATGTTAATTAGAAATTTTGTGTATGACATCATTAACTACCTAAATTTCAGAATTATCAAAATGTAATAAACCACATTAAGTATTAATATAGCAAAATATTTAAATTCAATATTTTCAAAACTTCCAATGTAGTATTAATTTGTAATTATTTGTAATCCAGCAAATATTCTAGATTCTTAACGAACATGTGAATCACATTTGAAAGCTGTTTATAATTTCTTCTCCAAACAAATGCGGTTATTACAATAGGAAAGTACGCTAAAATGCAAGTCAATTAACAACAATTTAATAGTGTTTACTGACCTACCTTAATTGTTTGTACAAGGAAACACAATAAAATATATACAAATATAGTAACTACCTTATTTATTTATGCCCCATGTGTAGCTTGCTGTACTATTAGGACCAGGGTATGCAGACTTTAACACCTCCATCTCGCACGCTTTACACAGATGTTGGTTGTTTCGTACAAGACCCTTTAACAGCTGGCGGAGCTGAACGTTTACTGCTTAATGACATACCGTGCTGTTTTTCCTCGTGTCGCTGTGAGCTATTCTTGTAAAAGCGATACTGCAAGACCCAGAGTTTAAGTACTTTGCTGCCGACGGATGTATAAGCTTAACCGGGGACGATGTTACACCACGACATTAAATGGCGGGCTTGAATATTTTCTTTGGAAACAATCGAAGATTGCCGAAGACACTCGAAGAGTGCACAAACGCGGTCACTAAACCACAATTACTAATCGCCTTTATAGGTTTAACATTTCTACCATTTCCCAATGACTGGTGCTACGTACATGGAAACTTTAATTTCTTATTGGAGAGAATCCTTATTCTCTCACGCACTGCTGCGTAGTTGCATACCCACCCCTTTTGGGGATATATGCTCGTTATAGGTTGTAAGACCCTCGGTTTTACTTAACTACACTTCGTGAGATCCCTTTAATCTTTTTTAATCGTGTCCTTCTCGCGTACAATACAGTAGGACTTAGCCTTACTACCTACAAATTTTAACACCAAGTCACCGTTAAACTCGTCTTTAAATTTCCCCCACAACTTTTTGTTAACATGCGGTAAATTGTGTTTATTATTTGCGGGGTGCACCACTTTAAACTTAAAAATAAAAACAGGATAGTTTAATACGTCTGTCTATTAATAATTTATGGTAATGTTGGCGATACAAATATGTAAAAACAAACTTTATCAAGAAAATATAATGTTTTAATAGATTACATACATGTATTGATAACATCTATAAACCGCTGTGGTAACCAGAGTCTGGCGAATCTGGGATAGCCAAATCTCTAAACATTTGCGCAAGCGATTGCCTTGCAGTTGCATCTTTTAAGTACTGAATGGGGAAACATTTAATAAGTTCCAACACTGTCAAGTAATTTAAATTGCTGCAATCATTAGACAGAGAAATACTGGCACTGCTCTCCCCCTCTAATAACGTTTGAACCCTTTCTTCCTCCGTCGTATTTCCACATACTTTTTTTATATCACCAACAAATTTTTCGTAAAATTCTGGAAAGTTTCTACACCTTAACTCAGCCATTTTAAAACAGATCAATTCTCGTAAATTTAATAGCTTGCTGCACTCGTACGCAGGTAGCACAATAACATTCCCATCTTTCGTAATCTCCATATTATATAAATTCTCTTTTTCAAAATTGTTCAACAACCATATACTTCTATTAAAGGCTGTGCTCAGCTGCAATTTGAAATCTTGATCCAATTGTATGTCAACAACATCGTTTCCAGTAGTCAGACCATTTAATCGTACTTGTTTTGAGTCTTGAACAAATTGGCGAATTTAAAATTCCACTTGAAAAGTACACAATTTCTTCCAATCGAAGTAAGAGAATGTTATCGTAGAATCAGCACACATACATCTACAGCAAATAACTTGGATGGCAGGTTCAAGACCACCATATAAATCAAAACCAACTTCTAATATATGGTGGTGATAATTTGGAGGAAATTTGCCTAACCTATAGGTTGACTTACCAACTAGATGGTTGATATTTAATTGTGGTACTCGCACATCACTTGTAACGTCAACACAAGAAAAATCCATCTTTAATTTATAATTTTAATCAAACTCGACGATACTTTGACGACTAATGCACTGGAACATGGCTCTCGCCTTTTATGCCGATGGTCGAGCGTGCGCAGCTCCTTATTATATTAGTTGGCGTTATATGCAAGTCTTGACTGGAAAAGTGACGCGTATAATTGTTTTATAGTGGGTTTTACCTGTATGTATTTAACCATTAACGCCATTTTTAGAATTATTAAACAAAATTACTCTTAGCAGTATTTTTAATATACCATCGTGTAAGATTTCAATTATTATTATGTTTTCCTCAGGTTCTCAAATCCTCGGAATTTTTCAAATCGAATGATCCTTTACTGATTTGCAGATTAACCTTTTGCAAGCACCGTATATAATTCACCTTTAATCTATTTCTAAACCGTATCGCTCTGTCTTTTGAGATAAACCCCTGGTGTGTCCCACAATCGACTTCCTTTCCACCCCAAACACGTTGACACTGATGTTGTTTAATTCCTCGAACCGGGGTATATCCTTTATGGATATCGGGAACTGCAGTCCTGTCAAATTGAGAATGGTGCTGTAATGGGGGTAGCTACCGACCCTCTGCGGATTGTGAGCACTGGGGTAGAGCGCAGCTATTACGCACCAGGCAAAGCATGCGTTGTCGTCATTTTGTATATTAATAACAGCTCTGGTGTTTCGAGCCCATTTGGGGAGCTCGATATATGAGGATCCACGCAAAGGGTTGTACTTGTTTACATTAATCTCTAAGTACAACGTCTGTTTCAGACTCCATCCTAAAACTTACAAATTAGAAAAAATCAATAATTGTAGAAACTAACCAGAATCACGCTCCTGAAACTCCTCTGACTTAGTTGACATCCTCTCCACAAAGGAATTGTAGATCTCCCCTAGGTTACTGGAGGAGGTGACCACAACATTTCGAGTGTTGAAAGATTTAACATCCTCTACACTGTCCATCTTGGTGTAGCCACCAAACACCTACAAGTTAACCTTGAGGGATAGGTGATCTTTTAATTTCTCACCAACTAATGCGATGAACCTCTCTTTCTGCCGACGCAAAAATTCTGAACTGTCTAGAAATAATTAGGTTAAACACTCATTCAATGTTTTAAAAGTATACATACCACTAGTATTAGCATTTTTAATTCTGTATGTAGCTACTCTTGTTTTAAAAGCGGTAGCTACAACCACCACAGCATCGCCCCCTTCCAAGACGCGACTAGCAGCAGTCTTGTGCACGTTGGATTGCTGGTGGGCTGCCAAGTTGGTAACGTCCACATCACACTCAATACACCTCCGCAACCTCTTGGGGGTAGGTCCCTCAACCGTCGACGCGGCAGGTCGTTTGACTCCGGATGGGCCTGCAACTGGTTCCACCACACCATGCTTGGCGTCCTTGCGCCGTTTAAGGCTGTCCTTCCGCGAGAAGGATGCCGAGCACACATCGCAGGCAAACAAACCTTTTTTCGTTTCAGAGACCGATCCATGTTGTTGGAGCTGGTGGCGTTTTAAATTGTTACTCCTCGAGAAGACAACCCCACACACATCACAAGTAAAGGAAGCCATTTTCTATAAAGAAATTAAAACTGGTCAAAGACTTTTAACAGTTGTGACTAGTCAAAGACTAAACAGAAACCGAATGATATTGCATCGCACGGTGCTTTTATACACATAATAATTAAGATCGTATAATAATTAGGTAGTTTACTTTTAAATTAGGAGAAACCTAGCGTCGTTTAAACTTGAGTAACATTTCATACCAGTCTATTCACGTCGGTGAAAATCAATTAACTTCTTGCTTACGCGCTACATCTATAATTATCGGATGTATCGAGAACAAAGTTAGACGGGGGTAAATATTTATACATATTTTTCGAAATTGTGAAATTGGAATAGTCTGCATTTGCATTTTGATAAGTAAACATCGTAATAAAAATGAGCGGGGAAAGAATTATATCTTTAGATGCTATAAAAATTTTAGAAGAAGTTGTCAAGGAGATGAAAACAAGTTTATCAAACAATTCAACTTGCCAACATTTGAATGGTATGTCTAATGAATCTCTGGTAAATACTAAAATAGTGCAAGATAAACCTACACATGATAATGTTGATGCGAAAGATCAGAACATAGACTCCAAGTCAGACGTTTCTGACAGAAAAGAAAGAGACAACTTAAATCGTATACTACAGAGGATTTAAATAAAGCCCTTGACGAAATAAACAAAGGATGGATTACTGGTTCAGAAGCATCCGAAATCTACAATGTTCCAAAAGCTACACTCTATACGAAACTCAGATCAAACGAAAATCGTGTGCAAAATTTGGCAAATATGTATACTACACATTTGCCAAATAAAAGGAGGAAAAGTGACTTTTGTGTGTGTGTATTAGTTTTAATGAATAAAATATATTTCTATGTGAAGTGTACCTGTTAAGTATTTGAATTGAAATATAAATATTGTTTCAAACGTTTTGGTTTTATTTATATATAATGGTATTGTTAGGATACAATTACTCGGAAGCAGTAGCAGAATCTTGGTTTATGTAATATCATAGAAGTTGAACAAAAAAAAATTTCAAACTAAAAGGTATGTTTCAAACACGTAGTTGTACTCATTTCTATTAAAATTAAATGTAGCGCTCTTTGTTATAATTCTTTTCATAAGAACTTAGATACCCATTTCAGTTACGTGAACATTTGAAAAATTAAACAATACCAATGTATGCTTTATATTTTAAAACATAAACAAGCTAATATATACAAAAATAATTTCTAAATTCACATCATTCATTTCTTATGATAACAGTTGTGGTGGTTAAATTGTTATTTTAAAACTTACAATTTAGTATATATTCCATTTGAATATCTGCCAACAGTTTTATAAACCCCATCTCCTCGATTATTTCCATAAAATCATCCAGATCCTCGGGCATTGATAACACTGCAGTACAGTGCTGTATTGCTTCCTCGTATGACTGACACATACGACATTTTTCTCCTTCTATCGAAAAGCGTTGCCCACATTCTGCTTTTTTTACTCGTAGAGCATTGCGAAATCTTCGAATAACCTATCCAAAGTCTTTATACATATTTGTTATATTGTCTCTTTAAATCGTACAATCAACAAATAATAACTTCTACGCGAACAGTCCTTTTATATGGGCAACTCCTATTCGGATATGTACCGATTGCATCCGATTTGTGTGCACGCCCGAAGCAACCGGTATGGAATGTATTCTATGAACAAAATCATTACATTTCTTAAGAAAAATGCTAAGGACTTTAAAAATAATTATAACTCTTGTTAGACCTCTAGTCTGTAGATAAACGTTATTATTTTAGGTTGTGTCACTGTTTTCTAAATCAATTTCCTACATACTTTTCCTAAACTATGCGTATCAATTGACGGTTATACTTTACTCCATAACCGACTTGTATATATTTTCGTATTCGTCTCTAGCTAACACGTCCGTATAATAAAGATGTACAGGCTCGTCGTCAACTGGTAACTGAATCTTTTTTAAAAGCCAGCCTTTGATTTCAACTTTAACGCTTGTTGTAGGTGTGGAAATTCTTTCCGCTATTCCTTGTGACTAGGAATCGGTAATTTTGCAAGGGATCAATCAATTGTTTGTGCACCTCTTTGAATTTTTGTAGAGATGTAGCGTCTCCCTTTTTGTATGCCGCAAAGTTCTTTCGTACAGAATCCTGCATAAAATGAAGCTTACGTTTATTTACAATAAAATTGTTAACGTTCGTCATCATCGGACTCAGGATGGGAACTAACTTTTTTTGAATAATGTTAAATATCTATATACTCGTCGAAATTCTTCCTATATCGACCATTATCCAAATCAAAATCTTTCACAACAGTTATAAAATTATGTTTTGAGTCACCCCAACACTGTAAACACATTTCTTTAAATTTCGGATATGTCATGTCACCACTTATATGATCCGAAAAGATATGTCTGAGATTGGTTTCATCCTGTTTCCATAATGCGATTACATTGGCGTTATCTCTGAGTCTATGTTTTAAGGCACTAGCGTAAGTTTGACATACATAGAACGAAACTATTGCTTTATGTCGACCGAACGAGAAAAACTGACTGATTTTACTTTGTTCGTTTGCAGGTATATCATCGAAAACCATAATTGAATCTTCTTTGGTATCTCCGGGTTCGATCAAATCATCGTAATTTTCAAACTCATGGTACCCAATTTCTTCTTTTAATGGTGTAAAAACGTTTCTTAACAATTCGTATTTCGGTTGATATAAACTCTTCGAAAATACATAGACATTTTGGAATCTAAGACCGTTCTCGTGCAAGATCAGAGATATTAAAGCGTTGGTCTTCCCACAACTCGATGGTCCCAAGAATATAGCTCGTATGTTAGACGGGAACAAAGGACCATGTTTACCATCCTCTTTTGCATTAGCAATAGCAAAGTTATCATAATTCTGTATAGGTATTTTCACTTCTGGTATAACATCTCTGGATGCATCGTTGGAATTATGTAATTTCTTCACGTTCTGCAACCTTTTAACATATCTGCATAACGTTGTTCTAGGTATATTATATTTTTTTACTAGCAGCGTAGAAACTCGAGCCATCCAGGATATCCTCTGCTGCTTTTGTAATAGATTGTTTGGAGCACCACTGATTGCTTGAATGCGACATCTTTCGAAAAATGTCTTACTATAACTAAGCTCAACCCAAAACTACTTCCTTATATACCAAATTTAATCTCCCTGCTCACATAACCACATGACCATATGACCATACGACCTGCCGCGTCGACGGTTGAGGGACCTACCCCCAAGAGGTTGCGGAGGTGTATTGAGTGTGATGTGGACGTTACCAACTTGGCAGCCCACCAGCGATCCAACGTGCACAAGACTGCTGCTAGTCGCGTCTTGGAAGGGGGCGATGCTGTGGTGGTTGTAGCTACCGCTTTTAAAACAAGAGTAGCTACATACAGAATTCAAAATGCTAATACTAGTGGTATGTATACTTTTAAAACATTGAATGAGTGTTTAACCTAATTATTTCTAGACAGTTCAGAATTTTTGCGTCGGCAGAAAGAGAGGTTCATCGCATTAGTTGGTGAGAAATTAAAAGATCACCTATCCCTCAAGGTTAACTTGGAGGTGTTTGGTGGCTACACCAAGATGGACATTGTAGAGGATGTTAAATCTTTCAACACTCGAAATGTTGTGGTCACCTCCTCCAGTAACCTAGGGGAGATCTACAATTCCTTTGTGGAGAGGATGTCAACTAAGTCAAAGGAGTTCCAGGAGCGTGATTCTGGTTAGTTTCTACAATTATTGATTTTTTCTAATTTGTAAGTTTTAGGATGGAGTCTGAAACAGGCGTTGTACTTGGAGATTAATGTAAACAAGTACAACCCTTTGCGTGGATCCTCATACATCGAGCTCCCCAAATGGGCTCGAAACACCAGAGCTGTTATTAATATACAAAATGACGACAACGCATGCTTTGCCTGGTGCGTGATAGCTGCGCTCTACCCCAGTGCTCACAATCCGCAGAGGGTCGGTAGCTACCCCCATTACAGCATCATTCTCAATTTGACAGGACTGCAGTTCCCGATATCCATAAAGGATATACCCCGGTTCGAGGAATTAAACAACATCAGTGTCAACGTGTTTGGGGTGGGACACACCAGGGGTTTATCTCAAAAGACAGAGCGATACGGTTTAGAAATAGATTAAAGGTGAATTATATACGGTGCTTGCAAAAGGTTAATCTGCAAATCAGTAAAGGGTCATTCGATTTGAAAAAAATTCCGAGGGATTTGAGAACCTGAGGAAAAACATAATAATAATTGAAATCTTACACGATGGTATATTAAAAATACTGCTAAGAGTAATTTTGTTTAATAATTCTAAAAATGGCGTTAATGGTTAAATACATACAGGTAAAACCCACTATAAAACAATTATACGCGTCACTTTTCCAGTCAAGACTTGCATATAACGCCAACTAATATAATAAGGAGCTGCGCACGCTCGACCATCGGCATAAAAGGCGAGAGCCATGTTCCAGTGCATTAGTCGTCAAAGTATCGTCGAGTTTGATTAAAATTATAAATTAAAGATGGATTTTTCTTGTGTTGACGTTTCAAGTGATGTGCGAGTACCACAATTAAATATCAACCATCTAGTTGGTAAGTCAACCTATAGGTTAGGCGAATTTCCTCCAAATTATCACCACCATATATTAAAAGTTGGTTTTGATTTATATGGTGGTCTTCAACCTGCAATCCAAGTTATTTGCTGTAGTGGTATGTGTGCTGATTCTACGATAACATTCTCTTACTTCGATTGGAAGAAATTGTGTACTTTTCAAGTGGAATTTCAAATTCGCCAATTTGCTCAAGACTCAAAACAAGTACGATTAAATGGTCTGACTACTGGAAACGATGTTGTTGACATACAATTGGATCAAGATTTCAAATTGCAGCTGAGCACAGCCTTTAATAGAAGTATATGGTTGTTGAACAATTTTGAAAAAGAGAATTTATATAATATGGAGATTATGAAAGATGGGAATGTTATTGTGCTACCTGCGTACGAGTGCAGCAAGCTATTAAATTTGCGAGAATTGATCTGTTTTAAAATGGCTGAGTTAAGGTGTAGAAACTTTCCAGAATTTTACGAAAAATTTGTTGGTGATATAAAAAAAGTATGTGGAAATACGACGGAGGAAGAAAGGGTTCAAACGTTATTAGAGGGGGAGAGCAGTGCCGGTATTTCTCTGTCTAATGATTGCAGCAATTTAAATTACTTGACAGTGTTGGAACTTATTAAATGTTTCCCCATTCAGTACTTAAAAGATGCAACTGCAAGGCAATCGCTTGCGCAAATGTTTAGAGATTTGGCTATCCCAGATTCGCCACTCTGGTTACCACAGCGGTTTATAGATGTTATCAATACATGTATGTAATCTATTAAAACATTATATTTTCTTGATAAAGTTTGTTTTTACATATTTGTATCGCCAACATTACCATAAATTATTAATAGACGTATTAAACTATCCTGTTTTTATTTTTAAGTTTAAAGTGGTGTACCCCGCAAATAATAAACACAATTTACCGCATGTTAACAAAAAGTTGTGGGGGAAATTTAAAGACGAGTTTAACGGTGACTTGGTGTTAGAATTTGTAGGTAGTAAGGCTAAGTCCTACTGTATTGTACGCGAGAAGGACACGATTAAAAAAGATTAAAGGGATCTCACGAAGTGTAGTTAAGTAAAACCGAGGGTCTTACAACCTATAACGAGCATATATCCCCAAAAGGGGTGGGTATGCAACTACGCAGCAGTGCGTGAGAGAATAAGGATTCTCTCCAATAAGAAATTAAAGTTTCCATGTACGTAGCACCAGTCATTGGGAAATGGTAGAAATGTTAAACCTATAAAGGCGATTAGTAATTGTGGTTTAGTGACCGCGTTTGTGCACTCTTCGAGTGTCTTCGGCAATCTTCGATTGTTTCCAAAGAAAATATTCAAGCCCGCCATTTAATGGCGTGGTGTAACATCGTCCCGGTTGCTTATACATCCGTCGGCAGCAAAGTACTTAAACTCTGGGTCTTGCAGTATCGCTTTTACAAGAATAGCTCACAGCGACACGAGGAAAAACAGCACGGTATGTCATTAAGCAGTAAACGTTCAGCTCCGCCAGCTGTTAAAGGGTCTTGTACGAAACAACCAACATCTGTGTAAAGCGTGCGAGATGGAGGTGTTAAAGTCTGCATACCCTGGTCCTAATAGTACAGCAAGCTACACATGGGGCATAAATAAATAAGGTAGTTACTATATTTGTATATATTTTATTGTGTTTCCTTGTACAAACAATTAAGGTAGGTCAGTAAACACTATTAAATTGTTGTTAATTGACTTGCATTTTAGCGTACTTTCCTATTGTAATAACCGCATTTGTTTGGAGAAGAAATTATAAACAGCTTTCAAATGTGATTCACATGTTCGTTAAGAATCTAGAATATTTGCTGGATTACAAATAATTACAAATTAATACTACATTGGAAGTTTTGAAAATATTGAATTTAAATATTTTGCTATATTAATACTTAATGTGGTTTATTACATTTTGATAATTCTGAAATTTAGGTAGTTAATGATGTCATACACCAAATTTCTAATTAACATGGTTGGTATCTAGCGGAGGTTGTAGAATCATTTTAAATTACGAATGCATTCTTCTTTTCATTACAGGAGAAATTCCATAGATTTCATACCAGCAAAATGCGCTTTCTTAATTATTAACCAGGCTATCATTACGTCAAAAGTCGACCTTTCCATTTAGATATTTAAAACACATTACATTGGAATGATTAGTTATTAAACTGTAAATAAATTATTAAAATTTTGTGTGCTTATTTCTTTGTATTGGTTAAAGCATATGTCTTGGGTAGCGAAAAAGGTTTTAAAAATGGGGTTAAATATATACGAGCAAAAATTTTAAAGAGGTTTGAGAGCTTAAAGTATAATTTTGCAGGGCGTGGTCCTATTGCAAATCTGTTTACAAATTCGAGATGTGCGTAAAATTCTAGACTAACAAGATGTATCGCATGTATAAAAAAATTTATAAGAACGCTCAAAAGTCGCTACAGGTAAGAAATTTTAAAATTGGGGTAGCTCCCTGGGGGGTGATGATATCTGAAAAATTCCTAAAGATTTGGGTAGCTGAGAAAATTCTAATATTAATTGATACCAAACAAGATAGGTTTATCTCGAAAGATGCATTGGTTAGACGAAGAAAACTATTTGGTTCAGAATGTTAGCGATAAAAAAATCTTAAAAATAGGTTTATCTCGTGTGTGGAAATGCGGATACTCATTTATCTCGAAAGATGAAAAATTTAAGATATATTTATCTCGAAAGATGAAAAATGGTTAGTCGAAGAAAACTTTTTTGGTCCAGATGTGGGTGCAAATGAGAATGCTGGTGCAAATGAGGCGGTGATTCGTCACTAAATGGTCTACTCCTATGTATTTAATTCCTTTGCAGATGCTCAATATATGCCTACTTTTGACTGTGATATTAAGTAAGTTTGTAATCGTATAATATTTGTTACTATAACAAGGTTATATTCTTGTTTAAATAAACTTATATATTTACTTTTTACTTACTTTCATTAAGACGACTCTGCCCCATCAAATTTTTCACTTTGCTCCACTTATGGGGCACAATGGCACATAGCGCATAAAAAAATTAGTTATTATAGCTATTAGAACAAACTGCGTAATATCTTATAGAGCAGGGTTAGTCATAAACAATATATGTATGTTAATAATGTATAATGATTAAACAGACTGGATTTTGTATCTAAGTGATTTTATGACCATTTAAATTTAAAAAGTCCGTTTTGCCCCGACTTCCCCTATTAGCGAAAGTTCTTTTTTATTTTTCTCAATCGTAACGACCACCGTCAGGCCCACATCTACTAGATTCTTAACCAACTTCGGTGATGTGATATAATTATTGCACGTATTACTTGTTTAAGGTCCTGGTAAATGACTTACTAATATCTTTATAACTACATCTGATCTGTTTTCTCGGCCATAAAACACTTCTTTCTATTGCCCAATAAATACTCTAAAATTCTATCAATACAGGTTTTTGCGTCTGTACAAGCCCAAATTTTTATTTCATACTTATCTGACTTCGTCAAAACATAAATCTTAAAACTATAACAACCTCTGAAAACAGGAAGCATTTATTAACTATTACATGAGGGCCTATGTTTTCCATATTGTAAATAATTTTATCAATTTCTTTTCTTTCGGCTCTTTTAGTATCAGAAATATCATCATATCGTAACATTTGAAGTAAGAAACCAAATCTATTGATCCCTATAACTAATATAAAAATTTCAATCTCTGTACCATCTATTTTCCATAGATCCAAACCATTTCAGTGACTTGAGCGATTCGCACAGGTAAATGTAATAAATCAAGAAAGACATTTCGTTCAATAATATATGTTTTCCATCCCGTTCTCTACTACGATTTATAAAAACTTACTTTATTTCAATATTTGTATATTTTTCATTTTGTGGTATACTGTGAAAAAAATAATTGCCAACTTTGTAGAATAACATGCCTTTCGTTGCTAACTGCTCCCGTTAGTTTCGTGAGTAGGTTTTTTTTGTACACGCTTTCGCAGCTAATGGATGTTTTCTCCAAATTGTCAAATTATCATGCCCAACAAAATGTACATTAGGCACTAAATCATCTTCTTCTGAATCATTTGCCTTAGAAATATGCTCTTCTAATTGTGTAGCTGCGTTGTCATCGACGCATTTGGTATCTGAATTACAAACTCCCATATCAGACCCTTTCTTAGCAATCACTTCGTACATAATTGCATTAACGTTCTGTTTATTCTGCATACCATTATGTTATCGTTAACAACGTAGTTTTTGCAGCCGCACTACCTTGTGAAACCTAGTGTGAAACCAATTCAAAACGACACTAATTTGTTGTAAAAGTATAGAAAGGGGATTACCAACTCCATGCATATATAGGAACTTCAGAGGTTTACGTTAACTGTTGGCATATACCGAACGCAATGCCAGGGATTTCCCGAAAAGACACCACCCAACTAAAAAAAATACCTTAGTATTATTTAGCAACGCATATTTTAGGAATGGGCTCAAAAAGTAGCTGATTTTATAAAAAAATTTTAAAAATGGCGTCTGACGAAGGTAAGTCGGCGTTCCATGTAATGAGGAATTAGTATATAAAGGTGTAGGTTTTCGTGAATGATTCTGATGCACTATATTTACTTATAAAGTATCTAATGAATCTTGGTTACTAAAGGATTGCACATATGCTTATAGATTATTTTTCTTCGACGCGATAGAATCATATATTGTAAACAAATAGAAATTCATTGTTATACAATCGAACAAATTTTTGTAAAAAATTCTTTGCGATGTAGAACAATTACACAAAAAAAGGTTTTGTAGTATGCGACATCAAATGGTATTTTAAATTACATTTTTGTATTGCGGCAAAATCACACAAATTGCATGCGAAGGGGCGCTCATTAGTATGCGACCGCAAATGTATTTGTAAACTACTTTTATGTGACGTGGTATAATTACACAAATTACACTCGAAAGGACGCTCGTTAGTATGCGATCGAAGATGTACTGGTAAATTACTTTTTGCTGATGTGGTATAATTACATAAATTACATGCAAATGGACGCTCGTTAGTATGCAATCGAAGATGTACTCGTAAATTACTTTTTACTGATGTGGCATAATTACACAAATTGCATGAAAATGGCCGCTCGTTAGCATGCGACCGCAAATGTATTTGTAAATGACTTTTATATGATGTGGCATAATTACACAAACTGCATGAAAATGGCCGCTCGTTAGTATGCGACCGAAAATGTACTCGTAAATTGCTTTTTACTGATGCGGCATAATTACACAAATTGCATGCGAATGGACGCTCGTTAGTATGCGATCGAAGATGTACTGGTAAATTACTTTTTGCTGGTGTGGTATAATTACACAAATTGCATGCAAATGGACGCTCGTTAGTATGCAACCGAAAATGTACTTGTAAATGACTTTTTCGTATTGCGGCAAAATCACACAAATCACACGCGAAAGGACGCTCGTTAGTATGCGATCGAAGATGTACTCGCAAATTACTTTTTGCTGGTGTGGTATAATTACACAAATTGCATGCGAATGGTCGTTTGTTGGTGTGGGACTGCATCATGCGTCGGGTTATTTAAACAATTTGTCAAGCTTTATTAACTAAGTATTAATTATTAGTACAATTGTCTTTTGCTTTAATTTGTTTAATAGTAACTCTGTGCGTTTTAACGTGAATGGCAGTGCACAAGATTCCCTTTTAGCGAAATTTGTAGATTTCCCATTGAAAATGTTACTTGATTTTCTGGCTTATGAAAATCGTAAAAAAGCTGTGGTATTTATGTATATAAATATTATTGGTCTTTTTTTATATCTATTTTAATATTACAAATGTATAACAAGAATATGACGTCAATTTGCGTTCTAGCATAGAATAATAACACCCCCAAAAGAAGTGACATTCTTTAAAAATCCTTAGTTTTCATGTATCAAAAATACATGACTTCAGCCATTATTCTGTAGGTACACAGATGCAGCGGGAAATTTAAAAACGTTGCGTTATAAATTGCTTTGAATATTTAAATTGATTATTGTATGCAAAACTGCTTAATTTAGGCCCTAACGTAATAAAGGAACCTATTGAAATGAAAATACAACGTAGAACTAGAACAGTACACTAAACTAAAGGGAGGTTGAAGCATATACCATAGAATAATAATACACTAAGGTACCGTGAGTGTATTATTATTCTATGGATTTACCAACAAAATAATGGCGGGTTTTAGACATCCGCAACGAAATTTGGTCGTCGTAAAAATGCGGAGTGTCACTTCTTATTGTAATTATTATTCTATGGTTCTAGTAATAACAATTGGTTTTGAATTACATTATCGGTTTAACATGCAAAAGCTGTAACTTCATAATTTCTTAAAATGGATGTTTTAGCGTCATCGGTTTACAAACTATTCCTTACATGGATAACGAATCCACCGTAATTCCAAATACAAGAAGCCGAGTAAAGTTTACAATTTTATTTAGCACTTAAAGCATTAGATGATACAAGCACACCGAACCGCCATTTTACTTCTCATTTACTGCTAAACGTAGTGTTTTGTTGATGTGTTATGGTTTAGAAACATATTTTTGAAAAAAATGGTCTGTTAAGCAGCTGTAAATTGTTCTAATAATTCAAAACATGTGAATACATATGTTTTATAAATTCCCTATTGACTTTAAAACAGCCGGAAAGGTTTGAATTTAGTTGTGTACTATAATGTGATTGTTTAAACCTGAACACTTTGGAGCTTCACAGTTGGAACAACGTGGAGTTGATGGACATGCTAAACTCAAACCAAATTCAACTCCTACAATAATTTAAAATGATAGTGTTGCGTCATTAGGTTTTCCGTCTCAAAACTGGTTGGACACGTACCTGCACTTATTTATATAATGAGCTAGCCTACACAGCTCCCTGAAATTCTCACACCTCATGTATACAGCTCGGTTCCCCTTCTATTGTTTTCTAATTTTATGCCCTATATCACCGAGATTCAGTGAAGGGTGTTAAGCAGCCTGGAGCTGCCAGGATCCTCCAAACTTAGACATTTCCGGAATTAATAGTTTTCCAGTAAATTTTTTTACACACTTAACATTATTCGAGAATATTGCCCAACCAATACTTGTAGTTGCTTATAATAATTATCATGTTTAAGAACAGTTACTTTCTCCGTTACGTCTTTTACTATCTGTGTGCAGTGGTCTAACCTAGGTCTACCTCTGCTTCAAATATATTCCGTACTATTCCCTCATGCCGTATTATGTGGCCTATCATCCTATCTCTCCTATTTTTTATTTTTTTCCACATATTTCTTTCTTCCCCTACCATTTTTAGTACCTCTTTGTTCTTAACTTTGTCTGTCCATGACATCTTCATCATACGTGTGTAGCACCACATTTCAAAGGCATCTACCTTTTTCTTGTCCGCTTTTCCTACTGTCCAGGCTTCACAGCCGTACAGTGCTGTACTCCACACATATGTTTTCAGTAATCCTTTCCTTGTTTCTATGTTTGTTGTCTTTGAACACAGTAGTTACTTTTTCTTGGTAAATGTAGTACGACCTTGTGATAATATTTGTTTTATATCTTTTGCACTTTTCCCATCTTACGTAATTTGGCTTCCTAGGTAGCAGAAATCCTTAACCTCTTGTAAGTTCGTGTTACATATTTGTTTTTTTGTTTCTGATTTATTTTCCCTTCTTTTGCATACTAGTACTGTAGTTTAGTTTTGTTAATTTTCATACCATATCTCTCTGTTAAAACTGTTTCCATTTCATTAAGAGCAGCTTGTAACTTTTCTTTGCTAGATGCTAGTACCGCTATATCATCTGCAAATCTAACCATATCAATTTTTTGGCTTAAACCATGAGTATTCATAAATTATAAATCGATGCGCGTTAAATGCAGTGAATAGCTAGAAAAGCATAATACAATTCACATAAAACATGCGATAGTAAAAGCAGATAGCATAATGTCCGGATAAGAACCGCATCCTTCGAAATAAATACGCTTTGGAAACGCAAGAATGTAAACAGAAATATGTAATTTACGTCACTTTGTCTACGTGATTTTTTACATGGAGATAATAAATATCCCAAAGCATTATCTAGACAAACAAACGCCATAAGTGAAATTACGTGCCAAGGTGAATTAGAAATTCTTGTAACAACATTAAAACAGACTGTATAAAATAAATACAAACTCGAAATCCACTGATACCTACGTGATCAAGGAATCGTTCCGACAAGGTAATCATCAGAGATATACCTGTAAAAGGTTGGCCGTAAACTTTGAACAACAGTTCAGATAACCAATGAATTTTTAGATGTGGCGTAGACTATATAACGCGCGAGTTTGATAAGAGGACAGTCTTAGTTTGAACCAAGCATAAACTGCATCACTCGTACTCAAGAATTTACGCGTCGAATAAATATTCAAATTAAATGATCAAAATTTTGTTAAAATTGGTGCAATAAAATATTTTAAAATAAATTATAGTGAAAATACATGAGACAAGTTTAGCCGTTTGCTGAAAAAGGCTCTAAGTGACAAATCGAAATATAAGAAAACAGTACGAAAACTTCAAGTAAGATTACGAAATCTAAGTGACATTACGAAAATCCAGAAAACAGTACGAAAACTCTAAGAGAAATCTTAAATCTAAGTAAGGCCACAAAACTTTAGGTTACGAGAATTTTAAGCAGATCACGACATTCCAAGGGAGATTAAGAAAATCCTACACTATTGATTAAACAGGGTAAAACTAGGAGACTAAATAAATTGAATGGAGGAACTCAACTGAATGTAATATTGGGGTACTGATCTACAGCAAGCAGCAGCAGATCCTGGGAAAACAAGGAAAGACGCACCAGGAGAACTACAGCTCAGAGCTATCTGGTATAAGACATTATTTTCTTTTTTATTTTGAACATTGACTATATTTTTTATGTCTAAATATTTTGTAAAGTCAAAAAAAATATTTTTTATACGTGAAAATTTACGTAAAAAGGGGAAAGGTCTTGAACGTTCTAGATTTTCCAGTAAAATACAGTGTCATTTTTGTTGGCTTGAAGTTAAAAAAAGAGAGCTACAATTTTTAGGGATAAACAATTTAAATATTATTATTAATTAATTCAGGGTTTATGTCGTTATATAGTAAAACGGTGAAGTGTAGGTATTATTTTCTTCTCAGTATAATAATATTAGTCGATCTTGTTCTACTAATTCAAAATAGGAAAAGTATGGGGGTAAATTATTTGTTATCGTAACCTCTGTGTGAATTAGACTGAGCTAGCCGTGGCATAATTAAAATTAGGATATTAAAAAACACAAAGCGGTGGCGGACAGCAGGAAATATATATATATATATAATATATATATATATATATATATATATATATATATATATATATATATAGCAATTAATAAGATGAAATAATAACTTAGACTTTTAAGCAAAGCCCAAGTGATTATTTCAAATCGAGCTAGTAATTGAAAGAAGGAAAATATAAGGTCTTGAACAGGATTTGAACCTGCATCTCAGTTTTGCCGGAACTGTGCGTTTACCAATTACGCTACCGAGACCGATGGTTATAATTGGGAAATTTACAAATCTAAATCGTGTACAGTACTGTATATATTTCATATTATTAATTGCAATACGTTAGTATTTATCAACTTACCTTGTGTAAAAACTACTTATAATATATATATAAATATATATATATATATATATATATATATATATATATATATATTGTTATGAATTCAAAGGGTTAAATTTGGGGTAAGCAATGCAATTTGAAACACCCTGTATAGAGAAAGGAACAAATTAGTTACGCGCAAAATTTATTTAATTTATTTAATTTAAACGGACAAGTATTGACGTATTTTTATGATTAATGATGGAAATGTTAAAGGTACATAAAGAAAACCAGTTTTAAAAACAAATAGAAACGCATAATTAATTTAATTTATTTTAATTCATAATGTAAAAGCATTAGAAAACACACCAGGGTATAGAAAATCAATAATCCCAAGGCAAAAGGTTTCTTGGTAACAAACAAGAACATCAGTTTTATCTGATACGGTGAAATATAGACTCCAAGAATTGTTGTGTTAAACGGTCTATAATTAAAAACACCTGCATGTTTAAAAGGTTACATTCTTCAAAATTATCAGCATAATAAAGCAAGACTTCATAGAAAATAGTTTTCAACCGTCAGTTACTTCGAATAACAAGCTAACAAAGTTCTTAAAAAGCACTGCAGATGCAGGATCGGTAATATGCTACAGATAGAGACGGATATAAAAGCATTGGTATTCAAAACGTACGTACTAATCCACGTGGGGTGACGAGAAGCTGCCAGCAATATCGATTTTCAACAACTCAAGTGGGGTTTGGAACGCGACATCAAATATGCATAAGACAGAGATACAAATAGTACAGGCGGGGTTTGTGACGACACATAATAGTTTTATTGGTTGGGAACGAATAGTTTTACAAACGTACGAACATGCGACAGGTGGGAGCGATTTTCGAATCATACGGCGAATAATAATAATTTAAAACAAGGACTTTAAAACATATCACTTATAGAGTTGTATCAGTGTACCAAACTGTTTATACCAATGAATAATTTGTCTGTAAATAGCTGTAAATAAAAGATTGTATGATTGATGTATTATTTGGTGATTTTATTGAATGTTGTGAGTGAAAAGGAAGAATGATTGTATATTTAGGTATCCGAGAAGAAGCACAGCTGAGCTAACCAGGAAAGCTGCTAAAGATTGTTGCAGCAAGAAAGTAACGGGTAAGAAATTTTTGGTGAAATTTTTTATTTTGGAAAATCAGTGTTGACACTGGCGCTGTCAACTCCTTAAGTCCCCAATCCACAGCAATCTTATTACGGTCCAACGTTGGGGCTTAAATGGTTTTTAGGGAGATCCAGAGACTGTTCCCACGATCCACAGCAATATATATATATATATATATATATATATATATATATATATTATACTGTTTATTTATATTTATTTATTTTAATACTGTATATATTTTTTATTTATTTGTTAGTGTACAAATTTTGACTCTAATTTCTGTGCTTTAAATATGTTTGGTCGGTCTACAAAAACAAAAACTTATATAAGTGTGCCTCGACTATTCAGAACCTCTTTTTCTCAGGGTGTCTACACCTACCTACCGTGGGTTCGGTGATAGGTAGATGGTCCCGACACCGACCAAACAGCACTATCTTAATTTTAGTATAAGTAACCCCTTTTTATGCGTATATGCCAAATAAACAAACAGATCCGCGTAGCCTTGTGCCAATTCAAATAAACTTATCAAATGACTTTGACGCTCCGAAAAACACAGTACTCACCCGATTTACCCTCAGTTGTAGGCCTTTCCTGAACTCTGGATAACGATCTCGGCCGCCAGCTGTGTCTTCCCACTACGCTCCGCTTTCACAAGGACTACTTGGCTTCCCAGACACCAGGTTTTTGATATATTTGCTTTTTATTTTCCACCCAAATCCATAAATAAGTAACTGAATTTAGAATTTTGAAAACCTTTACTTTTAACTTCCCCGCGCTAATTTTCTTCTACTTATACCGTCGTTCTGTTTAACCACTTCCTCCAATCCAGCAATATACGATCCAATACCAATTTTTAACCTGCTCTTTTTAAATTCTGTGCATCTTTATAAACTTTTCCACCCAATACCTTTCAATCGCATGTAATACCCAAATCACTTCCAATTCGTCTTCTTTCGGCCCTCTAAATCCACTCCAAATCTTAATTACTTCAATCCAAACCACTCTAAATACCAGCTCTTATTTACACCTGTCTCGGTGCCGCTCCTGTCAAGTAATTAAAAACTTAGATAATGTGCTGGCGCGTCTTTTTTATCGTGGACTGTAATTCGAAAATAGAACAAAACGCGAGCTTTAAATACGAAAACTGTATGCATGTAAAATATTAACAAACAAAAGGCATAAATTCACTCACCAAATTGTCCTTGGTGTGCGGTCCTCTTCGATGTTGCTGGAATGCCCCCGGGGGAGTTGGTTGAATGCACTGTTGCAAGCACTATACTTATTGGATATAGTTTGTCACGCACAACCTTCCCGTTACTAGGTCGAAAGAAGAGTCATCGCTGTTCGTCACAAAACCACTTTCGCACGCGTTTTACTTTAAGAGGCGCAAGCGCACTGCACAATTTAAATCCACTATAGTTTGAGTTTTAACTAATACGAAACATTCTGCCCACCAAAATAGCTTTGGGCTATTTTTTTTAAAACTTAACACGAAAATTTAACTTTGACCGAGTCTTGTATGTATGTAGAACTAAATAAATATAATAATGCTTACGAAACTATAATAAAAAACACTAAAATAACTAATATTTATTATTGAGACGGCAATGGGCATAGTTTGACCATTGGTCTTTTCAAATTGCCTCGTGAAGTTTTTACGGTGGCTACACGAGGTACTCCATCGCTTCCAGGATGAAGCTCTACAATTCTGGCGAGTTTCCAATTTAAAGGAGGAACAAGAAATGAAGGCAATTCACCCATAGCTGGATTGACAGGAATGGGGAGAAGACGATAGCAATGATAACACTTAGACAGTATTCTACGAACTGCGCGAAAAGATGAGATGATCCAAAATCGTTCTTGAAGCAAGGACATCGTTGTGTTTACTCCCGAATGTAAATTTTGTGTGTGCACTTGTTTAATCAACAA
Organism: Platerodrilus igneus; assembly: GCA_036346225.1. Classification (NCBI taxonomy): domain Eukaryota; kingdom Metazoa; phylum Arthropoda; class Insecta; order Coleoptera; family Lycidae; genus Platerodrilus; species Platerodrilus igneus. The sequence continues at coordinate 3,562,719 of JARFIW010000753.1, forward strand.
ATCTGTTATACGGTGTTTATTGGGTAATACCGCTGGATGTTTTGCGGAATCTGGAAGATTGGAATGAATCAGTCTCCCGCCTACTCTTAAAATGTCATTCGAATCAAGAAATAAGCCTAGACGTTGCAGATGTTTAGGCAAAGGCTCACCTTGACGAACGGCTTCGATTTCAACTTTAAGTGAACTAAATTGGACCACCTTGACAATAATCATAAGAGCAGTGTGAAGCTCCATCGACGATAAAAATAGCGAATTGATGGTAGTTTTTCTAACATTAAAGATTCTCAGACAATATGCGACTATACGTTGAATTTTGTGTAACGACGAAAATTTGTTTGATAAGTCTTCCAGCCAAGTTGATTCTACAGTAGCAATCAAAGTAATGCGTTTCTCCTCAGAAGATGCTTCCAGAGAAGGGACGAACAATTTTGGCAAAGGCCAATTTTCTTCAGACAACGACAAAAATTCAGGACCTGCCCACCATAGCGGATGCGCGGGCAATATCGAAGGAACTAAACCTCTGGTAGCACAATCAGATGGGTTGTTTGAAGAACTAATATAACTCCACTGTTCGGGAGAAATACGTTCTTGGATGTAACTAACACGGTTAGCTACAAACATTTTTAAACGATAGGTAGGTGACTTAATCCAAGTCAGCGCGACAGAAGAATTAGTGTAACAACAGATTTTTTCAAAGGTTACATTTGAATAGGTAGTTTTAACAAAATGAACTAATTTAGACAAAAGTACGGTAGCACATAGTTCTAGCTTGGGTATAGAAAGACATTTCAAAGAGGCGACCTTTGATCTAGCCATAACAAAGTGAACAGATATTTCTCCTGACGGAAATACTAAACGAAAATATGCAATAGCCGAGTATCCTTTCTCGGACGCGTCACAAAAACCATGTAGTTGTATACTACAGGCTTCATCAATAGGGATATAACGAGGAATTTGAATTGAATCAATATATGAAAATTCAGCAACAAATTTTTTCCAAAATATGACAATAGATTCAGGAGGAGGATCATCCCAATCCAACCCCAGCACCCAAAATTGTTGAATGAGTTGTTTGAGTGAAAAGGTAACTGGTGTAATAAATCCTAGAGGATCGTAAATCCTAGCAACTGTCGAAAGTAACATCCGCTTGGAAAGACGATTTTCTAAAGGCTGCATTTCAAATGAAAAATTATCAGGTATCGAGTGCCACTGAAGACCAAGCACTTTTATGGTAAGCTGAAGATCATTTGCGACTAAACTTGGTTTTACTTGTTGATACTCAGTAGGAATATCTTCTAACAGTAGTGGACTGTTGCTAGCCCATTTTCGTAGTTCGAAGCAGCCAGCACGTAGTAGTTCGATGAGTTGACGTTTTAGTTCATGAGTTGCCTGGAGAGTGGACGACCCAGTCAATACATCATCAACATACAAATTGTTTCTCAAAGCATGAGCAGCCAATGGATAACTATTTTCTCCTAGTTCAGCTAGTTTTAAGATAGTGCGAATGGCGAGAAAAGGAGCGGATGAAACTCCATATGTAATTGTGTTCAACTGATAGGTTGAAATTGGTTCTGAAGGATTCCATCGCCATTGTATCAATTGATAAGAACGATCCGTTTCTGATATCAATATTTGCCTGTACATTTGTTTTATGTCACAGACAAAAACGAACTTGGGAATACGAAATGCCAAAAGTATTTTTACAATATCATTCTGGAGCTTAGGTCCAGTGAGTAAGGTATCATTCAATGAAATACCATTCGAAGCTCGAGCCGAAGCATCAAAAACAATTCTCAATTTAGGTTTATTATTTTCTAGTTTGAACACGGCATGGTGTGGAATAAAATACGCATTGTTGTCAGCTGGAGGCGTTGATAAAAGCGACATGTGACCAGAGGCTTCGTAATCACGCATGAAATCTACATACAAATTTCGCAAGTCTGGATTAGTTTCGAGACGACGCTCTAGTGACAATAGACGTTTAATGGCAATAGATTTCGAGTCAGGAAACTCACGAACATTTTCTCTAAATGGAAGGCTCACGCCAAACCTACCATTGGGTAACCGATGCAACGAGTTATCAAAAGATTGTTGAGCAAGGTCATCTTCTGGGGACGACAAACTCCTCGATGGAATGTCGTCAAGCTCCCAAAAATGTTTAAGATCAATATCCATACAAGGATCGATAGATACAAAGAACGAATGAATAACATTGGTTGAGATGGGATCGACAGGACCAAATATCATGTAACCAAATATGGTGTTGACAGCAACAGGCGAAATTTCTTTGCCATCAATTTTCCCATCGAGCAAAATACGACTGGCAACATCAGAGCCCAATAACATTTGTACTGGAGAGGATGTCTCCAGTTTTCATCTGCGAGTTTTATGTTTTCCAAATGAGACCAATACGATTGAATATACTTGTTTGGAAGATTACCGCAAATAGATGGCAAGACCATTAAGTTTATTTTCAAATTGTTGTCCGTCGGGACTGAATCATATTCCTGAATGGGACGAATTGTTCCAGATATCACACCTAACGTTTGGTGTGAAGTCTGGCCCAAACCAGAAATAGGAATCGAAGAAGGACGAGACGATATACCAATAGACTTACGACAAGACTCCGTAATAAATGAAATTTGACTCCCAGTGTCTACTAGAGCACGAATAATTTGAGGTTGATTTCTCTTGTGAGAATTTCCAAACAAACCGTGGGTAGCAGAGCTAGACAAGTTGTCGCCTCAGACCCAACTGTTGTAGTACAAGTAGCATTATTAGACGAACTGGTTTGCAAATTTTCTTCACGAGTTGGAGTTGAATAAGGTGGTGACGTAGCAATCGACGGCACAAAATGTAACAATGTATGATGATTTTTATTGCAAGTTCTGCACGAAACCTTTGACGGACAAGACGACATGTTATGATTTGGTCGAAGACAATTCAAACATAACCGAAGATGTTTGGCTTGCTCGTGACGCTTGTTTGGAGACAATTTAAGAAATTGCTCGCACGAATACAATACATGATTTCCCTTGCAAAGGATACAGGAGAACGAATGGTTTTTAGGAGAAGTGTTAGTTTCAGCTAAGAATGTCCTAGGCTTCAAGTCAGAATTCGAACGAGTGAGACCTTGTTTATTAATAGTACCTTTAGGCACTTTCGTCTGTTTGCTTGAGACAAGATTCTCTAAGGCTACACATTGTTTTGACAAAAAGTCTTTGACGCAATTGAATGTAGGCACATCAGTAGAATTGAAATGCAATTCGAATCGTTTACGAGTTTCCTCATCGAGTTTACATAATAAAAGATCTACAAGAACGAAATCCCAACTTTCAACATCAAATTGTAATGATCCCAAAATCGATAAGTTTTCTGTGAAACAGTCAATTAAATTTCGAAGTTGTTTTACGTTTTCCGCATGCATAGGCGGGAAGTTTTTTATTAAACCCCAATGGTGATTAGCCAAAAGACGTTTATTATTATATCTAGAACATAAAGTGTCATATGCTAGTTTGTAATTTTCATGACAAAGAGGAATAGACCGCAACAAGAAGGTAGGAATGCTTTTCGATGTCCGTTAAATGCGGTTGTTTATCTATCAAAACATCAAACATATCCTTGAAAGTTTTAAAGTTTTTTGGGTCATTATCAAAACGCGGTAGAGTAATTTTTGGTAATTTTACTCTAGGTGTAAAATTATTGTCTTGTCGACTTGTGTGATTCGCAGACGGAGTTTTCACTTCAGCAGAAAATATTTCTTGCTCTATCAAAAGAATAGAATAATATTCGTCATCCACGTTTTTACACAAATTCTCTAGAGCAGGTTGCAATTCTGGTTCTGTGTTTACCAATACATTAATGTACTTTTCAGTAAAATCTTTATAGACAGATTCGAGGATACGACACTTCAATTTGAATAATTTGTGTAATGAATCATTGTATTGTGCCTTTTCAGAAAGTTCGAAGATTTCATGAATTCTAGCAGCGTAAAGCTTTAATAAGGTTACAGAAGCATTTGGGTCAGGCATTTTGTATGAAGAAACAAACGACAATTATTCCAATTAACAACAACCAACAATAATCTTAATATAAATTCAATCACCGAAAATGATCCACTAAAGTCATTACCCGATTTGTAAGTAAAATGCGAAACGAGTAGTTAGATCCCTAAAGCTTCCTATTGTATTTTAAAACGACCTGACAACCCTTAACAAGAAGGTTTATAAAACGCCCTAAGGGTTTAGTCATTCAAACAAGAAATATAGTTAAAATATTTAGTGGTTAAAACCCTTAAACATTCAGGTAGGTTATACGATAAAACTGGAATGTCGTTTGCAGCTGTACATAAGCCAAACGGAGTGACCTATTACACAGGTATACAAAATTTTACAATAGAACAACTTTGAATCCAACATTTGCAACAGGTTTTCTATACGGAACTATTTAACTATATCTGTAAAATGATTAATAAAGCTCTCTAACTAAACTATTGCTAAATCGTAATATATCTATAAGCAAATAATGATTTCTAATTAATAGACTTGATCGAATTTTTTATATATAAGTAATTAGAAATATGATGCGAATATTGCAAATCGAAGTTCTACATACATACAAGCTAAAACGAAATGAATTAATTTATTCACCATAGACTGTTCTATCCGGCTCGAAGGACCAAATGTCAAGTAATTAAAAACTTAGATAATGTGCTGGCGCGTCTTTTTTATCGTGGACTGTAATTCGAAAATAGAACAAAACGCGAGCTTTAAATACGAAAACTGTATGCATGTAAAATATTAACAAACAAAAGGCATAAATTCACTCACCAAATTGTCCTTGGTGTGCGGTCCTCTTCGATGTTGCTGGAATGCCCCCGGGGGAGTTGGTTGAATGCACTGTTGCAAGCACTATACTTATTGGATATAGTTTGTCACGCACAACCTTCCCGTTACGAGTTTGAAAGAAGAGTCGTCGATAAACGTCACAAAACCACTTTCGCACGCTTTATACTTTAAGAGGCGCAAGCGCACTGCACAATTTAAATCCACTATAGTTTGAGTTTTAACTAATACGAAACAGCTCCAATATCTTATTTTCTAACTTTACACTCTTCTTAACTCGTACTGTTCCCTCTGACTCTCTATACTCTTCTCTAATTTAATCAAAAGCTTTAACTTCCAAAAGATTTTATTTCGACTTTAAAATATTCAGTACATTTAGTACATTTCTAACAAAACACGTCTTTCTGCCAAAAAAATTCAAATCGTTCTCGTTTATTATTTTACCTAGGTGATACCGCCACCTTCAAAATTATTATGCCTATTCTTTTTACATTTCTAAATCCCAACACCCAATTATATCGTCACAACTAGTGTTGTGTCACTAATACCTATCAGTTATCTTTGTACACTTTGCGAATATATAAATAACTGTTCGATCATTTGTAAATATAATCGCGTCGGACTTAAATCACTTTTGATATAGTATTTTCACATATAATTTTGATAATACAAGTTTGTCCAAAGGTTGATTCTAATAAATACGTGCCGAAATGTTTCACATATAATCCTGGCCATGTGTTGTGAACAGTGGAACTTACACAGACGCAACCGGCTTTTAGACCAGCAAATTTACACTCTATGGATTATCAACGTACAACTTAGTATAAATCCTTGAATCCTGAGTTTTCTCACGTCATCAAGTCATTCTTTCACGTATTGGCACTTTTATTCTGACTAATATACTTTAAATACTTTAGCATTTGTAAAGTACGGCAAACACAAAAGTTACAATTACGTGATCAGGTCATTGGCTTATTTTGGCATATACACAACCTTAAACCCACAACATACTCATTATACCCCTTTAGCTATTACGTACACTTCAATATATATTTATATATATAATATATATATATATATATATATATATATATATATATATATATATATATATATATGATAACTAATAAACATCCAATTTCCTGCTTGTCACTTGTTACTATGACATATAAAAGACAATGGCTTTTCGGCTTGTATTAATTACATGTGAATTTCTTTTATGTTAATAAATGTATATTGGTTGATTATTATTTATTAACAAGAAGCTCAATACAAATAACAGATTATGGGCTCAGGTAACTCTAAAATTTAAATGGTATTGAAATATTTATTAGTGATAGTCTTATAAAAGAAAGATAAAAGTAAGGTTAAATTATTGCACGTGTTTGGCGGATAGTTGAGTTTTATTACTCAAAAGAAAAATAGACGAATTTTTAAATTTACGAGAATGTCGCAATCAGGAAAAGGGTATTTAATAGAACAGTTAACAGGAAGCAATTATTACAAATGGAAATGATACTAACGGAAAATGCAGTACTGGAATATGTTCATCGCGAAATAAAACTGGAACAAGCAGAGAATGAAGATGCTAAGGCGAAGTCGTTAATAGTCCAATGTGTTGATGATAATCAGTTAGAATGCTTACATGATAAGCCGTCAGCTTTTAAAATGTGGGAAACGTTGAAGGATAAATATGAACAAAAGGGGTTACTTAGTCTGTTATATTTAAAGAGAAAACTGTTGTCTACGAAACTTGTTGAAAAACAGTCACTAGTGGCTCATATTTTAGCGTTCTACTACCACCCTGGAAGGGGTGTTAGTATATTTTTAAAATTAAGACTGTTATGACTTTAGAACAAGTAATAATAAACACTTTAAATTTCTTATGTACTTAGGTCAACAGTATAATGACAATTTCTCATATTACCACCACTTGCTTACTCAAGTTGAAGCAGAATAAATACCTCTACTCACCACCACGATGAATAATCTTGTTCACTACTTACTGCTTTTCTATATTGCTAAAATACCGGCTAACTTTATTTTTAGCCTAAGTCCCATATACCTCAGCGGATCCATCGGCCCTATAAAAGTACACAAAAATATAAAGCAATAAAGATTTGGATTGGCCTGTGGTATCTTTTACTCTTTTCTAATAATCACTATTAACATTTAACTTGTAAATTTCATAACTAAATATCAAAAGTCAAGTGCATGCATTTGGGGAACGTTAATCATATATATATATATATATATATATATATATATATATATATATATATAACGATACCAAACATGTTTTAATTCGGCGGAACACCTTGATGTAAGTACAATAACCTCGCCTCAGGATCAACTTAGCAGATACGCTACGAAATTCCACGAACCTCAAGATTGGTGTCGTGTACCTCTTCTGCTCCTGGTAATAGGAATAAGGATAATTAGGATCTCCCCTATGTAGCACTTTCCCAAGAAGATAACTTCCAAAATCGAACCATCGATGACCCAATAAGTTCTTAATACCAAACTCCAATTTTCGAGTAACGAAAGTTAAATGTAGTTAATTCAACCACAATTACGATTAAAATATTACCAGAACAAAACGTTAAAAATTGCAAATACATGAAACATATAAAGGGTACCTAAAAAAAATTAAATTAGGAAATGCACATGGCGTGCCGCCATACTTACAAGCATGCTCCTCTTGCACGAAATTGGTTAATTACAAATCGGGAACATTCCCATTAAACACAAGAATAAATACTTATTATTGTACTCTAAGAACTCCACTAATAATATCCCGTAATAACGAATACGGATGACTTAAATTTCAATTAATAAATTTGAATAACAATTAATAAGAGCTCCAAACCATTCGTGCTGCTCTGTTAAGGTGTAAAATCAAAGAAAGCATTCACTTCGAAAACAACTGATAACACGATTCGAATTGAAAACCACACCTGTCACATAGCGTCGTTAATTTTAAGAAGGATCCAAATTACTATAAATATTGTTTTATACTTAATAAAAATATGGAACAAACTTGAACCCTATTGAAAAACTATTTCTAAACTCGATACTCCTTAAAGAAGACTGAATATTATTTCTTACAGATATGCGAAAATTGAATTTAATGAAATTATTTTACAGACGCCACTGTTGATTGTTAAAAGCTAATCATCTACATTATTACCTATTATACCCATCGCGCAATAACTTCAACTACAAATTTAAAACACAATTGATGAATTGATGAATCTAAACAGATGTAACCCTACAAAATTGTAAACCTGAATCGTAACTGAAATTAATTTAACTATTTGTATAGTCTACAGAACCTACTTTAGAAATTCATCGTAAATTATATACCTATTTTATATAAACAAATAATTACCATCACCTCTTGTACAATTATTAAACACGAAATATATATATATATATATATATATATATATATATATATATATATATATAGGAAGAATAATTCACATTTGGAATGCAAATGAAATGGTAATTCAACTTTAAAATACAAAGTTGGGTTTTCATTTCATCTTAATAACTATTAATATATATATTACTCATATTTAGACCAGGGTAGAAAATTAAATAATCACATCAAATAATTTTAATCACTGTGTAGAAGCTTTTGGAAAAGGTACGCGTTATTAAATAACAGCGTGAAGCATAAAAATTCATTCGTTTTATTAAAATTAAGAAATTTAAATTATTTATAAGACGCTTTATATAAAAGGAAGCAGTATTAGAAAACTTTACGGGTAATTTAATTATCCCTAGTAAAGAAACAAATAAAAATTACGTGCAAAATTTATATTAATTAACTCTATTTTAAGTAACCGGTATTAATCAAAATGTACAGATAATAATTGTAATTGAAGTTAATTGAACCGTTAGTAACATATAATATCTATAAAACTTGAAAACCCAATAAAATACCATGAAATCAAGCTCTGAGAATTAATAGTATGTTTAAACACCTGCGTATTTTTAAAAAGCTCATTCTGCGTAAATGTTGCAGATAATTAATAGTTACAAAGAATCTTGGAGAAACCGTGGCTTAATATTCACGAGAAGGCGCGATACGGGGTTATTTAACCCAGATAGTCCACATGGACTGAAATAATTGATAATAAGGAATATCAATTTGCACTAATAAGAACAGGGTAGATAGAGACAGATAATATGCGCAAGACCGAGACACATATAGTAAAAAGGCGTGAGTAGAGCAACGTCATGGGGTTGCGATTGGTTGAAAGTAAAAGGCAAAATTTGAGAGGTAAAAATAACATTTCTGTAGAAAGTTCAATTAGTTATTTCCAGACGTTGCAAGCCGTGTTGAAATTTCTGAGATTTATCTGGGGCGAGTACAAAATTCGTAAAAATCGCATGCCGAGCTGCGGAATGGGAACATAGCAGACGAAATTCTTTAGAATTGTCCGTTTTGGGGAACAGACCGACAGACAGGCTAACCGCTATATATACGGAGGTGAATATGAAGAAGCTCTCTTAGATCTTCGACTTGATTGAACGCGTTAAACAGTGCTTTTTAGTTTTCCGGTTTTGATTAAATAATTTAAACAGTTTGCTCGAATATTTTTGTGATAAAAAATAGTTTGTTCTTTACGTGCTACAATGAACGTACGTTAGTGCACTTAGAAAAGAAGATAGAAGGTAATAAAGTTTAGTATCACTGTACCAATTGGTAAAATTTACTACGACAAATAAATACACAAAAGTAGGCAGTTTTGGCGTATATTGGTGAAAGAAGTATGAATTTCTTTGTTATTTTTCGGGGGTATTAATAATTAAATGGTGCATAAACGTGTCTGGATCTACAATACAAGGTTCAGATATACACAGATGAGTTCCGGAAAAGCACTGAAACAACTTTAAATAAATGGTGATGGAGAAAATTTTTAAAGCGTTGAGAATCAGAAGCCATAAATATAACCCAGTTGGAATGGTGTAATTAACAAAGGGACGATGTACATGGAAGCTACGAGTGCAGTAACCTTCAGGTAAATTATACTATTTTGTTCGAACTTTGAGATTTTGGTGTGTGTTGAATAACTTTATAATTTGTTTATTTAAAATGGACAGTAGTGAAATTGTACTAACAATAATATTTTAATTTTAAGGTGAAATTTGCTTGTTTAAGTAGAAAGGGGTATTTAGTATTGATGTTCTGGATTATGATGAAAATTTAGGGTATGTCTTTGAGCTCAATTAGACGAACCTGGTTAATTAACGTAAAGGGGTGGTAGATGCTCCCTTTGTACTCAGACTCCGGTCTGCATATATTGTTATAGTAATTAGTAGGCATCCTACAAGGACTTTAATTCTGGATGCACATTAAAATGATAATAAATTTAATTTTGAAATTTTCTGATATTAAAATTTATACTGAATATTAATTTTGAAATTTTAATGTATTGTGAATATTGATGTAAATAGAGTTGACGTTGATGTTTGTGGTAGGAATGTGTTTTTTTTTTATGTATGAGGATGAAACCTATCTAGAGGAGCAGCCGAGGCGATTAACAGAAGAAAGTCAATGGACCAACACAGTTAAGGTAATGAATAGCTTTTTGTAGGTTTTACAGCATTCTTGACGCACAATCTGTGAGGCTCGATTCAAATACAGGGAAACACAGCATATCTTGACGCCCAATTCGTGAGGCTCGATTCGAAAAGCGTAGTTCACGGATTTTGTAGGTTTCACAGCAATATATATATATATATATATATATATATATATATATATATTACTCATATTTAGACCAGGGTAGAAAATTAATGGATTACATCAAATAATTTCAATCACCGTGTATAAGGAAGTTTATTAGATAATACGCTTTATTAAAAACCCGTGGAGAATAAAAATTCATTCGTTTTATTAAAATAAGAGATTAAAATTATTTACAAGACGCTTTATATAAAAATAAGCAGTTTTAAAATGCTCAACGTGTAATTTAATTATTCCAAAGTAAAGAATCAAATGGAAATTACGTGCAAGATTTATATTAATTGATTCAAGTTTGGGCAACGAGTATTAAACGAAACGTACAGATAATAATTGAATATTTAATTAGGATGCACTAAAAATTAAAGAGTATTAATTTTAATTGAAGTTAATTGAACCGTTAGTAACAGATAATATCTATAGAAACTTGTAAAAACCCTAGACTATAATACCAGAAAATAAAGCTCTGAGAATTAATATTATGTTGAACACCTGCGTAGTTTAAATGTCACATACGGTGAAAAGTTTGCAGATAACGAATAGTTTCAGAGAATCTTAGGGAAAACGTCGCATAATAGTTACGAGTAATGCTAAAGGTGGGTTATTTCACACTCCATGTGGACTAAAATAATCGATAATACAGAATATCACTTTGCATCAATAAGAACAGGTTAGATAGATACAGATAATATGCGCAAGACTGAGACACATATAGTAAAAGGCGTGAGTAGCGCAACGTCATGGGGTTGCGATTGGTTAAAAGTAAAAGGCAAACTTGAGAGGTAAAAATAACAGTTCTGTATAAAATTTAATCGGTTATTTCCAGACGTTGCGTGCCGTGTTGAAATTTCTGAAATTTAACTGGGGTGAGTACTAAATTCGTAAAAATCGACGCGCGAGCGACAGACTGGGAACATAGAATGAGGAATTCTTTAGAATTACCCGTTTTGAGGACAAAAGCGACGTGCCGGGTTTTTGCTATATATACCGAGATGAATATAAACAAGCTCTCTTAGACTCTTAGACTTTTGACTATTCGATGCGTTAAAAGCTCTTACATCCGCGACTTGATTGAAGATGTTAAACAGTGCATTTTAGTTTGATAAAATAATTTAAAATTTTGCTCGTATATTTTAGTGATTCAAAATAGTTGGTTATTTACGTGCTAACATGAATGTACTTCAGTGCACTTAGATACAAGGTAATAAAATTTAGTTTCACTGTACCAATTAGCAAAATTTACAACGACAAATGTATACACAAAAGTAGGCAGTTTTGGCGTATATTGGTGAAAGAAGTATGAAGTTATTTGCTATTTTTCGGGGTGTTAATAATTAAATGGTTCAAATACGTGTCTGGATCCACGAAACAAGGGTCAGATATACATAGATGAGTTCCGGAAAAGCCCAGAAACAACTTTAAATAAATGGTGATGGAGAAAATTTTAAAAGCGTTGAGAATTAGAAGCCGTAAATATAATCCTGTTGGAATGGTGTGATTAACTAAAGGGACGATGTACTTTGAAGCTACGAGGACAGTAACCTTCAGGTAAATTATACTATTTTGTTTGACATTTTGTGTGTGTTGAATAACTTTATAATTGATTTACTTTAAATGGACATTAGTGAAATTGTACTAACCATAAAATTTTAATTTTAAGATGAAATTTGCTTGTTGAAGTAGAAAGGGTATTTAGTTTTGATGTTCGGTAATATGATGAAAATTTGGGTATGTCTTTGAGCTCAATTAGACGAACCTGGTTAATTAACGTAAAGGGGTGGTAGATGCTCCTTTATACTCAGACTCCGGTCTGCTTATATTGTTATATTAATTAGTAGGCATCCAACAAGGACTTTAATTTTGGATGCACATTAAAATGATAATAAAATTAATCTTGAAATTCTTTTAAAACTGAAATTTATGCTGAGTTTTAATTTTGAAATTTTAATGTATTCTGAATATTGATGTAAATAGAGTTAACGTTGATGTTTTTGGTAGGAATGTGTTGTTTTTTTTTATGAATAAGGAGGTTTATAACATTAGGTGAGCAGCCGAGGCGAAAAGAGGATCACAGCCGTTTATGACGCCCAATCTGTGGGACTAGAATTTTTTTGTTGAAAGGACCCAGTTCGCGCATTCAAAGGAGTATATCACAGCAATATATATATATATATATATATATATATATATATATATATACAAAACCATGTACAGAACGATTGCTAAATCGGGCTGTAACAGTTCGAGGAAATCGTTAGCCAGTTACGGGTTGCAGGTACAAAAATTAATGAACAGGATTTAATTTGTAATTTGCTTCTAAGTTTGCTAAAATCGTATGAGATGATTACCACAGTTATTGAAAACACTCCAGATCTTACATTTGAAATGGTAGAAAACAAATTAATTGCGGAGTATGAGAAGAGAAATTTGAGCAAGCAGGAAATGGAACCGCTGGGCGAGTTGTATGCTTTTGTTTCACAAAAGAATAGTTCGTGTTACAAATGTGGTGCTATGGTACATTTCAAAAGAAATTGCTGAAACTATAAAGATACTAGAAGATATAACAACAATCCAGCTAGAAATTATAATAATATTCGAGTTCAAAAAACGATAATTTTAGAAAAGAAAATAGAGGTAATCAAACATTTTACGGAAATTTTAGAGGTAATCGTAGAAGTAATTTTAACAATAGTGGTAACTTTAGTTCACATAAAACTAATTATGTTCGTAATGATTCCGGTAACGTACCGCCAGAAGTACAAGGTGGAAATGACGAAAGTAAAAGTGTATACTTTTTAGGAGAATCAATGAATGAAAATGAAATATGTTTAAAAGGTAATTTAAATTTTTTTGTTGATTCTGGTTGTACTGACCACATGGGAGTTATTTTTCAAATTTAATGATTTTAAAGGAACCTATAAATTTGCAATTGCCAAAGTTGATGAATTTTTATTAGCTACAGCAATAGGCAATTTAAGAATATTAAATAACATTAACAAGGAACAGGTAGTATGTAATATTAAAAATGTATTTTATATTCCTCAATTGCTTAAAATCTTTTTAAGTGTAGTGTTTAGAAAAATCTATAATGAAGGTATTATTTGAAAATGGTTATGTAAAGTTATTGGAACAAACTGATAAATTGATATGTGTTGGCAAAAGTGAAAGTTTATATGAAATATATTTCAAAATTTGTATATTCTTTAAATGTAGAATCGTCAGAAAATACTTTTATAAAGTGGCATTAACGTTTTGGTTATTTCTTTTCCGGGACTAAAAGAATTGATAAATAAAAAAATAGTAGTTGGTTTTGAAAAAGGCATTAGTAGATAGTTAAGGGGGCGATTGTCGCCTCATTTCCTCCAGCTTCCCTCATTTCCTGACTCATGGACCAAATTTAAATGTAAATTCCCATAAGGAGGATTTGAGGAAATGAATCTCATCCTTGCTCCCTCCTTGCTCTCCTCCTTGCTCGGACACCCTCATATCAACCATTTTGAATACGTCACACCCGCATTCTTTCCACCCGCGAGATAAATCTTTCTCCACATTTCCCCCCACGAGATAAATCTATATTGTTTGGTATCAGTTAATATTAGATTTTTCTCAGCTACCCGAATTTTTAGGAATTTTTTAGATAGCATCATCCCCCAGGGAGCTACCCTCATTTTAAGATTTTTTTACCGCTAACATTCTATATCAAATAGTTTTCTTCAACTAGCCATTTCCACCCACGAGATAAATCTACACTGTTTGGTATCAGTTAATATTAGAATTTTCTCAGCTACCCGAAATTCTAAGAATTTTTTAGATTGCATCATCCCCCAAAGAACTACCCTCATTTTAAGATTTTTTGCTGGTAGCGATTTTTGCCCGTCTTTATAAATTTTTTAGCCATGCGATACGTCAAATTAGTCTAGAATTTTATGTACAATCCGAATCTGTAAACAGATTTGAAATAGGACCACCCCTTACCGTTTTACACACATACCTTCTAGCGAGCATACCGCTACCATACCACTACTCGCTTTTAATGTCATACCATACCTTCTATCTTGTTTAGCTCATCTTTCGAAATAAATATATTTTGTTTGGTATCAATTAATATTAGATTTTTCTCAGCTACCCGAATCTCTAGGAATTTTTTAGATTTTATTCCCCCGTGGAGCTACCCTCATTTTAAGATTTTTTACCAGCAGCGATCTCTGACCGTCCTTATAAATTTTTCAGTCATGCAATACATCAAATTAGTCTAGAATTTTATGCAGAATCCGAATCTCTAAATAGATTTAAAATCGAACCACCCCTTACCATTTTACACACACACCCTCTAAATTATAACTTTCCTGCAGCTCATACCTAAAAGAAAATCTAAAAACCATTCATAAAACTTTTTGTTAGAGACAATTTTTACTAATACAGTTTAAATTTTATAAACCACATTTCTAAATACATATTCACAATTTTTATTCTTAATAAGAATTCCTCACATCGGCTTATTTATTTCTAAATAGAGCACCTTTTCCAAAGACCAACCAGACCCACGTGTTTCAAATTCCTCTGATTTTGTTCTCATGGTTTCGCTTAAGACCTCGTACATATTTTCCAGATTACTAGAAGATGTTATAACCATATTTTTGTGTTAAAGGATTTCACATCGGTAGACCCTTCTCCCATTTTTGTGTAGACGCCGTAGAGTTTGCAATAGACTTTTATTGCTGTATGTTGTGTTCTTTTTTCATTAAGTAATCGAATAAACCGCTCTTTCTGCTTCCAAAGAAACTCTGACACTCCATCGTCGACACTGGCGTTCTTTATACGATAGCTAGCCATACGGTTGTTAAACGCTGTGCTAACCATTTCTACACCATCTTCGCCAGTAGCGGTAACTGTTGCATTTTTATGTCTGTTGCTTCTAAAGTGTGCGGCATAAGTAGTCTTTTCTATTTCGAAATCGCATACTTTACACATAATTCGTGGTTGTTTCGTAAAAGACCCTTTAACAGCTGGCGGAGCTGAACGTTTGTGGCTTAATAACATACCGTGCTGTTTTTCCTTGTGTCGCAGAAAGTTGTCCATCCTCGTAAAAGCGATACCGCAAGACCCACAGTTTAAGTACTTTGCTGCTGACGGATGTATGAGCTTAACCGTGGACGATGATACACCACGACATTTGTTCCGGTGCCGTTTGAGATCATTTTTCCAGATATAGAAAGCGCTACAAGAGTTGCAATTAAATATATTTTTGGATGACATTTTTCTTCGACCAGCTTCCATGAATAGCGCCATGGTTTATATACATTTTGGAAACAATCGAAGATTGCCGAAGACACTCGAAGAGTGCACAAGCGCGGTCACTAAACCAATTAGCACTAATACCAAGTATTCCGTACTTTCGTAGGTTGCTCATTTCCTAGAACCAAATCACCGCATAGCGGTCGGTAGCACGTAATTATTTCTAGAGCCGACAAGTACTCGATACCACCCAAATAGAGAATTAGATGCTCGATGTCTGTTAACTTCCGAATACCTCGTAAAATGAAAACTCGGTCAACCATCCGTCTAACTGATACTTCGACCCGCTCCCATTCTGATAATTTCCAAACATTTTTCAAACGACGATGGCCTCAGAATTTTAAGCTTCCGAAGGGTCTATAAGTCGTGATCAATCACACGTTCGAGCTACCGGTAAACTAACATATTTTATAGTAACAGTGCGCTGTATAATACATGCATACCCCTTCTCTGCGCTACTGCTATTCTTGTAGTTGCTTGAAAAGGTCAGTCGCATTTTTACTGCCAGGATCGCTGCAAAGCATCATTTTATTAGTATAGCACATCCCGCACTTTTTTGTTTGATAATTAAATTTTGCTTATGTAGGCTTTTACACTTTTGCATATTTAAACATCTAATACGATCGATTTACCACTTTCGATTATTCTAAAGAGAACCACCATATATTCCGCCGCATCGTTCTTTTTGAATCCAACGAGCCGATGGGCTTCCACACACTAACACCTAACGTATCTTTCCTACTATTTGTTAAACAAAAACTACCGGCATCGCCATGTCCGTATGTGGACGTAAGGAGATGTTTGTGGATGTGTAGGAGAATATGTAACCATATACATTAATCAGTCTAAGCTATTTTATTTAGTCCAAGAAAACTACAATTTTTCTAAGCCACAATTAATAATCGCCTTTATAGGTTTAACATTTCTACTATTTCCCAATGACTGGTGCTACGTACATGGAAACTTTAATTTCTTATTGGAGAGAATCCTTATTCTCCCACGCACTGTTGCGTAGTTGCATGTCCACCCCTTTTGGGAATATATGCTCGTTATAGGTTTTAGGACCATCGGTTTTACTTAACTACACTTCGTGAGACCTCTTTAATCTTTTTAATCGTGTCTTTCTCGCTTACAATACAGTAGGACTTGGCTTTTGTACCGACGAATTCTAATACTAGACACCCCATTAAATTCGTCTTTGAATTTCCCTACAACTTTTTGTTGACAAGCGGTATATTGTATTTATTATCCGCAGGGTAGTCACTCTTTTAAGATAACTATATTTTGTTTAGTATCAACTAAAATTAGATTTTTCTAGGAAGCCCAAATCTGTAAATAGATTTTAAATAGGACCACCCCTTACAAAGTTACACCTTTTAAAGACCCAAACCTCTAATTTTTGCCTATCTTTATTTAACCCCATCTTTAGAACCTTTTTTCGCTACCCAAAACATATGCTTTAACCTACCATTTCTCGAGAAATCTAAAACCGATGTGCCCCGCGAACACCACGTAGGGATAACACGTATACTCTGTCCACTAGGATAGAAGCAGGAAAGATTTGGAAGAAGGGAAGGTGGGAGAAGAACTTAAAAATTATGGAATCTTAAAACTAATATATACAATAGATTTACAAAATCTATACAAGTATAAGCAACTATCTTAGATTTATATCTTTATTCCCCCATGCGTAGATTGATATGCTTCCGGGGATGACGTTACGCTTGCCATCTTCGATCGATAAACTAATTTTATTGTTTCGTATTAATTAAAACAAACTAAATAGTGGAATAAAATTGTGCAGTGCGGTTGCGCCTCTTATAGTAAAACGCGTACGAAAGTGGTCTTGTTACGTTTATCGATGACTCTTCATTCGACCTAGTTCCGGAACAGTTGTGCGGGACAAGCTATACAAACAACAAAGTATAGTGCTTGTAACAGTGCATTCAACTGACTCCTTCGGGGGCATTGCAGCAACATTGAAGAGGACCACACACCAAGGACAATACTGGTGAGTGAATTTATGCATTCTGTTTGTTTTTATGCATACAGTTTTCGCATTAAAAGCTCGCGTTTTGTTATCCTTTCGCAATACAGTCCACTAAAACTAATAAGACGCGCCAGCACATTATTCTAGTTAATTAATTACATGTTGGTCCTTCTTCGCGTGATAGAACTGTCCATGGTTAATAAATTAATACATTTCGTTTTAGCTTGTATGTCTGTAAAACTTCGATTAGCAAATATTAGCATCATATTTGTATTTACTTATATATAAAAATTCGATACACAAGTCTATTAATTAGAGATCATTATTTGATTATAGATATATTACGATTTAGCGATAATTTAGTTAAAGAGCATTATTAATTTTTTTACAGAAATAGTTAAATCGTTCGTATAGAGAACCTTTTGCAAATGTTGGCTTCAAAGTTGTTCTGTTGTAAAATTTTGTATACCTGTCTAGTAGGTCACTTCCTTTGGCTTATGTACAGCTGGAAACAACATTCCAGTTTTATCGTATACGTACCTGCATTCTTAAGGGTTTATAACCACTAAATATTTTAGCTATATTTCTTGTTTGAATGACTAAACCCTTGGAGTATTCTATAAACCTTCTTGTTAAGGGTTGTCATTTCGTTTAAAATAAGCTTTCTAAAATACAATAGGAAGTTTTAGGTATCTAACTACTCATTTCGCATTTTACAATACAAATTGGGTAATGACTTTATTGGATCATTTTCGGTGATTGAATTTACAATAAGATTATTGTGGGTCGTTGTTAATTGAAATAATTGTCGTTTGTTATTTTCATACAAAATGCCTGACACAAATACGTCTGTAACTTTATTAAAGCTCTACGCTGCTAGGATTCATGAAATTTTCAAACTTTCTGAGAAGGCACAATACAATGATTCTGCCCATAAATTATTTAAGTTGCAATGTCGAATAGTTGAATCTATCTACAAGGATTTTACTGAAAAATATGTTACTGTATTCGTAAACACAGAATCGGAATTGCAACCGGCTTTAGAGAATTTGTGTCGAAACGTCGATGACAAATATTATTCCATTCTTTTGATAGAACAAGAAATATTTTCTGCTGAAGTGAAAACTCCGCCTGCGAGTCACACAATTCGACAAGACAATAATTTTACACCTAGAGTAAAATTACCAAAATTACTCTACCACGTTTTGATAATGACCCTAAAAACTTTAAGACTTTCAAGAATATGTTTTATGTTTTGATAGATAAACAACCGCATTTAACGGACATCGAAAAGCTTTCCTACCTTCTATCAAGCCTGTCGGGTGAATCATTGACATTGTTGCGGTCTATTCCTCTTTGTCATGAAATTACGAATTAGCATATAGCACTTTATGTTCTAGATATAATAATAAACGTCTTTTGGCTAATCACCATTGGGGTTTAATAAAAAACTACCCGCCTATGCATGCGGAAAACGTAAAACAACTTCGATTTTGGGATCGTTACAATTTGATGTTGAAAGTTGGGATTTCGTTCTTGTAGATCTTTTATTATGTAAACTCGATGAGGAAACTCGTAAACGATTCGAATTGCATTTCAATTCTACTGATGTTCCTACATTCAATTGCGTCAAAGACTTTTTGTCAAAACAATGTGTAGCCTTAGAGAATCTTGTCTCAAGGAAACAACCGAAAGTGCTTAAAGGTACTATTAATAAACAAGGTCTCACTCGTTCGAATTCTGACTTAAAGCCTAAGACATTCTTAGCTGAAACTAACACCTCTCCTAAGAACAATTTGTTGTCCTGCATTCTTTGCAAGCGAAATCATGTATTGTATTCATGCGAGCAATTTCTTAAATTGTCTCCAAGCAAGCGTCACGAGCAAGCCAAACATCTTCGGTTATGTTTGAACTGTCTTCGACCAAATCATAACATGTCGTCTTGTCCGTCAAAGGTTTCGTGCAAAACTTGCAATAAAAATCATCATACATTGTTACATTTTGTGCAGTCGATTGCTACGTCACCACCTTCTTCAACTCCAACTCGTGAAGAAAATTTGCAAACTAGTTCGTTTAATAATGCTACTTGTACTACAACAGTTGGGCCTGAGGCGACAACTTGTCTAGCTCTGCTACCCACGGTTTGTTTGGAAATTTTCGACAAGAGAAATCAACCTCTAATTATTCGTGCTCTAGTACAGCGGTCCTCAACCTTTTTGATATTGCGACCCCAAAATTAAAAAAAGAGTTATGAGCGACCCCAGAAAAAAAAACACTAAGTGCAAAGGTTGGTTCAGGTAACGAAGTTAGCTGTTTTTATTTCGTAAATTATTTATATGAAGAGTTTATTTATTTTAGAAAGTAATATTAGAGCAAACTGGAAAATATGCATTTAACATACGAGTAATATTTATGATGGCATTAAATGAGACAAGCAATTATTTTAATATTTTATTTAAAAAAAAAGGTACATATACGTAACTTTACAAACTAATGTGAACCTTGTGCTTGCACACTTGCAGTCAGTATATTAATTCTTGGTGATATATTATCAGAAACAGACACCCTCAAATCAGGTTCTACGTTAAGTCTGGAGCGATATTTTGTTTTTATAGCAGTTAATGTGGAGAAAGCTGTCTCGCAAAGGTATGTATATGCGAATGGCAGCAATTTCAGCAGAGATGTTTTGAATAACAGTGGATATTCCTTTTCCGTCATTATCCAGAACTTGGATAGATCCGTGGTTTTGAAAATAAATCAAAGGCTTTCATCGGACATTAAATCGATCAGCTGCTCCTTTTCTTTTAAGTCCATCTTCACAGTGTTAAGATCACAAGTGAATGGATTAATTATCCATTGGTCGCCGTGTGACGTATCTGGGAATCTTATTTCCAAGTCTTGCTTAAGGTTTGTAAGATGCATCATGATTTTGGTTTTAATTTCTTCTTCGAGCTTTATATTGTTTTCTTCAGAAAATTTCTTCAAACATGCAAACATCTCGTAGTTTTCAGCACTGACTTCGTCTATCAACAAACTTATTTTCCTACAAAAAGCTTTTATTTTGTTAGCTAAAATCAATACATTTGTACTCTTCCCTTGCAAAGATTGATTTAAATCGTTAAGTTTTTCAAAAATATCCGAAAGATAGCCAACTGTTGCCAGCCAATTTTCATTCAAGAAATATTCCGCTAGCTTTGGTTCCCGTTCAAGTAGAAATATTCTGATTTCATCTTTGAGATCAAATACACGTCGGAGTATTTTTCCTCGCGATAACCACCTGACCTCCGTATGTAACAGTAGATTTTCGTATTCTGATCCCATTTCACGACACATTATTTTGAAAAGGCGACTATTTAATGCGCGAGCTTTAATAAAATTTATTATTGTTACGACTTGTTCCAACACTTTATTTACATCTGGTTGCAAATATTTTGCTGCAAGGGCTTCACGGTGAATCATACAGTGAACAAAGCCTACGTGAGGTGCAATCTCAGTTACTTTTGCTTTGAATCCTGTTTTGGAGCCGGTCAATGTAGCTGCGCCGTCTGTACACACAGATACACAATATTCCCACTTTATGTCATGGAGTTCAAAAAAGGTATTAACTGCATTAAAAATTGCTTCACCGCTTGTTCTTCCTTCTAATCCCTGAGAAAATAACAAATCTTCGCATATGTCGTTTTCATATCGGTATCGGATAAATATCAGAAGTTGAGCTACATTAGCTACATCAGTGCTTTCATCCAGCTGAATAGCATAATAGGGACTCCCTTTCACGCGATCTATAAGTTGTATTTTAATATCATCAGCAAGTAGATTGATACGACGATGAACAGTGTCACTTGATAGTGGAATTGTTTTCAGTACATTGGCATACTTTTCTCCTTGCATTATCGAAACCATTTTCATTGCAGCTGGCAAAATGAGCGTCTCGCCAATGTCGTAAGGTTTTTTAGTTTTGGCAATCAAAAAGGAAACCTTGAAAGATGCTTGTAACGCTTTTTGGTTAACTGTTGTGTATTTTTGTAAATCAACCTGCTGTGACGTTAGTTTGGTGGCAAGTCGTTTAAAATAAGATTCATCTTTATTCTTTAACTGTGGATGCTTAGTTTCTAGGTGTCTTTTCAGTTTGGCCGGCTTCATGCTCTCATTTGCCAAAACCTCCGAACAAACAACGCACTGTGGACGTTGTTCAAAATTCAACACTGTACATTTAAAACCAAACTGGATGTACGATTCTTTAAAAGTGCGTTGACGCTTCCCAGTTGTCTCCGATGTAGCTGTTGCTTGTTTAGTTGAAGTTGAAGTGACACTCTCTGTATCGATGTGTAAGGTAGATGTGGCTGTTGAACTATAATCATCGCTGTTATGACTAATAGTTATAGTAGTGGAACTAGATGTTGCTCTGCTGTCATCGATAGTAATAACACTACTTGTACTTGAAGTGGCGGCATTGTTTTCACGACTTATATTACTCGTACCAGTAGTTGTCATTGTAGAATCTGAGGCGACACTGTTGTCAAGAACTACGTGTTTAATTCTTTTGAATTGTGTTGCGTTATTAGGACTTCCGCCACCTGCATCTTTAGATGTGCGTTTTATTAGCCACTTACCATTGTTAACTGCAATAATAAATACGTATTAATAAATAAAAAATGTATTCCAAACGATTAATATTAGATTTTTCGTCATATGCTCCCGTGGTAACAGGATTGACTTCAAATTTATTTTCAACGAAGCACAAATAGACAAGCAAAAAAATACATAAGTGAAGCGTAAAAAATATTTTTATTGACAGTTGCTGAGTACACTTGCCCGATAAATAAGTTATATAAATTTTATTTCATAAAATATTGGGCCATTAATAAAATAATATGTATAATGAATTATAATTTAAAAGTATAGAAGTTATAAATTCGCACTGGTTTTGTTATTAAACCCACGCGTCCAACATGGTCGCGCCGCGATGACGCCTCACTTTATTATCTAAGTATGAGTGCACAGTTACTTACCGTGTGCGTGGTTATCCACGAGAACACTAATCTTCTAAAAAAAAAACTTTCTACAGAAGTAATCTTTCGTGTTTTGACATTAATTTAGTATGTATTTGCAATCGACAAAGCGGCGATGAGTACGCACGTGCGGATAGAACTGACTGAACAGACAGACTGAACGTAGAAAGAGAGATCGGGGTGGGGGCGCGGGCGCGGTAGCGGTGAGGTTGTGACGGGCGGGACTGGACAGGTTGTACAGTCGTAATTATTTTCGATTCTCTCCGTTTTAAGGACATTGTGTAATTGTGTATGTAAAGAGATTATATTTTATGCATGAACCTTAATAAAATTCGATACATACAGGACCTTGTTGACTTTTTTGGCGACCCCATAAATATCTTTCGCGACCCCACATGGGGTCGCGACCCCAGGGTTGCGGACCCCTACTCTAGTAGACACTGGGAATCAAATTTCATTTATTACGGAGTCTTGTCGTAAGTCTATTGGTATATCGTCTCGTCCTTCTTCGATTCCTATTTCTGGTTTGGGCCAGACTTCACACCAAACGTTAGGTGTGATATCTGGAACAATACGACCCATTCAGGAATATGATTCAGTCCCCACGGACAACAATTTGAAAATAAACTTAATGGTTTTGCCGTCTATTTGAGGTAATCTTCCAAACAAGTATATTCAATCGTATTGGTCTCATTTGGAAAACATAAAACTCGCAGATGAAAACTGGAGACATCCTTCTCCAGTACAAATGTTATTGGGCTCTGATGTTGCCAGTCGTATTTTGCTCGATGGGAAAATTGATGGCAAAGAAATTTCGCCTGTTGCTGTCAACACCATATTTGGTTACATGATATTTGGTACTGTCGATCCCATCTCAACCAATGTTATTCATTCGTTCTTTGTATCTATCGATCCTTGTATGGATATTAATCTTAAACATTTTTGGGAGCTTAAAGACATTCCATCGAAGAGTTTGTCGCCCCCAGAAGATGACCTTGCTCAACAATCTTTTGATAACTCGTTGCATCGGTTAGCCAATGGTAGGTTCGGCGTGAGCCTCCCATTTAAAGAAAATGTTTGTGAGTTTCCGGACTCGAAATCTATTGCCATTAAACGTCTATTGTCACTAGAGCGTCGTCTCGAAACTAATCCAGCTTTGCGAAATTTGTATGTAGATTTCATGCGTGATTACGAAGCATTTGGTCACATGTCGCTTTTATCAACGCCTCCAGCTGACAATAATGCGTATTTTACTCCACACCATGCCGTGTTCAAACTAGAAAATAATAAACCTAAATTGAGAATTGTTTTTGATGCTTCGGCCCGAGCTTTGAATGGTATCTCATTGAGTGATACCTTACTCACTGGACCTAAGCTCCAGAATAATATTGTAAAAATACTTTTGGCATTTCGTATTCCCAAGTTCGTTTTTGTCTGTGACATGAAACAAATGTACAGGCAAATATTGATATCAGAAACGGATCGTTCTTATCAATTGATTCAATGGCAATGGAATCCTTCAGAACCAATTTCAACCTATCAGTTGAACACAATTACATCCGCTTCTTCTCTCGCCATTCGCACTATCTTAAAACTAGCTGAACTAGGAGAAAATAGCTACCCATTGGCTGCTCATGCTTTAAGAAACAATTTGTGTGTTGATGATGTATTGACTGGGTCGTCCACTCTCCAGGCAACTCATGAACTAAAACGTCAACTCATCGTGCTGGCTGCTTCGAACTACGCAAATGGGCTAGCAACAATCCACTACTGTTAGAAGATATTCCTACTGAGTATCAACAAGTAAAACCAAGTTTAGTCGCAAATGATCTTAAGTTTACCATAAAAGTGCTTGGTCTTCAGTGGCACTCGATACATGATAATTTTTCATTTGAAATGCAGCCTTTAGAAAATCGTCTTTCCAAGCGGATTTTACTTTCGACAGTTGCTAGGATTTACGATCCTCTAGGATTTATTACACTAGTTACCTTTTTACTCAAACAACTCATTCAACAATTTTGGGTGCTGGGGTTGGATTGGGATCATTCTCCTCCTGAATCTATTGTCATATTTTGGAAAAAATTTGTTGCTGAATTTTCATATATTGATTCAATCCAAATTTCTCGTTATATCCCTATTGATGAAGCCTGTAGTTTACAACTACATGGTTTTTGTGACGCGTCCGAGAAAGGATATTCGGCTATTGCATATTTTCGTTTAGTATTTCCGTCAGGAAAAATATCCGTTCACTTTGTTATTTTAGATCAAAGGTCGCCCCTTTGAAATGTCTTTCTATACCCAAGCTAGAACTATGTGCTACCGTACTTTTGTCTAAATTAGTTAATTTTGTTAAAACTACATATTCAAATGTAACCTTTGAAAAAATCTGTGTTACACTGATTCTTCTGTCGCGCTGACTTGGATTAAGTCACCTACCTATCGTTTAAAAATGTTTGTAGCTAACCGTGTTAGTTACATCCAAGAACGTATTTCTCCCGAACAATAGAGTTACATTAGTTCTTCAAACAACCCATCTGTGCTACCAGAGGTTTATTTCCTTCGGTATTGCCTGCGCATCCGCTATGGTGGGCAGGTCCTGAATTTTTGTCGTTGTCTGAAGAAAATTGGCCTTTGCCAAAATTGTTCGTTCCTTCTCTGGAAGCATCTTCTGAGGAGAAACGCCTTACTTTGATTGTTACTGTAGAATCAACTTGGCTGGAAGACTTATCAAACAAATTTTCGTCGTTACACAAAATTCAACGTATAGTCGCATATTGTCTGAGAATCTTTAATGTTAGAAAAGGTACCATCAATTCGCTATGTTTATCGTCGGTGGAGCTTCACACTGCTCCTATGGTTATTGTCAAGGTGGTTCAATTTAGTTCACTTAAAGTTGAAATCGAAGCCGTTCGTCAAGGTGAGCCTTTGCCTAAACATTTGTAACGTCTAGGCTTATTTCTTGATTCGAATGACATTTTAAGAGTAGGTGGGAGTCTGGTTCATTCCAGGCTTCCAGATTCCGCAAAACATCCAGTGGTATTACCCAATAAACATCGTATAACAGATTTGTTGATTAAGCAAGTGCATACACAAAATTTACATTCGGGAGTAAACACAACGATGTACTTGCTTCAAGAACGATTTTGGATCATCTCATCTCTTCGCGCGGTTTGTAGAATACTATCTAAGTGTTATCATTGCCATAGTCTTTGCTCCATTCCTGTCAATCCAGTTATGGGTGCATTGCCTTCTTTTCTTGTTCTTCCTATAAATTGGAGACTCGCCAAAATTATAGAGCTTCATCCTGGAAGCGATGGAGTACCTCGTGTAGTCACCGTAAAAACTTTACGAGGGAATTTGAAAAGACCAATGGTCAAATTATGCCCATTGCCGTCTCAGTAATAAATATTAATTACTTTAGTGTTCTTTATTATAGTTTCGTAAGCATTATTATATTCATTTAGTTCTACATACATACCAGACTCGGTCAAAATTAAAATTTTCGTGTTAAGTTTAAGAAAAATAAATAGCCCAAAGCTATTTTGGTGGGCAGAATGTTTCGTATGAATTAAAACAAACTATATAGTGGAATAAAATTGTGCAGTGCGCTTGCGCCTCTTATAGTAAAACGCGTACGAAAGTGGTCTTGTTACGTTTATCGATGACTCTTCATTCGACCTAGTTCCGGAACGGTTGTGCGGAACAAGCTATATAAACAATAAAGTATAGTGCTTGTAACAGTGCATTCAACTGACTCCTTCGGGGGCATTGCAGCAACATTGAAGAGGACCACACACCAAGGACAATACTGGTGAGTGAATTTATGCATTCTGTTTGTTTTTATGCATACAGTTTTCGCATTAAAAGCTCGAGTTTTGTTATCCTTTCGCAATACAGTCCACTAAAACTAATAAGATGCGCCAGCATACTATTCTAGTTAATTAATTACATTTATTAATAGCCAATAGTTTGATACATAGAGACCGTCTATGTTTTCGAATTGCAAAATGTACCGAAGTTTGTCTCTATATATAAAGTACTTGATTCTACCGACAACCAGATCCATTCCTTCGTGTAATTCTTGCAGCTTATGACAATTTTTTAATCGCAGCTTTCCCACTATATCCTGCATACGTATCTTGTTAGCTTGATCGACTTCTTCTTGTCGGTATTGAAAGAAATCCTTATTCTCCCATTCACTGTTGTGTAGGTGCATGTCTACCACTTTTTGGTCGTTATAGGTTGTAGGGCCCTCGGTTTTAAATGATTCGAAAGATTTTTTACTAAGCAAATATACAATGTTTAGCGGAACCCTTTTGCGTGTGGTGTACGCCAAGATTAAAAGAAAAATTGATAGGCTAGCTCAGCGCCGCGGCGTTGACCTAACCTATCAATTTTTCCTTTTATCTAACCTAAGTCCACACAAGTCCAACTAACCTAACCTAACTCCAGACAATATTAGCTAACCTAACTCTTGACAAGTCCACATCCAACCTAAGTCGGAGGCAATTTCACCCTATGAGGCAATTTCACCCTATGAGGCAATTTTACCCTATGAGGAAATTTCACCCTATGAGGTAATTTCACCCTATGAGGCAATTTCACCCTATGAGGCAATTTCACCCTAACCTAACATCCTACATCCGACCTATATCCGGACATATGTCGATGCGCACCCCTGCCGACCTAGGTCGATTAACAAAACTGTTCCTAAACAAGAGAATGTATGCGATATGGCGGTGTCCAACATATTCGGGTATCTTCCGCAATATGCGTCCCCACTCTGTAGGGTACACAAGGGGAATTTTCGTATTCAATTTAGTATTCGGCAGTAGCTAGAACGGTAAAAATAAGCATATCCAAGTTGATTAACGTTCCTCAACTTCTTGGGAATAAAGTGAAACCAACAAACGAGCGATTTGGATTGTGGCTGTTGGCAGAAAATATGTGCAACAGTAATCTGGTGACAGATATTGGTAATATTTGTTATGTCGAAGGTGAACAGATGCTGACTGGTGGACAGAGCCATTTTGTGACAATATATTGTTGGTTAAAATTTGTGACTTTTCTGACGCTGAGCAAACATCTGCAAACAAAAGGATGTCTATCCTAAAAAAAGAAAATTGTGGTGCATTTAACAGCTATCTACAAAGAAAGTTCGACCGATTTGTTTCCGCTAGGCATGGTGTTAAAGCTAAGCTTCCGTTTTCTATGAAAAGCACTAATAAGATGGGCCAGGGAGTAAAAGAAATTATCGGAAAAGAAGACCTCGAAAGCATTAATAAAAAATTCCAAAAATCCTATATGTGTTCCGTACAAAGTGGAACTAGCAGATGTTAACTTGGAAACTTTATTGGAGGAACTACCAGATGTATTAGACGAACTCAAAAAGGCTCAAAAGGCTCCCTGGCTAAATGATCAAATCAATGAAATGCGGCGAATTAGAAATGCTGCGGCATTTAGGTTTAAACGTGTTCCTACATTTGAAAATTATAACTACTTCAAGTACCTGCGAAATAAAACCAAGCAGCTAATTAGAAACTCCAAGCTACGCTACTATTATTCGCTATCCACGAATTTAAATTCCGCTAAAACTTGGAAAGCGCTGAAGTCACTAGGGGTTGGGAAAGCGCCTGTTCGTATTCCACACAATTTATGCCTTAATTCTCTAAATGACCATTTTAATTCTAAAAAGATCACTGATCAAGAGCGCATGGATAACTTTATTATAAGTTTATCCTCTTTAAATACTCCAATGTGCCCTAAGTTTGCTTTCCATCAAGTTACAAATGACATCGTGTATAAATCAATTCAGCGCATTAAATCAAGTGCAATAGGCGCTGACCAAATATCCAAGGCAATGCTTTCATTGGTGCTTCCTCATGCTCTGCAGTCTCTTGTCTCTATCATTAACCATTCATTTAGTACAAATACTTTCCCTCATCATTGGAAACAGGCGCTTATTCATCCACTTCCTAAAAATTCATCCCTTTATCACCATCTGACTATCGCCCAATTAGTATTCTTCCTGCCCTCTAAATCTATTGAATATATTGCTTTTGATCAATTATTAAATTTTCTAAATTCAAATAAGCTATTTGACCAATTTCAATCCGGTTTTCGTAAGCACCACTCTACAACTTCGGCCTTAATCCGCATAATCGATGATGCGAAGAAAGCCAGGGACTGCAAACAGCTAACTATTATACTATTACTTGATTTCAGTTCAGCTTTCAACAGTGTGAACTTCAAAATTTTACTTGGCAAGTTAAAGATGCTCAATAATTTCTCTGATGATGCTTTGCAATGGTTTGAGTCGTACTTGAGCGGTCGTCGACAGCGTGTCATTACGGAGGATGGAGCTAACTTGTCAGATTGGCTGAATTTGGAAGCTGGAGTACCACAGGGAAGTGTGCTTGGCCCTATTCTCTTTTCCTTGTATATACAGGATGTTTCTAGAGTCTTGAAATTCAGTAAATATCACTGTTACGCAGATGATATACAGGTTTATTCACATTTTCATCCCAACGATATTTTCCGTACTATTAATAATCTTAACACTGATCTTTCTAGTATAAATTCGTGGGGAATGGACAACCAACTTACTATAAATCCGTTAAAATGCTAAGCAATCTTAATCGGGTCATCCAAATTGTTGAGTAAAATCGATATTTTAACTCTTCCACCCTTATATTTAAATGGCTTAGCAATTCCACTGTCTACTACAGTAAAGAATCTTGGTATAATGATCGACTCGAATCTGTCATGGAAAGCCCACACAATGTATATATGTAAAAGGTGTATGCTTCGTTACATAGTCTTAAGAGAGTGAAACGATTTTACCAGTTCGTTTAAGAATACAACTTATTCGGTCGCTTATTCAACCGATTTTTGACTATGGAGATGTTTTATATCATCATTTGTCTATGGACAACAGTAATCGTTTACAGCGAGTTCACAACAGTTGCATTCGGTTTATTTTGACATCAAATGTCGTCAGCATGTTACACCATATTTCAATAAGCTCTCTTGGTTAAAATTAGTGAAACAGCGACAGTTACATCAGGCAATAATGCTCTATAAACTTTACATGGACTTGGACCTTCGTATTTAACCTCAAATTTCTCTTACGTTTCCACAGGACACCATAACACACGAGATGAAAACGACTGCTAATACCAATGCACCGTACTGAAATGTATCATTCATCGTTCTTGGTATCCGGATCGTCTCTCTGGAACTGTATACCCATAAATATAAGAAATTGCACAACATTATTTAAATTTAGAAAAGCATATCAGGAGTATCTACTATCTTGCAACTAAACTTCTTAATATGGAATGGGGGAATAGTGGGCCCAGCGTGCGTGATGTGTTTTTGTACGTGTGTGTGGTGAGGGGAGGGGGTGGATGTTTGTGTAAAAATGTGCATGCAAGTGTGGTGGCGTATGTAAGTATATATAGTTATTGTTTGTACTAAATAAATATTTTATTGTACAAGATATGTCCTAGTTAGGTGTAAGAGTGGGCTTTATAGCCTAAACCTCGCTAGGAGTATCTTTTCTTTCTCATATGTATCGAGATTTGCTTATAAATAATAAAGATATATTATTATTATTATTATTATTATTATTATTATTATTACTATCTTTTTGACATGGATGTAACCCAAGATTTTGGTGGCATATTTAGCAAGATGGAGATGTGTAATTATTTAACTACAAACCATAACTTTTGCTACAAGGGCGAATACGAAGAAAAGTGCAATATTATAGTTGGCAACGATAAAACTATGAAAATCGATTGTGTAACATGGATAACAACCAATGCAAGAATTAAGATATACAACAAATTTGTGTGTCAGATAACAAGTCCTGGTGTTAATAAACAACTTGGCAATCATATACTAGATTTGTTACGTTGTCCAGATGTACGTTTAAGGGAAACATTTGCGTCTACTTTGGCCAAAGAACATGGTATTACGCGATTGGAAGCGACAATATACAACTGCACAATTGGAAACTATGTCAGTTCGGAAAGGGTGTATAATCCCTTAAAAAACCGCTTAACCTTATTGGAAGATAGTAAGTTATACTTTATAAAGGCGCCAATGTACTCGGTACCACTTGCCAAAATGTGGAGTAAGCTATCGGACAAGCTACAAAATAGCTGCTGTTTAGTGTATAATAACCTACTACAGTACGTGTATTTGGAGAAATGGTAATGCAAAGAAATTGACGGGCTTGCAAATTAAGTTGTCCGAAAAATCAGAGAAAAGGGAAAAATTGATAAAGTATGTGCTTTCGGCTTTTAGTTTTAACTATTTACCTGTAAATTATTTAGAGATAGTAGAGGAGGAAGACATCCAAGAGGAAATAAAAATCTTACACAAGTGTACATTAAAGCAGGTAGTACATATTTTACACAATTTGCAACACCATATTGTACAATTCCAAAAGATATAGGCATTTCAGAATTGGGATAGATAGATATGCCTATCATTCGCTCAGAGGTTGTACGACGACGCGTAAATATTGGCAGTAAACTCTATCCGTTTACGCTAAACGAAATTGCTCCATTATGCATACCATACGCTGTAAGTGGAAGAAAAAGACGACTGGAATTAGAGGAATTGGATGCAAAAAGATGAAAGTTGAACTACATGGAAAACACTGCGACAATACGCGAACAATACAAAGATGTGTTAGACAAAGAACATCTTATTAGAGAAAATGAAGAAGAACTAAAAGATTATTTTATGTGCCGATGGACTGACTTACATGCATCTGGGTTTTACAAGCTGTATGCATTTGCGGTTAGTAAGAAAGACTCTTTTAGTTATGTAGGCGTCCTTGCGGAAAAGGATGGTACTAAATCCGTATATTTTTAAAAAATTATGCTAAAAAACGTATTTATCAAAATGGCAGATAACAAAGAAGAACTAAGGAATGCGGGTTTTGTAACCTTGGCGTACACTACACGCAAAGGGGTTCCGCTAAACATTGTATATTTGCCTAGTAAAGAACCTTTCGGATCATTTAAAACTGAGAGCCCTACAACCTATAACGACCATATATTCCCAAAAGTGGTAGACATGCAACTACACAACAGTGAAATCCTGTGTACCATTATCCACAACCGAAGCAGAATTAGGCGCACTTTGTACGTTTGTCTGCGACGGACTTTGGTTAAGAAAGTTGTTTCTTGATTTAGACGTTGAGTTTGAAACTATAACTTTCTTTGAAGACTATCAAGGTTGTGTAGCATTGATTAGGAACTCGACAAATAATCGTACGGTGAAACACTTAGATTTAAAGATTAATTTTGTCTGTGAATATGTCAAAGATGGAATTGTGAAGTTAGTGTATATGAATAGTGAAAATTAGCCAGCGGATATTTCGACTAAAGGACTTTCAGAATATATGTTTAAAAAATTTACGAAAATGTTATGTTTGAAGGATTTTTGAGGAGGGGTGTTCAGATATGTGCTATAGTCTTCGTAGCCTATGTTTATCTCTTAGGTTTTATATACATAAATACCACGTTTTTTTACGCTCTTCATAAGCCAGAAAATCAAGTAACATTTTCAGTGGGAAAAGAGAATCTTGTGCATTGCCTTTCACGTAAAAACGCACAGGGTTGCTGTCAAACAAATAGAAGCAAGAGACATTTTTACTAACAACTGATACTTAGTTAATAAAGCTTGACAAACTGTTTAAAAATACGACGCATGATGCAGTCCCACACCACCAAACGTCCGTTCTCCTGCAATTTGTGTAATTATGCTGCATCACATAAAAGTAGTTTAAAAGTACATTTACGATCGCATACTAACGAGCGTCCATTCTCATGCAATTTGTGTAATTACACCACATCACAAAAAAGTCATTTACATGTACATTTTCGATCGCATACTAACGAGCGTTCATTCGCATGCAATTTGTGTAGTTATACCACGTCACGTAAAAGTAGTTTAAAAATGCATTTTAGGTCGCATACTCACGGGCGTCCATTCGCATGCAATTTATGTGATTATACCGCGATACAAAAAAGTAATTTACATGTACATTTTTGGTCGCATACGAACGACCGTCCTTGTGTATGCTATTTGTGTAGTTATGCCACATCAAATAAAAGTAGTTTACAAAAACATTTGCTGTCGCACACTAACGAGCGCTCATTTGCATGCAATTTGTGTAATTATACCACATCATACAAAAGTAGTTTACAAATACATTTGCGGTCGCATACTAACGAACGTCTATTCGCATGTAATGTGTGTGATTATGTCGCATCACTTAAAAGTCATTTATTAATACATTTGCGGACTCATACTAACGAGCGTCCATTCGCATGCAATTTGTGTAAATATGCCGCATCACATAGAAGTCATTTATTAATACATTTGTGGACGCATACTAACGAGCGTCCACTCTCATGCAATTTGTGTAATTATACCACATCACAAAAAAGGAATTTACATGTACATTTTAGGTCGCATTCTAACGAGCGTCCATTCGCATGCAATTTGTGTAATTATACCTCATTTCGTAAAAGTACTTTACTAATACATTTCCGGACGCATACTAACGAGCGTCCATTCGCATGCAATTTGTGTAATTATACCACATCATACAAAAGTGGTTTACAAATACATTTGCGGACGCATACTAACGAGCGTCCATTCGCATGCAATTTGTGTAATTATACCACATCAGCAAAAAGTAATTTGCGAGTACATCTTCGATCGCATACTAACGAGCGTCCTTTCGCATGCAATTTGTGTAATTTTGTCACATCACGTAAAAATAATTTACTAATACAGTATTGCCCGAAATAAACAGTACTGAAATTGTAATTGTTTTGTATATTTAAAAAATACATATTATTGACACTTTATTATATGTTCTAAATGTGCACCTCCTCGTTCGAGACAGACTTCATAACGATGTTCTAAGTTTCTGGTCATGTTATTGAATAAGGGTTGTCTCAGGGCTGCGAAGAAGACTCTAACGGCATCCTTTATTTCATCGATTGTTTGTGGTGCCCGTTTGAAAACGGCATTTTTAGCCATGCCCCAAATGTATGCGTCTGGAGGTGTGAGGTCTGGAGAATGTGAAGGATAAGGAAGTCAGTAAATCGTGATATGAATTTGCTTGGAAAATGTTCTTGAAGAAATTGACGAATTGCGGCAGCAGTATGGCAAGTTGCCCCGTCCTGCTGAAAAATTGGTTTCGAAATGCCAAGTTACGTGCACGACAGAATTGACGTAGATCAGGGATAAATCGTGTTAAAATTTGTCTGTACCTCTGTTGATTAAGTGTGACTTGCCTACCATTCTCTTCGATAAAGTACGGACCAATGATTCCGTGTCCGGAAACAGCACACCAGACACTCACTTTTTCACTATGTAAAGGAACCTCTTGAACCTCATCGGGTCTGGCAAAGCCCAGAAATCGATTTGTGCGACGATTCACATAGCCTGACAAGTGAAAATGTGCTTCGTCTGAAAACCAAACATTTTTCAAAAATTCAGGATTTTCATACTGTAACGCGAGAATTCTGGCGCAATATTCCACTCTACTGCGATAATCCTGAGGATGTAGTTGTTGATGTACCTGAATCACATACGAAAATGTACCCAGCTCCTTCAGGATTCTTTGAAAGGAAGTTCTTTTAAATCAAGTTGTAACGCTGTCCTTGCCTGGCTGACTTTCGGATTTTCTAAGATTTGCTCAAAAACACGTTCATGGTTATTGTTGTTGTTAACTGTCCTGGGACGCCCCTAGTTTCCTTTTCGTTGGCACAATACACTACCTGTATTTCTAAACTTTTCAATAACCTTCAAAATTACAGCATTACTTGGAGAACGTTTATTAAACCTTTGTGTGAATTGATCAGACACGTATAGCAAACTTGCACCATTACGTCGGCCGATTCCGTATGAACGAAAATTATGCTCTAACAGAAACACTTTCTCCTCTGTACTTAACACCAGTTTTAACAATTAGGCCCTACTAATTACTTGTTTGAGGTTTACTTGACAGGTCTATACTAGCTAACTTGAGTGTGACAGCGCACGCATAAAAACACCGCCAACTTAGTTTCAGTACTGTTTATTTCGGGCAATACTGTACATTTGCGGTCGCATACTAACGAGCGCCCATTCGCATGCAATTTGTGTGTTTTTGCCGCAACACAAAAAAGTCATTTACGTGTACATTTTCGGTCGCATACTAACTAGCTTCCATGAACATGCAATTTGTGTAGTTATGCTACATCAAGTAAAAGTAATTTACAAATACATTTGCGGTCGTATACTAACGAGCGCTCATTCGCTTGCAAGTTGTGTGTTTATATCGCACAAAAAAAAAGTAATTTACGATCGCACACTAACGAACGTCCTATCATGTGCAATTTGTATAACTATACCACATCACAAGAATGTAATATACAAAAATATTTTCGGTCGCATACTCACGAGTGTCCATTCGCATGCAATTTGTGTAATTATGCCACATCACATAAAAGTCATTTATAGGTATATACAGTTTCGGCCGCATACTAACGTGTGTCCATTGGCATACAATTTGTGTAATTATGCCGCATCAGATAAAAGTCAGCTACTAATATATTTGCGGACGCATACTGATGTGCGTCCATTCGCATGCAATTTGTGTAATTATACCACATCAGTAGAAAGTAATTCGCAAGTACATCTTCGATCGCATACTAACGAGCGTCCTATTGCTTGTAATTTGTGGAATTATACCACGTCACATAGAAGTAGTTTACAAATACATTGGCGGTCGCATTCTAACGAGCGTCCATTCGCATACAATTTGTGTGATTTTGCCGCAATACAAAATAGTAATTTAAAATTCCATTGATGTCGCATACTACAAAACCTTTTTTTGTGTGAATGTTCTATATCGTAAACAATTTTTTACAAAAATTTGTTCGGATGTATAACAATATATTTCAATTTGCTTGCAATATGTGATTATATCACATCGAAGAAAAATAATCTATAAGCATATGTACAATCCCTTAGTAACCAAGGTTCATTAGATACTTTATAAGTAAATATAGTGCATCAGAATCATTCACGAAAACCTACACCTTTATATACTAATACCTCATTACATGCACCGCCGACTTTTCTTCGTCAGACACCTTTTTTTAAATTTTTGTTCAAAATCATCTAGTTTTTAAGTTTATTCCTAAAATAGGCGTTGCTAAATAATACTAAAGTATTTTTTTAGTTGAGTGGTATATTTTCGGGAAATTCCTGGCATTGCGTTCGGTCATATGCCTACAGTTAACGTAAACCTCTGAAGTTCCTATATATTCATGGAGTCAGTATTCCCCTTTCTATGCTTTTACAACAAATTAGTGTCGTTTTGAATTGGTTTCACATTAGGTTTCACAAGGTAGTGCGGCTGCAAAAATTACTTTGTTAACCATAACATAATGGTATGCAGAATAAACAGAACGTTTATGCAAATAAAAAGAACTTTTGCTAGTAGGGGAAGTCGGGGCAAAGCGGACTCCTTAAATCTAAATGGTCATAAAACCGCTTAGATACAAAATCCAGTCTGTTTAATCGTAATACATCATTAACTTATATATTGTTTATGACTAACCCTGTTCTATAACCTATTACGCAGTTTGTTCTAATAGCTATAATATCTAATTTTTTTTATGTGCTATGTTCCACTTTGCCCCATAAGTGGAGCAAAGTGAAAAATTTGATGGGGCAGAGCGGTCATAATGAAAGTAAGTAAAAAGTAAATATATAACTTTATTTAAACAAGAATGTAACCTTGTTATAATAACAAATATACGATTATAAACTTACTTAATATCATAGACAAAAGTAGGCATATATTGAGCATCAGCAAAAGAATTAAATATATAGGTAAATTGAAAAACTCAAAAAATACTCAGAAACTCATACAGTTAAAAAGTATGAACTCTTATAAAAATACTAACATGACTGACGGAACAGGAATTAAAAATTGATTTCACAATATTATATAACCTGAAATTTTTCCGTGCTTAAGATGCACTAATATCTGGAATATCAGGGAAGACAAAAACATTTTTAGTTTGCCGGTATTGCCTTAAGAAGGCTTCAGTAATGTTAAATCCTGAATTAACTGTATCAGCCGAGGTATAAGCCAGTGAATCAATAGTTGTAATTTGACCAATAAACCACTTTTTGCTTTGTTTTATAGAAGTTAATTCTATCAGCAAGAACTCGCCCCTAGACAACTCTTCCAAATTAACTTATTCGATAGTAAAATCACCCGTCTTTGAATAAAATTCAATATCGCTCATTTCTGAATCCTTAGAATCTGCTAATTCTAACTCGGCAGAACTGTCCGATGAAGTTTCATCGATGAATGTTTTTGATCTTTTCGGTGCTAGTAAATTTTTCTTAACGCCCTTTTGTTTACGTTTTGAGGTCATTTCAATAGACTGTGCTTTCAGTTCTTCGTAGTTCGCGTTTTGGTTAAAATCATAGTTTTGCCCCTCCTTGTAGTTTCTCGGATTTTCTTTGTTCCAGCTTTTGGCAATGACAGAATATCTTTTAGACATTAATACATGTCAGAAATATTAGTCGAATGAGAATCTTGTAAAATTGACGCTTCATTATCGGCCCGCGCTGGGGTTCTAGCAACAGAACATCCCGATTGAGGTGATTGTCTAATAGTTTTGTTTTTGTTACTGCAAACGTAAGGAATTAATTTTGTCGGAGTTTTTGTTGATATCAGTGTATTTAACTGATCTGGGTTACTTTCAATATCCGACTCAACAAGACCTCCATCAGTTGTTTATGCGGGCTTACACAAATGATGAGGAAATATATTCGGGTTGTATGGAATAATTCCCGTGGAACGAAAACCACTGATAGCTGTTTGCGTAGTTCCTGCCCTTCTAAATGCATTCCCAAAATGATATAATGCGACTCCTTTTCCAGGGTTATTAATCAGCCAGTTCTTGACTTCTTGCGCTCATAATAAGTGTTAAGAGGCAACATAAACGCCACATTTAGTGGCTATAACCTGTTTCTTGTATGTGGCAGTATTGCAATAATATTCACATTATTAGCTTTTGCTTTTTCAATCAATGTTAGATTTTTTGTATGTTTAGCATGACCGTCCAGAATTATTAAAACGGGGTCTTCTTTTGTAGGTTTAGTGAATTTTCAAAAATGCTCAAACAGGCACCCGAAAATATTTCACTCTGCATCCATTCTAATGGATGATATCCGACTACTGATTTTGATGGCAGTCCCCTCCTCTCAAGTGGTGGACACTTTCTCACCCTTGGAAATATTATTAACGGAGGTAAATAAAACCCAGTAGCATTAAAGCAGACTTCCACTGTTGTTAGAGTTTCCCGTTCAGCTGAGGAAAGGTAGCCTACTTGTTTTTTCCTTTCATTGAAAATATTCTAGATGTTTTGTTATATATATATATATATATATATATATATATATATATATATATAAAGCTTGTCCCATGTTACTATGATATTTATATATTGGTTGTTTATTAGATATTAACAAGAAGAATGCTATTAGAGAAGTAAGAAGTGGTGCCATTATTCCGAGAAAAGCTGTCGCATTTTATAACAATCCAATTACAGCTCTAAGGGACGAGCTAAGTAAAATAAGGATGTGCAAAAGGCTTCTAAAAAAAATTTAGGGCAGTATAAACCGTTGTTTACACCTAAATAAGAAAAAGAATTATCCGATTTTATATTGAAAATGGATAGTCGTCTTTTTGGACTCTGTATACAAGAGAGCTGTGTCATCTTGCATTTCAGTTCGCTGAACGAAATAATATTCTTTGCACATTCAATGCAACTAAGAATCTAGCCGGTCGTGATTGAATCTACGGGATTTTAGAAGGAAATCGCAATATCTCTCTTGGACTTCTAGAGTACACTTCCGCTGCAAGAGCAACTTCATTCAATAGAAACAACGTATCAACATTTATTAATCTTCTTGGTGAAGTTTACAAAAAACACAAGTTTATTGCAAGTAGAATTTTTAATTGTGAAGAAACTGAGATATCAACCGTCCCAAACAAACCATCTAGAATATTTTCAATGAAAGGAAAAAACAAGTAGGCTGCCTTTCCT
Organism: Platerodrilus igneus; assembly: GCA_036346225.1. Classification (NCBI taxonomy): domain Eukaryota; kingdom Metazoa; phylum Arthropoda; class Insecta; order Coleoptera; family Lycidae; genus Platerodrilus; species Platerodrilus igneus. The sequence goes on from JARFIW010000753.1 coordinate 3,601,772, forward strand.
CAGCTGAACGTGAAACTCTAACAACAGTGGAAGTCTGCGTTAATGCTACTGGATTTTATTTACCTCCGTTAATAATATTTCCAAGGGTGAGAAAGTGTCCACCAATTAAGAGGAGGGGAGTGCCATCAGAATTAGTAATCGAATAACATCCATTAGAATGGATGCAGAGTGAAATATTTTCGGATGCCTGTTTAATCATTTTTGAAAATTTACTAAACCAACAAAAGAAGACCCCGTTTTAATAGTTCTTGACGGCGATGCTAAACATACAAAAAAATCTAACATTGATTGAAAAAACAAAAGCTAATAATGTGAATATTATCGCAATACTGCCACATACAACAAACAGGCTACAGCCACTAGATGTAGCGTTTATGTTGCCTCTTAACACTTATTATGAGCAAGAAGTCAAGAACTGGCTGATTAATGACCCTGGAAAAGTAGTCAAATTATATCATTTTGGGAATGCATTTAGAAGGGCAGGGACTATGCAAGCAGCTATCAGTGGTTTTCGTTCCACGGGAATTGTTCCATACAACCCGAATATATTTCCTCATCATTTGTATAAGCCCGCATAAACAACTGATGGAGGTCTTGTTGAGGTCTTGTTGAGGTCTTGTTGAGTCTACAAAAGCTCCGACAAAATTAATTCCTTACGTTTGCAGTAACAAAAACAAAACTATTAGACAATCATCGCAACCAGGATGTTCTGTTGCCAGAACACCATCGCTGCCCGATAATGAAGCGTCAATTTTACAAGATTCTCATTCGACTAATATTTCTGATATGTATTATTCTCCAAAAGACATTCTGTCATTGCCAAAAGCTGGAACAAAAAAAACCTAGAAACGACAAAGAGGGGCAAAACTATTATTTTAAGCAAAACGCCTAACTACAAAGAACTGAGAGCACAGTCTATTGAAATGACCTCAAAACGTAAACAAAAGGGCGTTAAGAAAAATTTACTAGCACCGAAAAGATCAAAAACATTCATCGATGAAACTTCATCGGACAGTTCTGCCGAGTTAGAATTAGCAGAATCTAAAGATTCAGAAATAAGCGATATTGAATTTTATTCAAAGACACTTGATTTTACCATCAAAAAAGTTAATTTGGAAGAGTTGTCTAGGGGCGAGTTCTTGATGATAGAATTAACTTCAATAAAGCAAAGCAAAAAGTGGTTTATTGCTCAAATTACAACTATTGATTCACTGGCTTATACCTCGGCTGATACAGTCAATTCAAGATTTAACATTACTGTAACCTTCTTAAAGCAATACCGGCAAACTAAAAATGTTTTTGTCTTCCCTGATATTCCAGATATTAGTGCATCTTAGGCACGGAAAAAATTCAGGTTATATAATATTGTGACATTACATGTGATTTTCCAATGCTCCGCCCGAAGGTACTACATTGGCCAGGAAGCGAGTTTTTTTTTACCTGGAAAATTTTGAATTTTGCCGAATCCTTGCTGTTCCAAGCAAGGTAGGGATCTTTAACGTGCGTGACAACATTCACACACGGGACCTCCATTTTACCTCTCATCCGAACGAGGGTGTATTTTTGCGAAAAATGCTCGCCTAACATTTTTCAAGCGGACCGTGTCGGGATATATAATATTGTGACATCAGTTTTTAATTCCTGTTCCGTTTGTCATGTTAGTATTTTTAGAAAAGTTCATATTTTTTAACGGTATGTGTTTATTGCGCGGGAGTAGTGGGGTAAGGCCGGTCCTAATTCAAAACGTGTTCAGACGTATTTTCCATATGTAAAATACACGTGCACTGTTTTGAATTAGGATCCGCCTTATATAATTTCAATGTAAAATAGTCGTGAAAACATGAATTCTTATATACTTTCAATGTAAAATACTTGTGGGCACGTTTTGAATTAGGAGCGGCTTTATATTACTTTCAATGGAACATATTTACTTCAAAACACACGTATGTTGAAAAATGTAAGTGCAGAAAAAATGTGTGTAGATGTTTTGAATTTGGTTTTCTAGCGAGAAGTTATAAAGTATGCCAGATGCAAAATATCGCATTCAAGTCAATTGTGTTTAATTAAAGTGGATTCTGATTTATGTTTTTATTTATGTTTAGAGGCTGCAAATATACATGGGCCGGTTTCAATTCAAAATGTGTTCACTCTTGTGATAGGTTGAAAAGTGGGTTGGCAAAGTACGCAGATGGTGGTAATCTGCTATATAAGGAGATTGCTCCTAATATTAATTTAATTAGTCAAAGAAAGCAATATGGATTTTAATACTCTTAATAAAACCGCATATCGCAAACCTTATGTAAATTCAAAAGATATTGTAGTGAATAAGAGGTTTTGAAGTTTTAAAAGTGGAAACAATCAAGACAAAATATGGAGAAAGAGTATTAGTGGAAACAGAAGAGTTCAAGAGTATATTGCCATTGAGATATTTTGAATACCTTCAAGCACATGGAGTGAAACAATTAAATGAAAGTATTGGCTGGAACAAACACGTATACATAACTAGTAAGGGATCGATCGGTCTAACTGTCAACATAAAATTTTCAGAATAATATGTCACTAATCTAAGAAATTAGTTTATTATTATAATAATATTCATCTTGTTCTTTACTGTTTATTTTATTATAACACATCTAAGTCGATTGTATAAAGAATGATGTATTTAATTAAAGTGGGTTCTGATTTATGTGCGTTTTACTTTGAGTTTACTACCTTGTTTAGAGAAAGTCTTGTTTCAAAAGAGAAACTTTTATAAAATACTTTTTTATTTTACAAATTGTTGAATATTTTGATCTAGCTATTTATAAATGATAAAGTATTTATTAACTCCCGTTCTTGAAGTATCTGCTGCTCCCTCACAGCTAGTTCCTCTCTTTTTTGCTTTATTATTTCTAGCTCCAAATCTAGACGACGCAGTAGCTTCTCTCCACGCTTTTTAAATGCGTTAAGCAGCTCTACTGTGTCATCTTCGTAGGATTTGTCATCTTCACAGCAAACAACCATATTAGATTCTGTACATAACTTTTTCATAGCCAACATGTTTTTGCCGGATCTGTAAGCATAACATAAAAGATTATTGTAGGTTCACCTTTTCTTTTGTATACTACCTGATGTTTCTGAGAGGATCAGAATGTGCCCACGATCCAACGATAGCCTCAGAATTTCCAGAATGGTTTTTTGATCTTAATCTAATGTAACTTATAAATTAGTAGTGTTTTAAACACATGCATAAATGTGAAAAAGCACTTACCGTGATATATCTATTACGTCACTATCAAAAATAGCAGCAGTGTCAAGTTGAGGTGAAGAAGAACCAAAAACTTCTTTAATCAAGTCTTCATCAGAATGTAATATAAATTGTTCTAGAACTTTTACGTTGGTACTATACAATTTTTGATTGATGATAAGTTACTCATTTTTAAAAGTTGCTAGTAATAGTAACTAATTTATGCAAGAGATCTGATTGAATACTGTTGGTAAAATCTACGTGAAGTATTTATATTAAATAATAAACTGACCTATTAGAAAAAATTAAAATTTGCATCGTTTTCTGAAAAAATTCAGGTCTGTAATCTATTCTAATGAATAAAACAGTATGTAAGCGAATATAATTATACCTCAGCAGACATAATGAATTAGATTCATTGTCTGAAAAATAAATTGCAATGAAGGCACATAATAAAAAACCTAAGTTAGATTAATTTCGTTTTAGATTACTGCTAGCATAATTTATTTTCCATAAAACTTAACAAAAATTGACTCTATATGCATACATATAGGTATATAGTAATTTGTGTGTGTGTGTGTGTGTGTGTGTGTGTGTGTGTGTGTGTGTGTGTGTGTGTGTGTGTGTGTGTGTGTGAGTGTTTACGCGAATCATGCTGAATAAGAAATTCTTTTAATTCTATCAAGGTACTGCAAAATGTTTTTTAATAGTGGGTTTTTAAAAAAACCATGAGTCCGTGTAAATTATAATATTTTTCTTTAGCTTAATTTCGTTTAAAATAAAAAATGCAAATGGTCCTTAACTAGTAATATATATATATATATATATATATATATATATATATATATATATATATATATAGAATAAGTTTTAGATTACCGCCGACATAATTTATATGCATATATATATAGATAATTGTGTGTTTACACGATGTATGCAGCATAAGAAATTCTTTAAAGGTACTGCTATATGATAAAACTGCAGAATGTTTTTTTAATACTGGGTTTTTAAAAAACCATGAGTGCGTGTAAATTATTAAACAACATTGACGGTTTAATCTGAGACATTTTTTATTAAAAGATTTCATATTTAACCATAAAAAATAGCACTGTAATGATAGTGTATTTTTCTGTACACACAGCATAAATCAAAAGTCGTATAAAACATTTTTATTACTATACTGCAAACAAGCAAATTTTTTACCGTAAAACGCAGCTGAATGAAAAATGATGTTGTATGCTAAATCTTTTACAGTCTTTTTGTTTACGTCAGATGATGTTTTTGTATAAATAGTAAATAGAGCTATACGTATATTAAGTAGTGTATTTGATTTGTATAGAAACATGAATTCTGAAACCGTGGCCGAGATTAGTAGCGCTATTTTGAGATTAACTGTAAAATGCGTGAATCTAATCAAATCAGTCAATGCAATAACGAAACACATTTTAATTATCAAAGCAAATATTAGTATATTGAAGCTTGCTATTAGAAATAAGGTATACGAAAACAATCGACAAGAAAATCTTAGTAGGCTGGAATCTAATTTGGCACAACTTAAAAGCTACGTTGCACGATTGAGGCACTTGAAACGCTCTTGGAATATAAAAGTAAAGGTGTTGATGCAACGCTTTCTAGAGGTCATATTCGAAAAAATCTGATTTGGCATGATGTACAATCATGTTTTGGAAGTCGAATAATTACGGGACTTATTACCAATTTAAGTTATAGAGATCCTCTAGTGTTCTTAGACAAGGCGTTCGCTAATTTTAAACGCAAGATTGTTGCGTGCTTAAAAAAGTCAATGTTGAAAGTTAATGTAATATTGGCCGCTAACTTTGTTAAGCCTACAACTGGCGAAATAGATTTGAAAACGTTTCCTACTGCAAATCGTCACATCGATATAAATACCAATCTCAAGCGGTGGTATAAGGAAAACGTATTGGACAAGATTTCGAAGCGATTAGAGGAGTTTAGCGAAAAGGATTCTGGTTGGGCAATCCAAGAAGTTTTACACTTGAAAGTAAATATAAACAATCATGATCCACTTATAGGAGGGTGATCAACGTTTGTTCCGGTTCCGGACTTTATAAAAAAAAAGTTGTGGTAAATGTAATAAATAACGACCAACATTGCATTCTTTGGAGCTTGGTTTCCGCTTTATATCCTGCTAAACAAAATAGTCAGAGAATATCTAGCTATCCACATTTTGATACAGTATTACGCTACAATTCAATTAAGTTTCCAATCGCATTAAAAGACATAAAAAAATTGAGAAGCTTAACAATCTCGCAATTAACCTATATTGTAGAGAAAATACTAAAATACTGCCATTTTCCTTAAGTGAAAATTTTAAAAAAATTGAACCTATTAATCTGTTAGTTTTAAATAATGATTTCTTACAATATTCTCGTCCGACAAATGCTAATGAGAATTACTTTCATTTTACTTGGATTAAGGATATGTCAAAATTATTTGCAAAACAGTTGTCTTCACATCGCCATAGAAAATTTTTTTGTTATAGATGTTTTAGTGCAGTAGCAGTACTTAAGCGTCATTCGAATTATTGCGAAAAACAGAATACTTGCTCAATAAGATTACCCGAAGAATCCGAAAAGTATCTAACATTTAAACATTTCCACTATCAAGAAAAAGTATCATTTGTAGTTTATGCAGATCTCGAATGTATATTAGAACCATGCAATGAGTCGGAGGTAATATTAAACACAGTCCGTTACCAAAGGCATATACCCTTTAGTGTAGCGTACTATTTGAAATGCTCGTATGATAATAAATATTCCAAATTTCAATTGTATCGCGGAAAGGATTGTATAGAATGGTTTGTTGCTCAATTGAAACTGATTTCAGAAACGACTAATAAAATTTTCTGTAACCCAAAACCTATGAATCCTTTAACAGAAGAACAAAAGTTAGCATTTAAATCTGCCCTTCACTGTCACATTTGCAATAAACCTTTTAGTATAGATGATATTAGAGTTCGCGATCACTGCCACTTTACAGGTGAATTTCGAGAAGCGGCTCATCAAGATTGCAACATCAATTATCATAATTTTTATATGATACCAGTAGTTTTTCATAACTTATCAGGCTACGATTCGCATTTCCTTATTAAAAAAATCTCGTTAGAGTTTTCAGGTTCGTTAAGCATTCTACCAATAAATAAGGAAAAATACATATCTTTTACAAAATATGTAAAAGGTATGAAAGTTAGTTTTAGATTTATCGATTCATTCAGGTTTATGGCATCTAGCATCGAAAAATTAGCTTCCTACTTAGATGATAATAAAAATCCATCACCAGGGAAAATTGTAACACTGATAATGAGTTTCAGTTACTTACGCGCAAAGGCATATTTCCCTATGATTACATTAACTCTTGGGATAGGCTCAATGAAACCGATTTACCCTGTAAAACAGCATTCTTTAATCGTTTGCGCAATGAAGAAGTCTCAGATGAAGACTACAATCATGCTAAACACGTTTGGCAAACATTTAATATAAAAACACTAGGGGACTATTCAGACCTATATTTAAAAACAGATGTACTGCTCTTGATTGATATATTTGAAAACTTTAGAAAAACTTGCATGTTCACGTATAAGTTAGATCTACTTCACTACTTTACGGCTCCTGGTTTAGCTCTAGATGCAATGTTAAAAACGACGAACGTTACACTCGAGTTGCTTACTGATATTGAAAAAATAATGTTTTTAGAACGGGGAATTCGTGGTGGTGTTTCTCAATGTTCGAATAGATATGTCAAAGCAAATAACAAATATATGAATGCAGATTATGATCCGAATTTCGATTCTAAATATTTAATGTATTTTGATGTTAATAATTTATATGGGGCTGCAATGTCTGAATATCTTACATATGGAGAATTTGAATTTTTAGATGGCACCAGTCCAGATATAGTACGTTTAGACATACTTAATATTCCCGATGATTCTGATGTAGATGTATTTTTGAATGCGATTTACACTAGCCAGTATTTTTACATGAAATTCACAGTGACTTACCTTTGGCGCCTGAACATATGATACCACCATTACCTTCTAATAAATCAAACTTAAAGAAATTACTTACAACTTTATATTCAAAACTCAACTATATTATTCACTACAAGAATTTAAAATGTATTTAAGCTGCGGTTTAGAACTGAAAAGATTCATAAGGTTCTTCGGTTTAAACAAGCCCTTGGTTAAAAGAATACATTGATTTGAATAAGAAATTAAGACAACAGTCAAAAACAGTTTCGATATATGCTTTTATAAAAATATGATAAATTCGGTTTATGGAAAATGATGGAAAACGTACGGAAAAGGAAAGATGTGAAATTAGTGACCGAATGGGAAGGACGGTTTGGAGCTCGTAGTTACATAGCGAAGCCTAATTTTCACAGTTGCACTGTGTTAGACAAAGATCTGGTCTTAATAGAAATGAATAAATTAGAGGTTTATTTAAACAAACCATTTATGTAGGTTTCTCTATTCTAGATATTTCAAAACCTATTTATATGAATTTCACTATAGTTATATAAAATCGCAATTTGTTAACAAAGCAAAGCTGCTGTACACAGATACGGATAGTTTGATATACGAGTTTAGCGTTGATGATATTTACTCTTATATCAAACAAGATATTCATAGATTTGATACTTCCGATTACGACCCCATAACAAATATCATATCCCATTATCAAATAAAAGGTTCCTGGTATTATGAAAGATGAAAACAATGGTGATATCATGCTAGAGTTTGTAGGGCTTAGATCTAAAATGTACACTTACAGAGTTCAGGATAGGATAATAAAAAGTCAAAGGATCTTCCTTAGCAAGTATTAAGCAAATTTCTTTTGATGATTATAAGAATGCTTTGTTTTATAAACAGACTGTACAGAAACAGCAATGTTTAATTAGATCAGTCAAACATGATGTCTTTACTATTAAACAAAACAAAATTGTTCTTAATCCAAGTGATGATAAAAGAATTCTTAGTACCTGAGCCACTGATACTAAACCTTGGGGGTATAACTATACACTCAGAAATGACTTGTAAAGCTTCAACCACTGGCTCAAATAAAGAATGCAATTTATTTTATCTCGATTAACATATAATATTTTTTAGTTATAAAACTTCAGTGTTATGTTTATACCTACACAAGTGCGCCGTTTTTCGTTTTTGGATGTATCTAAAAATAAGATACCTTTCAATCTGCTCGAGTTGAACTATATTAGTATAAATGTATTGTAGAGAAAAAATAGTAGTAGTAACCGTTCTGTTTAAAAAAAATCCAGTTTGTTAATAACATACCAGTTAGTTTATTTGAGAAATGTATAACAAAACTTTTATTTAAAATTGTCAATGTTTATGGCTGTTTACTAAATCACTTAATAATTCAAACATGTAAAAGATATTGTAAAAACATGTAAAAATATTAATAAATAGACTGTGATTGCTAAATGATTTATTGTGTTTTCATAATTTGTAAAGGTACAGTAATAATAATAAAGTCATTATAATATTTTTATGCTGTTTGAAAGTGGATTGTATTTGACTACCTTATCATGAAGTATAAGGCAATGACAAGATGTATTTGGCAAAACGTTTCTGCTAGTTTCAAATTCTAATCTAATATCGACAGTACCAGATTTTAACGCTTCGTTTTGTCTAGAACAATCTATGACTACTAATGGTGCAATACTTCGTAAATCTTCAGGATTAAAAAGTGGTTCATTTTCCTTTTCGTAGTATGATTGCTGAAACTGAGCATACATCTCATATAACAACGCAGTCTGTTTATTCTCAAACTTCAAATTTAAGTTATCGTACGGGAAAATTTCTGAATTTAAATATAGTTTCATGTTGGTTAAATAGCAATGATCAAAACGACTGTAGTTGCTCATGTATCTATTTTTTCGGTTGGCTTGGAAACCAACAATCACAAATCTTGTTTTTTCTAATTGTGTTGTTGTTTTAATGTTCCATGTATGACGTTGCGCTTCTTGTAGAAGTTGATGTTCATGCAACTCCCATCCTCTAAACGGAATATGCAAATCCTGATTTTGTGCAACGCATTCTATTAAATTAATTCGTTAAGTATCATCAACGGCTACATGAAGCATTTTCCATAAAACTTTGTTTAAAACAACTTTTATTTCTTCATCGGGTGTAGGATTAATTATAGCATTAGTATCAAAACTAGAACGTAGTAAAACTAACTCATGACGGAGGTTTAAAGATAATTTTTTTAAAATCTTCGCATAATCCGAGAACCATTGAAAGATTTATTGCAACATTAAAATTCTCATTGACATCAACTATTTGCGAATCATCCATAGGAAACCACCAGCGTTTTGTAAATGTTTACTTTGATTGCTATTATATGAAACATATCCCTTCATTATAGACGTTAATCCAGGATTCCGAACACGATCTACAATGTCACCACCAATCTCATATCTAATTTCATCAAAAAGCAGCAAATCCCATTATTTACAAACTTTGCTGTCTGAGACGGCGTTCCATCTGTTTTAATTAATTTGCTTCTATGTACAGCATGCTCTTCGATGGTAAGGTGTATACATCTTGTTGTTGTATAGGGATTCGAATTTCATCATTATTGTTTGAAGATGTGTTAGCATAAGGTTGATGAGTATGTTTTTCAATATTAACAATTGCATTGTCGAAGTAAACTTTTTCACGCACGTTCAGTATTTCACTATTCATTCTACTTTTTTTAATTAAATAAATGCAGTCCTAACGATTGTAGAAACTGCCGGTTTTGTGTTGTTAGCGGTCTTGAAACAATCAATCGAGTGTCGATTGCTTTGAAATTTCCAGCATTTATAGCAAATCTTGACATGTTGCGTGCATTATACTTAATACCCATGGCTATTGCAGATTTTTTTTAAATGCAACCTTACAGTTAGCAGTTCTCCTCTGAAATTAACTAAATTTCCATCTTGATCTAACACTTTAACTATTATTTCATTTATTATACGTGACCTGATTGGTAGATATATAATCGTAGGTGGGCACTCGACAATTTTAAAACCTGCAGGTATTTGAGGAAAAAATTCGTGTATTACATGGGCTGGTTTACTATTTAAATAGGATCCACTTGCAATATTACGATCGATTAAAACTGCATTCACTTTACAAATGTTGATCGCGTAGTCTGCTTGATGCGTGACATATGCTAGCAATTTTCCTGGATTGAAACCGAGTAGAGAACCAATTGAATCCTTTTTGGTAAAATCAACATTTTCACTACATTTAATACTACATTTAAGTCTATTATTGTCAGCTGTAACTTCTATATACACTGGCGTCTTTCTAGCGCTTCGTGATTGTTCCATACGACCACGCCATCTTTTATCACCTAAAGCTTTTTGAAGATATTTATTAATTTCTCTAATCTCATAAGCACCTTCAGGTATTTCTATGAATTCTCCGTTAGATCCATAATAAAATTTATTATTTATTCCTTTTTCTATGTTTGGAATTGTGTTATAAGACTCAAAATTTGTTAATCCTAATACGTACTCCGAATCATTATCCAAGTTTATAGGTGGATTAAGTTGCTTGTTAAAACTGCAGTGTTTCCCGTTAGAGTAAAAGTGTACGACATGACAACTTCATACGCAGTTCTATGTACTACTTAGAAATTGTAAGCATAAATGACCGCAAAACACAGTACCGTACGATTGTTCTTGGTTAATGTTATAAAGAACTTTACATTTACCCCCGCTATTCAAATAACTTATCAACTCTGTTGGCGGTCGCAGGTTTCCGTAGCTGTCATAGTAAATAGCGCTACTACCGTACTTTTTGTAAGAGGTCCAATGCGTGCCTAAACCTTCTATTCCATCTAAATTAATTATACCACATTCTTTTAAATTAACTTTCTTGGGAAGATTGTTTCTCATGAACACTCCACGGAAATATGGTACTTCTAATTGCTTTACAAACTCTATTAATTCTACATTGCTTAGTGCTCGATTAGGTAAAATCAAGTTGCGTTCCTTTGAGGTTTTGCAGGGGCTAAAAAAAGACCAAAACCTTTTTTATAAGGTTTGATGTACATGCCGTTTCCGACTGCAATGTCCTCCATTGCCTTGTTATGACGTTGTTTTTTCGCTAGTTGTTCCTTAGCTATTTTAGTATCTGAAACTGCTTTTGCAACAGCAGCTGCACCTCCAGTAAGAGTACCAAGGGCGCTTAGGCTTGCAAAAATTGGTATTAGTGGTAGAAAACCTCCTGTTTTAGGAATTGATATAATACGAGCTGATTTAATATGCTTCTTTTGTTTTGCTGTATTGGCGGCCTTAATTGCTATGTTGATTGCATCCATAATATTATGTAGATCCTTTAGCCCTTTTTAAAGCTGTACATGCTTGTTTGATAATACTTTTAATACCTAGCGTACTTCTTATTTTACCTTTCTTTATCAGTTTTCTTATTTTATTGATATTTTTTGTTCTCAGTGATGCATAGGCACCCATACCAAGTTTTACTTTAGCTTTCATTGCGGTAGCTACTCCAAATGCTGCTACTTTTTCACCTAAAGACGAGTCACCAGAATTTAGTCTTTCTGTAGCTAACTGAGCTAACTTCGAATCTGCTTGATGGCGTTTATATAGATCCTTTTCTTTGGAGTATGCAATATCGTGCTCCTTACAAGCCTCGTCTAACTTGTTTATTCCCTTGTCTCCCCGAGCTAACCGTTTGATTAGTTTTGTACCCGGACCGCAAAATTTGTAACCCGGAATATGTGCTTCAAATGGTAAATTGTTAATTACAGTATTTAACAGCCCGTTCCCAGTAGTTTTAGAATTATTATATGTAATCATTAGCGGACAACTGTCCTCTCAAGCTGTGCAGTAAATAAATAAATAATTGTGAATTAATGATTCTTTATATACTCGCCGTTTCTTATATATATAATTCCACTTTTTTTACAAATCGAATTTAGTACTTGCAAAGATGCGTGTTGTGAAACAATCAACACCTTTAACCATAAACGATAATGACATTGGCGTGCAAACCTTAGCTAAAAAGAAAAAACATAGCGTTCCTCTGCCTTCATCTATTCGATGTCTAGTTGTTGGTCCATCAAATTGCGGTAAAACCAACGTTATGATTGGGTTGATAGAACATCGTAATGGTTTAAAGTTTGAAAACGTATATGTTTATTCTAAATCACTTTATCAACCAAAGTATCAATACCTTGAAAGTCTACTGCAACCAATAAAAGGGATCAAATATTATACATTTTCCAGTTCTGATAATATTATATCACCATCTGATGCTCGAAATAATTCTATATTTGTTTTTGATGATGTAGCTTGCGATAAACAAGGTATCATTAGGAAATACTTTAGTATGGGGCGTCATAAACAAGTAGACAGTTTTTACCTTTGTCAAAGTTATACTCGTATACCTAAGCACTTACTACGTGATAATGCTAATCTTTTAGTTTTATTTAAACAAGATGATTTAAACTTAAAACACATTTATGACGATCACGTCAATAATGACATGAAGTATGATAAATTCCGTGAAATATGTGCTGCTTGTTGGCAAGACAAATACGGTTTCTTAGTTGTAGACAAAGATAGTGATCCAAGTCAAGGAAGGTACCAAATAGGTTTTGATCACTTCATACATATTTAAACCTTGAGAGACGCAAGTATCGTTAGTATCAAAGAATTTTTTTTTATTACAATAAACTTTTTACGCAATGAACAAGGAGGCGATAAAACTTAAAAAAATTTTAATTAAGAAAAGAAACATTGTAAAAAACAAATTGCGCCAGTTAAAAGATAATGAAGTCGTCCAAGTGGAATCAATCTTACCCATAACATCACGATTAGAAACTATTGCTAATAAACTGGATGGGGAAAGTGTGGTAAAGAAAGAAAAATTTAAAGAAGAAGAAGAACTGCCTCATAGCAGTGTAAAAAAATTAAACCTAAATTGCTAGAAAGGAACGTTGACTATATTGATTCGCCGGTTATTGCACAGCATATACCGAATATAAGAAATGATGCCATAGAGGAAGATGATGATGATGATGTTGAGAATGAATACGAAGCAGAAGTTAATCGAAATGCACAAGAATCCCAGGAATATATACAAAGCTTTGCCGATTCACTTGGTATGACACATTATCTCGAACAGCTACATCCGCTACCTCGAGAATATATTTACAATATGTTTAAAGATGTTAAGAACGAATTTGATCATAAATATGGTATTAGGTTTAACCCTGATTCAAATGGTCTTATGATAGGCAATTCGAATTTCGCGTTGGATGATGAAAATGTTCTAATAAATGATTTGAAATATAAAGGTACTCCTGGATTAAACGAACTACTGTTTAAAAAATATCCTGTCGGGTACAGATCGCAAGATCTAAAGTCGTACCTTGATATTGTGAAAAGAACAAATGTTAATAGAAGATATTATTCTGGAACAGAACAAAGTCAGGGTAATAATTCATATAAATACAAAAATATAATATCTACATTAAACATACTTCCCCAAACACCCCGTAGACCTAGAACATTACCCTATAGAAAGCGTCTTGGAGACGGTATGACAATGGAAGTATCAAATAATGCTATAGATTATTTATATTGGAATGATCCCAATGAACTTGTTGATAGATTACGGCTTTTAGTTTCATCTCAGACTGCTGGACACATAGGTCACGGCAACGAAATAAATTCGATCATTGAAGAATTGCGTCAGGCGAAAGTGATTAGATGATATGACAATTGACAAATTTGCAAGGCACTTAAATAACCGTAAAATAGATATAAGTGAACAGGAATATGAAAACAAAAATGAAGGTTTTGAAACCTTGATTGAGCACAAGTTACATATGCTACATTACACGGTAGTAGCAACGTTTTACTCTAGTACATTCCTCGATGGTGACAAGACATTTCTTATTTTCAACATTAAACATAATTATGAATTTCCTTATGAGGAAGCAGTCATTGAGAATATTAAAGGATACCCGCAAGACATTGAAATTCTTATAAACGAAAAAAGTTATGTAATTGCACAGTTACAAGGATTTTTGCTTAAACGTATCGATGTAATCAGCTCTCGTGACAGCGGTGCTATCATAAACAATACCACAATGTTTCTTGCTTTTATATTAAAAGTTCCTTTCAAAGCAAGTGGAGCCCACGAGATTCAAACATAGAAGTATTTATTAATTGTATTTAATAAATCCTGATTAGAAAAAAGTATTATGATAGTTGCTTAATCAAAAGTGAAAGAAAATATAGTAAATAAACTTCATAAACCAGCAAGAATAAATTTCAAGAGACGCAAAGTGATAGTAAAAGGTTTAAATGACCTTCTTCAAACCAATTTGATTGAAATGCTACCATATTCGCAAACAAACAAAGGATTTAAATATATTTTAGTAGTTATTGATTGTTTCTCCAAATACGTATGGGCTGTACCGCTTAAAAGTAAGACAGGTATTGATGTCACTGCTGCAATGAAAACAATTTTAAATAAATTTAAAAATCCACCAAGAAATTTGCAGTCTGATTTTGGTAAAGAATATTATAACAAACACTTTCAATCCTTAATGCAGACATATGGCATAAACCATTATAGTGTTTTTTCTACAAAGAAAGCATGCATTGTGGAACGTGTAATTAGAACTTTAAAGGGAAAAATGTGGCGCTTGTTTAACCTGAACGGTTCTTATAATTGGATAAAAAATTTAAGCGATATTGTGAAACAATACAACTATACAGTTTACAACACTATCGGAGTCAAACCTGTAAAAGTTGATAAATCAAATGAAAAAACTATTCTTAAATCATCATTTACGCACATCAAACTTGCAACCAAAATACCAAAATATTCAATTAAAGATAGTGTGAGGATTAGTAAACACAGGGAAGCATTTACGAAAGGTTACACGCAAACTGGGCAAATGAAATTTTTAAGATTAAAAAGGTAAACGTAACCAATCCGACAACATATATATTAGAAGATCACGACGAGAAAAAAATCAAAGATGCATTTTATGAAATGGAGTTGCAAAAGGTTAAACATCCAGGAATTTACCTGGTAGAAAAAGTCCTAAGAAAGAGTGGAAATAAAGTCTTTGTAAAATGGTTACGCTTCTCTAACGTACACAATAGCTGGATCGATAAAAATAATGTTTGCTAGAAGTTGTTATAGTAATAGTTAATAAGGCTAACATTGTAAAATTATATTAAAATAAATAATACAGACAAAATCTTTCTATTGTTTTTTTATTATTATAAAGCCATTCTTTTATTAAACTGGAATTTTGTAAGGCTATCATTGTAAAATTATATTAAAATAAATCATACAGACAAAATCTTTCTATTGTTTTTTATTATTATCAAGCCATTCTTTTAATAAAAAGGTATTTTGTTTTGCGCATTGCAGATTATTATTGCTTTGTCTACAACAATGGATGTTATATTTTAAACGATTGTTGATTTTTAACTCCGATAGCTTAGGACAACCTAGTGCAAGCATATCAGTTACAAAGTTTTGCATTATATATGTTTCAATCAATCTCTTCTTTTCTAGACCCTTCACAAATACTTCTTCACCGGGTCGGATAATTTGCTTCAATAAAGCGCTATATATGATGACACCATTCCAGCCGTTGATGATTCATCCCAAGAAAGACCATGAATATTCCTTGTCACCCAGTCGTTATGTTTTATATGATCTTGGCTCAAGCAACTAGACTGCATTGGCAGTTTAAAAATTTGATGCCAAACATCAACTAACAACAAGTCCAAAACCGCAATTACTTTGCACACAAACTTGTTTTTCTTGTATTTAAATCCCTTAATATCAATTATATACATGTTTGTATGTAAATATATGCAGTAAACTCCGACTAATTAAATTAATATTAGGAGCAATCTCCTTATATAGCAGATTACCACCATCTGCGTACTTTGCCAACCCACTTTTCAACCTATCACAAGAGTGAACACATTTTGAATTGAAACCGGCCCATGTGTATTTGCAGCCTCTAAACATAAATCAGAATCCACTTTAATTAAACACAATTGACTTGAATGCGATATTTTGCATCTGGCATACTTTATAACTTCTCGCTAGAAAACCAAATTCAAAACATCTACACACTTTTTCTCTGCACTTACATTTTTCAACATACGTGTGTTTTGAAGTATGTATGTTCCATTGAAAGTAATATAAAGCCGATCCTAATTCAAAACGTGCCCACAAGTATTTTACATTGAAAGTATATAAGAATTCATGTTTTCACAACTATTTTACATTGAAATGTTTTCACAACTATTTTACATTGAAATTATATAGGCCGATCCTAATTCAAAACGGTGCACGTGTATTTTACATATGGAAAATACGTCTGAACACGTTTTGAATTAGACCGGCCTTACCCCACTACTCGCGGGGGTCTTATAAATTTGTATATCGACTTACCTCCGCGCTTGTTTTATTGTTCTAAGATGTAGCTCTTACTCTTTAACTAAGTGGACTGTATGCGAATTATAGTACGTGTTACTTTGCACTTTCACTGAGTTTTTTAGGGGTTTATCGACAAATTCGGCGGCACTATTGACTAACTCACTTTACCGAACCGAAGCAACCGTTTTGCTCCGATATCGATGAGAGAGTGTTTTTGTCACTACCCCTTTTTCAACTTATTTACACATGCACAAAGGAGTATTTACGACAGGATATAAGGAGATAGGGGATGGCAGTTTTACTATTTGATTTACAACTACAAATTTAAAATAACTTAAAACTAACCACGCGAACGCGCGACAAAGAGACCAAACAGTATGAGTTTCTGAGTATTTTTTGAGTTTTTCAATTTACCTATATATTTAATTTTTTTACTGATGTTCAATATATGCCTACTTTTCTCTATGATATTAAGTAAGTTTATAATCGTATAATATTTGTTACTATAACAAGGTTATATATTCTTGTTTAAATAAACTTATATGTTTACTTTTTACTTACTTTCATTATGACCGCTCTGCCCTATCAAATTTTTCACTTTGCTCCACTTATGGGTCAAAATGGCAAATAGCACATAAAAAAATTAGATATTATAACTAATAAAAAAAAACCTGCGTAATAGCTTATAGAGCACGGTTAGGCATAAACAATATATATGTTAATAATGTCTAATGATTAAGCAGACTGCATTTTGTATCTAAGGGGTTTTATGAGCATTTAAATTTAAGGGGTCCGCTGTGCCCCGACTTCCCCTACTAGCGAAAGGTCTTTTTTATTTTTCCCGATCGTAACGACCACCGTCAGGCTCACATCTAGTAGATTCTACACCAACTTCAGTGATGTGATATAATTATTGCACGTACTACTTGTTTCAGGTCCTGGTAAATGACTTACTAATATCCTTATAACTACATCTGATCTGTTTTCTAGGCCATAAGACACTTTTTTCTGTTGCCCAATAAACACTCTAAGATTCTGTCAATACAGGTTTTTGCGTCTGTACAAACCCAAATTTTTATTTCATACTTATCTAGCTTCGTCAAAACATAAATCTTAAAACTATAACAACCTCTGAAAACAGGAAGCATTTATTAACTATTACATGAGGGCCTATGCTGTAATTACTGTTGCAGCATGTTATACATTCATCAAAGATTTCCCTACTGTAAATAATTTTATCAATTTCTTTTCTTTCGGCTCTTTCAGTATCAGAAATATCATAATATCGCAACATTTGAAGTAAGAAACCAAATCCATTGATCCCTATAACTAAAATAAAAATTTCAATCTCTGTTCCATCTATTTTCCATAGATCCAAACCATTTCAGTGACTTGAGCGATTCGCACAGGTAAATGTAATAAATCAAGAAAAACATTTCGTTCAATAATACATATGCTTTCCATCCCGTTCTCTACTATGATTTATAAAAACTTACTTTATTTCAATATTTGTATATTTTTCATTTTGTGGTATACTGTCAAAAAAATAATTGCCAACTTTATGGAATAACGTGCTTTTCGTTGCTAACTGCTCCCGCTAGTTCCGTGAGTAGTTTTTTTGTACACGCTTTCGCAGCTAATGTATGTTTTCTCCAAATTGTCAAATTATCATGTCCAACAAAATGTACATTAGGTACTACATCATCTTCTTGTGATTCATTTGCCCTAGAAATATGCTCTTCTAATTGTGTAGCTCCGTTGTCATAGACGCATTTGATATCTGAATTACAAACTCCGATATCAGACTCTTTCTTAGCAATCACTTCGTACATAATTGCATTAACGTTCTGTTTATTCTGCATCCATTATGTTATCGTTAACACAGTAGTTTTTGCAGCCGCACTACCTTGTGAAACCTAATGTGAAACCAATTCAAAACGACACTAATTTGTTGTAAAAGCATAGAAAGGGGATTACCGACTCCATGAATATATAGGAACTTCAGACGTTTACATTGACTGTTAGAATATACCGAACGCAATGCCAGGGGTTTCCCGAAAAGACACCACTCAACTAAAAAAATACTTTAGTATTATTTACAACGCATACTTTAGGAATGGACTAAAAAAGTAGATGAGTTAGTAAAAACAATTTAAAAAATGGCGTCTGACAAAGGTAAGTCAGAGGAGCATGTAATGAGGAGTAAGTATATAAAAATGTAGATTTTCGTGAATGAATTTGATACACTATATTTACTTATAAAGTATCTAATGAACCTTGGTTACTAAGGAATTGCACATATGCTTATAGATTATTTTTCTTCGATGCAATATAATCACATATTGTAAACAAATAGAAATTCATTGTTATACAACCGAACAAATTTTTGTAAAAAATTCTTTGCGATGTAGAACAATCACACAAAAAAAGATTTTGTAGTATGCGACATCAAATGGTATTTTAAATTACCTTTTTGTATTGCGGTAAAATCACACAAATTGCATGCGAATGGACGCTCATTAGTATGCGACCGCAAATGTATTTGTAAACTATTTTTATGTGACGTGGTATAATTACACAAATTACACTCGAAAGGACGCTCGTTAGTATGCGATCGAAGATGTACTGGTAAATTACTTTTTACTGATGTGGCATAATTACACAAATTGCATGCAAATCGACACTCGTTAGTATGCGATCGAAGATGTACTTTTAAATTACTTTTTTGTGATGTGGCATAATTACACAAATTGCATGCGAATGGACGCTCGTTAGTATGCGATCGAAGATGTACCCCTAAGTTACTTATTTGTGTTGTAGCATAATTACACAAATTGCATGCGAATGGACGCTCGTTAGTATGCGATCAAAAATGTACATGTAAATGACTTTTTCGTGATGTGGCATAATTACACAAATTGCATTCAAATGGACGCTCGTTAGTATGCGATCGAAGATGTACTCGTAAATTACTTTTTTGTGATGTGGCATAATTACACAAATTGCATGCGAATGGACGCTCATGAGTATGGGACCGCAAATGTGTTTGTAAACTGTTTTTATGTGATGTGGTATAATTACACAAATTGCACGTGAAAGGACGCTCGTTAGTATGCGATCGGAGATGTACTGGTAAACTACTTTTTGCCGATGTGGTATAATTACACAAATTGCATGCAAATGGACGCTCGTTGGTATGCGATCGAAGATGTACTCGTAAATTACTTTTTACTGATGTGGCATAATTACACAAATTGCATGCAAATGGACGCTCATGAGTATGGGACCGCAAATGTGTTTCTAAACTGTTTTTATGTGATGTGGTATAATTACACAAATTGCACGTGAAAGGACGCTCGTTAGTATGCGATCGGAGATGTACTGGTAAATTACTTTTTGCCGATGTGGTATAATTACACAAATTGCATGCAAATGGACGCTCGTTGGTATGCGATCGAAGATGTACTCGTAAATCACTTTTTACTAATGTGGCATAACTACACAATTTGCATATGAATGGACACTCGTGAGTATGCGACCGCAAATGTATTTGTAAATGACTTTTATTTGATGTGGCATAATTACACAAATTGCATGAAAATGGCCGCTCGTTAATATGCGACCGAAAATGTACATGTAAATGACTTTTTTGTGATGTGGCATAATTACATAAATTACATGCGAATGGACGCTCGTGAGTATGAGACCGCAAATGTGTTTGTAAACTACTTTTATGTGATGTGGCATAATTACACAAATTACACGCGAACGGACGCTCGTTAGTATGCGATTGAAGATGTACTGTTAAATTACCTTTTGTTGATGTGGTATAATTACACAAATTGCATGCAAATGGACGCTCGTTAGTATGCGACCGAATATGAACTTGTAAATGACTTTTTCGTAATGCGGCAAAACCACACGAATAACACGCGAAAGGACGCTCGTTAGTATGCGTTCGAAGATGTACTCGTAAATTACCTTTTGCTGATGTGGTATAATTACACAAATTACATGCGAATGGACGTTTGTTGGTGTGGGACTGCATCATGCGTCGTATATTTAAACAATTTGTCAAACTTTATTAACTAAGTATCAATTATTAGTACAATTGTCTTTTGCTTTAATTTGTTTAATAGTAACTCTGTGCGTTTTTACGTGAAAGGCAGTGCACAAGATTCCCTTTTAGCGAAATTTGTAGATTTCTCACTGAAAATGTTACTTGGTTCTCTGGCTTATGAAATCGTAAAAAAACCGTGGTATTTATGTATATTGGTCTTTTTTATATCTATCTATTTTAATATTACAAATGTATAAGAAGAATATGATGTCAATTTGCGTTCTAGTAATAACAATTGGTTTTGAAATACATTATCGGAGTATCATGAAAAAGCCGAAGTCCATATTTTCTTAAAATGGATGTTTTAATGCCATGGGTTTCCAAACTATTCTTTACATGGATAACTAAATCCACCGTAATTCCAAATAAAAGAAGCTGCGTAAAGTTTGTAATTTTATTTAGCACTTAAAGCACTAGTTAACACAAGCAGTCCGAACCGCTATTTTAGTTCTCATTTACTGCTAAACGCTGTGTTTTGTTGATGTGTTACGGTTTAGAAACATATTTTTGAAGAAAAAACGGTCTGTTAAGCAGCTGTAGATTGTTCTAATAATTCAAAGCATGTGAATACATATGTTTTATAAATTCCCTATTGACTTTAAAACCGCCGGAAAGGATTGAATTTAGTTGTGTACTATAATGTGGTTGTTTAAACAGGAACACTTTGGGGCTTCACAGTTGGAACAACGTGGAGTTGATGGATCTGCTAAACTCAAACCAAATTCAACTCCAACAATAATTTAAAATGAAAGTGTTCTAAAAAGCAAACTATTGTTACCTTAAGAATTTGAATTTGTTACTGTTTGTGCCGAAATTTATGCTAGCGTTGTTATTTGAAAATAATTAAATTATCTTTAAGTTGCTATGGAATTTTGAGAAAATTAAAGGTCCTGGCATATGGATGTAAAATTGTATTTTATTTTGGATCAAATAAGCGAAACTATCGTTCGTAGAAGTGAGCTGTTTGTACTAATTAACAATTAGCGGATATTATCACAAAATGGTTAGGTCGTTAAAAATTATGTAACGTGACCATACAATCTAGAAAAATTTCAAGATATTTCAAAAATATTAGGTAAACGCAGACAGACTAACAGTTATGCAGAATAGAATTAGTATGAGGTTTGTATAAATTGTTAATAATAATAATAATATGGAAATTTATTGAGAACTACAAAAAGTAAGTTCAACAAGGCTGACCTACACATATTACTTATCATCTTCATCATCATTAGGTCTTCAGTCCTGGAACTGGTTAGACGCGTACCATCATTGTTTCCTATTCTGAACTAAGCTACAGATTTCTCTGAAATTTGCACAGTCTGCATTTATCACTATCTGATCTAGGTCCACATCTACCTCTTTTTTCTTATCTCTGCTTGTAATATATCCCATACTGTTCCCCAAAAATGTCTTTGCACGTATTCTGCCCTTCTATTTTTCCTATATTTTTTCCACAGACATCCTTGTTCCCTTACTATTTTTAAATCCTATTTGTTATTAACTTTGTCTGTCCATGCTATCATGCTCATACACAAGAAACAGCATTTTAAAAGGCATCTACCGTTTTTCTGTCTGCTTTTTACACTGTCCGTATTTCATAGGCATACTGTGCTGTGCTCCACACATATGCTTTCAACAATTTTCTTCTTGTTCTATGTTTGTTGTCTTTCATCATAAGTGCTGTTCTTTCTTGTTAGATACAGTTTGGTCCTCTTCTATTGTTTTACAATTATTTACCCTATTCCTCCGACATTCGGTGGTTATGAAAGGGGGTAAGCAGCCTATGGCTGCCAAATCCCCCATCACTTAAACATTTACCGATTTAATATTTTTCCTATATATCTTTTCGCACAGTCAACATTAGTTGCAGATATTTCACAGCCAACACCTGTAGTTGTTTATAATAATCATCATATTTATCTCCGCTTATTGCGTCATTAGGTTTTCCGTCTCAAAACCGGTTGGACACGTACCTGCACTTATTTACATTCTGAGCTAGCCTACACAGCTCTCTGAAATTCTCACACAGGATGTATACAGCTCGGTTCCCCTTTTATTGTTTTCTAATTTTAAGCCCTATATCACCGAGAGTCAGTGAAGGGTGTTAAGCAGCCTGGGGCTGCCAAGATCTCCCAAACTTAGACATTTACCGAATTAATAGTTTTCCAGTAAATTTTTTCACACAATTAACATTATTCGAGAATATTGCCCAACCAATACTTGTAGTTGCTTATAATAATCATCATGTTTAAGAACAGTTACTTTCTTCGTTATTAATTAATCTATTTTGAGACTGGTTGAATGCGTACCTCCATTGATTTCTATTCTGAGCTAGCCTACACATTTCCCTAAAATTCTTACAGACTACATCTTTCACTATCTGTGTGCGGTGGTCTAACCTAGGTCTACCTCTACTTCTCTTTTTTCCCATCTCTGCTTCGAATATATTCCGCACTATTCCTTCGTGCCGTATAATGTAGCCTATTATCCCATCTCTCTTATTTTTTTTTTCCACATATTTCTTTCTTCTCCTATCATTTATAGTACGTCTTCGTTCTTAACATTGTCTGTCCATGATATCTTCATCATACGTGTGTAGCACCACATTTCAAGGGCTTCTATCTTTTACTTGTCCGTTTTTCCTACTGTCCAGACTTCACAGCCGTACAGTGCTGTACTCCACACATATGTTTTAAGTAATCCGTTCCTTGTTTCTATGTTTGTTGTCTTTGAACACAGTAGTTGCTTTTTCTTGTTAAATGTAGCACGACCTTGTGCTAATCTTTGTTTTATATCTTTTGCACTTTTCCCATCTTGCGTGATTTGGCTTCCTAGGTAGCAGAAATCCTTAACCTTTTGTAAGTTCGTGTTACATATTTGTATTTTGTTTTTGATTTATTTTCCCCTCCTTTGCATACTAGTACTGTAGTTTAGTTTTGTTAATTTTCATACCGTATCTCTCTGTTAGAACTGTTTCCATTTCATTAAGAGCAGCTTGCAACTTTTTTTTGCTAGATGCTAGTACCGCTATAGCATCTGCAAATCTGAGCATATCAATTTTTTGGCTTAAACCATGAGTATTCATAAATTATAAATCGATGCGCGTTAAATGCAGTAAAAAGCTAGAAAATCATAATACAATTCACATAAAACACGCATCCTTCGAAATAAATACGCTTTGGAAACGCAAGAATGTAAACAGAAATATGTTAATTTACGTCACTTTTACTACGGGATTTTTTACATGGAGGTAATACAAATCCCAAAGCATTGTCTAGACAAACAAACGCCATAAGTGAAATTACGTGCCAAGGCGAATTAGAAATTCCTGTAACAACCTCAAAACAGACGGTATAAAATAAATACGAACTCGAAATCCACTGGTACCTACGTGATCAAGGAATCGTTCCGACAGGTGATCATCAGTGATCATCTGAGATATACCTGTAATAGCCCAAAAATTTCCAAAACAACCAATGGTTGGCCGTAAACTTTGAACAACAGTTCAGATAATCAATGAATTTTTAGATGTGGCGTAGACTATATAACACGCGAGTTTGATAAGAGGACAGTCTTAGTTTGATCCAAGCATAAACTGCATACCTCGTACTCAAGAATTTACGCGTCGAATAAATATTCAAATTAAATGATCAAAATTTTGTGAAAACTAGTGCAATAAAATATTTTAAAATAAATTATAGGGAAAATATATGAGACAAGTTTAGCCGTTTGTTGGAAAACGGCTTTAAGTGACAAATCGAAATATAAGAAAACAGTACGAAAACTTCAAGTAAGATTACGAAATCTAAGTGACATTACGAAAATCCAGAAAACAGTACGAAAAATCTAAGAGAAATCATAAATCTAAGTGAGGTCACGAAACTCTAGGTTGCGAGAATTTAAGGGAGATCACGACATTCCAAGGGTGATTAAGAAAATCCTACACTATTCATTAAACGGGGTAAAATTAGGAGACTAAATAAATTGAATGGAGAAATTCAACTGAATGTAACATTGAGGTACTGATCCACAGCACGCAGCAGTAGATCCTGGGAAAACAACGAAAGACGCACCATGAAAACTACAGCTTAGAGATATCTGGTATAAGGCATTATTTTCTTTTTTATTTTGAACATTGACTATATTTTTTATATCTAAATATTTTGTAAAGTCAACAAAAATATTTTTTATACGTGAAAATTTACGTATTTTCCAGTAAAATACAGTGTCATTTTTGCTGGCTTGAAATTAAAGAAAGGGAGCTATAATTTTTGGGGATAAACAATTTAAATATTATTATTAATTAATTTAGGGTTTATCTTGTTATATAGTAAAACTGTGAAGTGTAGATATTATTTTCTTCTCATTATAAAAATATTAGTCGATCTCGTTCTATTCGTTCAAAAATAGGATAAGTATTAGACAGGGAGGGGGCCTATTTGTTAACGTAACGTTGTGCACTCTGTGTGAATTAGACTGAGCTAGCCGTGGCATAATTAAAATTAGGATATTAAAAGACGCAGAGCGTTGGCGGACAGCAGGAAACTGGACGTTTATTAAACTGGACCTTTATTACATCGGCGTGCAGTGAGTTAAGATTCAGACCTTGGAAGCTGCCTTTTTAAAAACCAGTTCCACAACTTCTTAACAAATTAATTTTATTTATACAGAAATTAATTGTGGAATTTTGACAAGTTGATTAATATTATTCTAAATTCAAAATTAATTAATAAATATACTATTTTGAGTAGTCTAGCAAACTGCAGTGCTAAAGCGGAATACTTGACTGACTAACGGGTCCTTGAGTTCCCGGGCTTTTTATGATGTTCCTACCCCCTCACATGGCTGTAGGAACTTGCAGATCTCATGTCATAATTACAGTGTTGTAATCTTAATTTCTAAGTAATCACGGTACCTGACCGTCTGTGACCTGACATCTGCAAGTGTCACTACCGTCTGCGATACAAAGTAGCGCCTCCGTTCTCATGAACGTTAATAAACTTTATAAATTGTCCTTGTATCTACTTTGTTGCACTTCGCTTAACATTTTATTACACTTTCTAATAATTTCCTAATATATATATATATATATATATATATATATATATATATATATATAGTAATGAGTTTCTTTTTCTTTTTTCGAACGTATAATACAATTGGAATAATAGAGAATGTCAAATAATTTTTGGGATGAATTTCGTTCGGATGGTTTTTTTTAATAATATTTAAATGAAAATCATTTGTTGATAATCAACGTTTCGGACTTTATTTAGACCTTAATCTTGATTCTAAAAGTATAATACATTAATAGCTAGAATAATGGTTGAGTACTTACAAAAACTTGATTTCTTAAAGAATTAAATTGACAAACATTTTGACATTTGAGAAAATTATACAGTATGAACGTCAAATTGAAGTAGACTACTTATTTAAATGTATTTAATATGTAAACGTTTTTTTAAAAAAGGTTGTTAGAAGCAAGGTTGTAGGTAGTATTGTGTATATCAACAAAGCTATAGACTATTGATTGAAATTATATAGTAGAGTGTAAATATTTGTGAGATTGTGTGTGTCTGTTTTAAAGTTTAAACTATTATTGTCTTTTTGTATATAGTATGATTCTAAAAACAATCTGTTAACATAGTTACATTCTATATCTAAAATCTTAGTGTCATCCCAGTTGACTATGTGTTTAGTCTCATGTATGTGTGATGCAAGAGCACATGATTTTTTACCAATTTTGGCGTCACTTTTGTGTTGTGTGAGTCGAGATCTTAGCCACTGATTTGTTTGTCCTATGTACGTCATGTTACAAAAACACTTGATGCTGTATATTAAGTTACTACATATTGGTTTGATAGTTGCATTTTTAATTTAGATTTAATTTTAGATTTAATTTAGATTTATTGTATTGATAAACAATTTTGATATTATTGTTAATTATTATTTTATGTATTGCCGGTGTAAGATTGTTAATATAAGGTATTTTTTTGTAAATAACGATGTTAGGAGGTTCTGTCTGTGTCGGTTCTATTTGTGTCGGTTTTTGTGTTTGAAAAATAAGTTTTTTTAAAAGTATTTTAGGATATGCAATAAATCTATTAACTAAAAAATTGTATCATAGTCTCAGAAAACCCAATCGATGCTAACTTTTCGAGCAAGACATCATGACAAACTTTGTCAAAGGCTTTTGTAAAGTCAGTATAGATAACGTCTACTTGTCCCCCGTTGTCTAGTACCTCGCTCACATAATCTACAAAAACGGTTAAATTAGTTTGAATTGATCGTTTGGGGATAAAGCCGTGTTGACTAGTATTTAATACAGACGACACATGATGGAAAATCTTTATGTACAGTATATGTTCGAAAATTTTTGCTGGCGTGGATAGAATAGAAATTGGCCTGTAATTAAGAATATTATTTACGGTACCCGATTTATGTATGGGAGTCACTTTTGCCAATTTCCACTTAGTGGAAATATACCTGTTTCTAGTGACAGATTAAATAAAGTAGTAAGAGGTTGCATGAATATTTCCATACAGCCTTTAAATATGTAAGTTGAATCCCGTCTGGTCCTGCTGACCTCTTGGCTTTCAATCTTTTATGGCAATTTTACGTCGTCTTCGGTTATTAATTTTAAATTAAAAGTATCTGAAATACTACTGTTTAATTCCGGCTCATACTTTACTTTGTAACTTGATTTTTCAGTATATACGGTGGAAAATATTCAAAAACCATTCACGATTGCACCTAAATTTTCAAGGTTTTTGTTTTCATATATAAAACTTTGAGCTTCGTTATTGTTTTTTTCTTATTAGACACGTATGTCCAGAAAGACATAGGATCTGACACAACTCCTCCTCTACTTGACTGATGTATTTTTGGTAGGCCACGGCTGTATCTTTTTTATTTTTGTCTTAATTGCCGAAACTCTTTATTATGGTAAGCTGATAAATGTTTATATTTATGGTGAAAGTTTTGAGTTCAATATCTTTAATGATATTCCGAGTAAACCATACTGGATAGTGATGATGGAATCTAGTGTTACGCGGAACACATTTTCTAAACACAGCATAAATAATGTTATAAAAGCATCAACTGCTTTATTTACATCAGTGAAATTATTAAGAAAAGCAAAATCCGTATTATTTAATAATCTGTACATTACAACAAAATCAGATTTCTTAAAATTAAAATTAAATTGGCTGATAGAATTGCACGTTGAATGTACATATTTGTTTATGTTTAATTTAATAAGTAATGGAGGATGGTACGGATCAGATAGGATAAGACTTTCGTCTGATAAAACTACATTGACAGTCATAGTTGACAACACTAAATCTAATGTTTTCATTGAGTTATTGGCTATATTATTGTATGAGACTAAACCACAAAGATCAATAAATTCTCCAATATTTTTGTAAACTGGCGGAGTATTTGTTTTAAAATTAAATTTTCTATCACTGACCAATGGCAAGTTAAAATCACCTAGTAGTAATAACTGGGCTTCATGTGACATATACAGATCGGTAAATATTCTAATATACTCTTGGTATATTTCAGTTTTTGAACCTGGCGGAAAATAATTCACACTTATATAATAATTGGATCCTCCAATAGTAGTTTTGACTAAAACTAGGTCCAAGTCAGTTTTAAAATTCAGCTGAACCGATAAATATTTTTGTTAATTGCTATAAGAACTCCGCCGCCCCACCGTTTATTTTCAGTTCTCTATCTTTTCTATATACATTGTACCTATTATCAAATATCTCCGAGTTATATATTCCGGCATGCAACCACGTTTCACTAAGACATATAATATCAAAGTTGTTATTCAAAACATTTAAAGAGAAAAATTGTGTTTTGGTTCGTAGTCCCCTTACATTCTGATAATAAATTTCAATCTCTTTCATGCGTTACAACAATTTGAGATATTACTACTTTGGGTATAAAAATCTTAACTGAGTTTTTGATGTAGTGCGTAATACCAATACAAATATTTAGGTAGTTATGAATGAGATGCGCGTGTTTGCCAATACTTGTGTTACTTGTAAGTGTATGTATGTGAAAATGTATTAGTATTTTGTGTATGTTGTATGTTGTGTGTGAGAGCTTATTTGCGTGTTGATGTGTGCAAGAATGTATAGTTGGGCGTTTTAAAGTGTAAGAATGAAAACAAATATTTCTAAAAGTAGAGATAATTCCTGAAAGAATTCCTAAAATTAACCGTATCTCATTATAAGGCCATCCACAAAATCCTCAATAAATTACTAAAGGTATATGGTACTAGCGTTAAGGACAGTATAATTAATGTTACCAAGAGAGCGTCGTTAAAGAATATTACACCTGTGAGTTTTGTGTCGAAGCACTATTGCTGTGACTGCGAGTCCAGTAACCTTTAGATGACATCACCTTTGTTTGAACTATCTGGGTATCCTGAACAGTTTCATTGCTCTGGGCTGTACTGTACTGTACTGTACTGGAATATTTATTAGTGATGGTCTTATAAAAGGAAGGTAAAAGTAAGATTAAGTTATTGCACGTGTTTGGCACATAGTTGATTTTTATTACTAAATAGAAAAATAGACCGATTTTTAAATTTACGAGAATGTGGCAATCAGGAAAAGGGTATTACTAGAACAGTTAACAGGAAGCAATTATTACAATTGGAAATTCCAAATGAAGATGATACTAACAGAAAATGCAATACTGGAATATGTTCAGCGCGAAATAAAACTGGAACAAGCAGCGAATGAGGTTGCAACGGCATGTCTAGCTCAAAGGATGCTAAGACGAAGTCGTTAATAGTCCAGTGTGTTGATGATAATCAGTTAGAATGCTTACGGGATAAGCCGTCAGCTTTTAAAATGTGGGAAACGTTGAAGGATAAATATGAACAAAAGGGGTTACCTAGTCGGTTATATTTAAAGAGAAAACTGTCGTCTACAAAACTTGTTGAAAAACAGTCGTCAGTGGCTCATATTTTACGTTCGAGGAAATCGTTAGCCAGTTATGGGTTGCAGGTACAAAAATTAATGGACAGAATTTAATTTGTAATTTGCTTCTAAGTTTGCTAAAATCGTATGAGATGATTACCACAGTTATTGAAAACACTCCAGATCTTACATTTGAAATGGTAGAAAATAAATTAATTGCGAAGTATGACAAGAGAAATTTGAGCAAGCAGGAAATGGAACCGCAGGGTGAGTTGTATGCATTTAGTTCACAAAAGAATGGTTCATTTTACAAATGTGGAGCTATGGGACATTTCAAAAGAAATTGCTGAAACTATCAAGATACTAGAAGAAATAACAACAATCCAGCTAGAAATTATAATAAACCTTCGAGTTCAAGAAACGATAATTTTAGAAAAGGAAATAGAGGTAATCAAAAATTTTATGGAAATTTTAGAGGTAATAGTAGAAGTAATTTTAACAATATTGGTAACTTTAGTTCACATAAAACTAATTATGTTCGTAATGATTCCGGTAACGTAACGCCAGAAGTACAAGGTGGAAATGGCGAAAGTAAAAGTGTATACTTTTTAGGAGAATCAATGAATGAAAATGAAATATGTTTAAAAGGTAATTTAAATTTTTTTGTTGATTCTGGTTGTACTGACCACATGGTTAACAGTAAGAGTTATTTTTCAAATTTAATGATTTTAAAAGAACCTATAAAAATTGCAATTGCCAAAGTTGATGAATTTTTATTAGCTACAGCAATAGGCAATTTAAGAATATTAAATAACATTAACAAGGAACAGGTAGTATGTAATATTAAAAATGTATTTTATATTCCTCAATTGCGTAAAACCTTTTTAAGTGTAAAATGTTTAGAAAAATCTAAAATGAAGGTATTATTTGAAAATGGTTATGTAAAGTTATTGGAACATAATGATAAATTGATATGTGTTGGCAAAAGTGAAAGTTTATGTGAAATATATTTCAAAATTTGTAATATTGAATCTTTAAATGTAGAATCGTCAGAAAATACTTTTATAAAGTGGCATTAGCGTTTTGGTCATATATCTTTTCCGAGACTAAAAGAATTGATAAATAAAAAAATAGTATTGGTTTTGAAAAAGGCATTAGTAGATAGTTAAGGGGGCGATTGTCGCCTCATTTCCTTCAGCTTCCCTCATTTCCTCACTTATGGACCAAATTTACATGTAAATTCCCATAAGGAGGATTTGAAGAGATGAATCTCATCTTTGCTCCCTCCTTGCTCTCCTCCTTGCTCGGACACCCTCATATCAACCATTTTGATTACGTCACACTCGCATTCTTTCCACCCGTGAGATAAATCTTTCTCCACATTTCCACCCACGAGATAAATCTATATTGTTTGGTATAAGTTAATATTAGAATTTTCTCAGCTACCCGAATTTCTA
The DNA here is from genome assembly GCA_036346225.1 of Platerodrilus igneus. NCBI lineage: Eukaryota > Metazoa > Arthropoda > Insecta > Coleoptera > Lycidae > Platerodrilus > Platerodrilus igneus. The sequence continues at coordinate 3,633,018 of JARFIW010000753.1, forward strand.
GGAATTTTTTAGATTGCATCATCCCCCAGAGAACTACCTTTATTTCAAGATTTTTTGCTGGTAGCGATTTTTGCCCGTCCTTATTTAATTTTTTAACCATGCGATACGTTAAATTAGTCTAGAATTTTATGTACATCCGAATCTGTAAACAGATTTGAAATAGGACCACCCCTTACCGATATACACACATACCTTTTAGCGAGCATACGGCTACCATACCATTACTCGCTTTTAATGTCATACCATACTTTCTATCTTGTTTAGCTCATCTTTCGAAATAAATATATTTTGTTTGTTATCAATTAACATTAGATTTTTCTCAGCTACCCGAAACTCTAGAAATTTTTTAGATTCTATCACCCCCCGGGGAGCTACCCTCATTTTAAGATTTTTTACTAGCAGCGATTTCTGACCGTCCTTATAAATTTTTCAGTCATGCAATACATCAAATTAGTCTAGAATTTTATGCAGAATCCGAATCTCTAAATAGATTTAAAATCGAACCACCCCTTACCATTTTACACACACACCCTCTAAATTATAACTTTCTTGCAGCTCATACCTAAAAGAAAATCTAAAAACCATTCTTAAAACTTTTTATTACAGACAATTTTTACTAATACAGTTTAAATTTTATAAACCATATTTCTAAATACATATTCACAATTTTTATTCTTAACCTAGAACTCCTCACATCGGCTTATACTTATTAATATTTATTTCTAAGTAGAGCACCCTTCCCAAAGACCAACCAGAGCCACGTGTTTCAAATTCCTCTGATTTTGTTCTCATGGTTTCGCTTAAGACCTCGTACATATTTTCCAGATTACTAGAAGATGTTATAACCATATTTTTGTGTTAAAAAATTTCACATCGGTAATCTCTTCTTCCATTTTTGTGTAGACGCCGTAGAGTTTGCAATAGACTTTTATTGCTGTATGTTGTGTTCTTTTTTCATTAAGTAATCGAATAAACCGCTCTTTCTGCTTCCAAAGAAACTCGGACACTCCATCGTCGACACTGGCGTTCTTTATGCGATAGCTATCCATACGGTTGTTAAACGCTGTGCTAACCGTTTCTACACCATTTTCGCCAGTAGCGGTAACTGTTGCATTTTTATGTCTGTTGCTTCTCAAGTGTCAGGCATAGGTAAGCTTTTTCATTTCGATATCGCATACTTTACACATAATTTGTGGTTGTTTCGTACAAGACCCTTTAACAGCTGTTGGAGCTGAACGTTTACGGCGTAATGACATACCGTGTAGTTTTTCTTTATGTCGCAGTAAGTTGTCCATTCTTGTAAAAGCGATACCACAAGACCCACAGTTTAAGTATTTTGCTGCTGACGGATGCATAAGCTTAACCGTGGACGATGTTACACCACAACATTTGTTCTGGTGCCGTTTGAGAGCATCTTTCCATGTATAGGATGCACCGCAAAATTTGCATTTAAAAACGTTTGCAGGTACCGTTTTAGTACATAACAAAATCCGCACTATAGGACTTTAGTGAAACTTGTAAGCGCACTAACTTATAGCTAAAAAGTTTACTCTTGCGTACATGCTTTATGTTACCTATAGAATGCAAACCGAAGGTTTCTGAAGACAGCCGAACGATATTAAGGATTCAGCGGGGAACTAAATGACGTCATCTTTTGCCAATCCTTGCTGCTCGTCCAGTACATTTAGCACCAATGCATGCGCACGTTTCACATCGTCTATGCTGCGAATGCAGTTAGTAGAAACATCGGAAACGTCTTCCATGTTATACGGATCTGCAATCGCATCGCGTGCATATTAAAAATCCAAAAGGGTGGTAGGTCACGCACACAAATTGGGTGCAAGTCGTGCGGTAGAAGATGCAGTGCTACTATAAACAAAAACTTAATAAAACACTTTAAACCTTTACTAAGGGAATACCAAACTGGTTGTCTACGGGATACTTACTAATAAAGCAATTTAATTTTAAATAACTTCTACGTCATATTTTCGGAAATGGCAGGCTTGAATATTTTCTAAATGAAACACCAAGCGAAAGTATCTGCTTAGCGGCATTAAAATTAACCATTAGTTTCTCATTTTACGATCGCGGGTAATTATAAAGTAAAAATTAATTTGTTTTAAATAACGAAATTTATATTGTACATAGAATTTGTGATTGTTTCGTACAAGACCCTTTAACAACTAGCGAAGCTGAGCGTTTGCGGGTTAATAACATACCGTGCTGTTTTTCCTTGTGTCGCAGTAAGTTGTCCATCCTCGTAAAAGCGATACCGCAAGACCCACAGTTTAAGTACTTTGCTGCTAACGGATGTATGGACGATGATACACCACGACATTGGTTCTGGTGCCGTTTGAGAGCATTTTTCTAGATATAGGAAGCATCACAAGAGTTGCAATTAAAAATATTTTCGGATGACATTTCTCTTCGACCAGCTTCCATGAATAGCGCCATGGTTTATATACATTTTGGAAACAATCGAAGATTGCCAAAGACACTCGAAGAGTGCACAAGCGCGGGGGGTAATAAACCAATTAGCATTAATTCCAAGTATTCCGTACTTTCGTAGGTTGCTCATTTCCTAGAACCAAATCTTCCGCATAGCGGTTGGTAGCTCGTAATTATTTCTAGAGCCGACAAGTACTCGATACCACCCAAATGGAGAATTAGATGCTCGATGTCTGTTAATTTCCGATTACCTCGTAAAAGAAAACTCGGTCAACCATCCGTCTAACTTATACTTCGACCCGCTCCCATTCTGATAATTTCCAAACATTTTTCAAACGACCATGGTCTCAGAATTTTAAACTTCCGAGGGATCTATAAGTCGTGATCAATTACACGTTCGAGCTACCGGTAAACTAACATATTTTATAGTAACAGTGCGCTGTAGAATACATGCATACTCCTTCTATGCGCTACTGCTATTCTTGTAGTTGCTTGAAAAAGTCAGTCGCCCTTTTCCTGCCAGGACCGCTGCAAAGCATCATTTTATAAGTATAGCACATCCCGCACTTTTTTGTCTGATAATTAAATTTTGCTTATGTAGGCTTTTACACTTTTGCATATTTAAACATCTAATACGATCGATTAACCACTTTCGATTATTCTAAAGGGAACCACCATATATTCCGCCGCACCGTTTTTTTTTAATCCAACGAGCCGATGGGCTTGCACACACTAACACCAAACGTATCATTCCTACTATTTGTTAATCAAAAACTACCGGCATCGCCATGTCCGTATGTGAACGTAAGGAGATGTTTGTGGATGTGTAGGAGAATATGTAACCATATACATTAATCAGTCTAAGCTATTTTATTTAGTCCAAGAAAACTACAATTTTTCTAAACCACAATTAATAATCGCCTTTATAGGTTTAACATTTCTACCATTTCCCAATGACCGGTGCTACGTACATAGAAACTTTAAATTCTTATTGGAGAGAATCCTTATTATTCCACGCACTGTTGCGTAGTTGCATGTCCACCCCTTTTGGGAATATATGCTCGTTATAGGTTTTAGGACTCTCGGTTTTACTTAACTACACTTCGTGAGACCTCTTTAATCTTTTTAATCGTGTCTTTCTCGCTTACAATACAGTAGGACTTGGCTTTTGTACCGACCACCCCTTACAAAGTTACGCCTTTTAAAGACCCAAACCTCTAATTTTTGCCCATCTTTATTTAACTCCATCTTTAGAACCTTTTTTCGCTACCCAAGACATATGCTTTAACCAACCATTTTCCGAGAAATCTAAAACCGATATGCCCCGCGAACACCACATAGGGATAACACGTACACTCTGTCCAGTAGGATAGAAGCAGGAAGGATTTGGAAGAAGGGAAGGTGGGAGAAGAACTTAAAAATTATTGAATCTTAAAACTAATATATACAATAGATTTACAAAATCTATACAAAAATAAAAAAATATCTTAGATTTATATCTTTATTTCCCCATGCGTAGATTGATATGCTTCCGGGGATGACGTTACGCTTGCCATCTTCGCTCGATAAACTAATTTCATTAATAGCCAATAGTTTGATACATAGCAACCGTCTAGGTTTTCGAATTGCAAATGTACCGAAGTTTGTCTCTATATATAAAGTATTTGATTCCACCGACAACCAGATCCATTCCTTCGTGTAATTCTTGCAGCTTATGACAATCTTTTAATTGCAGCTTTCCCACTATATCCTGCATACGTATCTTGTTAGCTTGATCGACTTCTTCTTATCGGTATTGGAAGGAATCCTTATTCTCCCACTCACTGTTGTGTAGTTGCATGTCTACCACTTTTGGGAATTTATGGTCGTTGTAGGTTGTAGGGCCCTCGGTTTTAAATGATCCGAAAGGTTCTTTACTAGGCAAATATACAATGTTTAGCGGAACCCCTTTGCGTGTGGTGTACGCCAAGATTAAAGGAAAAATTGATAGGTTAGCTCAGCGCCGCGGCGTTGACCTAACTTATCAATTTTTCCTTTTATCTAACCTAAGTCCACACAAGTCCAACTAACCTAACCTAACTCCAGACAACACTATCTAACCTTACTCCTGACAAGTCCACATCCAACCTAAGTCGGAGGCAATTTCACCCTATGAGACAATTTTACCCTATGAGGAAATTTCACCCTGTGAGGCAATTTTACCCTATGATGAAATTTCATCCTATGAGGCAATTTCACCCTATGAGGCAATTTCACCCTATGAGGCAATTTCACCCTAACCTTACATCCTACATCCGACCTATATCCGGACATATGTCGATGCGCACCCCTGCCGACCTGGGTCGGTTAACAAAACTGTTCCTAAACAAGAGAATGTAAGCGATATGGCGGTGTGTAACATATTCGGGTATCTTCGGCAATATGTGTCTTCACTCTGTAGGGTACATAAGGGCAATTTTCGTATTCAATTTAGTATTCGGCAGTAGCTAGAACGGTAAAGATAAGCGTATCCAAGTTGATTAACGTTCCTCAACTTCTTGGGAATAAAGTGAAATCAACAAAAGAGCGATTTGGATTGTGGCTGTTGGCAGAAAATATGTGCAACAATAATCTGGTGACAGATATTGGTAATATTTGTTATGTCGAAGGTGAACAGATGCTGACTGGTGGACTACACACGCCAATTACAGAGCCATTTTGTGACGATATATTGTTGGTTAAAATTTGCGACCTTTCTGACGCTGAGCAAACATCTGCAAACAAAAGGATGTCTGTCCTAAAAAGAAATTTGTGGTGCATTTAACAGCTATCTACGAAGAAAGTTCGACCGATTTGTTTCCGCTAGGCATGGTGTTAAAGCTAAGCTTCCGTTTTCTATGGAAAGCACTAACAAGATGGGCCAGAAAGTAAAAGAAATTATTGAAAAAGAAAACCTCGAAAGCATTTATAAAAAATCCCATATGTGTTCCGTACAAAGTGGAACTAGCAGATGTTAAGTTGGAAACTTTATTGGAGGAACTACCAGATATATTAGACGAACTCAAAAAAGATTATTACTATCTTTTTAACATGGATGTAACCCAAGATTTTGCTGGCATATTTAGCAAGATGGAGATGTGTAATTATTTAACTACAAACCATAACTTTTGCTACAAGGGCGAATACGAAGAAAAGTGCAATATTATAGTTGACAACGATAAAACTATGGAAATCGATTGTTTAACATGGGTAACAACCAATGCAAGAATTAAGATATACAACAAATTTGTGTGTCTGATAACAAGTCCTGGTGTTAATAAACAACTTGGCAATCATATACTAGATTTGTAACGAAGCGAGAATATACAACGGCACAATTGGAAACTATGTCAGTGAGGAAAGGGTGTATAATCCCTTAAAAGACCGTTTAACCTTATTGGAAGATTGTAAGTTATACTTCCTAAAGGCGCCAATGTACTCGGTATCACTTGCCAAAATGTGGAGTAAGCTATCGGACAAGCTACAAAATAGCTGCTGTTTAGTGTATAATAACCTACTACAGTACGTGTATTTGGAGAAATGGTAATACAAAGAAATTGACGGGCTTGCAAATTAAGTTGTCCGAAAAATCAGAGGAAAGGGAAACATTGATAAAGTATGTGCTTTCGGCTTTTAGTTTTAACTATTTACCTGTAAATTATTTGGAGATAGTAGAGGAGGAAGACATCCAAGATAAAATAAAAATCTTACACAAGTGCTACATTAAAGCAGGTAGTACATATTTTCGTACATATATTTCGAATTTGGGATTGATAGATACGCCTAACATTCGCTCAGAGGTTGTACGACAACGCGTAAATATTTGCAGTAAACTCTATCCGTTTACGCTAAAACAAATTGCTCGATTATGCATACCATACGCTGTAAGTGGAAAAAAAAGACGACTGGAATTAGAGGAAATGGATGCAAAAAGGCGAAAATTGGACTACATGGAAAACACTGCGACAATACGCGAACAATACAAAGATGTGTTAGACAAAAAACATCTTATTAGAGAAAATGAGGAAGAACCAAAAGATTATTTTATGTGCCGATGGACTGACTTAGATACATCCGGGTTGTACAAGCTGTATGCATTTGCGGTTAGTAAGAAAGACTCTTTTAGGTATTGTTCGCGCCATTTCGCTCTCCCAACGTGGTATTCGTTATCAAGCCAGGCGAGATAAGGAATACCATAATTTAAAAGAGTCGATTAACAACCATCCGCGAGCGCGAACGTGTTCATTCAATTCTAAATATTACTCTCTAATCTCTTTCCTAAAATAACCATTTCCTGACTCCATTCCTATTTGCCTCTGGCCAGAAACAGTACTGAAAGGTGCCGCGTTAGTGCTCCAGATGTCTGTGCTTCGGTAAGTGCTTTAAGTATTTATGTGACTTGTATTCAAATTCTATGTTTATTTCCTTCTAATCTATACAGTCCACTGTCTACCTTACAAACCCTGGTTTACTGCCTACTGCACTCCAGGCAATTACTAATTGTGCCCCTTGACGTTCCAAGAGGCGCATACATAGTTTTTTGTATAGATTAGAAGGAAATAAACATAGAATTTGAATACAAGTCACATAAATACTTAAAGCACTTACCGAAGCACAGACATCTGGAGCACTAACGCGGCACCTTTCAGTACTGTTTCTGGCCCGAGGTAAATAGGAACGGAGTCAGGAAATGGTTATTTTAGGAAAGAGATAGTTTTTTGATCCATACGAGCCGAATTAAGAACTACGTTATATCTCGTTCTTCGTTTCACATCCTCAATTCAAGCACATAAACACGTATGTCCAACATTAATTGTAATTTCCAATAATCATAACAGTTTAATTCTAAAGATAATTAAATTGCTATAAAAGTTTCCAGTTTAAATTGCATGTGTGTACTTTTAAAAATACTGCATTTATACTTTAGTCAGATAACTTCGTTATCGCGTTGCCATTCAACACGTTTAAAACAATGACCTTTGTATTTGTATACAAACAATAAACTCTGCTTCGGAAGTACTCTTAATCTAAAATTCGCGCGTTTAATCATGACTACCAGAAACATTCTACAAAAGAAATTAGAGGATTATTTTTCTCGTTTAACGGAAATCCAAGACTATATCAAAACGGCTACGCGCTTTTCAGCAGTTGAAGCGAGATATGTTCGAATGGAAAGTATTGAGCAACAACTTGATACTTTGTACGATAAAATTTTAAGTTATAATTCCACTGTAGAAGAAAAGGATGAGATAAATTCTCAAAGATCTTCCTTCGACAATTTAATAGATGTTATTCGTTCTCGGTTTTTCGATATGAAGCAAAAGGCTTCTACTTCTGCCGGCGATACAGCAGTTATCGCAAGTGCATCTCAACCTGTTATCAGTTACTTAAAACCTCTTAGTATAAATCCGTTTGATGGTTGTTTAGACAATTGGCAAAATTTCATTACGTTATACAAAAGTTTAGTCCATGAGAACGATCACATTCCCGTAATCCAGAAGTATCATTACATGCGCATGCTTCTTCGGGGAGAAGCATTGGCTTTAATTTCGGATTTAGCCCTAGATGCCAATTTATATGAACAAGCGTTTACTAAACTTCAGGATCGCTACAATTCACCTCGTAGAATTACGAGCTACTACTTAAATAAAATACTTCAATTTAAAAACTCTGGATCGCTCTCAAACTTTATTAATATTCATGTTAATGCTGTTAACACGTTAAAGGTAGCGAATAAAGTTGAAGATTTGGCTGATTTTTTATTGTTTTCTTTATGCTATCGCAACCTAGAATTCAAAACTCAAAACGCATTTGATTCAAACATAGGTTCGTCAGTTCCTACTTGTACTCAACTGTTCGATTTCTTAACTTTGCAAAGCAAAACTTCAGAGCTTTATGAAGACATTAAAAAGGAAAGAGCGCCAAGGCCAGGTGCACCCCTTCGCTTTAAATCTAGTTTAAACCAATCCTTCTTGGTTAAAAACTCGCAGACTTCAGTGGCGACTAAAACCGCTAGTATAATTTGTCCCTATTGTGGGGAAGTCCATAAAATCTATGGATGTTTGGCATTTAGAAAGCTTAGCGTTGACGATCGTCAAGTTGCTATTAAATCTTTAAATCGATGTTTTAAATGCCTCGGCAGTCATACTCCTCGTGATTGTAATTCTGATGGTAAATGTAAGTTGTGCCATTCCTCTTTCATCATACTCTGTTGCATAAACCACTTGCTAGGGAACACATTAATGAATCTAACAATTCGAAAGCCGCACTCACAACTGAAGTTGTTTCGACATGCAACGTCACAAATTCACTAGAAAATTACACTGTTTTATTAGGTACTGTAGAAGCTCGTGTTTTAGATATAAACAATAAGTTACAATCTGTGAGATGCATTTTAGATTCCGGATCTCAAATCAACGCAATTTCAAGTTCTTGTGTCCAACGCTTAGGTTGGAGCGTCAACATGATTTTCGCCAAGTTGGTGGCATTTCAGGTTCTGCAATTAAATCCAAAGGAGCTGTAATATGCACTTTATTTTCTAATCACTCGAAGCATCAATTTCAATTTTGTGCTTCAATCTTTCCTAAAATAACGGGAAACGTTCCCGGTTGCTCACTGCCTTCTAGTGTTTACCATAAATTTAAATGTTTGCAGCTTGCTGATGAAAATTTTCATAAATCATTGCCCGTAGATATACTACTGGGTGCTGAAATATGTTCCAAAGTGCTATTTTCTGATCGCACTAGAATCATTCCTGGCCAACCAGTAGCTATTGAAACAATATTCGGTTACGTGCTATTGGGACAGGTTCCTAATGTTAACACCGCAGTTAATACAACTTCTCTTTTTATTTCTGATTCAGTAGATAATGATATAAGGAATTTCTGGGAATTAGAAGAGGTCAAAATGCCCAAAGTTCCTTCTCAAGAAGATGTTATTTGTGAATCTCATTTTCTAGAAAATTATTCTCGAAACGCCTCTGGTCGTTTTACTGTCGCTCTCCCTTTCAATAACAATATTAAACCTCTCGGTAGCAATCGACATATTGCTTATAAATGTTATCTAAATTTAGAAAACGTCTTTCATGTTCTCTTGAAAACAAAATTCTTATAATATGTTTTACAAGAATATTTTGATCTTGGTCATATGATTTTAGCCGAAAATCCATCCGATTATATTTTACCACATCATGCCATCTCGAAAATAACAAGTAGTACTACCAAACTACGCGTTGTTTTTAATGGATCTGCCGTGGATTCACTAGGTCTTTCTCTCAACAATAGATTATATGCTGGTCCCAAATTACAGTGCAATTTACCAGATATAATAAATACATTTAGATCGCATAAAATTGCTGTTTGTGCGGACATTCGCATGATGTACCGGCAGATCTTACTTCGTAAGCAAGATTGTCAATTTCAGCATATATTTTGGAGACCAACTCCACAAGACAACATTTCTGAGTACGAGCTTAGAACTCTTACATATGGTTTAGCTCCTTCCGCTTTCTTAGCTCAAAGAGTTCTTCGGCAATTAGTTATAGACGAAGGAAACTCTTACCCCCTGGCTTCTGAAGCTATTATGTATCATACCTATATGGATGACGTAATTAGCGGTGCTGAAAGTATTGCTGAAGCGAAGCAACTACAGCACGAGCTAGTAAGACTTCTTTCTCTAGGCCAGTTCGAGTTGCGCAAATGGTCTAGTAACTCTGAGGAATTGTTACAGGATTTCGAACAAACTGAATTAGAAACTCTAATTCCTTTCTCTGATGACGTTAGTGGTATAAAGATACTAGGTTTAGTCTGGAACCCTGGAATAGACGTGTTCACTTATAACGTGATACCCTTTAAAGGTGAATTTACAAAACGCTCTGTACTTTCTTATATGGCCCGCATATTCGACCCTTTAGGATGGTTAACTCCCGTAATATTTGTAGTAAAGCATATGTTACAACGACTGTGGGTTCAACAGATTGATTGGGATGATACCCCTGATCATAAGTGGTGTCAGGAATGGCAAGGCTTTTGTAACCAAATTACTATGTTATCCCAGCTAAGAATTCCTCGTATTTTGTCTCATTTTCACGGCAATTATCGATTGCTAGGATTTTGCGATGCAAGCGAAAGGATACGGCGCTTGTGTCTACTTGTATGTTGTTAATGATAAATCTGTAGATTGTAATCTTTTACAAGCCAAGAGCAAGGTTGCTCCTCTAAAGCATCTTACTATCCCACGCTTAGAACTTTCTGGAGCTCTTTTATTATCCAAATTAATTCATTCTATGCGTTCAAATAAATTTCCATACCCTATTTTGGAAACTAAACTTTATTCAGACTCTCAAGTCGTACTTACATGGTTGCGTACGCCTACATATTTGTTAAAACCTTTTGTGGGAAATCGAGTAAGCCAAATTCTAGAATATACCTCCATTGATCAATGGAGCCATGTTTCCGGAGAACTTAACCCCGCTGACGTCGCTCTCGTGGACTCACCCTTTTCAATTATTACGCCACGATTTGTGGTGGAAAGGTGCATCTAATTTAAAGGATGTTTGTTTTAACCTCAACTATTCTTTTGTTCCTTTGAGTGAAGTACCTGAATTAAAATCAATTACTACACTACTGGTTGCATTAGAACAGTGCGATTTTGCTGAATTCATGGGAAATTTTTCTTCTTTAAGTCGCTTGCAATATGCAACGGCATATATTATTCGTTTTATTTATAATTGCCGTCACCCCATGGAAAAAACTCTAGGTCCTATTTCACGTGATGAATTACATAATGCATCACAAACATGCGTGAAACTTGTTCAACAACAATTTTTTGCAGTAGAATTGTTGCAAATAAAAAATAAAAAACCTCTCTCCGCCTCTTTTAGAAAATTATCGCCGTTTATCGATGCTCTAGGTTTGCTTAGAGTGGGCGGTCGCTTACAGCATTCACAATTGAACTATGATAGCAAACATCCTCTGTTATTGCCTAAAAGGGCAGCTTTATCTAAACTTATTTGCGACCACTATCATGCGTTATCTTTGCATTCCGGACCTCTTACCACACAAGCTCTTATTCTAAGAAAATACTGGATTTTAGGATCACGATCGTTAATACGACAACGAATACATCAATGCATACCATGTTTCCGATTTAATTCCAAGCCTTCTCAACCCATTATGGCTAATTTGCCTCCGTCCCGTGTACAATTAACTCGTGCCTTTACTCAGGTTGGGGTTGACTTTGCAGGACCGTTGCTTGTTAAGTCTTCCATTCGGCGTAATGCTTCTTCTTTCAAATCATATCTTTGTGTTTTCGTGTGCATGTGCACGAGAGCAGTTCACTTGGAATTAGTTTCCGAACTTACTACTAAATTATTTCCCGGTAGCGATGGTGTTGTTCGCGTGGTGTCGGTAAAAACCATCCACGGTTCCCTCACTCGGCCGGTAAATAAAATAATACCTCTTCCTTTAGAAAACTAATTTTTTTTCTTGTTTCTTTCTCCAACTTAGATTTAGTTTTTTAAAAAATCGCGTTTTATTTTGCTTTTTCTATCCCGAGCATCGGCGGGTAAACCGTAGCCCACTACTGGGAGGAAATGCCCAGATCTAATACAATTTTCTTTTCAAGTTTCTAATATATTTCTTTTCAAAAAATGTTCATTTTTGGTGGGCGGTTATGTTCGCGCCATTTCGCTCTCCCAACGTGGTATTCGTTATCAAGCCAGGCGAGATAAGGAATACCATAATTTAAAAGAGTCGATTAACAACCATCCGCGAGCGCGAACGTGTTCATTCAATTCTAAATATTACTCTCTAATCTCTTTCCTAAAATAACCATTTCCTGACTCCGTTCCTATTTACCTCTGGCCAGAAACAGTACTGAAAGGTGCCGCGTTAGTGCTCCAGATGTCTGTGCTTCGGTAAGTGCTTTAAGTATTTATGTGACTTGTATTCAAATTCTATGTTTATTTCCTTCTAATCTATACAGTCCACTGTCTACCTTACAAACCCTAGTTTACTGCCTACTGCACTCCAGGCAATTACTAATTGTGCCCCTTGACGTTCCAAGAGGCGCATACAGGTATGTAGGCGTCCTTGCGGAAAAGGATGGTACTAAATCCGTATACCTTTTAAAAGATTATTCTAAAAAACGTATTTATCAAAATGGCAGATAACAAAGACGAACTAAGGAATGCGGGTTTCGTAACCTTGGCGTACACCACACGCAAAGGGGTTCCGCTAAACATTGTATATTTGCCTTGTAACATGTTTAATTTCAGCAATAATTATTCGCATTGAATTACGAGGATAATGCGCTAAGAATGCCTTATTCTTTATTAATCTTCTTATATTAAAATATCTGTGTGACATAGAGTTACTTCGTCAAGCATCTCTAGCTGTTTCTTTCGTATTCCGCACATTTAACGTCGCTATCATTTGGTTCTCGCTTCGTCGAGTTAGTCGCCCGCTAGCAACCGCCTTATAAAGATGTATTCCCGGCTAGAAGCATGCGACCTTCGTATAAATTACTCATGTAAGCAGGTCAGGTCGTGTTAGACCTAAAATTATTTTTGATACCTTCTACTAACGGTTGGTAAAGTATACATTTTACGAACTAATTTAATTGGGTTTCATTTATTTAGCGCGTCACTAAGAATTCGTCACCTAGGATTTGTAATTTGTCAACGTAGAATTTGTCAACTAAGAATTCGTCAACTAAGAGTTTGTTAACGAAGAATGATAGATGTTGGTTTTGATTGCAGTTGTTCCAAATTAAAAATGGCTAGTAACATTGGTCGGAGATTATGAATTTCCATCCAGATTTGTCTTGGATCAACAGCGGCAGTTTGGTTCGTTATTAGATAAAAGAAATTTCTTGCATGTATTTTGAATGACGTAAAAATTTGATAAACAGACTATCATATAAAGCACGAAAACTTGCTATTATGTTTTCAAACATGTAATCTGTTTAATCCTCAATTATTGTTGAACTGGTTTTACAAGCCGTAGAACGAAATTTTGTCAAGTTAGGTTTATATAATTACAAGCTTTGTTCCATTTGAACCTTAGATAATTTTAAGGTATGTTTTCGACGTCATACTTTTTTTTGTGTTGCACAGTTGACAGATGTTATGAAAGCAGATGCTTCGTGCAGCTGTCATAGAATTTAAATTAAACATTTCTATTTTTGTGATTAGCTTTTATCTACATATAAATTATAAAATCTAAATATGAAAATTTAAATACACGCTGCGTAAGAATTTAGAAACTGTAATCTACCTGATGGTAATTATGTAATTATGTAATTATGTAACCAGGTTAGAGTTCTTTAACAAACATCAGGTTGCTAATATCTATGTAGAGCCAGATGGATAGGAAAAAGATAGAAGGATATAGGAAGACCTAGACCAAACTATATTAGTCAAATTATTAGAAATTTAGGTTGTGAAAGGTATGTAGAGCTTTTTAGATTAGCACAGAATAGAAAAGAAGTTAGAGCTGCGTCAAACCGACCTTAAGTAAGGTCGAAAACAAAATGAATGATGAATCTACCTGAAAAGATCTGGCCAGGTGAGAAACGTTAATTCAGTGTATTGTGGCTGCAAATTATTTTTAATCAAATGTTTAAATCAAGTTTATGTTTGAAGAGCAGTTGTTTGTTTTAAAAAGCCAAAACCTTGACTTTGTTATAGATGTTAATGATGAAATATTTTTAATTGTTAAAAGGTGTTGAAATTTTAAAAGAGAGTTAAACTTTGAGGCTTTTATTTTGATCAAATGCGATCAAGTCTGATAACACAAAAGTAGAATATTTGAGTAATAATTTTGTGCCAATATCATATTGGATATACATTTTTTATTTTTGATACCTTTATAGGACACAAATGGTGTTCTACATTTTTATTTATTTAATCTTTGCAATTTCTTACAAGAGCTGCGTCTTATTTTTATAAGACTGTTTTTGTTAAGGAAGGCGATCGTTTTATCTTTGGGTTTCCACGTCCGCCCTTAGAATTGTGCTCTGCTATTATCGTGATTATCTCAGGAGATGGTGGCGCCTATTTAGCTTAGTTTAGCTTTGATTTGCAAACAAAATTCGACTTACCCCTCCCCACTTTTTATTGCTCTACCCAGGAATAGACCCCTAGCTATGTCGGAAGATTTTTGTTCACTGGCGCCCATTTGGAAAAATAAGTAACACTGACGCCACAACATATATAAAAACAAAATCAGTTACAGCCTAGTAAAGAACCTTTCGGATCATTTAAAACTGAGGGCCCTACAACCTATAACGACCATATATTCCCAAAAGTGGTAGACATGCAACTACACAACAGTGAGTGGGGAATAAGGATTCCATCCAATACGACAAGAAGAAGTCGATCAAGCTAACAAGATATGTATGCAGGAAATATTGGGAAAGCTGCGATTAAAAGATTGTCATAAGCTGCAAGGAATGGATCTGGTTGTCGGTGGAATCAACTACTTTATATATAGAGACAAACTTCGGTACATTTTGCAATTCGACAACCTAGACGGTCTCTATGTATAAAACTATTTGGCTATTAATAAAATTAGTTTATCGAGCAAAGATGACAAGCGTAACGTCATCCCCGGAAGCATATCAATCTACGCTTGGGGGAATAAAGATATAAATCTAAGATAGTTGTTTATATTTGTATAAATTTAGTAAATCTATTGTATATATTAGTTTTAAGATTCCATAATTTTTAAGTTCTTCTCCCACCTTCTCTTCTTCCAAATCCTTCCTGCTTCTATCCTAGTGGACAGAGTATACGTGAAATCCCTATGTGGTGTTTGCGGGGCACATCGGTTTTAGATATCTCGGGAAATGGTTGGTTAAAGCATATGTCTTGGTTAGCGAAAAAAGGTTCTAAAGATGGGGTTAAATAAACATGGGCAAAAATTAGAGGTTTGGGTCTTTAAAAAGCGTAACTTTGTAAGGGGTGGTCCTATTTAAAATCTATTTACAGATTTGGGCTCCCTAGAAAAGTCTAATATTAGTTGATACCAAACAAAATATAGTTATCTTAAAAGAGTGACTACCCCGCGGATAATAAATACTATATACCGCTTGTCAACAAAAAATTTGTAGGGAAATTTAAAGACGAATTTAATGGGGGGGTCTAGTATTAGAATTCGTAGGTACAAAAGCCAAGTACTACTGTATTGTAAGCGAGAAAGACATGATTAAAAAGATTAAAGGGGTCTCACGAAGTATAGTTAAGTAAAACCGAGGGTCCTAAAACCTATAACGAGCATATATTCTCAAAAGAGGTGGACATGCAACTACGCAACAGTGCGTGGGAGAATAAGGATTCTCTCCACTAAGAAATTAAAGTTTCTATGTATGTAGCACCGGTCATTGGGAAATGGTAAAAATGTTAAACTTATAAAGGCGATTATTAATTGTGGTTTAGAAAAATTGTAGTTTTCTTGGACTAAATAAAATAGCTTAGACTGATTAATGTATATGGTTACATATTCTCCTACACATCCACAAACATCTCCTTACGTCCACATACGGACATGGCGATGCCGGTAGTTTTTGATTAACAAATAGTAGGAATGATACGTTTGGTGTTAGTGTGTGGAAGCCCATCGGCTCGTTGGATTCAAAAAGAACGGTGCGGTAGAATATATGGTGGTTCCCTTTAAAATAATCGAAAGTGGTTAATCGATCGTATTAGATGTTTAAATATGCAAAAGTGTAAAAGCCTACATAAGCAAAATTTAATTTTCAGACAAAAAAGTGCGGGATGTGCTATACTTATAAAATCATGCTTTGCCGCGGTCCCAGCAGTATAAAAGCGACTGACTTTTTCAAGCAACTATAAGAATAGCAGTAGCGCAGAGAAGGGGTATGCATGTATTATACAGCGCACTGTTACTATAAAATATGTTAGTTTACCGGTAGCTCAAACGTGTAATTGATCACGACTTATAGACCCCTCAAAAGTTTAAAATTCTGAGACCATCGTCGTTTGAAAAATGTTTGAAAATTATCAGAATGGAAGCGGGCCGAAGTATAAGTTAGACGGATGATTGACCGAGATTTTCTTTTACGCGAAAAGCGGAAGTTAACAGACATCGAGCATGTAATTCTCTATTTGGGTGGTTTTGAGTACTTGTCGGCTCTAGAAATAATTACGTGCTACCGACCGCTATGCGGAAGATTTGGTTCTAGGAAATGAGCAACCTATGAAAGTACGGAATACTTGGAATTAATGCTAATTGGTTTATTGACCGCGCTTGTGCACTCTTCGAGTGTCTTCAGCAATCTTCGATTGTTTCCAAAATGTATATAAACCATGGCGCTATTCATGGAAGCTGGTCGAAGAAAAATGTCATCCAAAAATATTTTTAATTGCAACTCTTGTGGTGCTTCCTATATCTGGAAAAATGCTCTCAAACGGCACCAGAACAAATGTCGTGGTGTATCATCGTCCACGGTTAAGCTTATACATCCGTCAGCAGCAAAGTACTTAAACTGTAGGTCTTGCGGTATCGCTTTTACAAGGATGAACAATTTACTGCGACACAAGGAAAAACAGCACGGTATGTTATTAAGCCGCAAACGTTCAGCTGTTCAACTGTTAAAGAGTTTTGTACGAAACAACCACAAATTCTATGAAAAGTATTAAATTACGTCATTTAAAACAAATTAAATTTTAATCTATAATTAGCCGCGCTCGTAAAATGAGAAACTAATGGTTAATTTTAATGCCACTAAGCAGATACTTTCGTGATTTTGGTGATTCATTTAGAAAATATTCAAGCCTGCCATTTCCGAAAATATGACGTAGAAGTTATTTAAAATTAAATTGCTTTATTAGTAAGTATCCCGTAGACAACCAGTTTGGTATTCCCTTAGTAAAGGTTTAAAGTGTTTTATTAAGTTTTTGTTTATAGTAGCATTGCATCTTCTACCGCACGACTTGCAGCCAATTTGTGTGCGTGACCTACCACTGCATATTCCAGTTTTAGATGTCAGTCACAATTGGGAGGCAAATATGTTTATACAAACCGCCACGAGTATAGCAATTCACACATAAAACTCACCAGCATAGAAAGCGCTATTTTCAGTTTGGCGCATACCGTCACAAACATTCTGTCGCCAACTAATAACACATTTTTGTCATAGAACCAAATTATGGAAGATTTTTATTAGTATAATTTAATGATGACTCTGACCAATAAGAAGAAGAAATTGAATTAAAAAAATGGTGACGAACAATAAATTCTGCCACCAATTGGTACCATTCCTGAAACAATCTGCCTCCAATATTGCAATGTGTACACACACACACACACCCACACCCACCCACACACACACACACATACACACACACCCACACATACACACACACACACACACATACACACACACACACTTTATATTTGGTTCTTCTTTGTTTCATTCTCTCCTTGTACCCCAACACCGTGTGGGTCCGGGAATAGAATAGTCCTACGGTACGACCTGCCTGTCGTAAGAGGCGACTAAAGCGGGCTAACACACACACATACACACACACACACATACACACACACACACACACACACACACACACACACACACTCATACATAGCTACATTGGGATTCTGTTTTATTTTCTTTTGTTCTATTCCTAGGGTTTTTAATTGTGGTTCTTGTTCTTGTTGCTTGGTGTTGTTCTTTTGTTTTTTTCCTTTTCTTCCTCGTTTTTTTCGTTCCACATTCCTTTCCTTTTTCCTGTGGCTGGTCTTACTTTCTGTCGTCTTCGTGCTGACTTGGTTTGATTTTCGATTCACTTCCTGTGGTAGGTGCTTTCTAGTCTATTTGTTTTTGAAACCACGACTTAGTCGACTTTAGATCTAATTAGCAATTCTTCTCTTAGGTTTTTCGTTTGTTGCGATTCTTTGGTAGTACAGCTTAAAGTACTTTAATTTTTTTCATCCGCATTCTTGTTGTTCCTGGGCTTACTTTAAAGCTTGACACTTTTGTCTTATTTTGGCGTTTCAGAGTTTGAATATGATGGACGTCAAAAACTTTATTGCAATGAAACGTAACCTTCTGTTGATCCAACATGCCGTGCCCAACAAGTTTGTGGAGTACAAAAAGGGGTAGACGCAGTGTGGGAAAAGAAAGACTGCATAGTTTAATATAAGGTGTTTGTTGGCATTTCTGGCATTTGGGAAACAGTTGCTAACAAATACACATGGCATCATTCATACTAGATCTCCAGGCATTCCAGTATAAGAAGAGCAATTTATTTATTAAAAAAATTACAATTTTGAATTTGGGATACGGTGACCTGTGGCATCAAATTCTGGAAATGCCTTTGCCTGCAGTATACAAAGAGTTTATAAAAGAACTCGTTGATTTAAAGTTTTATTTGTACCCAGAAAAATTAAAATAATAGTTATTAAATCTATATAGCATTGAAGACACTCTTCTCAAGTTTCTTTTTAAACGTAATAAAGTTCTATATGTGCGCCATTTATTGCCCTGGCCACATCTAAACGATAATCAGTTGCTTCCCAGGTATTCAGTAGCATATTAAGCGTGACGGTTGCTACAGCTGCAACAATCCTCTGCCTCAAATGAGCAATGTCACGGATCTTCTCGGAATAAACAATGTTTTTTGCATGTCCTCAAAAAAAGAAATTTAGTGGAGTCAGATCTGGGCTTCTTAGTGGCCATGCAATCGGTCCACGTCTACTAAACCACCTGTCAGGAAAACGCAAGTTCAACTCATCACGAACATGGTTGCTATAGTGAGGTGGCGCGCCGTCTTGTTGGAAAGCAATCGGTTTCTTTTCTAGTTCGATATCATCTATCTGTAGGAATACGTATAGTTTAAGCATTTCACAATAAATATTCCTATCAATTGTCTTCTCTGCGAAAATGAAAGGGCCTACGATACGATCATTCATCAATCCACACCAAACATTGACTTTTGGAGAGACTCGCTGATGTTTTATGAATTCATGCGGTGACTCAGTCCCCCAAATCCTACAGTTGTGTCGGAGATCCACTTACGTGAAAAGTCGCCTCACCTGAAAACATAGCATTTTCTAAGAAATTTTCATTTTCTTCAATCTTGTTTACTCTTTCCCCACCACGCTCGCTTCAAGGCCACGCACTGCAATCGCATATTAGCAAAACAATCTTGACAATATACTGAACTCAAGTTTAAAACCCGAAAGTTTATTGCTAATTTCGTCTTTTAATTCTGATTTTTTAAATTCCGGATTAAAGCGAATATCTCGGGTAACCAAAAAGGATTTAAAGATCGAGTTAAAATTAATTAAACAAAAAATTAAAGGTCCGGGGCTTTAATGTGGAGGGATGTGGAGGGATTTGGTGGGATGTGGAGGGATGTGGTGGGATGTGGAGGGATGTGGATGGGTGTGGAAGGATGTGGAAGGATGTGGAAGGATATGGAAGGATGTAGAGGGATGTGGAAGGATGTAGAGAGATGTGGAGGGATGTGGAGGGATGCAGAGGAATGTAGAGGGATGTTGAGGGGTGTGAAGGAATGTGAAGGAATGTGGTTGAATGTGGAGGAATGTGGAGGGATATGGAGGAATGTGGAGGGGTTAAGAGGAGGGTGGAGGGGATCGGAGGAAGCACCAGAATCCTTATATAAAATGTATAAGCAAAAGTCATGTGAACTGTGAATGTAGGATCACCCGGGGTGAATGACCTTTGGAACTCACAAAAATGGTCTTTTTGAACCTTAGAATTTCCAATGTTAAATCCCATAAGAAAACCGGTTTTTTGATCTAGAATGAAGGTAGCTTATCTACTCTTAATATTTGGGCAGGACTACTAGGTACTTGAATAGTTAGGTCTATATTAATTAACGAAGTGATTAATAGTGATGTCTATTTGAATACGTTGCAAAACGTATCTCCCCTGCAATAACGGAGAGAGTTTCTGCATTGCAAAGAAGATGATCAAATATTTGATAGGCAACTTTTCCTTCAGCAGCATGGTATTCCATTACATTACAGTGCAAATATTCGTAACTGGAAGGATCAAATGGCCTCTACGATCACCAGCATGACAGGTCTTGATTTTCATCTTTGGGGTCATTTAAAATAAGTTGTTTTATAAGTATTAACAGATTTAAATGATCTGCATTTACGAATCAACTAGAGGAACACTTTTAAAAAATAATGCAGAAATTTGAAAAAGTGTTTCATTACTGCTTGGAAATCGTTCGCATTATTTTGGGCAACCTCTTTTGTAATTTTGTTTGTTGATCTTAATTGGAATAAAGCACTTTAAAATATGTTATTGCCAACGCCTTTGCATCTGCAAAAAACATTATCATTTTCGTATGAAAATTGCATTTTTAATTTCCAGTTTCTGAAAATTTTTCCTCAATAACAGCAACTTATGTTCTCTTTAGGGATTAGCTTTTACATGGAATTTATTTCAAATTTGTGTTTGCGGGGGAAGGCGTGTGCGACGTAATTGCGATTTATAGGCCTAACCATATCTTCCTTATAGCAAATATACATTTTTCGGAATGTTTTTTTCATATTAGCTTCTGAAAATTTGCAGGTGATTGTTTTCGAGTAATCACCGTATTCTGAAAATAATGTTCTTGGCTACATAGAAAAAGAGTTAAACAGTGTGTAATAAATTATTTTGGCAACGTTATAAAATGAATACAAGGTTACTCACCTGCAATAAATAAAAGTTTTATCTGCTTACGCACTTTTTGCGCGAATTTTTCTTATCTGAACTAAGCTTATTATCATTGCTTTACTGTTTGTAAGCAAATATTTGGTAAGTTAAATTAAATTTTCGCAAACTAAGTAATACATTTCTTGATTATATGAAAAAAGGATTAACAGTCATCATTTGATAAAGAAATTTTATTCTAAACGATTCCTTCATATAAACGGATTGTAGGAATTATTGTGTAGTTTCTACGTTGTTCTGCGATAATTATGATGCTTTGTTAGGGGAGAATAAACCCGAAAGTAATCCGGCGGATAAGGTTACGTTGATATGGGCAATGGTTGAGGGTATAGGCGTGGATATCCTAGTCGACACAGGATCGGTTATGAGTTGCATGAGTCAGGACTTTTATGATAAAGTTGTAGCCACTAAGCAGGGCGTCATTGATGTAATTCAGTAACTACTTCCATTTGAGTTTGTCAAAGACTACGTCTGTTAAATATAGAAAAGTTGATGGTCCGCCTGTAAGACTGAAGCTCATTTTGGTAAACTCGTAAAGTCCGTCTGGTGAAATAAATGCTATTTTTTCTCTGGAGTTTTTGTCCACGATAATTTGAAAGTACCTCATGAACATATCCATCACTGAGTAATACCTGGTATTGTGTAGATGCAAGAGAATATCCTGTATGTCTGGGAAGGGATAGCTATTTTTTTTTGTTACTACGTTTACTTATTTATAATCGACACACAATCTAGGTGTTGCATCCTTTTCTTCACTAACATAATAGGTGATGCCCAGGATGATTTTAAAGGTGTTAGTATGACAAGTTCTAGCATGTCATGAATTTGTTCTTTGATAATTTCACGTTCCTTTTGATTTACCCTGATTTACACTGGTTCTGCATCTCCCGTTTCGATATGATACTGTACTAAATTGGTAGTGCCTATTTTACTGGTATTTTCGGCGAAAATATCAGAAAATTCCAACAACAATTCATTCAGTTGTTGTTGTTCGGTAGAGAATAAATCACCATTTATATCAAATTTGGTCATTTTGATACGTTTTCCTGTTTTGGCTGTAACATCTTTGAGGTTTCCATTTCCGTCTTACTGTGCAAGTTGCCTATGCATGTACCTCCAAATAATTTGCAACTTGTTGAAATAGTCGTTTTTATTTCGACTAACAATTGTCCTTCTTGAATAGAAAGAGATTGAATTGGTGTAAAATGCTTTCTAAATAATAACTGCCTTAAACTAAAAAGTGTAGGCTTTTAAAATTTCATTCACATTTACTTGGTTTTCTCTTACAACTTGCACTGGTACTTCTGTTGATCACCACTAGTGGTTAATTATCATGTCGTGTCTTATTACTTTATACGTACTCTGGTTTTCTGGCGGTTTGGGCATGTTGGATTAAAATACGCATCGACTTACACCATTACTGCATGAGGTTGTTTTATTTTCTTCAAAATTAATTACTGCCAAATGATTTCTTAAAAATTCCAAACCTGGGATGAGGTCACTAGGTAACTTTCTTATAACTAGTGCTGTAAACTTAAATAATATCTTATTTATACAAACTTCCAACTCAGTTTGCCCTAACACTGAAATTTTAGTATTATTTGCTGAAGTTAAATTAATCTTTCGCCCTTCTGGTGGTTCATAGTGTTGTACAAACCTCGCTGAAGTTACGTTAAAGGAGCTCGGTCTACACGATAATTGAACAAGAAACATTATCCATAGTACCATTTATTGTTAAAATTTTATGTTTACTTGTTTCATCTGTAAGTATCGAATTGATTACATTTACTTGTGCTCTGCGCTCCGTTGCTAACCGAGGATTATTTTTATAAATCGAGCTAACACTACTTATATTGTAATAATTATATTTCCTATTTTTAGGCCCATAGTAGCAATAAGATTTTTGCCTATCGGTTACGTTTCTCCCGCGAATTGAAGGCGATCTTCCTCTAAAAAATTAATTTACCCTTCGCCCCATATATGGAGATTTGCTTCGGCTACAAATAGTATCCCTAGCTGTATTTGGTTGCTGCGCATTACTGGCTATAGAATTGAAAGTACAACTTGGTGGAAAATGGCTACTACGACCACACCTAAGACACTTGGGGCTGGCATTCCAACTTCTCTGATTTTGATACATTCCACGGCCTGGTGATCGGTTTCGTCAAGTTACATTTTCTCTGCTACGGCCGTTACTTCTTGACCGACTGTTGCTTCTGTTGGTATATCTTCCTTATCTTCGGAAGTAATTTCCTGGTGGGTTGGTATCTTGGCGATAGTTATTTCCTCGTGAAGCCCTGGTTGGCTGCATGAGCACGGCTGATGTTTCCACAGTTAGCGTGTCCTGTAACGAGTTTTCTTGCATGTCCGTGAGGTGGTAAGCGATTTCTTTGATCCGTTTTTCAGTTATTTCGGAATTAGTTGCTAGAATTAAAGAATGTGTTACGCAAAGCTGGTAATAATCTTATTTCAAAGAATTTCCTATATCCTTGAACTCCAATGGGTGCATTAATTTGATTTTTGATGTTAAGTAGATCAAAATAATAATTTATTGCTGTCTTTCCTGGCAGTTGCTTTCTAGATTGCAGTTTGGTGCGAAAACTCTATATATATTTGGTCCATCAAAATATGTTAAAAAATCACTCTTAATATTTTCCCACGTTTTGGTTTTGTTGTCTGCGTTGGATATAAATAATTTTAATACCATTGACCTGCAATATTCTTTAAAAACCTACCTAAGTATAAATTTTGGTTACCGAATCCCAATGTTTTGAGAAACAGCTTCTTTCGAAGTCTTGCACAAAGGCTAAGCAAATAGACTTACCTGATGTGAAATAATCAGGTTACATAAAACTAGGTAGAATTGGATTTAAAGTTAACTCTTCAGTTTGTGCGATAGTCTTGTTTGCCATTTTTGTTTGCGGTATTACTGTAGTGTCTATTTCATTAGTGTTTGTTTGTATTGTTAAAGTCAACTCTGGTTGTGTCCCTGTAGACCGTTTTTTCTTTTTCTTTACTGCACGCCCGACGCATCAGCGTCAGTGTTACTAATTTTCTAAATGGGCGCCAGTGAACAGAATTTAACTGGGCCCTAACCGTTGCCGGTGCCAGTGAACAAAGTCTTCCGACATAACTAGGGGTCTATTCCTTGGGTAGAGCTATGAGAAATGGGGGGTAAGTCTGTTTGTAGGTCAAACTTAAACTAAACCAAATAGGCGCCACCAAGTCCTGACGTGATTATGATAATTGCATAGCATATTTCTAAGGGCGGACGTGGAGACCCAAAGAAAAAAGGATCGCCTTCGCTGACAAAAACTTGTCTTAACAAAATAAGACGCAGCTCCTGTAAGAAATTGTAATAGTTAAATAAATAAAAAAAATGAAACACCAATTGTGTCCAGCAAAAATACATAAAGAAGTAGTAAAAAGGTATTTCCAGTATAAAGTTGGCATCAAAGTCCTACTCATAAGGATGTTAGCTTTATGTGATTAGATTTGATCATACTTGATCAAAATAAAAAACTTTAATCCTGAACCAATTGTTTACTAAAAAGAATCTCCTTTAAAATAATATGACTTGTAACAAAAATTTAATCAATAACTGTATCAATATCTATAGCTTTCAACTTCATATTTATCTTAATTATTTTTAATCAAATACTTTACAGTATGACATGAACTTGTTATACAAATAGGGTTCCGACCTGTGCAGATCTGTTCAGGCAGATGACAAATTAATAAGTTCCAAAAATGTTAGCATTCAAGTCTTCTACATTACATATACAAGTTTTAATTTATATAAAGCTGATCACAAAAATAGAGGTGTTTACATCTCTTGTACTAAAGCTGTTCGAGGCATTTGCCTTTAAAAATACATCTGTCAGCAGTACACAACAGAAAAATATATGACGTCAGTAACACCTGTTGACGTTACCGACGATTTATAATGAGCCACGCGTGTTGTTTTCTTAAAACATCAAATCAGTAAACTTTAGTTATTAGTTGAAACTTTTACAATATTCATGCCTTACGCATTAAAACAAATTAGCGTGTTCCTCGTTTTGAAACACATAAAAAGAACTTATAGCTATCTACGAACCAAAACTGCATTTGTCGAATTGTAGCAAGGAAAGATGAGATTCTCGTTATTTCAAGCAACTATAACAGCGTTTGTAGCGTGAACCAAATTCATCCTAAACAACTTCTACCATGAATTCGTCCCACGTGTCGAATGAAATCCTGTTACAATACATTCTGCAGCCGTTGTAATCCCGAAGTTGAATTACGCCGCCTTCCTAAGGTAGCATTTTTACATTGTCCTCGTGTGTCTTAAAAGTTTGCATTCCAAGTGTCGTCTTCTAAAAATTTGCCTTCTAAATTTCGTATTCTAAATTTCGTGTTCTAAGAGTCGCATTGTAAGTTGTTGCATTGTAAGTTGTCGCATTGTAAGTTGTTGCATTGTAAGTTGTCGCGCTTAATAAATTATCTCAAATTAAACAAGTTAACAAACTATATACGTTACCGACAGTTATTCGAAGATGTGGTCACTAATTGAAGTGGATTCGCAAATTGCCGGCCTGCAATCTAGGGTATATGTTAATGCTTCTACTACATATGGCCGACTCTCTACAAAACTAGCTCAGGCAGCCGAGGCGTCCGGAGGGGGGGACAGTCAAACAGAGATGTGTTTGTAAATAGCTGTAGATGACACAGATATTTAACCACAAGTAGAATATCAAAGGACGATGCGGGCTTAACGTATTACTATTGTTGTTAATAAAATTGTTATATTATTCTCGCAATTTTATGGAGGGATTTATTATCAAAAATAAAATTGTTACACCTGTTATAATTAATGTTATCTGTTCATTTGCAGATAAACTCGGTACGCTTCCTGAATTAATTGTCGAAATTAAACTGGGTGTGGGTGGTGTGCTAAGAATATTTTATATCAAATTATTATTATTAAGAGGAATAAGGCTTACATCCTTGGGTTTTACAGCTTTTAAACGTGTATTGTAATGGTACGCAGGACTACTGATAATAAAATCTTCCACCATGAATTACTACTCATTGTGGTTGAAGAAGGTGTGATAAGATAAGCTTATTATAGTAACAAACTTGACTAACATATGTTACTAAGCATTGACCTGATTATAAAATTAGCAATGTGCATTCCAAGAATTATGCCAGCTTCTACTTTCCTCAATATTTTGTATATGAAGATACAAAATGCGTAGTTACGCCCAAGGCGCTACTCCACTTTAATGTAAGGTAGTGGTTTGCTACTTACTAAAGACATGCTGGGTTACTGCGAGAGGTATTTAATAGAATAGCTAAATGGGGGTTGGCAAGTCACACTTGGCTGTTAGTAAGCGAGGAGGTAGATAAATCTTTAGCTGGTATAACAATATTGATGTATTGACAATTGCGTAAACATAGAAGCACATACATCTAATGATAAAGATGGTTAATACTTATATAATTAAAATGTCACACCAATTGCACACACTAACTGAGATGACGCTGAACCGAAAACTAACTAAGACTGGTTTCCTGAGAGATGATTCCTATATCTTTTATAAACCTGACGTTTTACGTCAATGTGATTTACAATGTTCTTCTGTGGTCATGATTAGCTATTAGCCTTACATGTGATTTTCCAATGTTCAATCCGAAGGTACTACATTGGCCAGGAAACAAGTTTTTTTACCTGGAAAATTTGGAATTTTACCAAACCCTTGCTGTTCCAAGCAAGGTTATCTTTAACGTGCGTGACAACACTCACACATGGGACCTCCATTTTACCTCTCATCCGAACGAGGGTGTATTTTTGTGAAAAATGCTCGCCTAACAGTTTTCAAGCGGACCGTGTCGGGGTTCGAACCCGGGACTTTGGGCAAAGTAGTCACACACATGCCAATACGCCACGGAGTCGCTCTTAGCGATTAGCCTTACATGTGATTTTTTTTCTAATGCTCCACCCGAAGGTACTACATTGGCGAGCAAGCGAGTTTTTTTACCGGGAAAATTTTGAATTTTGCCGAACCCTTACTGTTCCAAGCAAGGTAGGGATCTTTAATGTGCGTGACAACACTCGCACACGGTACCTCCATTTTACCTCTCATCCGAACGAAGGTGTATTTTTGTGAAAAATGCTCGCCTAACATTTTTCAAGCGGACCGCGTCGGGATCTTAGCTATTAGCCACAGGGATTATTCATCACTTTGTCAACAATTACTTGAATTGAACTATAAATAATTCTGATTAGGCTAAGCCCTGACATTACCTGTAAGTTATACATGATGTGTAATAACTATTTCCAAAAGTATGAGATTACAGATTATCCTTGAAAGGTACTTCATAGCGATAAAAAGGATGTATTGGTTTAATTTGTAATTGAAGTATTTCTTGCATATTTAAAATAGGAAGACGCTTTCTATTTTTCGATAAGCTTTAATTTTCTGCACGCATACTTATTAAAAAGATTGAACTCGTCGGACCAGCTTAATAATGTAAAATGGAACTCTTTATACCGAGATAAGACTTGAAGAATAAGTATTGTATGAACCGTTATTGACACATAAATTGGAACGTATTTACATATAAAATTATAAATTAAAACTATACGTTTTCTTGCAGTCTTATACCTTTAGGATGAAACTAAGAAGCACCTCCGCACTAAGGAAGTGTCAATACAATATTTGAATATAAAGATGGAATTTTGCGTTACTGCGTCGATTGCATCATTAACAACTTCTGATAATATTATGTAACTTTGAATGCACCTTTCTTTTACAACTCTAAAATCTATAAATCTCCAACACTTATACGAGCATTACTACTAGATTTTGTGTATTTTACAGTGTGTTTCACATAATTTTTCTTAATAGGTCTATATTTATTTTGACTAAATTAATAATATTTATGTAGGAACTTATAATTAATAACTTAAGGTTCGTATTTAACATATTTGTACTTATTTGCAGATTTAATTACATACCTATTTACTTGTTTTCAGATCTGCGTTTAGTAAATTTACTTATTTATTTTTTTTTAGTTATTTGCTTATTACCTTTTTACGTATTTGCCCATTTGTTTATTTAATTACTTACTTTTTGCAGATTTTCTTATTTGTTTATAAAGTTTTTTCTTATTTACTTATCTAATTTCTTCATATTGACTTATTTACATTTTATTTCGTTTTTGCAAATTTACTTGTTGACAGATTTATTTATTTATAGATTTACTTATTTAATTACCTTTTTACTTGCATACTTGTAAAGTTGTATAAAGTAGACACTTATGAAGACTAACTTTTATTGGTTAGTTTGAAATTAAATTAATGTTTCTACCAATCAGCAACAAACAGAAGTTTTTCTGCTTGTATTTGTTGAATTTCTGCGCATTGTTTTTATCCCATTCTGGAGTAACTTTCTTTTAGAGTAGAAAGGCAAGTAAAGAAAAGAAGTCATTTTTCTTCACTAACTAAGCAGTTTTTACTTTTAAATGCAACTTTTTATTAAGTCGTTTTCCAATCATGTATGCATTGGTAACGCATTTGACAATTTATTAAACAATTGCAGCATTGATAGTAAGTTATTCCACGTATCTGTTGTGTTGTCACGTATCAAAGTGAACAAACTCAAATATCGAGTGTTACACGAGTTACGTTTTGACCCATGGGAGCTGCCTTTTTAAAAAGTCTTCTTCCAAAAACTCTTGGAATAAATTTTATTTTAAACAGAATTTACAAATGGAATTTTAACAAACTATCTAAAATTAGTCTTAGTCGAAATTACTGTTAAATGGATTTGAGTAGCCTGAACAACCAACAATGTAAAAGCTGCGAGGTTCAAGACTGACTGATGATCTTGGGGTTCCGGGTTCCTTGTGAACTTTTATTAGCCTTTTCTTTATTTATCCTTGAATTACAATGTTGCATCTAACTTAGGTGTTTTAATAATTTCTATTCAATTATACATATATTGATTTGAGATATATGTAACTCACGTTAAATAGCACTTCAATTTGCTTTTATAAATAATTAATAACTTAAGCTGTTGCGCAATAGATCTTTGTAAAATAGGTTCCGGTGATTCCTATTAGTGTTTTCCTGGCAGCAGTGAGAATTTCGTGGCAACTGCGCTATCAGTAGTTTCCCACAAGATTTGTGGTGTCGCACGACATTTTTTTAATAATCACAACGCGTGTGACAGATGCAGGATATCGTATAAGCGTAGTTAAGTATTTGCTCTCTAGCTGGCAATGAAAGGAAGCAGTCGTATCTATATCTTAACTACTCACGAGTATTGCTTTAAAATCATGTGGTGCAGTGTTCCTTTATACCTTTCCTATATTTATGCGTTTGCTGGTCTACTTTTAAGCAAGAAAAACCAACAGCCATGTAGTCTAAAGGGGCGCTTATTTCAGAATAATTTCCGCCTGTGAAATATAACATGCAAATCTGGACTAAAACGGCGACTTACTCAAGAATAATTTGCGTTACGCGTTGTCGCTTCTGGTTGTGAAATCAAGGAATACGGTTTACCAAAAATAACAATACAATCTGTCATAAAAATCCATTCAAAACAAGAAACAAATAAAAATATTTGTAAAGAAATGTTAGCTGGATTCAGGGATGATTGCCCGGCAAGTTAATTATTTGCAAATTGATGCAATATCATATTAAGGACTCCAATCCTCCGAAAAAGTTTAAAATCGTCGTTCCTGCAGGAAAAATAAAAAGAAATGCTTTTTAGAACAGTAAAAGAATTTTAATGATTGATTATGTTTATAAGGGCAGTATGGTAAGAAGTGAATATCATGCAATCCTTGCAGGTTCTATTAAAGAGAAGAAGCGAATAAAACTAACACAAGCTGTTCTGTTGCTCCTAAGCAAAGTATTAGTGCATAAAAATGTAAAAGTATATAAAAAAATATGTTGAGGGCAATAGAGTCTTGTATTTTTAAATTTCTCTAAAAGAGCAGGTACCAAAAATCTATTACAATTTTAAAGTCAACTGTACTCTTTACAGTCCTTGTTAAACGTGGTAATTTCAAGTTAACGATTTATTTCGGATTGCCAGCGAACAAAAAATGCATGGTAATATGCATTACATGATGTGCCGGGCCAGTAGTTGTATATAGCACTCCTTTTAGCATTAGGGTTAAGCGTTCTTGTACTAGTATAAGAGGGTATTGTTAAAACAAGTGGAGGTTAGAGGAATAACTTGTTTTTAACCGAATCCCAAAAACTCTGCGAGTATTGAGAAAGTAGATAAAACGGTGAGACGTTTGTTCGGGTTTGTAGTGTGTTAGTGAAGCACGACTAAAAAATAAGCAAGTGAGTTAAGAATAATGCAGTTAAAACAGTAGTGTTGTTAACAAGACATACCAGCGGTGAAGATTGCCGAAACTATCCCGCAGGACAGTTTGTCTACAATATAAAATAGGATCGATCCTGGTTAATATTTTCGTTGTTATACTTGGGGTTGTTGTGTGAAGTAGTCGTTCAACGCGCTGGGTCGTATGAATAGCTGCACTTTAACATTCCAGCGAGTTCAACGTTTGCAAGAAAGTAAACGAACCGGTTGTGGGCTTAACATATTGTCGTGTCGCTCTCTTTTGTTATGTGTAGGTATTCGAACGTAGTTTATGTAAGGACAATGATAATAATACCTACCATTTTGCTATAAACTCTAATTAGTTTTCTTAAGTAGTGTAGGGTTGATTTAGTGATTAGCTATACAAGTATATTTCATTATTTGTTTTATACTTTTTACTAAAAATTATTGTATTAAAGGTTTATACGGAAGCTAACTGTTATTATTTCCTCTATTTTATTCACGTAAAAAGAACCCTGTTTGAGGGCGAAGTCTCAGTTGGCGCGCAACTGTGGGACGTTAGATTTAAAGGGATAATAATTGTTAATGCTTATACTACGCTATAGATTAGGATAGAATTGCATTTTACTGTAAACAATGACGGGGCGCAAAAGCAAAAATGCGAAGGCAGAAAAGTGAAATGCAAGTGTTGAAAGCGAAGGGAGATTTTTAAACTTAACTACGCTTATGAAGAAGATTAATGCAAATCTAAAAGTCAAGAACGAAATATTGAATGCAAATATTGCCGCAATTGTTGACAAAAGTAGAAGAATAAATGAGGGAATTGGGGATATTCAGTTGAGTGTGAATCTTTTAAAAATTAATTTGGGAGCTACTCATAAGATTCAGATTAATCTGGAAATCGTTAGCGAACAGCCCGATAGGAAAGTAAACGAGGGTCAATTAACGCCCCAGGGATAAGTGGTTCCCAATATTTAAGTGTTTGGAAGGAATTGGGGGGTGGATCAATAATTTTTATAACGGATGGTTATATAAACCCGATTATGTTTATAAATAAATTAGACGCATTATTTAACGATGCGGAGGTACCGTACCATAAACAATTAGCGCTAGCTATTAGTGCTTTGTGCGATTTGGCAGCTGGCTGAATTGAAATTAAGGAGAGAAAGTTCACAGATTTCAGTAGTTTCAAAAAATTATTCTTGGATCGTTATTGGGATTCTCGGACGCAACGGTCATATGACAATAAAATCAAGCACGGCACCTTCGAGAAGGGGTCACGTGCGGATTATTTTTTAAAAAAATGAAAAGAGGCGAGTTATTTGGAGACGGCTCTTTTTGAGGAGGAGATAATCAACATTTTGGCTGATCATTTTGACGCTGAGATACGCAGGGGAGTTATTACTTCTGGGATTAAAACTATTGATGCGTTTAAGCGATATTTACGGCGGTTGATGCTACGGATAAGCGCGAGTTATTTCCGTATTCTAATAGGAGAGGCGGTGCTGGTAGACGTAATTCGGGGGGCTAATCACATTGGTGGTAGGAATTTTCAGGGGACAGTGTCTATAATAGGGCTCCTAATTAAGCTACATAAAGAGACGAAAGAGAGTGCGACAACCAACATACGCCAGATACCGATTATAGGAATTATCGTGTAGTTTCTAAGTTGTTCAGCGATAATTATGATGCTTTGTTAGGGGAGAATAAACCTGAAAGTAGTCCGGCGGATAAGGTTACGTTAATATGGGCAATGGTAGAGGGTATAGGCGTGGATATCCTAGTTGACACTGGATCGGTTATGAGTTGCATCAGTCGGGACTTTCATGATTAAGTTGTAGCCACTAAGCAGTGCATTATCCCATCATTACCGGTTTCTGGCAAACAGTTTTTGGGGGTTTAAGTGGTAAAGGTCAGGTGTCATACAACAGGTATATTTGGAAGTGGTTAGCGGCAGTGTTCGGTTGGCCTTTCATTGTTGTACCACATTTAAAGAAAGATGTAATTTTAGGATGTGACTGGATGGACCGATTCGCTATTGAAATTAGTTTTGAGAAATGTTCGTTGGAGAGAAGCAAGAACCTGGTTGCCGTATGCGATATTTATGTTGAGATTGAGCACGGTGTTCAGGGCGAGGTTAACAGCAAATAGTATCTACATAGGGATATTGCGGGCATTGTTAGGGATGCAAAGATAGTTGAGGAGGAGGAGTTCAAAACCCATACCGAGAAGTTCTTGAATGGGAAGGAGGTTCTGAAATAGATAATGAAGTGCACTTCGGCCACCAAACGTTGAATGATTATGTAAAATCGATCAGTTATTCTGATTTTGAGATAGAATTTAAGGATTTTGTGTTTTTAGCTAAAGAAAGGTTAAGAACAGAAGCCAGTAAAAAGACAGCTCAGACATAGTTGTAATGCGCGCAAACTTGCCAATTTCATAGAGAGGATCGCGTCCTGGTACGCTTCCACTCTCAATCTTCTGCCGAAGACAAAGCAAAAAAGAAAATTTTTAATTATTCAAGGACCCGTCTACGATTACCAGAGTAGTCAACCCCAATTGTTACCAAATTTACGAGGACTCGACCGGGTTGCCTCTCGGAGTTCATAATATAATTAACTTGAAACTCTATCGAGCGCCCGTTGATCTGGCGCAGCCGTCTTGTTAGTGAATTAAATGAGTATCCTGACAATACCTATATTCAAGTGAGGGATGATGTGCCTTTTAGCATTAAGATTAACCGTTTTTGTTTAGTAGTACAAGAGGGTATTATTATAAGTAGTGGAGGTCAGAGAAGAAACCTGTTTTTAATCGAGTTCCAAAAGCTCTGCGAGTATTGTGAAAGTGGTTATGAAGGGACGGCGAGACATTTGTTGGCGTTTGCAGTGTGTTATTGAAGCACGACTAAAAAATAAGCAAGTGGGTTAAGAATAATGCAAGTGAAAACGGAGTTTTGTTTTTAACGGACCAACGGTGAAGATTGCTGAGATTAGTCCCGTAAGATAGTTTGTCACAATATAGGGTACTACAGTAGCTGGGCGTAACACCCTCAGCGTCGTTTTGAGGGCCTTTTAACTCGTGAGAGTTTTTCGGCTTGTTGATGTGATGAGCTGTTATAGTGATGTTTTAAGGTTGATCTTCTTAATAAATTGTTGGTCTGGATTTCTCAAGGCCTGCTCTTGGAATCCCCATGTTTTGAAGCAGTGAGCAGTTTCCCGGATCTTCCTCTTGGTTGCTCTCCAACTACACGATATCCGAATCCTGGGTCCACTGGCCTGTGGTTTTCGACCGACAGGATGGCTATTTGCCACAGGCCGCTCCATCGTCAGGTAGCTCGTCTAACAGGACTGACGGATGTGCATCTCCAACAATTTCACTTGTGTATCCATTCCTCGGCGCCCCGCTTAGCTGGAGAACTCCCTCGAGTTGTCACCGTTCCGCTGCTCACCTTTGATCGCCCGGAGACGGTGGTAGATAGATATTGCTGCTTCGAAATCTAGGCAGCAACTATATAGGGTAGGAGCGACCCCAGTTAATATTTTCGCTGTTATCCGTTGGGTTGTTGTGTAAAATAGTCGTTGAACGCGCTGGGTCACATGAATAGCTGAGCTTTAACATTCCAGAGAGTTCGAGGTTTGCAAAAAAGTAAACGAACCGGTTGTGGGCTTAACATATTGTACTGCCGCTCTCTTGTGTCACGTGAAGGTATTTGGACGTAGTTTAAGTAAGAACAATGATAATAATACTTATCATTTTGCTATGAACTTTAATTAGTTTTCTTAAGAAGTGTAGGGTCGATTTTGTGATTACTTCCACAAGTTTATTTCATTATTTGTTTTATACCTTTTACTAAAAATTATTGCATTAAAGGATTATACGGAAGCATAACTGTTATTATTTACTCTATTTCATTCACGTAAAAAGAATCCTGTTTGAGGGGAAGGTCTCCGTGATTAGAAAAAATTTGGGTAGTTAAAAATTCTGCCCAACCGCAATAAAGATACTAGAAGAGCTTCCTTAAGCCGATTGCAATGGACGACATGATTAGTGCAAATTATATTTTTTAAAAACAGTTACTTTAGTAATAAGTGCCTTTCTATGTAAATAGGTATGAGAATAAATACACTAGAACAATGGAAATCTTTACATTATAAAAGAAGCAACGAAAACTTAATATTTGGGCAGGAATACTAGATAATGAAATAGTTAGGTCTATATTAATTAACGAAGTGCTTGATAGTGATGTCTATTTGAATACATTGCAAAACGTATCTCCCCTGTTATAACGGAGAAAGTTGAAAATCGGCATTGCAAAGAAGATGATCAAATGTTTGATAGGCAACTTTTCCTCAAGCAGCATGGTATTTCGCTGCATTACAGTGCAAATATTCGTAACTGGAAGAATCAAATGGCCTCTACGGTCACCCGCTTGACAGACTTCGACTTTCATCTTTGGGGACATTTAAAATACGTGGTTTTATGAGTATTAACAGATTTAAATGATCTGCACTTACGAATCAACAAGAAGAAACTTTTAAAAAATAAAGCAGAAACTTGAAAATGTGTTTCATTACTGCATGGAAACCGTTAGCATAATTTTGGGAAGCCTCTTTTGTAATTTTGTTTGTTGATCTTAATTGGAATAAAGCACTTTAAAATATGTTATTGCCAATGCCTTTGCATCTGCATAAAAACATTATCATTTTCGTATGTAAATCACATTTTTAATTTTTCAGTCTCTGAAAAATTTTTCCCCAAAAAAGCGACTTATGTTCTCTTTAGGGATTAGCTTTTACGTGAAATTTATTTCAAATTTGCGTTTGTAAGGGGAGGTGTGTGCGACGTAGTTGTGATTTATAGGTCAAACCATATCTTCCTTATAGCAAATATACATTTTTAGAAGTGTTTTTTTCATATTAGCTTCTGAAAATTTTGAGGTGATTGTTTTCGAGTAATCAGCGTATTCTGAAAATAATGTTGTTGGCTACATAGAAATCGAGTTAAGCAGTGTGTA
This sequence comes from Platerodrilus igneus, assembly GCA_036346225.1. Classification (NCBI taxonomy): domain Eukaryota; kingdom Metazoa; phylum Arthropoda; class Insecta; order Coleoptera; family Lycidae; genus Platerodrilus; species Platerodrilus igneus. Next base: position 3,668,562 of record JARFIW010000753.1, read on the forward strand.
ATAAATTATTTTGACAATGTTATAAAATAAATGCCATAAATAAAGGTTTTATCTGCTTGCGCACCTTTTGCGTGAATTTTTCTTATCTGAACTAAGCTTATTATCATTACTTTACTGTTAGTAAGCAAAAATTTCGTGGGTTAAATTGAATTTTCGCAAACTAGGTAATACATTCCTTGATTAAATGAAAAAGGGATTAACATCTATCATTTGATAAAAAAATTTATTGTAAACAATTCTCTTATATAAGCGAATATTATTTTGATTATTGCAATTTAGAGTGAACTTTCGACAAAAGAAGAGATGTTTTTACTCAATTGTATGGTCATTGGAGTCTTTGTGCTCTCTCCAGTTACTTCTCAATGCAATGGAAGGTTTGGTATGTACGCAAACTTTTCACCAGCTTAATGTACTGACATCCCATTTTAAATAGTGCTGCTGAGAAATTTAAAATTTAATATTAGAATTTCAAAAATATGTAAAGTTTTTTTAGATATTTGCAGTTTTTCAGTTATAGTTTCATTTGGTAGGTAACAGCTACTTTTATTCTTTGAAAGGGTGTAGAACCCACAATTTTAATATTCAAGAAATTATTCCTTTATGGCAGAATATATGTACACCGTCGGTATTAAAATGGAAAACTTACTTTGTAGAATTGCGATAATACATTTGCAAGTGATTGACAGTATGACCAATTTTTCGTAGGTGTTTGGAAGTCGTCAAGCATCATCTATTTAAAATTTTCACATTTATATGATTTACTATACTAAGGTGATGTTGCATTTCTTAACTGAACTTTAGAGGTTTTAAAAGCAATTTTATAATTGTTTGAAACATAAGTGAGAAATCGGAAATAATTAGAAGCTTATACAAAATCCAAATGGTAGATATAGAAAATACGCAGACACCTTGAAAAGAAATGCAACTGTTGAGAAAAATATTTTGGTAATTTCTACTTTGAAATTCAATACATTTTTTCAACCATGGCTAAAATGTTATTTGTCCAATTCAGCAACATAAGTGGTTATCTCGGCTTAACCATATCATTTGAAACAAACCTTCGCCCAAGCAGCATTTCTGCAAGTTTTTAATATAGAAGTAATCGACTAGGGACAAGGCGAATGTCCTACCTTTGTCCGTACCCCTTTACTTTTCGTTCTCCGTTTTCTTCTACTTCTCCTTCTCTTTTTACTACCCTCCAAACACATCTTCCCCAGCTAGCTCAGTTATCTCTCGAATTAACAAAGTATCCAGCCACGTTTCCTTTTCATAATCTATTCTAAGATATTTAGCAATTCATTATTTTAACATTCGCGCTAATATTTACGCATAAATTAAATGAGAAATAGCTCAATTTTTATATTTATTCCGAAAAACATATTCACAATTTTTATATACAAATATATTATTAACAGCTAATTCAACTTACAAATCTAACACCAATTTTGCTTAAAATATCGTTTTTCGACAGTTATTAAACAACTGCTACAAATATGGATAATCGTTAACAAACGAAGTAATACTTCCTCCTCGAAACTGACACATGATGAACGTTTGTCATTTGTTAAGGAACATTATTTTTAAAATCTAGTAATGTAATGTAGGTTAACTTTTAGTTGCGATAATGTTCATAAATCAATACTACGCTACAGGGTGACGTGCTCTTTTAAGATTTAAAATTACTTGTTACATTAAATCTAACATCTGTCAAAACCTTTAACTCTTGATTGTCAGGACTTAAAACCTTTGTCGTGCTATTAAACTATTGTGTGTCTAATTGATAATTTTGTTGACAGATTATTACTGGCGAGAGTTCAAAAGAGTAATTCCCCCGGACGCACTTTTAGCAACCCAGGGAAGAAATGATGGCCCTGTCTATATAGCTCAAGGATTTTTCCTTAATGTAGGGCTTCTTCCAGCAGGGCTGTATCCAAATACACCTGAAATAGTAGTTACGGCTCTACGAAAAATATTTTCAACAACTGAACATATTAAGGTAATAATAAGTAAACAATAGCATTTTGCTATTTTGTTTATATTTTTTTGTCGTCTTATATAGGTATTGTGCACACCACATCCTCATTTGTTTCGATGGGTACCGACCTCAACAGCAAAACTCGAAGATTTAAAAACCAAATGCGAGTTAGTTTATGGAGGTGTTGAAGCAGACAGAACCGAATTTATTGGACGCGGAGTACAAAATGGAAAACTGATGGTAGGGAAAGTACACATGTTTAACGACGGTACTAGTGTTTTTGCTCTACCTGCCAACAATCCCAATAATGAAATTTTATACACAGAATTTGAGGTACTCACGTATAACTGCCAAGAAAGTTGTCAAACTATCGCACCTTGCAAGGTTTGATATTTTTAGATAGTTCGGTTGGTACTAGCTACTAGTTAAAAAAATTATTATTAAGACAAAATTCCTAAATTTTTTTTCATCCATGTAAGTTTTTATGCATGTATAATAAAGTCCCTCAAAAAACCATTTGGCCACATATCATAGAACGAAAAAATTCGGAGAACCTTTTTATTCAAGGTTTATCCCTAAAGGCATTTGTAGCGTTTTTAGTGTCCAAAAGGCGTTTTTCTGGAACATTGAACGTTAACAGCTGACGGCCATTTGATGGTTGGATGATTATTATTGTGAATTTGTTTCTATATTTGAACTGCATCTGTTTGTGATGTTGGGAAAAACTTTTTGTTTAATAAATAATAGTCTTGCACATTTTACAGTGAATGTGATAAATATAATTACTTATTTGAGCATTCAACAAATTAGGAATGTAATTCCGTGAATTTAAATGGAAAACAATAAGTATAAATTGAGATAGGTATGAGTTTAATTGTAAATTTAGTAAAAAATGTATTTGAGTGTTCTATAGAACGCAGGTAAATTAGCGAAATGGTATATTTCAAGCGGAAAACTATTAAATAGTTTCGATAACATATTTGATATTTGTGTTTTATATAAGCATTATTCTGAATGTTATGATAAAATTAGTTGAAATAAAATAATGGGGTAGAATTCTTTTTGAAAGTGGCATCGACTACTAACCATTGACTAGTATATTTAATTCTTGCCTATGAATAAATACTACACAACTACTGATTCATCTTTCAATGCTATTGCCATATAGAACAATTCCTGGAATTTACAATACAGCAAAAACCCTAATATAATAAACTAACGGTAAATTTGAAAATTTTATTTATTTAGTTCAATATTTAATGGGTTTGTGCTTATTCTTAAAAAATTAGGATAAATAATCCTGCTACTTTTTAATCTGAATATTTACATTATGGTACATACAAATACCACTTTCACAGATTTTTTAAAAAATTGCAATATTTGCTTTACTGAGAAGAATGCATTAATGCTGGTTAACTTTTTTAGCTACACGAAGTTATTCGTAAGGTAAATCCAATATGGACATCCCAGCTCTGTTTGATAGAAATATGGCACCTCCGCAGGTTGCTTAAAGTCCGTCAAGTTGCCCCCCAGTTGACCTGTTCCAAAACCTAGCACCCATTTGCTTATAGCTCCAAAGCTGTTTCAGAAATATGGCCAATTATATTCGAGGGGTGGGGGCAACTTGACGCTAGCCTCCCAGTGCTTCGATTTGCTCTAAAACCTAGCACGATGTAGTTTAGAGCTATCACCAGCTAGTACCCAAGTAAGAAAGCTAGCACCTTAAAAACAAGATGGCGGCGATTTTTTGAAAAATTTTGTCAGTCCCCCAGTTGTCCGATTTACTCCAAAATCTAGCACCTCTTTGCTTATAGCTAGCACCATCTAGCACTAAAGTTGTAGAGCTAACACCAAAGCCATTTCAGAAATATGCCCAATTATATTCCCGGGGGGGGGGGGACTTGACGCTAGCCCCACAGTGCTCCAATATGCTCCAAAACCTAGCACCATGTAGCTTAGAGCTATCAAGCACCCAAGTAAGAAAGCTAGCACCTTAAAAACAAGATGACAGCAATTTTTTAAAAAATTTTTGCTAGCCCTTCCAGTTGTCCGATTTGTTTCAAAATCTAGCACCTTTTTGCTTATAACTTGCACCAGCTACCGCCAATGTTGTAGAGCTAGCATCAAAGCCGTTTCATAAATATGGTTAATTATATTCGGAAGGGGAAGGTAGCGTCAGGTTAGCCCCTCCTCCCCGAATATAATTTGCAATATTTCTGAAATGGCTCTACAACTTTGGTGCTAGCTGGTGCTAGCTATAGGCAAAGAGGTGCTAGATTTTGGAGCAAATCTGACACCGGAGGCTGGCAATTTTTTTTTAAAATCGCCGCCATTTTTTAAAGATGCTAGCTTTCATACTTGGGTACTAGCTGGGGCTAGGTCTAAGCTACATGGTGCTAGGTTTCGATCCAATCGGAGCACGGGGAGACTAGCGTCAAGTTGCCCTCTCCCCTTTATAGTTGGCCATATTTCTGATACGGCTTTGGTGCTAGCTCGACAACTTTGGTGCAAGCTGGTGCAGGAAATGCATATACAATACTGTTTCCAGGATTAACTTGCATATTTATTAGCAAACTCAACTCCCTTTCAATTTAAAGGATTATTTGTCTAACATCCTGTAGGTAAATATTTTCGTTATAGGTAATTAAATTTCATATTACCTACTGTACCCACGGTCATGTGCGAAGTTGTTAAGCGTTTCCGACTATCCTCGAAATTGAAATAATTACTTACTCAACACACTACAGGTTTTATACTACATGCAATTATAATTTAAATGTAGCAAATTTACTCCATCAATATAGTATTAAATTTGGTATTTTCCTTAAAGATTATAATACGTTTTGATACGTTCCTAGACGTAGCCGGAAGAAAAGTAAACACCAGACTAACTACCAACCGCGGAGAGTGGGGAGATTCGCCTACATACAAAAAAAAATATAGTACATCGCCTACGATTATCTATTAACAAATAAAAAAAATTAAATACATAATTCGGTACAAACAAGAGAACGCAATTAAATAAGCGTTATCATTTCAACGCCAACAATTATATTATACGGACAAATTGGATAGTGGATCCACGAAGTGCGCATTACGCGACTAACATGTAATAAAACCCAGTAGAAAAAGGAAAATGAAAGCTTAAAATTTTCCAATCGCAAGTATGTTAAATTTTGAAGTATTAAAGGCAAATTTAGTATTTAAATGTAAATTTACTCCCTAGCAATTATGTTAAATTTTGAAAGTATTAAAGGCAACTTTAGGTTTTTTAAATGTCGTACAGGTGTTAAACTTAACCATTAAATACAGCCCACGTTGTAGCAAGTATTAACGTATACCCAAAAACACCAACGCAATCAGCTGTTCAATAAATATGGTGGACTGGTTTTACACCATCCACCGTTGATAAATAAAAATCCCTGACATGAATAACAGAATACAAGGCACATACTTCTCTGCGTTAGGATACCTATCTTGCTAACTGCTGGGGGGAAGAAGTTAGCAAAACAATGTAGCTAGCATCGTAATTACAGTAACTGGTACACGGCAACGAACAGGTGGGCTACACCCAGAAAGAACGCCTTTGGCCTCCAGCAAAAAAAGCAAATACTCGCAAGACATCTCTAGTTGAAGGACAACAATAAACGTGTATTGCTTTTAAAGTGATAGAACAAGTAATCTAGAACATATTTCGTCACACGGACTGCAGAATCAAATTCAGAATGAATTTAAATGACATCAACTCGAAATCCAAACATCCGTGTTATCGAAACGCGATTTTAAGCTGGAAAACACGGTTTTACCGGAAAATAGTGCGCGACCTTATTTCAACAAGTCCTTACATTGTTACGATAGAAAAACCCATTATACGCGGTTATAATGTTGAACAAATTGAAGGTTACCTACAAACAGGCTATGAACTATTTAATTATAGCATAATAAACTTTACGTTTCAAAGCAAATAAATTTAAATTTAGGAATTATTCGAAAGCGTATTTATTGCAGAAAATAAAATATACAGGATGTAAACTATTTAATATTAGCCTAAACTTGTCGTTGTTAAAGAAAAAGGGATTTGAGTTGAAAATTTATTGGACCGCGTATTGATTATTAACCGGTAAAAATATACGAGATGTTTAAAATAAACAGTTTAAAAACGTGAAATTCGATTGTTAACGCATTTGTTTCGGAGATAATACAATCATTTACCTACGTGCTTTTATCAAACGAGTTTTCTGTTATCAGTTGTAGACTTTGAGCTTCTAACGTGGCACATTCAATTCATTCGTTGTCAAATTTTATTTTGTATTAACCTAATGACTTGTAACGGCCCAAATTAAGGAAAATACCTATAAACATTTACTTGTAAATTTATAACAGGGCTTCTGAAATTAGTTTGTACGAAACTGTTACTTTAAGAGATAGAATTTTTCCAATAACGATGTTACTTACGGCAGTTGATGCTAAATTACTTTTAACTAATTCAACACATCACAATGTAATATGTATAGACATATATTCTAGGTCAGATAATGATTTGCCACCTGCAAGGAAAGTGAAGAGATACTCTCTTCACCGATACTTCCTCTGAATTTGATTCACTTGGTTCCTGGAAAAGATTTTGGTATGCTGTACAATGTAATTCCACTAATGTCGACTATAACCCGTTGTGGAGCGCAACGCGTCCGGCCAAACTGTAAGAATTCCTACTTCTTTTCTGCGTCGCCTTGATAACCTACAACAGAAAGAATTGTGTCTGGTTCTTTGTTAGGTTTTCCGGTTGCTCATCGCATAAATGAGGGTATCTCGGTGTTAAAATTAAACTAACTTTACTCAAACTGGCGGTACATGCTGATGAAGACAGCTTTTCTTGTTTGGGCATTACGTATAATTTTTTAACTATACAAAATTTAGAGTACACTATTATATAAATGCAATGTTTTTTCATAATTTCTTTTACAGCTGTTACGAAATGCATTTCTATCAGTGGATTATTTTTTTTGTCATTACTTGTGGACACTAAGTAAGAATATGTGCTTTTGTACGCCTACTTTTGATGGCAAATGTTTAAAAACTGCATTAAGTGATTATTTAGTTATTTAAATTGTTCTTTGGAGAAATATTTTTTTATATAAAGATTTAACAATTGTAGTAAGCAAGCGACTGAGATCAACCCATAATAAATTTTGTTTTTATTATTCTTGTTCTAGGTTAAAGATTAATTTGGGGTAGTTGAGCGTACTAATTAATTCTGTAGATCTTTGTACAGTAAATGCTCCGGAATATATTTTGGATAAATGTTGTTTTCTATGCGAGTTGGTTTTCCTTTTATAACATGTTTCTTAAGGGTTTGTAAATCAATTTTGTTTCTCGAGGATTCCTTTTGCTTTCTGTGTAACCCACCCCACTATACGACGTTTTTAGTTAGCACGACATTAAATTTTGTTTAGCATTGGTATTGTTGTTGTACTCGATGCGGGCTATGTTATTTGCTTACTTTACTATTTTCGTTCTTGTCCACACGGATTACCATAACACTGTTATTGTATAGAAACATATTTTTGCGAAAAATGGTATGTTATGCAACTCTAGTTTGTTCTAATAAATCAAGATATAAAAATATAGGTTTTATAAATTCCCTACCGACTTAGAACGCAGAAAAAGTTGGTTAATTAATTATAGAAGAAACGATTAGATTCCCAGACCAATAAAGGCATTGTGTAATACATGTTTTTGAAATTATTGAATTTAGTTGTGCACTATAATGTGGTTTCTTGTACAGGAACATTTTAAAGCTTCACAGTTCGAATAACATGGAGTAGATGATCGTGTTAAACTCAAACCACAATGCTAGGAATGCGAGATTTAATCAGATATAGCACGATATTTAACCAATTGATATCAACCCTTACTGTAATCCAACAAACTTTAGCCACATTAGAAAACGTTGTAAGATTTACTAAACTAAACACATTACACGCTAGTATAATAGAACCAATTGATTTATTAAATGAATTATTAAGAATCACATCACTCATAACTAATAGCAAATTACCTTTTGAAGTAACAGAATCCAATATACTTATATATGAAAAAATAGCCTTAGTAAAAGGTTATGTAAAAAATCATGAAATTTCGTTTTTAACAGAAATCCCCATAGTAAAAATTAATCCTTGTAAATATTATCGTTTATTTGCTTTCCGCATAAAAGTTACTAGCAGGTACCAAGTTATTATTCCTAAAACTAAGTTCCTTTCCTTAAATGAACTTAGACATGACTTCACGAATGAAAAACACAAAGAAGTAGCACCAAGTCAATATTTATACTAATCATTGACGACAACAGCTATTCAAGCAGATAACCCTTGTGAAGTACAATTGTTAAGATTTTCTAATCACTATAAGAATTGTGATCCAAAACCAGTACAAATTACAAATATGAAAATTCAAAAGTTCCAAACAACATATGGATTGCAGTATTTCCACAAGAAGTAATAGCAACCACCCATTGCAATCAAGACGAAACAATTTAGCAACAACTGAAAGTAAAGTAATCACCATAGAAGAAGATTGCTATTTAAAATTGAAAAACGAAATTATTCGAGTATACCAAGACTCAACAGTAACGAAGAAATTCGCAAATTTACCGGAACTACAATTCAAGATTACACAACCCGAAGACAACGAAATCAGCAAAAAACCAATGCAACTAGAGCACCTAGACCTAGACGATCTCAACCAAGCCGTAAAGCTAACGGACAATTACAAAGAACAGTTAAGTGAATTAAAAGTGCCAAACGTACATGATGACAATATCAGTGTTTGGACAATTTTATTAATCATTGTAATCATTTTATTAACTATGTATGTATTGTACAAAATGTATCTTAGATGTAGAAACAAAGCAACAAATTTTAGTCATAAGAACAAAGAAACCAAGGTAATTAAAGAAATAATAAATAAAACTTTAAGGGCAATGAGTTTCAAAAATTAAGCAAAACTTCTTCATTTTCATCTACGTCGGGAGGAGTTACATATTCCCCAAATTAAGATATATATGTAAACAAATTTAATTATTAAAATTTAAGTAAAATGTTACATTGTATAAATTGAAGGACATAAAAAAAAGGTTAATGAAAGTTCAACAAGCCAGACAGTAAGAATGAAAACAGACATTGTATTCCGGACGTAACGTGATACTTCAGGTGCAGGTTATAGTAGGTTATAAAACAGCAATTATTAGAATTAATTTTGTTACATTGTATTAAATATAGAAATAAGCAGACATGAGCTCTGCAGTTCCCACAAGCAATGTGATAGGCAAAGACAGCATAAATACCCTCGAGAGCTCAAGTTGTCCAATCGGTCCAGAGTTTCACAACTTTAACATTGTTGGTAATTCAGCTACTCGCCGTAATTTTAGTTAATTTAATCAAAGTGAATTTCAACTTAGAATTATTTTGATCTCCACTTGTAAATAAAAATTAATTGTAATTCAGTATAAAATAATATTGATAGAAGAAGTTTTTGGAAAAGCCTTTTTAAAAAGCCGCTCCAAGAGACCCAAAACCTATCTCACACCAGGTCACAAATATTTGAAAATTTACTATAGGGCGTGGGCGTTGTTTAGGTTTCCATCCTACCTGCACAGGATTACCTAAACTGGCAAACCTGCACAGATCCACCGTAATGTGAGTGGTCAACCTAAATCTATAGTTTTAAAAATTCTGGACCTGGTTAATGATCATTTTGAATATGCCATAAATAGGTAAGTGATCCTTAATGTAATGTTTACAGTTTATGTCACGTGAGGTGCATTGTTATTTTAGGAACCAGTCTTTATCACATATGCATCTATTTTTTCACATTCAGATATATTATGTTACGGGGATAACTTTAAGTTATATTAACGACTGCAGTGGTCTACACAAGATAACAGCTGTGAGTGAGGTTATTACATCGCTATGGCTCCAATTTATTGAATTGCATGAAATCGAAGCATAACGTGCATCTGTCGCACGAGAAATTTTTACCCTCGTAACGTTTCCTTGTGTGCTGCGTTCCTTGGACTTAACATATGCCCGAATTATTTCACCAGGAGTATGTTACGTTCTGAATTGACTTTACGTTACTTACTGATTTTGATTCTACAAAAACAAATATACTACTCTTGGAGGTATATAAATTTTAGCACTTTAAATTTCCTTGTGCTGTTGAGCACCAACCCAATCTGAAGTAACCCAAATGAAGCCTACTCAGAAGGTGCGTGTTCCGACTAAAGGTTCATCGGTTGATGAAACCTCGCTTACACCCCTACCACCTACTTATATTAGTTTACTATAAACAAAAAATTTCATGTCGTGAATTTCTATCTGTTTTGAAAAACATGCTTATAGTAGTGAATAACATCAAAGGAAAAACTATTAGTTACTCGTAATTGACCAAATATGCGTGTAGCTAAAAAATACTTATTGATAACAAAATTGATAACAATAAAATTCGACATTTTAATTTAGGCTCAAATTACCAGATACAATTGTGAACTCCTCTTTATTAGAAGTTGGTATTTATAATACGTTTTAAATAAGTGTGCTTCAACGTTAACAGTTTTTTTTTAATAATAATAATAAGCTCCACAGGTTATTAATACATACTATCATTTGCAGTTATAAATACAAAAAAAAACAAACAATCAGCATATGAAGTGTTTAAACAGTTGTAACATTTTTTTTTGACGACTGCAAATCACCTAAAAGTTATTTGTTAAATACGTCTTTTTGTCTATTCGATTAAACAAATAAATATCGTCATTCCAATAAATATTCGTATTGGGATCATGTAGCTCAATCATATTACAGAGATTATCCTTTAGTGCTAGTTTGGTTGCTAACAACAGGCGTTGGCTGTTTGAATAAATACCTCAATGTCAAACGACTTTGAAATACTATGCGCAGCGTGCCAACCATTCACTCTGGCTTGGGTACCTGATACGAACACATCATGGAGAAGATTAGTGTTCCAGCCAGCAATTTGCGTGTGGCCTTACGACAAGGTGTTTAATTCAAATGTAACATGCACTTGAATAGGTGTTTTTAATAATGGTAAGCACATAGATTTAATCCCTAAAACAAACTAAATAATTTTAATACAGGGCTCTTCAATTTTACCATTTAATATGAACGTTCTTCAATTTGATTGTAATATTTTTGATATAATATAATCGTCCTTCAATTTTACCGTAATATTTTTAATTTAATATGAACGTTCTTCAATGTGACCATAATAATTTTTGATTCAATATGAACGTTCTTCAATTTGACCGTAATATTTTAGATTTAATATGAATGAGACCGTAATAACTTGGATTTAATATGAATGTTCTTCAATTTAATCGCAATTCTTTTGTTTTAATCTAAACGTCCTACAATTAGCATTTACGATAATCTTAGAATTGCTATGATTTTTGATTCGAAGAAAAATGCTTGGCAAATGTCCGGTATTTACGAGTAATAATGTGGATAATTACGCTCAACATAATTGTTTGCTGTTGGATTGGATTTTGGTTTGTTTTATTTTTGCGTAAAAGAAATACACTTCGAGTTTGTATAATTGGGTCCATCAGGCGTACAGTTGGTTGGCTGCATCACAACATGTGGACAGCGGCGTCATTTATTTGTTGAGGCACAGTATGTAAGCACATCTGGTTTAATACAAAATAACACTGTCACATAAACAAGAACCTGGCTATACAAGGTAAGCCTTCTTTATTATTTTCACATGACGTCTGCATTTGGACAACATTGATACAAGGCAACATATGAAAAATAACATTGTAATGACCTATAATTATTATTTTGCTTAACAAACTATAAAGGACTTTTGATGTTTTGTAATTGTCAACATTTAAATCCAGGGTTGTACCCGTTATTATTACAAACGAACTTAAACACCTTAATTGAGTTCTGATTAATGTTTTCATTTATGTGTAATTATACTTAAAGCATATGAAAGTTAAATTATTAGATTTTTGATATTTCCATATAAACCTGTAAACCTAATAACAGATCTGATATTTTTGGGTATTCATTTGAGATAACTTTGTAACAAAAAGAAATGCTTAACATATTTGATATTTTATTTGATTTTATTATTCTACATCTGTGTAGAAGAAATTAAAGTACCATTTTTGATATGTAAATTTTGTACATACAACTCTTTATCATGAAGCAACATTTAATTAAAGAATCATCATTTAATTTATTTAATTAATTGTTTTATTTTGAACAAGTGAGTTCAAAAATAAAGTAATTGGATCAAGGAACAAAAGGAATAAATACCTTCAATATTATAATATTTGTAGCTTCCATTTGACGAAGGAGCACTGATAGCACTTTCAAAATTTGATGCCTAATATTTGTGTCTATAAAAGTGTGTGTGAAATTGATATTTATAGCTTTTCTTCTTATGAGGTAGCAAAAGTATACTTCTTGTGTCCTCCTTTGTTAATTTAATCCAATTTTCTTTACAGCTCCTGCGTAAGCAGTAAATACAATACTCCTCTCTAAGGACTCCCAAGTCCCCCTTAGGGAAACCCTGTGTTTAAAACTTAATAACTTGATGGCGCCCTCCCCATACCCCTATATGGTATAAATTGAGTCAGTAAGTAAATAATGTTTTGCAAAAAGAATCACGACCAATCCTCATAAGCTCTACCCGAGGAATTGACCCCAAGCATAGTCGGAAGATAGTTGCATTCCATCATTTTAAGGAAATCCCTGCTTAAAGTTCATTGGTTTTGTCAGAGAATATTAAAGAACCCCCGGGTTGCATCAATTATTTAATTAACCAAACAAATCAGTAACGAAAAAGTAAGACTATAACAAAATTTAAACGACTTACATTTTTTTTTGTTTGCTTAAAGCTACATCGACATCTAAGGTACGAATCATTGCAGGTATAAAATCCAACTTGTCGGTGTTGACAAAAACTCCCTACACTGGCAGCATCCTCGTTAATTACTGGTATGTAAGATCTACGTCTTTTCTTCCGCATCCGAAAACCTGTTTTTTACTAACAGTTTCGAGTATAAATACCATTACGCTAATTATCGCACCTGTTCCCAACCTCCGATGGTTGCATGTCGATCGAATTCGCAAGTCTCAGTTGGATGTCTAGTATTTAATAATTTGCTCTAAGCTGCTTCCTTTTTACTATCCGTGGGTTTTATAAGTTTTACGTACCAGGGTCATTACATGCTATTTTCGTTATTCTCCATCATTCGGCGTTCTCAACGCATTAATTTTATGGCTAATTTTATGAGTATGTGGTTATTGGGGTGCGTTGTCCATAGATGATAGGTTCTTGAACGCATGTGAATTTGTACAAATAATTTTATTATGACGGTTATTTTCCGATTTTTATCTGTATTTTTCTTTAATTTAACACGACCTGGTGTAAAGTACCGATATTTATATTTGCTTGTATTTATTGTACTGGATGATTTTTATTTTAATTTTTCATTCTAATTTAACATCATATTGGAACAGCAACGTTATTTAATGTAAACTACCAAAGGTTCTACATTTTACGGGCCGTCTTTCTGCTAAAAGTTTATGTAACTAACTGAAATTAATAAACTCCTTTGCATAATTTAATGTCTCCTTAAGTAACGCACTAGCGAGGTGGTGCACTTAAAGAATTTAGGAATCGAAAGGATTTCTTTTCTTTAATATGCAAACGGTCCGCGATTCCAAATTAAAAATTACAGTTATAATTGCCAGATGGCCAGGATTAACTCGAGATTCTACATTTTATAATAAAATTTTTTTTTGCTCAAAGGTATTTCCTTTATTAGTATAGTTTGTTAATAATCAATAACCGACAAGAACAAGACAATTCGTTTGTGATGCAAATGGTCTGAATTGTTATAATTTATGTTGCCAACCTACAAATAAATACACATATCCGCAGTGTAACAAAATTAGAATAACCTTGCTTCACAATATACAAATACAACGTATTCTAAGGAATAAACTATCGATTGGTTACTTACGCTAAACATTCACTAGAGCTCTTAATACATACCCTTAAACTGATAATAAATATCTTTAGGTTATCGATAATTATACTCCAGATATTTAAATATAATTTATTTTAATTAGATTGTGTAAGTTTTTTTGTTTACAGCAAGACCGCTTAGTTAAATTGATAAAAGCAACAGTTCATCAACAAATTTGTATATATCATTAGAGCATATTTAACTTCTAAATAATATCATAAAAATGATTTTCCAAGTTTGTCTGTTTTTCATCTCTTTTGTGTTTGTACCTTCCACTTCTCAGTGTTATGGCAGATTTGGTAAGTTTTTGATAAGTGGTTATTAAATTTATAATAATACTTAAAGTCTAAAGATTTTATCTTATTTACATATTGTGATATGATACTTGATAAATCTTTCCAAATAGTCAGTCAGTTTTACCTATAACAAATAAGTGGACAGGAGACTCAAACTAACCTTATTTATTTAACATTCAAAGTTTGTGGGCAAGGTTCTTCTCTTCTCAGTCTCGCGAGCCAAGTGGTGTCAGAAACAATGAAAATCGGTTTTCAAATTTTAGCAAATATTCACTAAGTTTAAATTTTAAATGTTCTTAATATTTTTGAAATGTATGTACTGCTCATATTTTAATGTTTTATAGTTACATGACCAAAACACTATCATATGAATCAAAACTAAACTCCCAAGTCAATGATATTATTGTTGGCAGACGCGTTTAGAGGTTTGGTTGGTTTTTCGAAGAACAGTATATTATACATAGGTAAAACTACAACAACAATTTATAAAGCAATTTATTCTTAAACGACAGTTTTCATTAATTTGTCAAACAAATATAAAAATAATGTTAAAGTAGGCGTAATGTAAATTGTAATTCCCTGAAATAGGAGTTTTAACACACAAAAATCTATAGTTGCATATTCGTTGCATTAAGCAAAAGTTTACCTTAATAAGTTATTTGTTTATATTTCTTGCAAATTGGAAAGTCCTCCTTGTAAGTCATAAAAAACGATTTAGGAACAAACTATGAACTCTATATATATATATATATATATATATATTGCTGTGATAAGGAATTGTTTAGGGGTGTATTGAAACGCAAGGGTCACGTAGTAACTGTAAATAGCAATAGGAATCAGAAAACTGCATTTATTTAGCAGGAAAATAAGTAATTCGCACATCATGTAAATAGCAAACATTTAACACCCTGTATATGAACCGTAACTAACTTTAATCAATGCCAGTAAGCATATCTTTCAATAATTGAATAAAACCAATCCAAATGTAGAACAAAAGCTATATAACGCCCAGAGTTGGTAAGAAAGGGTCAGTCTCAATTTGAAGCACGTTGAACCTGCAATACTCTTAATCAAATATTTACGCCTCAAATAAATAAATTTTATATTACATTATTGTAAAAAATAGTGTTGTGTAATAACAATAGTTGAGGACGAATTGCGTTAAAAATATATGAAAAAGTTTTTGCCGTTTTGCAGAAAACGTGAGTAGAAATTGGTTAATTAATTTAAATTAAATGTTTATAATAATATAGGGCTCCTAAGTCTGGTATTCAGAACTTCTAAGGTGTATATAAGAAATTTTAAGTCTGGTATTAAGAAATTCTAATTCACGACTATAAGAAATCTAAGTTTTAATTAAGTGGAGAGGTCCAAGGCGTATAAAGCAAGAGGCGAATTCTGGAAATAAGGAGTAACAAAACAATTGGTTTAAAGCACGTGAAGGGGTACAAAGCAGAGCATTGGTTTTCAATTGAAGATAAGAAAGGGGTGTTGATCCACAACACGCAACAACTCATCAGAATATCACAGGTCAGGGCTAACTAGTTTAAGGAATCTTTTCAATTTAAATTTTAACACTGAATATATTAATTTTCTTTCAAGTTTGTAAGGAGTCAACAAGACTATTAAATACGTTGAAATTTACGTGATAATCATAAAAGGGTCTTGAACGTTCCAGATTTTTTTAGTAAAAGGTGTCGTTTTTGGTGACTTTAAAATTAAATTAAAAGGATATAAATTTTGATTGAAGGGTGTATTTAAAAAATTACAAAAATTGTGAAGTGTAAATATTATTTCCTTTCATTATACGAATATTGATTGCCTTCATTTTATCAATTCAAACAGGTAAGAATTAAAGAGGTAAATTAAATTGATTATCGTAACGTTGTGCACTCTGTGTAAATTAAACTGGGCTAGCCGTGGCATAATTAAATTAGAAAATTAGAGAAAAACACAGAGCGGTGGCGTTCAGCTGGACGTTTATTACATCGGCGTACGGCGTAATCATATCAATATAAATCTAACGCAACAACGTGGGGCGAAAACTACACAGTAATATATATATATATATATATATATATATAAAGACAAGTTATTTGCAGTCCGCAATAAGAAATAGTATATAAAATAAGATGTATCTGTAAACAAACTCTTATAAAAATAATAAGAGCTATTGACAAATACAAATCGGGCTAGTAGTTACTTCATAGGGTTGAAAACTAATCTGCTCTGATGAGGTTTAACAAGTCGAAACCGTCGGTCAGTGGATGTTTCCTCCTCTTTAAAGTAATAAAGCTAATGTTTTGTTAATGGCTATATAACTACAAGCCCGATTTGTATTTGTCAATAGCTCTTATTATTTTCATAAGAGTTTGTTTACAGATGCATCTTATTTTATGTGTATATATATATATATATATATATATATATATAGTAATGGTCAAGAAAATTTATATCTTAATATATATATATATATATATATATATATGTATATATTATATATATATTATATATATTAATATATTAATATATATATATATATATATATTGCTGTAATTTTGCCTTTTGTGATTATAAGCCCCTATGATGGGTGCCATTTTTATTGATATGAAATTCCTTATTATGCCCCACGTTTGTGCGCAATTTTTATTGATATGATTTTGCCCCACGATTAGGCGTTATTTTTATTACTATGATATAGCCTTACGATTGTGCTTGTTTTTTATTTGATATGATATTTACTTTCTTTCCTTTAAGTCCCAATGTTGTTCGTTATATTTTACTTGTTTACCACGACTAGCTCACAGAATGCTTGACTTCCTAATAAATCTTATTCTACCCTTTAACTGGATTCAAATAAAGCAGTTCAAAATCACACAATATAATGATTGATAATATGTACAATGTTGTGTAACCTCAAAATTTTACCTTGTATAGAATATTTACATTTACCAATTTATGCTTTTCTGAAAGCCAGCAAAAATATCTATTAATTACTCTCAAGTATCTTCGAACGTTCTAAGATGATTTTCCTTTTTTTCATATTTTCAAATGACCTATTTGATGACTCTTACAAATACATAATGTATAGCAACTAAAAAAATTTGAAAGTCTTTAAATAATAAAATGTTTAAAATTTGTTAACCTGGAATGGTCACTGGAGTTCCGTTATAGTGTCTGTGGTCTGCATCCCTTATTGTGTCCGCTTTACTTATTGGCCAGAATTATCCACTTTTGATTTCTGGTATTTTTCCTTGAATTAACTTTGGGTACCCTTTTGATCTCACTTTCAGACGTATTTTTAGATGTGCGTTCAGACTTAGATCTCGACATAAACATCGACTCAACAAAAGCCGTCACAACCAAATGGCATCAACAAAAGCCGTCCCGCTTATTTTCGTCGCACAATTTCTCACTTTCAAATTGTACTTATTCTGAATTTTTGTTTCACTAATTAATTACGTAACTTTCTACTGCATTTGAGCATAGTTCGTGCCTCTGAATATGAACCGACCTCTTTATTCATTTCCTATTGTATTTATGAGCCCTTCCCACCAATCATTTCCATTGGCGTGTTTATCAATTAAGGCTTGTTCTTTGCCTTATCTCTGACAGAACTCGCTAGTTTCCCAAATTCCCTGGTACCTTCGATCTTCCATCAATCACGTAAGCGTTCTGTATATTACAGTATTTTGTTAGAATTTCCGATTATTGATTTTATTCAGTCACGTATTTAATGCTTGTCGTTTAAAAGTCCAAGACTTATCATATAATTGACCCGCCTGGTGTTTATTTGTTTGTTACAGAATGTTGGTTTTCTGAACAAATGTATTCTTTCTAGTCGCGTATTTAGTAACGTATTAAGATGCGTTTGCATATAGATGCGTTGATATTTTCGACGTAATTATTAAATATTTGGAATGCCAATTTATTTGTTTCCTGATAATTTTATTTGCTGCAATTAGTTGTTTCTAAAATCTTTACTCGTAAATTATACTTAAACATATTATACGACGCACACATTACTATTCTAATTAAATGGTATCGGATTATTACTAAAGGAGCTTCTTTCTCATGCATTTAATCAAATATCCTTTATATACAGTGTCCTCGCAATTGACTTTTTGTAGAATAGTCGATTTACTTCTATAATTGATGAAATTATTTGATTTTCTTAAAGTTAAAGTTATTTATATCTAACCTACGACCCCTATGACTTAATCTACCCTTAAACTACCCTCTTATCATATCAATATATATTGCTACGATATTGCCGCTCCCCAGATGTATAACGACCGATTGCCTGCTGATCGCCACCTCTCTGTGCTTCTTAAATAATATAAAATTAACACAATTAAATTTATGCCCCGACTAGCACAGTGATACCCCGCACAGAGTGAACGACGATATGACAACAGAGAATTTTTACCCACTCCCCTCTAACACTCCATATACCTAAATAATACAAAAGCGAAATTCGGCAAATTCGTATAATAAGCGCAGAAAATTTACAACTCTGCGTCCTTTTTAACTTCATTTACAATTTACGCCACTTTTAAATCAAAATAAATATGAACACTCCTATCATATTTGTTCATAACGAAATTTATAACCTTTTTTAAACCTTTTTATAGCAATTAAAGCCAGCAAAATGAACTGTATTTTACTGTGAATGGTTTCGTTGAACGTTTAAAGAACTATTCCCCGCCTTAAACGTACTTTTATGTACCAACCAAATTTTTGTTGATCTTTTACACCAAATATCTAAATTACATGAAAGTTTTAAGTTCATCAAATATTTAAAATAATAAATGTAACGTACTATGAATTGAAAAGATAATTCTGACCTGATACTCCTCTTGCTGCTATTATTTAGAGCTTCCTGATCCAAATCGGTTGCTTGTTTAGTGATTTCGAGTCGTTGACTCGCCGCTTGGCGTGGATTCTTGTACTTCAAACTATTTTCCAGCAACTTGTAGCCGTTTGTCCAATGATTTGAAGTACTAATCCTGTACTTCAAGTATCATACCACTGTGAAGCCTGGACAGTAGGAGAAGCGAACAAGAAAAAGGTGAAAGCCTTTGAAATGTGGTGCTGCAGACGTATGATGAAAAGATCATGTACAGCCAAAGTCAAGAACAAAGAGATACTAGAAATGGCAGAAAAGAAAGAACTATGTGGAAAACCGTAGAACGTAGGAGAAATAGGATGATAGGCTACATACGAAGGCATGAGGGAAGAGTCGGAATATATTAGAAGCAGAGATAGGAAAAAAGGGAGGTAGAGGTAAGACTAGATTAGACTATTGCACACAGATAGTGAAAGATGTAGGCTGTGGGAATTTCAGGGAAATGTGCAGGCTAGCCACAGAATTGAAATCAATGTAGGTACGCGTCCAACGAATTCGAAGATGGAAAACCTAATGACGAAAAAAATAATTGTACTCATACCTGTTGATTATTATAAGCAACTATAGGTACTAGTTTTGCAATACTCTCAACTAATGTTAATTGTGCGAAAAGATTTATTGGAAAACTATTAACTCGGCAAATGTCTAAGTGTTGGGGATCCTTGATAGCCACAAGCTGCTTCCCCCCCCCCTCCTTCACATACCATGCATTTAAATTTTCAATGCTCCAACCGAAGGTACTACATTGGCTAGGAGGCGAGTTTTTTGTTGCCTGGAAATTTAGAATTTTGCCGAACCCTTGCCGTTCTAGGCAAGGTAGGACTTTAACGTGCCTGACAACAATCACACACGGGACCTACATTTAACCTCCATTCATCCGAACGAGGGCGTAATTTTTGTGCCCCCCTACCATTGAATTTTCGTGATACAAGGCATATAATTAGGAAACAATAGAAGAGGAATCGAAATGTATCTAGGCTGTGGGAATTTCAGGAAACGGTGTAGGCTAGCTCAGAATAGAAATAAATGAAGATAAGCGTCCAACCAGTTTCAAGATGGAATACCTAATGACAAAATAAATAATTGCACTTAAATCTGATAATTATTATAAACAACTACAGGTGTTGGTTTTGAAATATTTTCAACTAATGGTGATTGTGCGAAGGGATATATTGGAAAAACTGTTAATTCGGCAAATATTCAAGTGTTGGGGGATCTTGATAGCCGCAGGCTGCTTAATTTCCTCAACATACTACTGAATATCGGCGAAATAGAGTATATATTTATAAACAATAGAAGGTGAACCGAACTGCAGCTAACATGAAAGAGCCGAGGATACGTTCGAAAACAACAAATATAGAAACAAGGAGAAAATTGTTGAATTCATATGTGTGGAGCACTGCACAGTACGTCTATAAAATGGGGGTAGTAGGAGAAGCAGACAGAAAAACAGTAGAAACGTTTTGGAATGTTGTGCTTCAGATATATGACGATGATAGCATGGACAGACAAAGTTAAAAACAAAGAGGTTATAGAAATAGTAGGGGAATAAAGATATCTGTGAAAACAAAACAAAAATGGGAGAAATAGAAGGGCAGGATAATTCTAAGGCATTTTTGGGGAATAATGCGGGATATATATTACAAGCAGATATAGGAAAAAGGAAAAGTAGATGTAGACCTTGATCAGACTATTGCATGCAGATAGTGAAAGATGGAGACTCTGGAAATTTCAGGGAAATGTGTAGGTTAGCTCAAAATAGGAAACAATGAGGGTATGCGTGTAACCAGTTTCAGAACTGAAGACCTAATTATAATGATCATTCGTTATTAAAACTAAAACAACCGGTGCTAAAGACATAATCAGTAACTTTAGGTTGCCGATAGTCGGAAACCAGTTGGAGAACAACCTTAGCAAATAAATTAGTTTGTAGACAATAGGAGACGTCTTAGATTAATAAGTTAGCTAAGATCTATGCATGTTCCTGGGTATCGGGCTGCCGTAGGTTGACGTTATGCGCAGATTCTTTTATTTCAAACTGCTGATGATCGGAAATCAGGTAAAAAGCAACGTTGGGAAAAAGTTAGTACGTAAATAATAGGAAACATTTTATGTTTATAAATTAGGTAGTATCTGCGCATGTTTTCCAGTATCGGGCTGCTAAATGGTGGTGCAACGTGAAACAGGTTAAGACAAATGCTTGATTCTTGATTTCAGACTTCCGTTGGAAATCTGGTAGAAAGAAACCTTAAGAAATGAGTTGGTCAATATGTAATAGGGAACACTAGGTTAATAAGTTTGACGGAAACTACACGTATGTTCTCCAATATTTGTCGCTAAAGTCGGAACTATGTGCAATAGGTTAATAAGTAAAGGAGGGTCAGTACATGTTTCTCAGTATCCGGCTGCCGAAGGAAGGAATAGGCTATGTGCAGTAGGTTAGAACAATACTTGATCTTGATTACAGACTGCCGACGGTCTGGAACAAATTAAAAAGCAACTTTGGGAAAAAGTTAGTGTGTAAATAATAAAAAAACGTCTTATATCAATAACTTAGGTAGAACCTGCGCAGGTTTCCCCGTATTCGGCTGCCGAAGGCTGAGGTAGTGTAAAGTACGTTAGGATAAATACTTCATCTTTACGTTCAGTCTGCCCATAGTTGGATATATGGTAGAAAGCAACCTTAAGAAATATGTTGGTCCGAGTACAATAGAGAACATTCTAGATTATCAGTTTAATAAAAATTGCGCATATGTTCTCTCATATTTGGTTGCCGAAGTGGGAACTGTGTGCAGTAGGTTAGAACAAATGCTTAATGACTGACTTCCGGTTGCCGGTGGCAGAGAACCTTGTAGCAAGCAACCATAGGGAATAATCTAGTTTATAAGCCATAAACCACGCGTTAGATTAATAAGTTAGGTACGATCAGCGCACATATTTCGGCGTCCGACTGCCGGAGGGTAGTTATATGGGTGGTAAAAGAACAAGTTCTTGATTTCTGATCTCAGACTATCGATGGTCTGGACGATAAAGAAAGCAACGTTAGGGAATAATTTAATTCGTAAATACTAAGAAATATTTTAGGTTAGGTAGAATCTGTCCATGTTCTCCAGTATCCCGCTACTGAAAGGTGGGACTATATGCAGTAGGTTAGGGCAAATATTTGATCTTTGATTTCAGACTGCTGATGGTCTGAAACCAGTTAAAAAGCAGCTTTGGGCAAAAGGTAGTTCGTAAACAATAGGATACATCGTATATGTAAAAGGGTTACAGAAAACGAAACATTACAAGTAACCAAACTATTTTCTAATTTGATTTGTTCAAAGATTGCAAGTAATTTTAAGTAGTCTGGAGACATCCATTGTATTAAAATCCATTTCGGCTCAAGTGGGCTATCCGGTCTTCTGTTAATGGCAGACAACTGTCGCCAATAGACATGCTCAACAATTTCAATAATTAAAATTCCAAGAAGATACAACATATTTAAACCCTTAGAGAAATAATTGCTATCCGTGGCTCTCATTTGGAAAGGGGTTGGATTTGGTTTCTGAAATCTTGTTTTTGGGAGGTTCTATTAATAGTCATTGGATAACAGAAATATGACGTAAAATAATGGTTAGAGTAAGATTAATATATAACTTAAGGCTTTAGCCAAAAGAGAGAGATTCCAATGGGGTTGCCGATTGTCAAAAGGTAAAAAGCAACGTCGTCAGAGAAGTTCGCTGGTAGCGTTCTCCGGCATCACAGATATGATATTGCACTTAGTATCACGATAGTGAAATTGGAAAGGAGTAATTAACTCTTCCAGTTTGCGAGGGTTACGCCCGTGATGTAAAGTATATAATAAAAAGCTTGTATGCGTGTGATGCACACGTTAAGTTAAGCTCAACAAGATCCTGCCGGGTACGTGTGCCATTGTATTAATTGAATAGTTGCGAAGATTCAGAGCAACAGGCGAGATTCTCTCCCCCCAATTTAAGAGCTGTCCTGCGTTGGAACGCAAGCCATCAAACAATTGATGATTTTTAGAAGTAAGTTTTTATAGTTAAGCTAGCATGACCAATTTTTAGTTAATTTATTTGTTAGGACGTTTTGGCCATAAACCGTAGGATTAATTTAGTGTAAAACTTATAAGATAAGTTTTCTTCTATATAAAGTATTTGGGACTTACTTATGTACATAAAATTATCATAATTCCATATCAACCATTCAATTAAGTTTCTAAATTAAAATCCACGAATTTCCTAATGTAAGAGGTTCACGTTTATTGCTCTGTTAATTAAATAGTTTTGTTTGCCGTTCATTAAGTCAATATTTTTTTATTTTTTTGATCATGAAAGTTTCATTAGTAGTCAAAAGGTAAGAATTGATTAAAAGAAACAATTGTCCTCCTTGTGATGACAAGTTTTTCAAGGTTTTGCATGAACATTTGGACATTCTCGACTTGTCTGGCGCCTTTGGTAATTATCATTAAGCGACAATATTTATGAAAGGTAAGTGCCAATTTTTTGTGTTGTATAATATATATTAATTTAGCCCTTTCTGCAAAATTTTAACCCTCTATATGATCCACGACCTTCCGCTAGCTAGTGCCGGTGACTCCCCTTTAATTTTTGTTTTACAGGCCGCCCCCATTTTATAATTTTAATGGAAATAATATACTTAGTAGCTTTCCCGCCTGTAACAGGGTCTATCTATGTTTTCCAGTATCCGGATACGGATGGGCAAAGCTATGTGTTGTAGGTTAAAATAAATGTTAAATACCAATTTGATGCGCTGATGGTCGAGAAACTGGTGTCAAACAACCTTAGCAAGCAAGCTAATTAATTTGAAAGCCATAAGGGACACATTATATTAGTAAATTAGATTAGATCGGCACACATGTTCCCCTGTCTGGCTGCCGGAGAGCGGCACACACGCAGTAAACCATGACAAGTGTTTAAATTCAGTTTTCAGACTGCCGATAAACTGGCACTAGGTAGAAAGCAACCTTTGGAAATAAACTAGTTCATAAAAAATAAAAGACATCGTAAATTAACATACTAAGTAGGATCTGTCCATTTTACCCAATATCCTGCTACCGAAAGGTGAAACTATGTGGTGAAGGTTAGGACAAATGCTTAAACTCTGATTTTAAGCTGCCGATGATTGGAAACCAAGTAAAAAACAACGTAGGTTAGAAAGGCAGGATCTGTGCATCGGTTCCCAAAAAGGAGGAGGGCTAGACGCAGTATGGTAGAGCAAATACTTGATTTCAGTCAGCCTATGAACTATAGTTGTAGAGCGTACGTCGAGTTACTTTATAGTTGGGTTAAATGTAGTATATAAGTTAGTAATAAGGAAATATTTGGACATATACAATCATGAAGATATTACAGAAAATAGTTAGTCAAATTAAAATGTTTAGTAATCAAGTAGAGATAAAATGAAAAAAAATATGTAAAAACGGATTACCATACAAACAGGAAAGTTTGTAGTGAGCTAGAAGAGCAACGTAAAAGATGAGAGTTAAAGAAACATATGGGCTTGTTGTAGAAAAAGGCTAAATATCCAAAATGAATTCTGTATCAGTTGCGTTTGTTGACTATTTGTAAAATGAAAACAACCAATGACCAATTTCGCTGTTCTTTACAGCTGTTCAGATTAGTCTATCTGTTTTCCCTTCACGACTAATAAAGAGCCCTAACACGGCTGTTAGGTAGTACTTTTTTAGAATGCCACCGAAAACATTCATTGTTGAAATTGGTCAGATGGAATTTTAGAAAGTTTTCACGTTGTGTTTAATATTTAATCCTTTTTTTATGACTACAACGTTTACTAATCTAGTTTTAGCGTAAGGTTTGAAGAATTCTTCTGCTAGTTAAATAAAACTTATACAATTTGTTCTTAAATAAATATCTTAAAAGTGTATAGCCTATAAAAATGATCTTTTAATGTTCTGTTTATTTCCACAGATTATTATTGGAGAGAGTTTGCAGGAACAATTCCTCCCGATGCACTTCCGGCAATACAGGGTGGGTGTGAAGGGTCCGTTTATATAGCACAGGGATACTTTGGTGCTTATGGAATACTACCAGCTGGACTTTATCCACAAGTGCCTGAAATAGAAGCATCTGCTGCGAACAAAAATCTTACTACAACCAAGCACATTAAGGTTATATCAGTTGAAAAAATTGTTGTTGGCCCATTTTCTTTATTCTTTTTTATGCAGGTATTATGTACACCGCATCCTCATTTGTTTCAATGGATAAAGACAACAAATACAAAAATTATAAAATTAAAAGACATGTGTGAGTTGGTTTATGGAGGTATAGAATTGGATAACATACAGTTCATTGGACGTAAGGTACAAAATGGAAAGTTGATGGTAGGAAAAGTGTATAAGTTCGACGATGGAACCAGTGTTTTTGCACTTCCTGCAAACAATCCTCTCAAGGAAATTCGGTATAATGAATTTGAAGTGTTGGCGTATAATTGTCAAGAAGGCTGCGATGCTGGTGTACCCTGGAAGCACTGATTTTTTAAAATATAATTTTTTAGCAAATGATATTTGTCTTTATATGTGCATGCCTATCAAAATGACCTATAAAATTGTAAACCTCAAGATCTAAATCTCATATTTCTTGAATTTTTCTTAGTGTAAAATAAATTTAAAATGAAAATACAATAACAAATGCTCTGGGTTACTTTCTATGAGAGCCGTGTCAAAAGTTTTATATATACTTCGAAATCAAAAATTAATTATATTGTAGTTGTGTTTGTTGGCATGTGCAAAGAGAAAACAGCCAATTTTGCAGAGGGCCATATATTAAATTTAGAATGTGTAGGCGGGCCAGATACAAATAGAAAAAAGATGTACTGAATTATTATAACATTTTATTTATTTAATTTTATAGTATAATATACGGTTGTTAAAAATCATATCAAAGTTATTAAAGAGGGTAATTATTTTGAGCTCGAGGATCCAGATACCTGACTTCTCTTGCTTTTGGCAAGCTCATTGATGTCAGGTACATATTTGTTGTACTTATTTTAAGAATTGATTGGAGATGTTTATTCGTAAGTCTTGTGCGATGTTTGTTTTTATTTATTTTCATGACGGAAAACATCTGCTCACATAAATTGTTGCTACCAAACATGCACAGAATGCGTGCTGCATGCTTTTTTAATTCCGGGTAGTTTTTCAAATTCTAAAAATATTGTGTATAAAATGTAAAAGCGTTAACCTCTTTAAATTTTTCTTTCAAAATACTGTTGAATTCCATGATCAGATTTTGCAGAAGTTGAGAATATTGATCCAATTTTTTTTTTGTTCACTGTGCTAAATGATTTTAAATGAGGGAAATGATCCAGAGTTTGATTTTTTACCTGATTTTTCCACAGTCTCAACTTTGTTTCAAAGGCATGAATACATTTGAGTGACAATCAGATTTTTACCCTGTAACTTTACATTCAGATCAGTCAAGTGTTTATTCATATCTACGAAAAACACACAATAAAACCACCAGTCATTTTCATAATCAATTGGGTTGTGTTTTTCTAACATAAAAGCTCGAATAGGATCACGTAACGCAAAAAATCTTTATAAATCTACTCCGCGACTAAGCCAACGAACTTCGATGAAATAAGGAACATCCGAAAAGTTTTCGTCCAAATCTTGTAAAAACTGCCTGAACTGACGGTGATTTAGTCCACTGCTCTTTATAAAATTTACTATTTTAATTATAGGTTGTATGACTAAGTCCATTGTTAAATGTTTGCATGCCAATGATTCCTGATGAATTATACAGTGAAATCCCACAAAATTTCCTGATGTTTTTTGTTTTAATTTAGTTACAACGTCCGAATGTTTGCCAGTCATGGCAGGAGCGCCATCCGTAGTTGTGCTGCTAAGTTTTTTCTAGTCGAGTTCATATTCTGCTAACAAACGCTCAATTGCAGAATAAATATCATTTGCTGTTGTAGTACCTGTCAATGGAACGCACTTTAACAGTTCTTCAGTTATTTCAAAGTTACTGTTAATACCTCGTATAAAAACAGCAAGTTAAGCTGTATCAGCAGTATCGGTGCTCTCGTAAACAGTCGGTAAAAAGTTTGTAAATTCCTTCATTTTCTCCTACAGTTGAAGACCAAATTTTGAGATAAATCATTTATTCTTGAAATAACAGTGTTTCTTGACAGCAAAATATTTTTAATTATTGACTTTTGAAATGGAAATGAAACATCGACAACTTTCAACATAGAGTCCTTAATAAAATCACCATCAGTGGAAGGTTTTGATCTCTTGGCGAATTCTAGTGTAATAATAAAACTTGATTTCAGGGCATCTTCGCCCTCAGTATTAGCTTTAGTAAACATCGATTGTTGACCTTGAAATTTAGATTTTAAAGATGACAATGTGTCCATTCTTATTTTTTCAGTGCAACAATCGAATTTTGATTTATGATTCGTAACATGGCGTCTCTTCAAGTTAAACTCCTTACAGACAGCAACTGTCTGATTGCAAATCGAACACAGTGGTTTACCTTTCCATTCTATGAAAAAATATGCAATTTCCCATTGAGATTGAAACATTCTGCATTCACTATCAACTTTACGGTTTTGTGACATTATGCCAAAATTGTAACAATTATGGAACTCGACAAACAATTATATATATCGGACGCGCACGACACAAACAAATGCACAAAACCTTCACAATCACTAGACTTCACAATCACTGAACTTACGGATATATTAATAATATAAACTGCTGTATTTACAACTTCAGCTCAATAAACTTTGTCTAGATTTACGTCAAATAGAATACACTTTGCTTTTTCCATTATTGTACGATTTGCTCGTTCAGCAACGCCATTTTGCTGAAGAGTGTGTGTATTAGACCTTTGGTGAACTATACCATTTCTTTTACAGAAATTTGTCAAAATCGTTACCACATCATTCTTTTCCATTATCGGATCGAATTACTTTAACTGTTTCTCCTGTTTGACACTCAACTAATAACTTAAATTTCTTAAAACTTTCCAGTGCTAAATCTTTTGACTTTAGAAAATAAATGTATATTTTCTTCCAATAGTCGTCAATGAAAGTTAAAAAATACCTTGCACCACCGATCGATGCATTTTCCATAGGACCGCATAAACCTGTATGAACTAATTGAAGTAATTTTTCTGAGTAGGACTATGAAGGCTTAAATGGCGCACATAATTGCTTGCCTATTATGCAAATTTCACAACTTTTAATATCATTCACATCACTGAAATCTACTCCATTTGCAATACGTTTCATCTTTCTCGAGTCAGAAAAATTCATGTGTCCTAAACGACGATGCCATGTCATCATATCGTTTCCTTCTGCTATTGCGACCATGCTAATCACTTCCTCATTTTGCAGTTTGTAGACACCTGAGTTAGATTTAGTTTTCACTAAGATTTTATCATTTTTATCGTAGCTGCTGCACCCATCCTTATTAAAAGTTACGGTATTATCTTTATTCACTATTTGCGTAACTGATGGTAAGTTAGCAGATAGCTCTGGGACTACTAATACATCTTTCACTGTAATCTCTTGTTTATTTAATACTAATGTTATATCGCCCATACCCGTTACCATCATTTTACCCTCATTAGCAGCTGTAATTCTTTCTATATCACTTTTATGTTGATTGTAAAGGAAATCTGCTGTCATATGATGTTGGCGGCTCCGTGGTGTAGTGGTATGTGTGTGACTACTACGCCCAAGGTCCCGGGTTCGAATCCCGACACGGTCCGCTTGAAAATGATAGGCGAGCATTTTTCACAAAAATACACCCTCGTTCGGATGAGAGGTAAAATGGAGGTCCCGTGTGTGAGTGTTGTCACGCACGTTAAAAATCCCTACCTTGCTTGAAACAGCAAGGGTTCGGCAAAATTCAAAATTTTCCAGGTAAAAAAAAAAAAACTCGCTTCCTGGCCAATGTAGTACCCTCGGGTGGAGCATTGGAAAATCACATGTAATGTCATATGATGTGTTGCACCACTATCAACATACCAATCATTTAACTTCGGCTTGTCTTTCTGTGATAAAAATGTTGCACTAAATGCAGCTTGTGCTTCATTTTTTGTAGAGGATCTTTCTGCTTTTTCAAATTTGCCATCAGATTTTTTTGCAAAGCATTCAGAAACCTTATAATTGTTTTTTCCACAACTATAACATAATATAACATAATCACCTTCTAATCATTTAGACTTTATAGTCACTTGTAATTGTTACTCCACTACTTTCAATTACCATTATTAGAGGTTTGAATTCATCAGTAAGGCCGCTAATAGAACTGCTCCAATCCATTCTTCTGTTATAGGAAAGCCTACACCTTCTAGTTTATTTGCTGTGCCCATTACTTTATTAACATAATTGGACATTGAATCACAGCTTTCCAAACGAATTGTTATTAGTTTGCGTAACAAACAAATATGACGAAATAGACAACAATTGTCAAATAAATTGTTCAATGCTTCCTATATTTCAAGTGTTGTATTTAATGTTTGAATATGCAAAAAAAGAATGATTCGTTGACTGCTAAGACAATACGCGCTTTTGCCTTCTTTAACTTTAATTCATCCGTTTCAGTGCACGGATTTGTAATACATTTTTCTAAGCCTTGAAATTCTAACATGTTTTCCATTGCGAATTTCCATGTGTGATAGTTTTCACTACCTTTAAGCTTTCCTATTGTATTAGCACTATCATACTGATTAGTAATCATCCTCTTTATGCACTAAATAAAACAACCAATGTACGGGAGATTTCTTCTAATACTTTACAGCAGTATTGTGTACTAATACTTAATGTTATGTTCTACGCCCATAACCTGTAGCAAGTTTGTGGAATAAAGTTAAAGTTAGTTAGCAGTCATCAAAAAAAGAAACTGCATTTATTTCTATCCAAATTACTAGTTTGTATCAACAACAAACTTTATTGAGAGTAAATAACTATTTTTATTTCCATATTGTAGCGGGCTACTACTACCGCGTTTCACTAATTTAAAACAAGTAATAACAAGAGTCTTTATTAATCACTGTTCACAAGTCTAATTAACAGTATATGCCTTATTTGTAGATGTTTTCAGTCCAATTACAACGAAGCACTATCACACTAATAAATTTACAAGCACTAATATCGTCTTAAACTAACTTCTTAACCATAGGTCCATTAACAACACTTATACAACTATAATTTATTACACTTTGTCTATTTATGTATTCTACAAGCTGCATGTACTTTAGACACGTTCACATAATTTAACATTTATGTATATCCTTGGACTTCCAAAAGCCCAACTATTTATTTTATACGATATCATTTATATTCGACATTCTGATATAGACTAACTCGGAACTTCATCATCGGTCTTATTTATAACGTGAATTAAAAAGGATGACATCCTCCAGTAATTGCCAGAAGCTTCTCAGTCCATGGAGAATACACAGTGCTTGCGGCGTTTTGTGTGTTTGATGGGTTGCCTAATTGGAGCTCGCAACAATATGTTACTAATCAACATAAAAACAGAATATACAGGGATATATAACATTAAGCCCTATATTATAGATTTATTACTGACAATGATCTCTAACTCGTTCTGAGAAAAATTACAGTCAACTGGATAGAGAAGCTTTAGCTATTATATTTGGCGTTAATCATTTTTTCAACTACCTGTATGGACTCCACTTTACCCTTTAAACCGATAATGAACCACTTACGCGGATTTTACATAGGAAAAAGCAATTACCGTCGATGACTTCAAGCCCCCTTCTTAGATATGCCTCTTTTCTATCAGGATTCAAGAAAGGGTAAAACAAATACAAATGTTAATTGTTTATCTAGGGCACCTATACAACAATTATATAGTTCTCCAGACATGTCATTTGGTTTGGAAACTCACATATTATGTATGGAATCCATTTTTCAATATTATCAAAAACACTGTGTGCAGAGGTTATTGCTAAAGAAACAGGAAACGATCAAAATCTTTGTCAAATCACAAATCAACTTCAAAAACAAACTATACATTCAGAATTCCTCTTAAAAATAATCGAGTTGTCATTCCCAAAATACTTTAAAACCTCGTATTACAAGAATTGCATGCTAACCATGTCGGAATAACAAAAACGAAACAACTTAACGATATGTGTATTGGAAGGGAATTGATAAGGATATTGAAGAACTAGTAAAATTCTGTAAACATGCAGAGAATTTAATGATTTCTTTGCAGTTCCCGCGAAGAATACTTCATCATCTGTCGTATTTTACAGTGTTTGGTACTGTACTGTACGAAGACAACGTGGACGAGCAACAGATGAGCTCTTTAACAACTACATGCAAAGAAGCAAAAGCGAAATTCAAAAAGGATATCTATGAGGTAAAGAAACGCCATATTCAAAAGATTACCAATGAACTCAATACCGATCAATGCATAATATAAAATATCAAAGTACTCTCTACCTCTCTGCGGAAGTCCTTCATCCAAAACACCTTATTTCTACTTCTAAACACAGCCACCCCTCACCTCCCTATATCATCCAACGCCCATACATACTTACAGCAACAAATAATCAATATCTTGATAACCCTTCCAAACAGTCCTGCCGATGATATAATTGTCTCCAACTTCAACCTCCGTAAATCACCTGGCCCAGATTAAATACCCAACACCATTATCTTATCCAAAAGTTATGGCCTGTAATCCGACCCACTATCCACACCCTTTTCTGAAAATGTCTTACATCTGAATCCTTCCCTGAAATCCTCAAACAAGCAAATATCACATTGATTCTGAAACTTACCAAAGCTTCGAAGAGCTATCCTTCTAGAGACCAATTCTTCTTCTCTCAACCATTGGCAAATCTCCAGAAAAATTTATACTACAGAAAATCCATGCACACATTGAAACCCACTCCTACATATTCAGCCACAAACTCTGTTTTCGTCAGGGTCACAGCACAGAGCAAACAATCTACGCCTTAATTTCAGAAGGCAAATCTTCCAACCACAGATACGTCTTAGTCATTTTCCTCGATTTTCACTCTGCATTTGATCTTTTTTGGTGGTCAAACGTTCTGAATCAACTCTAACTACTACAATTCCCAAGCAATGTTTTCAGCAACGTTCAATCATCCTTATTATCGTGTACGGTCACAACAAGCACCAATTACTTTCTCATCACGACATGTGTACTCCAAGACAGCCCCCAGGGGTCCATTCTGTCATCATCCTCGTGGAACCTATCCAGTAATCCACTCCTAGACCTCAACATACCAAAAACAGATACCTTTGTCTACGCTGACGGCCTCACCTTTCTTGTTCACAGTAACTCCGGACTTGAATTAGAAACCACACTCAATATCGTATTGGAACCCATTAAATCCAGGTCTATCTTTAATAAATAACCTACTTCCTATACCAAATCTAAAATTTTCCTATTCAAAGGTTTTCTCCACCCGCCATAGCCCAGAAATGCATATCCTAGAATCAGATTAAATATCCTATCTTGCAATCCACATTGAAACCCGTTTTAAAATACACATCGATCTACAAGAAATCTGTTCCAAAACTAAACAGGTCCTGTAAAACATACAGCACTCGCTTCCCAAATTTATCCAGCTACTCAAACCACAAGAAAACGGATCCTCAATAACATCATTATCCCCATAGCACGCTACGGCATAGATTCCTAGAATCCACGTATAACGTTCCGCTCTTAAAAAATTCTCGATGCGTCCGTACCTGCTGTACACAACGTGAACCTTTAACAGCATCTCCACAGTGGTCCTGTACACATTACTCAGTATCTCACCTCTTGAATTAAAGCTGCACTCAGTTTTACAAATTCGTAGTTTGAAACTCCAGCGGCCGATCCAACTATAATCATCCCGCTACATATTATACTACCACAACCACAGAAATTAAATCCCGATTCTACTACTCCCTACTTCATTTCTGGCAATCATCTTGGAGCCTCTCCGACACAAACCGATATACTTTCATCTTTCCCACCATTACAAAAATCCCTACCCAGATCTAACACTCTACTAGAACAACCTTACGATTCCTCACAGGTCATGGTAAATTCTGTCCTTCAAGAGACTGCCTATCCCTCCTCCTCATTCTTAACCTATAACTTGCGGTATTTAAGATAATACACCAGAGAAGTATCTGCATCGGAGTAACAAAAATTCAACTGTCGCCCCTCCGCTTTGAAACTTAATCAACTGATTGATACGTTTACAAAGTCAAACAAGT
Organism: Platerodrilus igneus; assembly: GCA_036346225.1. Lineage (NCBI taxonomy): Eukaryota > Metazoa > Arthropoda > Insecta > Coleoptera > Lycidae > Platerodrilus > Platerodrilus igneus. The sequence goes on from JARFIW010000753.1 coordinate 3,702,080, forward strand.
TGACCGAGATTGTCTGATTCATTTTACCAAATTCTATTTAATTTATTAATTGTATAATATTTATACAACTAGTATGGGCCAGTGGAATAGGCATAGTTGAAAATAAAGAGAATGCACCAACCATCAAACATCTATTATATAAATTTTACGGTTGCCCGAAGAAGGCTGATTAAGCAAGGTTCATTCAATCCATTTTAGCTTGTAAGGAGGTTTATTGTACATTTTGTTTGAAGAGGAATTACACGTCACTTCATCACAGTCTGTGCAGTTATTAAAACAAAATATGAAAATGCGGTAGATACGTGACATATGAATGGAATTATACATAGAGTAAATAGATGCGTTTCAGATGACTTACTAAACAAAAATGCAGAAAAAATAGCAGTTCTGCAGAAAATATAGTGCGCTCGACACATGATTTCAACAGTAAATAACAGCAAGGAAAGAAAAAATATATAAATATGTACCCCTAATTGACCATATGCACGTTTCACTGAAAAAAGAATTTATTACTATTAATACGTGAATTTCATGAAAACTTAACCAACTGAGTTTTACGTGCTAAATTCGCTGCCACAATAATGTAGTTTTCTATATAATATTAATCTCTATGCAATGGGCTTTAAATTGCTCTATTACTCGCGTTAAATAAACGTGCGCAAACTTTTGTAGTTCTATTCAAAATATTTCCTTTCGCAAAGCTCCATCGACAATTCGTGTTGGTAGGTCGTTGCATGTTGCTTTAGGAAGCTAATCCCGACTTGGCTAACCCACACGAGGTTGGTAATCATCACATCTACGTATACCCACACGTTGAAATTTGTTTTCACACTTAACAGAATCCATTCTAGATATCGCGCCGTTACCCTACGTCTTCTACATCTTCACGGGTATCTACATGTCAATACGGCCCTTAAGAGTTGAAACCTGATTTCCATTGTCTGATCTGATTTGATCCCCTCTTTCACTATCTGTGGGTTTTCATAAACTACAACTTCACAAGGTTATTGAACAAGCTTGTCGTTCAAACGAATTGTGTGCCTAAACTGTTCTATTTCTGTGGTCATTGTCGTTCTGTCCGTGAGAACGCTAATTCATTCTCAGGACATCACATGTAATACGGATAGATTGCGTAATTTGTTTCGCTCCCAACATATTTTTTATAACTGCTTTTAGGCGTATTGTGATCTTGAGGTGTTAATCATTTAGTAAATCTTTCTTGAACTCGTGTGAATTTGTACAAATAGCTTTATTAAGAACGGTTATTTTCCGGGTTCTCTCTGTAATTTTTTTTAATTTAATACGAAAGTATATAAGGTACCGATATTTACTAACATTTGTATTTACTGTACCGGGTGTTTTCCTAATTCAATTCTTCATCCAAATTTAATATTATATTGAAATAGCAACGTAATCAAATCTAAACTGCAAAGCTTATAAATGCCACAGGACGTTTCCTACTCTATCTAACTAAAATTAATAAACTATTATCCTGCTGCGTTACACTAAATATCGAATTTTAGGCGGTAACTTCACCTAACCTCTTTCTAAAGTATTTTCTTAATTTTCTGAATAGAAATCAAGCGTAGCAAATCCATATAGACAAACACTCAAATGCGCTGAGGCTGGTATAGTGATAGAGTAGGTAGGCAATCAAATCAACCACAATTATCTGTTTTTACTTCTTTTAAAACATGCATGCTTATTAGTTTTTCCAGTATATCAGTTGAGTTGTAAAATAGTAAGTTTGGTAAAGGAATTATTATAATATAAAGGATGAGTGGTTAGGTGCTGGATTTAGACAGCTATGTGGGCTGTTCTCATTGGGCAACATGGCACCGACTTCAAAATTACTAATTTAGTTGAATAGAAAATAGCCACTTGAATATGACAATAAGAAACAATTGCCATAGTAGAAATGAAAGCAATGATTTTTAAAAAAATGGTTTGCAAGTGCACTTTCCAGCAATGGCTTCTATATTATTACATTTATACTTGGATACATACCTATTCTAATGGGGATGCATTATCTTGGGTGCGTCTCTGTGTACAAGAAACCTTGTATAATGGTCTAAGTGAACCTTTTAGTAGAAAAATTTATATAATTTTTTATTTAGTAAATTTGATAACCTGTGCTATTGCATTTTCAAAATTAGTTCTTAATACTTACTGAACCCGATCACAGCTTATCATTATTACAAGTCATGCTTGAAAAAATAAAGCCATTAATTTGAGCAGATAATTATGTTCCATGACAACTAGTACTTGTGAATAAATAACAGAAACCGCTACACATCATCTTTTATCACTATAAAAAAATTATTCGTTTCTAAATCTTGCGATTTTAAATAATTGTGCTATGTTGTTTTTGCTTATTATAGTTTTAACATCTTCTGTAATTGTTCTTTCCACATCTCAGTGTTATGGAAAATTTGGTAAGTTTAAATAATATCAATCAGAGACCATGCTAAACCTCCTTAATCGCAAACTTTGTAGTTTATTTTGTTTAAATATTATGAATTACATCTCTGGTATACCTGCTAACGACCATTGATGAAAGTTGACAGTATATATATATATATATATATATATATATATATATATATATATATATATTGTACTACACCCCCCACCCTTTTATTTTTTTAATTATTTAACTTATTTTTCGTCGCCCGCCCCTTCTTATAAATTTCAATGCTTTTTTGTATAATGTGCAAACACCTAATGCACGCCCCGTACTTTTGCAACGTTTGGTTGGTTATTTACTCAAAATTGTTATTAAAATGCCTCGACTATTTGAACTCTTTATTCTCAGGGTGTCCACCTACTTACCGTGGGTTCCGTGGTAAGTAGATGTGTAATGCCCAACCAAACTGCACACTCTTTTGTTTTAGTACTAATTTTTGAATCTAGTTTTGTATATGCCAAATTTTTATTACGATCAACGTTGCCTTGTGCCAAATTAATTTAATACCACAAATTTATGATTTTTGACGTTATAAGATATTTCACAGCACTCACCTGGATTATACTTTGTTTCCGGCCTCTCTTACTGCTGGCTCAAAATTCTCGTCGCCGTATGCGCCTTTACACGGTTGCACTATCCTGTTGAATTTTCGTTTCGCCTCCAGGTGTCTTTCTTTAAATTTTAGTTGCTCTCAATATCTGAAATAAATGACCCGAATTTTAGAATTTAGAATACCCGTTTATTTTACTTCCCCTGCGCTAATTCTTCCGTCGTAGTTTTTGCGTTGACTCTTCCACTTCCAATTGCTGCTCTTACGTGTTCTCCTAATTTCGCTCTTCTTGTTCCAAATTAATCCGTCCGCCTTTAATCCGTACTCAATCCAAATCTATCCTCGTCCTGTTCAAAATCACTCAATGCCCCGCTACATATACGTCCATATCAAAATCAATCTTCGTTCCTTTTTATAACCACTCAATGTCATGCTACCTATAAATCTATATCCAAATCGATCCCAATTATTCTTCCTTCTTACAATTCCAATCCGATGCCTTCTGCCTTTACCAATATCGTTCCAAATCTATCTTACTATTCGTCGCTTCGCCGTCGCACTAATACAAATCTTTACTCTTCCTTGTCGTCGCTATTACTTATTTATTATCGATGCTGCTCTTTACCCTTCTTTAATAATCAAACTATTTCAAAATCAAACACGTTTATTAATCTTCCAAATCTTTACACAAATTAGCGCAGTTCTTTAAAATACGTCTTTATACCAAAAATATTCAAAATAAAAACTCTCCTTGTTTACTTTCCAAGGTGATAATTATAACATTACTTGCCTACTACATTACAAATTACATAAATTAAAATCGTCCAATAATATTTAAACACTAAGTTTGTGTCGCACATACCATAAATTACGTCCTTTACACTTTCATAGTTTACATAATATTCTAGTATTGGTTCTAAATATTTTACAATCCTTCAATCACATTTGACATTGTTATAACTAATAATTTTGAAATTACATATTCGTCCAAAAGTTGATTCTAATTAAACAAAAGCCAAAATAAATCACACATGACCCTGGATCGGCGTGGTTGATAGTGAACATCCATAGACGCATCCGGTTTTCGGACGGCAAATGTACTTTCAATGGCCTATTAATACTAACTCAGTATAAACCCTTGAGCACTGTGCATTTTATTACGTCATTAAGTCATTTTAATTTACCTCTTGGCACTTACATTTCAACTACCATTTTGAATACTTTAGCACATGTAAAGTACGGCATACATACATTTTTAAATTATGTGATCAGATATATGGATCATTTTACTTGGCATACACTACCTTCTACTAAACAACCCTTAGAACCCTTGGTAGCTCCCTCTGACACTACACTGGCCCCACTGATTTTGAATAAAAGTGGAAATTTCGTCTGTTTTTTACTCTTTCCTTGGTGTGCATAATTTCTAGTTTTTATTTAAAATCAACCCCCCCGCATTTCTACATCTTAATTATTCAACCCCTATTTTCCTTTCTCAACACGTCTGTCTAACTACGCTATATACTAACCTACACTATAAACTAAAACAAAACTAAACTTTCCGTCGCATGAACTATATAACAAACTATCCTACTAAACCCTCTTCTTGTACTATTTTGTATGGATATAGATTTTCCAAGTAAAAACGCCCACGATATTCCCCTGTCATAGTATCTAATTCAAATGTATTCCCTTCATCAAAAATACGCGTGATTTTGTACGGCCCTTCATAAGGAAACAACAACTTCGCGCAAATGTTTCTGTCGCGGTTTGAAACCCTTAACCTTTTTACTACCACCATATCTCCTATTTCAAAAGTCGTCCTTTTCTTAATCCTGCTATACCTTCGCTCGATGTCCCTACGCTGTATCCTTTCGATGCTACGCCTAACACTATCCAACAACTCTGTGATGTTGTGCACCTCGACTTCTTCCCTCCATGGCCTAGCTGGTATAATCTTCCTAATCAATGTTATCGGACACGTTTTTGTAACTGAACTTGGTACGCAATTCATAAAATTTTCAATCTGTGGCAGATATCTAATCCATCTATCATGGTGCTCTTGCGTCGCCAACCGTAGATATTTTATTACCTCTCGTATATAACGTTCGCATGGATTTGCTTTCGGATGTCGTATACTGCTAAATGATACCTTAATGTGCGCTTTATTAACCCGTTTTTAAATCTTCGGTTGTTGAAATATGTCGCGTTGTCTACTAAAATCCTTTCCATTCTCCCGACCTGGCTTCCAAATTCTCTAATTGATTGTAAAGCATGCACCGTGTTACTGCGTCTTGCCGGAAATAATTTAACAAATTTCGAAAAAACGTCCACCATTACCAATATGTGCCGATACCCCTGTTCACTAGTAATTAGGTTGCTCAAATAATCAATAGCTACCAATTCTAACGGTCCGCTCACGCTCACATTCATCGGTACGTTCTGCAACACCACGTTCTTGTCTTTCTTTAAAATACAGATTTTACAACGATTAATCCTTTCTTTAACCACCGTGATATCGTTTCTTGCATAAAACGCCTCTCTGAATACCAAAAATGTTTTTCTAATGCCTATATGTCCAAATTTTAAATGAATTTCATCTATAATTTCCACAGCCGCGTCTCTGGATAACACTAACAGCTCTGCACCACCTATCCTTTTTACCACAAACTGCCCTACAATGGTAAATCCACGGTACTCCTCTACATTTTCCCTTGTTAATTTCTCGCGTATCGAGCTCACCTCACTGTGCCTCTGCGTCTCCATAAGCTTGGCGTTTGTCCACCGACCAACATCCCTGAACTCCTGCAAAGCAACTAAACAATCCTTCACTTCATCTTTATTTGCCTCTACCTGCGGTCTGCTTAGAAAATCCGCCGTCACATTCTCCTTTCCTGGTTTATGCTTAATTTCAAAATCGTACTCCTGTAATACTAGTGCCCATCTGTACAACCTACTGTTTAGAAACTCCTTTTTCTTCATAAATGTTACCACCGTGTTGTCGAATTCTATCAAAAATTTCTTACCTAGCAGATAAAAACGTAGCTTTTTCACTGCATATACTATCGCCAACATCTCCTTCTCTGCCGTCGCATATCTGGTTTCGCAGTCTTTCAACACCCTAGAAATAAAAACGATTGGTACCTCAGCTCCGTCCTGGACCTGCACCAACTCAGCCCCAATCGCATATTTCGACGCATCCGTCCTCAAAATAAATTCGTCCTTGAAATTTGGATATTTTAACGACAACTCTTCATAAAATGCATATTTTAAATTTTGAAACGCCTTTTCCCGTTCAGCAGTCCATTTCCATCTTTCATTTTTCTTTAACAAACTCACCAACGGCACACACAACTCAGAATATCTCGGTATAAACCGTTTATAATAATTTAACACCCCTAAAAATCCTCGCAATCCTCTCACATTCTTTGGTTGAGCAATATTTTTCAACTCGTCCAACCTTTTGTTACAAATTTTCATACCGTGTTCACTAATTTCAAATCCTAAATACGTAACCTTGCTCTTAAACAATTCGCATTTCTCCACGTTCAACTTCAAACCCCCTTCGTCCAGTCTTTGGATCACCTTTTCTAAATGCTCCATGTGTTCTTGCTCGTTCCTTGAAAAAATCAATAAATCATCCACATAGTGCGAACAGAAACATTCATACTCGTTAAACAGCTTCTGCATGGCCCTTACAAGTGCTGCTGAAGAACTACTTAAACCAAATGGAACTACAGAAAACATATAAATCTCACCTTCAATACTAAACCCGGTAAACTTCTTGCTGTCTTCATGCAACGGAATCAACCAAAATGAATTTCTTAAATCTAACTTGCTAAAAATCTTCATTTCATACACATTATATAACAAATTATCCAACCCTTGTGGTTGTTCGTATTGCGCTTTTGTAATCGAATTCAACTTCCTTGCATCTAAACAAATTCTTATATCTCTTTTATTTGGTTTCGGTACTATAACTACCGGGTTCACATATGGTGTTTTCGCTGGTTCGATGATACCTTCTTTTAACATTTTGTTTATATCGGCTTTAACCCTATTTCTAATTGCAAATGGGATTGGATACACTTTGGTATTAAACCCACTATCTTCCGTGACCTCTAACTTATGCGTATATCGCTTCGCAAATCTCGGCTCTTCATTAAACAATCCTATAAATCTATTAAATAACTCTTCTAGCTTCGCCTTAATATCAATACTCACTTTCCCTATCTGTTCATCATTAATTATTCTCGCAAACATATTACATAATCTCACTTCAACCCGTCTATAATTATTCTCTCTAATCATTCCTAATCCTGAATTATCTATATCATTTCCATTCCTATATTCCGAACTAACCGTAGGCACCACCCATAACTTATCTTTATCAAATATCCGAATCGACCTATCCTTTCCATCTATATTCAATCCAAAATCCTCTATAAAATCCATTCCTAATATAAAATCAAGCTGCAACCCCTTTGTAATCAAAAACTCTGCATCTCCTGCCTTTTTATTCCCTATAAATATCGGTACACGGATAACCCTATAAATCGTCGTTAGCTTTTTGTTCATTGCCGACCATAAATTAACCCCATCAATTGTTCCTATTCGTCCCTTTAAAAATTCTTCATGTTTTATCACCACATTCTCATCTACCAGCGACAACTGCGAACCACTATCAACTAAAGCAACATATAAACAATCTCTTAAACTAATATTAATAAACAACAGGTTCTTTTTATTAAAGGTATAACTATTTAACAATAAATCTCTTAAACTATAGCATACGTCTATATTTAACCCTAAACATTCGGTCTTCCAAAAATTGACGTTTTTTTTTGTCCCGACGGCGCCTCGTGTATCTGCACCACCTCAATCTTATCTGTGTCCTGTGTCCTCGCGCTTGTCGTCATGTGGTGGACGTTTGCGTCCCTGTCCGTCCGGCTGTATCCGTTCTGTGTTCCGCCTCCCGTAGTACGGCCGTCATCCTCGTTGTTGCCGTGCTGGTACCTGTTTTGTCCTTGAAAGTCGTTCACCCGGTGTTCCCTATTGTAATATGGTCGTCTGTTTCCGTCGTGTCCCCAATGATTTCGCTGTCCGTGGTTGAAATTGTCCTGTCGGTAGTTAGGTCGGTGTTCGTGGTACGCCTGTAGTCGGTTGTCTTCCCTATAACCCCGGTTTTGCTCCCAATAATTTGTCCGCGTTTTTGCCTCCAGTGCCGTCGCTAAATCGAAATTTCGCATCACTCCTAAAAATTCCCGCAGTGTTTTCACATTCTGTACCACGACCATCTTTGTCACTTCCGGTTCCATGTGTCCCGCAAGTAGTAACACTATGTCGTCCTCGCCCAATTTTGGTGTCAAGTGTTGTGCCTGGTTATATTTGTCAATCGCGTATTCTTCGCGCGATCCGTGTGTCCTACTGTAGTGTCCCGTGATTAAATTTGTCCGTATGTCCGTCTGGTGTGTGTTACTCCAGAACTGTTCTATAAATAATCGTCGAAATTCAGCGTATGTGTCATACTGTCTGCGTATAATGTTGTGCCACTTTTCTGCGTTACCTGTCATCGTCGCCCCTACTATCTGTAATTTTGTCCTTCATTTTCGGTCTCCACGATTTCATCCAGTCTGTCTAAAAATCCCATCGGTTGTTCCGTCCTCCGTCCTTCAAATCTTGGTAATGCATCCCGGTTCAATTTCATATGTTGTCCGTAGTCCAGTCCAACGCGCCTCCTTTCCAGGTCGTCCAACTTGTCCTGTATTTGTCGTACTTCGCTGCCAACCCTGTTTTCAAGTGTCGTCACGTTATCTTTAAATTTTGTGTCCAGTTGTGTCCTCGCGTTCACATTTTCGTTCTGTATCGTCTCTAAAGTTTGTCCTAAATTTCTATAATTTGTCATATGTCTTTTGTCGCATGTCTGAATTTCCGTGTTTAACGTCGTGAATCCGCTGATCATCGTCTCCTCGACTGTCTCCACGCGTGTCTTTATCTCCGAGCGTAGGTCCGTCCTTGTCGCGTTCAAGTCTCCCTGAAACTGTACCCGTGTATTTTCTAGTTTGTCGTCAACTCTGTCTACCTTTTCCTGTACTTCTGTCCTTAGGTCGTCCTTTACATTTTGCATTTGCGTGAGTAGATAGTCCTGTGTGTAGTTTAATTTCGCCGTCAGTTCGGCGTGCGCTGTCCTAAACTCATTCCTCAGTTCGGTGTGTGAATCTACAATTTTGTCCGTCAAATTCGTATGTGAATCTACAATTTTTTTAGTTAGTTCCGTATGTGATTCTGCAATTTTGTTTGTTAACTCTGTATGTGAAGTTTCGATTTTGTTGGTTAAAACCGTATGTGACTCTTTTTGTTCCTTACGTGATTCTTCAAAAACCGTCCGCGACTCTGCAATTTGGTTCGTTAAATCCATACTTGACTGTACCATTTTGTCTTGCAAACTCATTAGGAATCGCATAATGTCCTGGGTTCCGGATGTTTCTGCTACCTTAACCTCCTGTACCGTCGCCTGGTCCGTTTCCATGTCCATCACCTCCGGAACTACCTGCCTCACCTCCGTCTCCTGGATATCTCCCCCTGCGTCCATCTCTTCGTCTCGTGTCATAAATTCTGCTTCAACTCCGTATATTTTTCCTGATCTCGTGATCCTTTTCATGTCCGCGTCCGTCATCTCTGCTGCCTATTTTTTTTTAAACCCCTTTTTACCTGAAACAATATAAAAACTACGGGCCCCACCTAATCTCGGGATCCAGTATCCTGCTTTTTCTTTGTCTATCTTTCAATATATCTAGTATCTAGCTATCAAGCCAGCTATCGAGCTATCTAGCCCCACGTTGGGTTTGCCACCTTTTTGTACTACACCCCCCCTTTTTATTTTTTTATTATTTAACTTATTTTTCGTCGCCCGCCCCTTCTTATAAATTTCAATGCTTTTTTGTATAATGTGCAAACACCTAATGCACGCCCCGTACTTTTGCAACGTTTGGTTGGTTATTTACTCAAAATTGTTATTAAAATGCCTCGACTATTTGAACTCTTTATTCTCAGGGTGTCCACCTACTTACCGTGGGTTCCGTGGTAAGTAGATGTGCAAAGCCCAACCAAACTGCACACTTTTTTGTTTTAGTACTAATTTTTGAATCTAGTTTTGTATATGCCAAATTTTTATTACGATCAACGTTGCCTTGTGCCAAATTAATTTAATACCACAAATTTATGACTTTTGACGTTATAAGATATTTCACAGCACTCACCTGGATTATACTTTGTTTCCGGCCTCTCTTACTGCTGGCTCAAAATCCTCGTCGCCGTATGCGCCTTTACACGGTTGCACTATCCTGTTGAATTTTCGTTTCGCCTCCAGGTGTCTTTCTTTAAATTTTAGTTGCTCCCAATATCTGAAATAAATGACCCGAATTTTAGAATTTAGAATACCCGTTTATTTTACTTCCCCTGCGCTAATTCTTCCGTCGTAGTTTTTACGTTGACTCTTCCACTTCCAATTGCTGCTCTTACGTGTTCTCCTAATTTCGCTCTTCTTGTTCCAAATTAATCCGTCCGCCTTTAATCCGTACTCAATCCAAATTTATCCTCGTCCTGTTCAAAATCACTCAATGCCCCGCTACATATACGTCCATATCAAAATCAATCTTCGTTTCTTTTTATAACCACTCAATGTCCTGCTACCTATAAATCTATATCCAAATCGATCCCAATTATTCTTCCTTCTTACAATTCCAATCCTATGCCTTCTGCCTTTACCAATATCGTTCCAAATCTATCTTACTATTCGTCGCTTCGCCGTCGCACTAATACAAATCTTTACTCTTCCTTGTCGTCGCTATTACTTATTTATTATCGATGCTGCTCTTTACCCTTCTTTAATAATCAAACTATTTCAAAATCAAACACGTTTATTAATCTTCCAAATCTTTACACAAATTAGCGCAGTTCTTTAAAATACGTCTTTATACCAAAAATATTCAAAATAAAAACTCTCCTTGTTTACTTTCCAAGGTGATAATTATAACATTACTTGCCTACTACATTTCAAATTACATAAACTAAAATCGTCCAATAATATTTAAACACTAAGTTTGTGTCGCACATACCATAAATTACGTCCTTTTACACTTTCATAGTTTACACATAATATTCTAGTATTGGTTCTAAATATTTTACAATCCTTCAATTACATTTGACATTGTTATAACTAATAATTTTGAAATTACATAATGGTCCAAAAGTTGATTCTAATTAAACAAAAGCCAAAATAAATCACACATGACTCTGGATCGGCGTGGTTGATAGTGAACATCCATAGACGCATCCGGTTTTCGGACGGCAAATGTACTTTCAATGGCCTATTAATACTAACTCAGTATAAACCCTTGAGCACTGTGCATTTTATCACGTCATTAAGTCATTTTAATTTACCTCTTGGCACTTACATTTCAACTACCATTTTGAATACTTTAGCACATGTAAAGTACGGCATACATACATTTTTAAATTATGTGATCAGATATATGGATCATTTTACTTGGCATACACTACACTACACTGTATATATATATATATATATATATATATATATATATATATATAAAATACTCAAATTTAGACCAGGGTAAAAAATTAATTAATTACATCAAATAATTTTAATCACCGTGTATAAGAAAGCTTTGGGAAAAAGTACGCGTAATTAAAGGCCTACTGTGAAGATTTAAATCATTCAATTAGAATGTAGGGTTTGTATAGAATTTTATTAGATAATACTCGTTATTAAAACCGTGGAGCATAGAAATTTATTCGTTTCATTAAAAATAAGGGATTTAAATTATTCACTAGACGCTTTCTATAAAAAAAAGCAGAATTAAAATGCTCAACTTGTATGTAATTTAAATGTTCCAAGTATAAAGAAACAAATAGAAATTACGTGCAAAATTTATATTAATTAATTCAATTTTTAAGTAACGAGTATTAAACAAAGTGTACAAATAATAATTAATATTTAATTTGTCTTCACTAAAAATTAAAGGGTAGAAGTCAATGCCATTCATCATTATTTTAATTGGAGTTAAATGAACGATTATTAAGGTATTATATGCATAAAAGCTTTTAAAAACCCTATAATACCAAATATGAGACGTGTTGCTAGCGTACAAATATATCTAGAAGGTTAAAATGTTACGATTGAACACCTGCGTATTTTTAAATATCACATTCTGTTTAATTTGTTTGGATAAACATGAAAATTCTGCGTATATTGCAAACGGTCGGATAAACCGTAGCTTATATTAACGGGAAGGCTAGTTGAGGGGTTATTTAACTCAAGTAAGGCACGTCGCGAGTCCACGTGGACTGAAATAACCGATAGTAAAGAATATCGATTTGCACCACTAAAACCAGGTTACAAAAAGACGGATAAAATGCGCAAGGCAGAGATACAGATAATAAAAGGCGTGATTTGAGCAACGTCACTGGGTTTGCGATTGGGTGAAATAAGTTGCAGATATGAGAGGTGAAAACACAACAATTTCTATACAAAATTAATTAGTTGTTCTCGGACGTGTTTGCGAGCCGTGTGAAAATTTCTTAGATTTAACTGGCACGAGTGCAAAATTTTAGTAGAATCGCTGTGCCGGACTGTCGAGAAGGGAACAGAGAATGCGAAATTCTAAAAATTGTTCGTTGCGGGACAAAATCGACGTGCAGGCAAGCTAGTATATAAACCCGTGATTATAGGTGTTTGGCTCTCTTATATTTTTTGATTATTTGATACTTTAAACAGTTTGGCTCTTAGATTATCGATTTTGATTCAATACTTTAAACAGTTTGCTCTTATATTTTTTGATTATTGAATACTTTAAAACAGTTTGCTCTTTACGTGCTACGATACAAGTTATTATGCATTAGGGCACTTAGAAAAGATAGATAAGTAGCGATAAATAAATACATTTAAGTATGCAGCTTTGTATAGCGTGAACGAATTATGAATTGCTTTGCTATTTTGTTCGGGAGTGAGTAATCAAATGTTATTAGTAAACGTGATTGAATCTACAAACAAGATTTAGATATACATAGATGCGTTCCTGAGAAGCCCTGAAACTATTTAAACAAATGGTGTTGTAGATGAATTTTAAAAGGCGACCAGGAATCTGAGGACGTAAACATAACCCAGTTGGAATGGTGAAATTAGCAAGGACGATGTACATTGAAGCCACGAGTGCAGTAACCTTCAGGTAAATTATACAATTTTGTTCGAACTTTGATGTTTTGGTGTGTGTTGGATATTTTATGATTTGTTTGATAAAATAGACAGTAGTGAATTTGTATAAACAACAAATTTTTAATTTTAAGGTGAAATTTTCTTGTATAAGTAGAAAGGAGTATTTAGCAGGTTTATGTTTTTGATTATGATGAAAATTTGGGTCTGTCTTTGGGCTCGATTAGACTAACCTGTTTAATTAACGTAAAGGGGTGGGAGATGCTCCCTTTTATTCAGACTTAGGTCTGCACATATTGTAACTTAATTAGTATGCATCCTACCAGGACTTTAATTCTGGGTGCAAATTAAAAATGATGACAAAATTTGAAATGGAAATTTTATAATGCTGCAATTTATGCTGAAATTTAATTTTGAAATTTTAATGTATTGTGAATATTGGTGTAAATAGAGTTAACGTTGATGTTTGTGGTAGGAATGTGTTTTTTTTTTATGAATGAGGATGAAAGTTTTAACTAGGTGAGCAGCCGATGCGGAAAGAATAAAAAGGCGACTATCAGAAGAGATTCAACAGGGCGAGAATCACAGCAAATCTTGACGGCCCAACGTTGGTGCTCGAATGTTTTTTTTTACTCTGGTGAGGTTTTTGTGTAGGTTTCACAGCAATATATATATATATATATATATATATATATATAATATATATATATATATATATATATATTGCTATGAATAAACTGGAATTGAAATTATCGAGCAACGACGTTGGGCCGCCTTATTAATATTGCTATGCTCCCTAAATTATTCGCGCCCCATCATTTGGTCGACATATAAATATTGCTATGTATTAACTGGATTTATCAATCTCGGACGTTGGGCTGTCATATAAATATTGCTATGAACTCCTCCAGGAACTTAACTGGATTTTATCGTGTCTCGACCTTGTCGACCAATAACAAAATTTGATATGTTACCGCCTTACTCGTTATCAATTTTGTATTCAACTTATAGCTCCTCCTTTATTGTTTAAATTATCAAATCACTCCCATTAACTTTATCTTATGACCTCGGCTAGCATTTATTTAGAATTATAAAAATGAAGTTAATTCAATTTTATATAATGAAACGAATATCATGTACAGTTTTTGTAAATTATTTAAAATACACTTTTCAATTAATTAATGTTGTAAATATCATTCGTCAAAAATCATTTACTTTTTAATCAAATCTGAAGTCACCAAACCTATTGTTTTCATAAAAATAAAAAAAAAGAAGTGTGGAACGTTCAAAACCTCTTATCATATAACGCCCTTTATACGTATACAAGTTCTCTGTTTTTGTTGACTTCCTCACATTCATTTATATTAAGCAAATTCAATATTCAAATAAAAAAATAGAAAAATAATGTCTTATAACTAAAAATCTAACCTGGTCTATTTTCTTCGCTATTTCCTTCTCGCAATTGACGCATCCATTATCAGCTAATATATATATATTCTTATGCTGCCCCCTCGCCTTTTATTTAATTATTTATTTAATTTTATATATGATATGAAAATATTTACTTTGTTACGTGCTTTATCTACGTTTTCAAGTCATTGTTTGTACGTCTTGGCACTTATACTTTGACTATTATACTCCAAATACTTTAACATTTGTAAAGTACGGCAAACATAAATTTCTCAGTTACGGGATCTGATATTTGACTTTCTTTATTTGACATACACTACCTTCAACAAAATAACCTTTAGAACCTTTTAGGCCTTCCTAACACTTCAATATATATATATATATATATATATATATATATATATATATATTGCTACGATATCGCCGCTCGTCAGATGTATAACGACCAACTGCCTGCCGATCGCCATCTCTCTGTGCCTTTAAAATAATTTAAAAATTAACACAGTTAAATTTATGCCCCAACTGGCTCAGTGACACCCCGCACAGTGTGAACGACGATATGATTACAGAGAAATTTTACCCACACCCCTCTAACACTCCATCTACCTGAATTAGACAAGTGAAATTCACCAAATTTGTATAATAAGCTAAGAAAATTTACTATTTACAACTCTATGTTCTTTTTAATATCATTTACTATTTACAAAACTTTTCAATCAAAATTAAAATAAATATTCTTATTAAATTTGTTTATTACCAAAATTATAACCCTCTCTGAGCAAATAAAGCCAACAAAAATTATGTTTCTACCTTGAACGTTTCCTTGAACGTCCAAGAAACTATTCCCCTTTTTTATTAAAGTACTTTTGAGTACCAATCAAATTTTTGTTGATCTCTTATACAAATATTCAAATTATATGCAAGTTCCAAGCTCATCGAATATTCAAAACAATCAATCTAACGTAATATAAATTTACAAGACAATTCTGATCTTATGCTCCTGCAGTAGCTTCTCACTGTAGCTTCTGAATCCAAATCGGTTGCTTGTTCAGTGGTAAACGCTCAGATTGGCGTGCCCCCCAATACTTCAAAAATGTTTATCAGCTACTTGGAGTTGTTTTTGAGATACTAACCATGTACTTCGAGTCGATTTAGACTCGATTTTAGTGTCCTTACTAAGGGTCGATTTATAGTTGTGTCCTTACTTAGATGAACGCCATTATATAGTTTCCTGTACTTAGTGTCGATTTAATCTCGTCTATTTAGTGCCCTAAATAAATTGTAAAGGTTTTGTTTATATTAATTAAATTTAGACTTACTTTTGATATTAACGGCAGAATTTTACACTGGTTTACACAAATATTTCAACGCGCACTTTTATTATTCAGTTCGCTTGTAATTATTAATTTCTATTACTTGTCACTTTTCCCAAACTGAAATTTACGTAATAATTTAGTTCCCACTATTACAGTTCGCGTGTCAAATAATGAATGCTTTCGCTTATCGGCTCTTAGGTTTTATAGACAACTTCGTTCCACGTGCTCGTATAGGTTGAACGTTTGCTATCTTGTTATTAGACCATGGCGAAGGCGTTGCCATTATGTTCTATCTTTAACCTATTGGGTTTTATTTAGTGTTGCTTACTCTTTAGACGTTTAAATTTGCTCGTAAACCAAAACTTTATATTGGAATTTGCTAACTATTGGTATATTATGTATGCTTGAAACTGCACGTAACCGTAATTTTTGATGTCCATATTTTGTTTACCTTATCTTGGGTTTTATTACATGTGGCGATTTCTACATTTCAAACGCCACGTACGCTTTCACCTCAATACCTATTCCTTATTGCGTTATGAAGTATGTTTGTTTTTTAAAAGCTTGTTTATTACAAACCGGTACAAATTATATGCGTATTATTAACTTCTATTACTTACGGAAATGGGCCGAGTTTAAAGAGATTTCATTTCACGTTTATTTTGCTTTAAATATGCCTAATTTGTATTTATTCTGAGTTTATGAATGTTTTAAATGTTTTAAAATGGATTGAGTTGCGCTCGCAATTATTTATTTTAATAAATGTGGTTAAATTGTTACTGAATGAGCTTCCTTTTGTTAACTGTAGCTTGTTATTAATTTTATAGTGTAATTTGTATTTGCTTTTTGCATAATAAACGAATTATTTGCATTCCATGATTTAAATGTTTGGTTTTCTTGATTTTTATAATGTTTACATGAAGTGTTCCTTTTATACCCTTAAATAACCATATTATCACAGTAATATATATATATAAATCATAACTTAGACCTTCATGCAAAGCCCAAGTACTTGACTTATAGCCGTAATTTTGAGCGTTGCTTCCTGTGTATAACTGACATAAGTAAAAAAACTTGACAATGTCAGATATGATTGACAAAAATGCCAAACGTTAGGTTGATGTATGGTTGTGTACACGATTCAGATTTGTAAATTTTCCAATTGTCGTCATCGCTTTCGGTGGAAAACGCATGGGCCCGGAAAGTCTAAGATACACGTTCGAGTCCTGTCCAAGACCTTATATTCTCAATCTTTCAATTACTAGCTCGAATTAAAATGATCATTTGGGCTTTGCATAAAAGTCTAACTTATTTCATGATAATGTTATTTAAGGTCATATAAGGTCACAAGGGGGAATACTTCATGTAAATATCATAAAAACCACTAAAACCAAACGTTTAGATCATAAAATGTACATATTCATTCTTATGCAAGAAGCAAATAGAAATCACCCTCTATAAAATCAATAACAAGCTGCAATTAATCAAAGAAAGCTCATTCAGTAATAACTTTACCATATTCATTAAAATAAATAATTGCAGAAGCAACCCAATCACTTTTAGAAAAATTAAAACATTTTTAAGCTTAAAATCAAATTACAAATTCTACATATTTAAAGAAAATTTCTTTCAATCTAAACGCAGTCGCGTAAGGAAGTCAATAAACGCATGTAATTTATACCAGTTTGTATAGACAAACATTTAAAACAAGTATATTAGATAAAGTATGGAAATTAGAAGCAAAAGAGTACGTGCCATTTGGAACGTATATAAAATGCCATACTTAATAAAACAAAGATATGTAATTAAAGTACAGATATTGAGTCGACGGAGTACGTGCGGCTTGGAACGTGTATTAATTGCCATATTTAATAAAAAGAACATATGTAACTAAAGTATGGATATTAGAGGCGACGGATATGTACAGTTTAAAACGTACATGAAATACCATTTGTTAATCAAATTTTATAACAGAAAGTTCCGATGTCCATGCAAATTCGAACGTATATAAAATGCAATATTTAATAAAACCCAACAGGTTGCAGATATAACACATAATTGAAACGCCTTTTCCACGGACAACCGACCGATAGCGGGCTGTCAACCAATGAGAACTCGTGAAACATTCGGGAAGGAATTTGTCTATAAAACTAATCGAAGCAGATAAGGAGCATTCATTCCATAATGGACGTGCCGACAGTAATAGTTGAAAGAATTTTATTACGTAAATAAAATTAAGTGAAAGTTATAAGTTGAAGAAATTGAAATATAATATAAATTAATAATTTCAAGTGATATACAGTAAATTGCTCTAACGCACGCTTTGGTTTATATTAATTGTGATTCGAAAACACTCACGTAATCACTTGTACACTATGGAAGTAAATTTTAGCACGCAGTCTGTAATTTATTGCGTCATAACCACGAGTAAGAAAACTAAAGTATTTACGTGGTTATCAACCAATAAACAAAGTAGCTAGATTTTATAAAGCATTAAAGAAAAAGAGTAATTTAACGTAACAAGTGCCTTTATAAACAAAATGACTTCGTGAATGACCGATCTTGAAAGAATCTTCATAACTATACCCTATTCACGTTAAATATGGGATGACGTCATAATTCAAATAAATGCTGTGTTGTCATGGTTAAGTTATTTTATGTGTATTTCCTGATCAGAGTAACCATCTCTTGTGCGTGCGAATCCAAATGTTTAGGCATTCTAAATGTTAAATACTCAAAACTTGCAATGTATAAAGTGTTTTAGTTCTGAATATAACTGTTTTATTTAGCAAATATAAAGTATAAATGATTTACTACAAAACTAAACAATGACAATAAAATGAAAAATGTCAAAGTAATAGAAGTAAAAAATGTTGCAACTCCGAACAGAACTGCAAACTGCTACACACTAAATCCTAATATCATTAAACCTAAGTTCATAGTTACGTTCACATTTTACAATCGTAGCACTTTATTACTGTTTAATGACGTCATCTCATATTTAACGTGAATAGAATATACTTACCAGCTTTTCTATAATGAATCTTTCCTACGTCATTATCTTCCCGAAATTACTATGTTTCCAGTTGATTGACTCATATAGCGTCATGTAACCTCGCCAAAATGTTCATTTTGCACGTTTTATAGCTGTCATTTAAGTTATGAGCTCGTAAAATAGTTTCTTAGTTGATAGAAATAATGAAAATGGTTAGTGGTAATTGTTTGTTAACTGATTTAGGGTATTTACACGTGTTATCTTATCTAAATTATGGTCGTGCAAGCTTTCAACTCACTAATTAGTCTGTTTTCGATGAACATATTTTTAAAATTGCTCAAGATTTGCGTACATCTAAACATGAAGCAACCCAATTCACTCCGTCATTTCTTGTTTTTGGAAGATATACCCCAATCGATGGGAGTTATTATGGTTTAGTGCCTGACGATACTAACGTAATTGAATTTGACGATAAAGTACGCTGGGACAAAGACCAACAATCATTACCTTCTATCTTTAACGACGTTAGAAAAAATTTGTTAAAAGCTTACAAAAAGAGTAAGGGCCACTATAACTTACGTAAACGAAATATTTCCTTCGCTTTGGGCGAACAGGTTTGGAAAAAGAATTATGTCTTATCGGATGCATCTAAGAAATTTTCTTCAAAATTAGCCCCTAAATTCAAGGTCATTCGTGTCATCAGTCCCCTTATCTACGAACTTCAAGATGCTAAAGGAAAACGCCAAGGCAGGTGGCATATTAAAGACCTTAAGCCATTCTCTGCTGACCCAAATGCTACTTAAGTTTTTCACGTTCCATTTCCCTTACGATTTAATATTTTCTGTTCTCACCATCAATTAGTAACTTTAATCGCTTATTTTCCTCTCTTGTACTGTGTATATTTCTTACACGTTTAACTACTTACCTTAAATTCGCTATCTTTTTCTTTTCGGTTGACTTTTCCTTGACCATACCGTTACTTATATATCACTTCATTCTCTACACCCCCCAATATAACTCTGTTGTTTCATTTAATTAATCCTCGAACTTTTCCTACAGCATATTATTTGGTTTTTAGTATTTGTCTTACATCGTTTAATTGTGTGGTAATTGTTGTAACTTTGGTTGCAATAACTCATTGAATTTTTATGACGGGTTTTAGCTGATGTTGAGTGAATGTTTTTCTTCTTTGGGCTCACATAGGACACGCGCAGCCTATGCCATTGTAAGAAATAGTTCATGTTCGCAGTCGCAAAAAACTAGGATTGCCTATTCCATGTGTTTTTCCTCTGTATTATTGCAGTCGCCCACATTATACTATATCATTATTTGTTTCTTTTTCTACTAAATCAACATAACTTATAAACATTTTTTTTTCATTGTTTTTTATTGAACTTTGTGGTGAGACGCTATTGCTTTTTATTGATTTTTTATTAAATTCTTGGTTGTTTTAGCATATTGGGACAGTGTACCTGTATTCAACTGCTTATAATTAGGCATCGTTGTGTGTTTAGGGTGCTACCGTTTTAAAAAACTACCTTAAAACAGTTTGTTTTTGTGTGAACGTATCTGTAATGATACTTTTAAGTTGTTGTGTCAACTTTTGTCTGATTTTCTTATCGTAGTGGATGCACTCGTTAGGAAAATGATCCTACTAGTTCTCTTAAGAGTCTAGTGATTTTTTTAACGTATGATACCTTATCTTGTCGGGTTAATATCGCAGGTGGTCCTTCAGACCGATCTGTGTTTTAACAGGGACAACTCTCTACCTTCTCTCGGACGCTGGTCCAAAAACTCTACTTTTTCTCATCCCGCTGTCTCCGTTTCTGCCTTATTCTTCTTTCGGTGGACCTGTTGTTGTCCCGGAACACCCGTCTGCCACATAAGAGTGATGTTCCCTCACTCCGGGCTACTGGCTACATTGGCTGGTTGAGTAGCGCTTTGCTATCCACCTTTCTCTGTCTCTTTTGCTCAATGCGAGCCCTTCCTCTACTTTCTTCTACCTGGAAGTGCCTCTTATGCATTCCAAATAACCACCTCCCTCTTTTTACCGTTCTTTTTATCGTTCCTATTTCTACTGCTTTTTTTATTTCTGTTAGTCACGGTGTGGTTGCGCGGGAGGTTTTCAGACACCTGGACCCCGTCTCTGGGAATCTTTCGTGAGGTCATGCGGTGCCGCTGTCAGCGCATGGGCACTGGCAGTGAAGGTATGTATGAGTGTGTGAATGTGTGAGTGGATGTGTATATAGGTACCGTATATACCGTGTAGGTATCGGGTGATGATATCACCGATACCGATTAACGCCGGGTGCAAGGATGCACCCAAATGCCTTTGCCGGTCCCTCGTGCCGTTTCTTGTAAACGGGCCTGCTTCACAGGTTGCTCTTTTTAGAGGGTACGAGAAATGCCCATTTAACGGCTCCACGGAGTCATTCTATCGTTATTTTTATCTATTATCTTTGATAATAACTAGGTTAATATGTTTATCTTATTTATTATCTTTGATAATACCCTTAGTTTAGTATCGTTATCTTACCGACTACCATTAGTAATAACTTCGAGATAATTTCACGTTATCTTACCGATTATATTTAGTAATAACTTTTGATTCATGTCGCGTTACCTTACCTACTATCTCTAACAATAACTTTAGCTTAATATCGCGTTATCTTACCTAGTATCTCAAATAATAACTAAAGCTTAATATCGTTATCTTATCTATTACCTTTGATGATAACAATTTAAGCTTAATATCGTTATCTTATCTATTATCTTTAACAACAATTTGGGATCTTGTCTTATCTTTTTATCTTCCTATCGTTTGGTATTTATGACCAGACGTGGGAATTATTTTTCTTGAAATTTGAGTGAAAAAGCTAACCTGATGTAGAAATGTAATTTGTTAGGTTAGCCATGTAAGGATTTAGTAGAGTGGTACTTTTGGTAAATTTGTTGATTCACAACTATGTCATGGACATGTTTTAATGTGTATCGTTAGTAAACCAAAGTACCAGTAACAAAAATTTGCTAGAGTGTAGACTTAATGCACTCTGTTGAACATTTTTAAATTTGGGCACTTTTTGCCAACAAACAACAGTTTTGATGCAACGCTCATGTGTGTTTGCACGTAAAAACTTTAATGTTAGCTTTAGTTTAGATAGGTTAGGCGACTTGTCGCATCTGTTTTAATTTAAGTAGTGTTTCATGCTCCCCGACAAATTTATGCTGTCGATTATTAGTGTAGTCAAAGACAATGGGGCTACATTTTCCGTTTCCTGGTAATTCGGTAGACGTGTTATCGGCCGAAAAAACCAGGTGGCGCCTTATATAAACATTTTGTAGGTTTTAAGTTAGGTTTTATGTAGGGTAGTTAGGATTTAGATTTTAAGCTGTTACTGTGCTAACAGGCTTTTTCTTTTTTTAAGTTTTTTCTTTTTTGGCTTTGTCGCGATTGTTACGTGCCAAATTGGCCTTTAAACATTTTTTTGTTTAATTTTGATGTGCGGAAGTTTCGCGCCATAAATTCAAAAGACTCGGTGCGCGTATTTCCGTCACGTCAAAAGTGGGTTGGACGAATAACTTCGCGCCGACGCGTGAAAGAACAAAAGGGGGAGAAGTGTTTCCGTGAGTCTATGTAACGTGGCTTTTTTGGCCTGAACCTTCGAGTGCAGTGGACGTTTGAGGTATCGTATCGTGCCTTTAGCTTTATCTATGTAGATCCTTGCCTTGATTATCTTTGTTTGTCGCCCTTCTACCTGTTCCTGTCTTTCCCTGCATAGGTAGGTAATTTGCAGCCGTGGCTGAACCGCATTCCACGCCGGAGCACCATCTTTAATTACTCCGGAGTGGAGCCCTGAGATCCCGTCCGAGCGATTTGGATGTACGTCAGACGTACCCTCCGTTAATTGCCTTAAAAGGGCCAGCAGCAGCCCTTATGGACGTGCTGGCGCCATCTTTATCTATCCTGAAGGACGATTGGCGTACTTCGTGGAAATCTGGACCTATTATGTGAGTACTTTATTGACATAATTGTTGCAATTTAATTTCTATTTTTCGTAAATTGCGTATTTAATTTGTGCATTGGTGACGTCATTGACAGATGGGCGCGCCGAAATCTGTACAAGGATTAGCGTTACCAACCGCCCGTAGCGTCGCTTTTTCCGCGCTTGCGCGATGTATTTATGAACTTTTAAGTGTAAGAATTCGCGTTTTAAATCGTAAGAGCTTTTACATTCATTTTGTTTTCGACCTTACTTAAGGTGGGTTTGACGTAGCTCTAACTCCTTTTCTATTCTGGGCTAATCTAAAAAGTTCTCCATACCCTTTATAACCTAATTTTCTAATAATTTAACTAATATAGCTTGCCCTAGATCTTCCTATACTCTTCTATTTTTTTTCCTATCTACCTGGCTCTACATAGATGTTAGCAACCTGCTGGTTGTTAAAGAACTCAAACATGCTTACATGATTCCCATTTATAAGGACATAATTTATTACCTGGTTAACCCCTCCAAAGAAGGAAAAGTGTTAAATTATGCTTTTTCATGAAAAAGAAAACTTATGTTAGAGTTCTCGGTTCGGTAAAGCCGTTTTCAATATGTTTTGTGTTTGGTTTATGTTTAGAGTTTGGAATAAGTATATTTTTAGTTCCTAGTTTATGCTTAGTATTCTAACTAGTATTGTTAATGACTTTAATTTTAGTATTAAATATTTCGTTACTAACATCGTGTAGTGTGACGTCATGCCATGCACTCCCGGATTTTACTGCTTTGAACGCGCACATCTGTGTATGTGTGGAACGATCTTGGTCACTTACTGTCGTGTGTTTGCTCTGAAAAAATGCTATTTGTATAAGCTCGTTATGTATATAATAATACTCAACTCTTGTAAAATACTCAATAAATTTAATAAGTGTACAGTCCTACTTGCTCAATTAACCCGCTCTTTACGTTTGGCCTTCTCACGGATTTATGAATTAGCATGATTAAAAATTATTTGTAGATTAACAAGAAACGCAACGCTTATATTAGAATGAAACGAATGGTTGGTTCATCTTTACAAGTATTAGGATGTAGTCTGTAGCATATGGATGCTTCAGGTATAAACAAGGCACAAAAACTGGTTTGAAAGTGGTACTTGAGCCGTGCGCTATCACTACAAAACATAAGTTACCCTTCAAATTCCTATTAATAGCTTTAAGTTGTGTTAAAAGAAAGATATTGAAATTAAATTGTTTCATATTATAACTAGGGCTGGGTCGGCGGATCGATATATCGATACGACCCCCGTATCGACCCCCCTCGATACAACGAAAAATAAATATCGATATATCGATACTTGATATGTATCGATACACATCGATACGTATCGATACGTATCGATACATATCGATATAGAATATGTATCGATATTCGATACGCAAAATCCCGTATCGCCCACCCCTATATACATATACTTCTGTCACAAATATTATACTTAAAACTTTAATTATTTTGATAATAAACATTCTTAAGTGAAAGATCGAATTGTCAGTAAATACATTATTTTAAAACGATCTTGTGATTTTATTCCCAAAGAAAGCGTAGATAAATTATCGATGCGTATCGATTCGTACTGATACGTATCGCTACGTCTCGATATGTATACTTAATCTACACATCTAAACGTTTCGATATGAATTGCTATATATATCTATACGTACTGCTACGTATCGATACCTATCTATACGCATCGATACGAATCGATACGTATCGATATGTATCGATACGCACCGATACGCATCGATACATATCGATACGCATCGATATTCGATATAGAATATGTAGCGATATTCGATACGCAAAATCCCGTATCGCCCACCCCTAATTATAACCTCATCGCTCTTGTACTAACTATGATAAAAATAATTGTACATCTTTGGTGATGCTCTATTAATTTGATTTACTTGTTACATAAATAAAAAGTTTTTGACATTTACATATTTAAATGCTATGTTTATATAAATGTACTCAATACAAATTTCTCTATGCTAAAGGTGCATATACACGACAAAATACAAACTCTTAAAAATTACTTTGTTTTACATTTAAAAAAAAAATTGTATTGCATTGTATCTCTCTATTGCTGATCAACTGGTTGGTAGGCCCATGCTTAACCCTCTCTTCGCTATTGATTAAAAATATTATTTTTAATTTCGTTTAAAATGACGTCGGAAATGGAAGTAGCTGTTAGAAAGCGTGCAGTAGGTACTCAAGCGAAAGGCTACTAATTATCAAACTTGTGCAAAATTTGCAAGCTCAAGAAACTCTCTCCTCTGCTCAATTAACTGAATTGCGCAAACGCCTGGATGATTTTGCTTATTTGCTCAGTGCGTTTGATGAAATTCAAACTCAGATTGAAAATCTAGCTCCTGACAATTTTGATAATGAATCAACACAAAGGGATGAATTTGAACAAAGATATTACACCCTTCTTTCAGATTCTGAAATTTTGTTAGCTATGGGAAAAAAGTCCGAACCCTCAAATTCGAGTCACTCAAGTTCTCATAGGTGTTCCCCCTCTGCTTTTGTTCGTCTTCCTGTCATTCAGTTGCCCAAATATAACGGGTCACCTCAAACTTGGATTGAGTTTCGAGATACTTTTGAAAGCCTCATTAATAAGAATGATTCATTAAGCAACATTCAAAAATATCATTATTTGAAGTTCTCAATGGTTGATAAGGCAGCCGATGTGCTCAGAACTCAAGCCTTTAGCGCAGACCATTATAAGACAGCTTGGCAAACGATTTGTCGTAGATGTAATGATAGGCGTGGCCTTATCAGGAATCATCTCAATGCTCTTTTCTCTTAACAAAGTTCTCTCAAGGAATCATCTACTCATAAGACGAATCATTGATAATACTCTGGAACATTCCAAATATTTAGGTTTGTTAGTTCCTGAAAATAGATTAGGAGAAGTCATTATTGCTCACAATTTAGTCTCTTTCTTGGACCCCACCTCCAAGCGTGATTGGGAAACACTCAAAAATAGTGACGAAATTCCTTCTCTCTCTGAATTTATTGAATTTTTGGAACAAAAGGTTAGCATATTGGAAGCATTGGAATCAGAAAATAATACTCATAAAGGTGCTACCCAAACTCATGTTAATAAAAATTCTGGTTTACACAGAAACTCTCCCAGTTCCAAATCTCTCGTGGCAAACGTTGCTTACTGCAATTTTTGTAAAGCCTCTCACTCCATTTATGTTTGTGAAAAGTTCAATGCGCTAAATGTGCAAGATCGAATCTCACAAACAAAAACTCTCAAACTTTGTTTAAATTGCCTTGCTCGTGGGCATCTAGCTCAAAAATGCAAATCGCAATACACTTGTCGCACATGCAAAGCTAGGCACAATTCTCTGCTTCACATCGATACAACTCATGCGAGCAATTTACAAGAAAAAACCTCTGTAAATAATAATGGGCAATTAACCTCAAATCTGCCTGATAAACATGTATCTCTCTCATCGTTTGTATCAAATAATAGTAATATATTATTATCAACTGCTCTTGTCTCTATTTTGGATATTCAAGGTAAAGCTCACAATACTCGTGTATTACTTGATTCTGGTAGTCAAAGTAACTTTATTACAAATGATTTGTGTGGAAAACTCAAACTCAAACGTGAACGCATTCAAATGAGCGTCACAAGTTTAGCAAATTCAAATGCCAATATAATCTCAAAATGCAGTGTCATTCTCAAAGCTAAACACAACTCTTATACTCTAAAAATCTCATCCTTAGTGATACCTACGATTACAGGTAGTATTCCTAATGCACCTATAGACGCAAGTCATCTTACGATACCTCAAAATATTACTCTGGCGGATCCACTCTTTAACTCACCTGGGAACATCGATTTACTCTTAGGCGCAAATTGCTTTTACGATTTGTTATGCATTGGACAGATTTCTCTTGGCAAAGGTCAGCCAAAATTACAAAAAACTCTGTTCGGATATGTTGTAAGTGGTCCTATCTCCTTTCCAAATTTGATTTCTAACGTCGTTAGTTGTCACTTCTCATCCACATTAATAGATATTCAAGATCAACTCGCAAAGTTTTGGGAGACTGAAGAATGTTCTTTCAAAAAACCGCTTTCTGTAGAAGAAGTTGAATGTGAAAAGCATTTTTTAGCCAACACTACTAGAGACTCCAGTGGTAGATTCATCGTAACAATTCCTTTAAAGGAACCTCAATCAAAATTAGGCGATTCGTATAATCATGCAAAGCGTGCTCTTCTGTCGCTAGAAAATAGACTCAGGTCTAAGGATTCTCTTTGTAAACAGTATTCCGATTTTATGCACGAATACCAAACTTTGTCTCACATGTCTTTAGCTCCTCCTGGTGATTCAGAAAACTCTTACTATTTGCCACATCATGCTGTTGTGAAAGAAGAAAGTTGTAGTACTAAACTACGCGTTGTCTTTAACGGTTCTGCTGCAACAACTACAGGATATTCTCGCAATGATTTGGAAATGGTCGGCCCGCAATACAACGTGACTTATTCTCAATACTTCTTAGTTTTCGTTCTCATAGATTCGCTATTTCAGGTGACATACAAAAAATGTATCGTCAAGTTCTCATCAATCCCTCTCAACGTCATCTTCAAAAAATATTATGGAGAAATAACCCAGCAGAAGAAATTTCTATTTATACTCTAAATACTGTGACTTATGGTACAGCGTCCGCATCGCTCCTTGCTATACGTTGTTTACAGCAATTGGGCATTGAATGTAAGAACAGTGAGCCTCAAATTTCAAAAATAATATTAGATGATTTTTACGTAGATGATCTACTCACCGCAACTGACACTCTAGAAGAAGCTCAACACATCTGTAAGGTTTTACCTAAGATTCTTGCTCGTGGTGGCTTTCCATTGAAAAAGTGGATGTCCAATGATTCTCGTGTTTTAAAGGATATCCCCTCAAACGACGTGCATCCTGATTTTTTGCAATTAGGTTTGCATAGCCATACTAAAACCCTCGGACTATATTGGAACGTTAAACTTGATAATTTTGCTTTCATTATCTCATTGCCCTCAACTGAACGAATCACTAAAAGGACAATTCTTTCTCATATATCCCAAATTTTCGATCCACTTGGATTACTAGGTCCTTCAATTATTCCTAAATTGCTACTTCAACAACTGTGGTTGAAGAAGTTAAGTTGGGATAAGTCTATAACCTTTGACTTACATGAAAAATGGTGTAGATTCAGAGCTGAACTTGTAGATCTAACCAAATTAGAAATTCCTCGTCACACAATATGTGTAGATCCCATCACTATAGAAATTCACGGTTTTTGTGATGCAAGTATTCAAGCGTATGGAGCTTGTATTTACATTCGCTCAATAAATTCTAATGGTTCAATACATTGTCGGTTGTTGTGTTCTAAAAATAAGGTAGCCCCTTTAAAAACATTAACTATTCCCAAATTAGAACTCTGTGGAGCACTTCTTCTCTCAAAGTTAATGTTAGTTGTAGTAAATTCTCTAAAATGCAAGATTCATCATTGCTATCTTTGGTCAGACTCTACTATTGTTCTTGGTTGGTTAAAAAAACCTACGCATCTCCTGAAAACATTTGTGTCCCATATAGTCGCTGATGTTCAACAAATTACTCGTGATTGGACTTGGTCACATACATCTACCAATGACAATCCCGCAGATTTGCTATCTCGTGGCATATTGCCCTGTCAATTACAAAATTGTCATCTGTGGTGGAATGGTCCCTTTTTTCTTACGGAACCTCAAATAAACATATTTGAGCCTTCAGATTCTATGGAAAACTTACCTGAACTAAAGCATGAAACTACGGTTCTTGTAACCCTTAAAAATATACACTTTCCATTCGAAAACTATTCAAATTTAAGTAAACTCGAAAAGATTATACCTTATTGCATTCGTTTTAGGCATAATTGTTCTGTTTCTAAAACCATGCGAAATCATGGCGCGTTAGCACTAAAAGAAATTGATTGCGCTCGTCTATGTCTGGTAAAAATTGCTCAAATCGAATCATTTCCTACAGAAATAAAATTATTGGAAGCTCAAAAAGGCCTTCCGAATAAGAGTAGAATAATAAATTTATCTCCTTTTCTTGATCAAACTGGTTTGTTACGAGTTGGTGGACGTATTCACAATTCAGAATACACTTTTCATTAAAAACACCCTTTATTATTAGATGGTCATCATCCTCTGTCAAAATTAATTATTAATGGACAACATGTTAAACTCTTGCACGGTGGTGCTCAGTTAACTCTCGCAAATGTCAGAGAACATTTTTGGATAACAAATGGTAGAAACTTAACAAAACAAATAGTACATAATTGTATTACTTGTTTTCGATGCTCTCCAAAGGTAATTAACCCCATAATGGGTAATTTGCCTCATGATCGGATTACTAAAAATTTTCCTTTTGCTATAGTCGGGGTTGATTATGCCGGACCTATGTCGATTAAAAGTAAAAGTGGTCATGGAAGTACCACGTCTAAATGATATGTATGTATATATGTGTGCTTTTCCACAAAAGCCATACATATTGAATTAGTCAGTGATTCTCTACACAAGCTTTTATAATGTCTCTAAGAAGATTTGTATCTCGTCGTGGAAAACCCTCAAAAATACACTCTGATAATGCTACCAACTTTGTTGGTGCTAATGCAAATTTAAAAGATCTATACAATTTTCTTAAAACTAATAAAGACAATCTGACTAAAATTGCTCTTGAAATGGATATTGAGTGGCATTTCATACCTCCTCAATCTCCTCATTTTGGGGGCATTTGGGAGGCCGCCGTAAAAAATACCAAGCATCACTTGAGACGTATCTCACAAAATTCATTGTTTACTTTTGAAGAATTATCTACTCTCTTGACACAAATTGGGGCTATCCTCAATTCCCGCCCTCTCTTTCCTTTATCATGTGATCCTAATGACCTGAATCCTCTCACTCCCGCACACTTTTTAATTGAAAGACATATTGCTAGTATTCCACATCCAGATGTTACAAATGTAGCTGTGTCTAGATTGAAACACTTCAAACAAATTCAACAACTCCAGCAACTATTCTGGAAGAGATGGAAGCTCGAATATATTGGCGAATTACAACGTCGTACTAAATGGCAAGCCAGTCATGGAATTTTAAAGCAAGGTCAACTTGTCATCATCAAAGACGACAATGCTCCTGTTGCTAATTGGCGACTTGGTCGTATCCTGGAAGTTTTTAGTGGCTCTGATAGTGTCAGCCGTGTTGCTGAAATTAAAACATCTCATGGTGTTGTGCGTCGTGCATTCTCTAAAATTTGCCCTCTACCGGAGTGCGAATAAATCTAAGTGTTAATAAGTTTTTTTGTGCCACACCAGTGCATATTAGTTATAAGTTTTATTATGTTCTATGCAAACTTAATGTCGCTTTGTTACTTGCTTATTTTTAAGTATTTTCATGTTTGATTTCATAGTTGATATAATTTGAGTCATACAAAAAAATGCTATTGCCTTTTTTTAGAGGCCAGTTTATGTTAATGACTTTAATTTTAGTATTAAATATTTCGTTACTAACATCGGGTAGTGTGACGTCATGCCATGCACTCCCGGATTTTACTGCTTTGAACGCGCACATCTGTGTATGTGTGGAACGATCTTGGTCACTTACGGTCGTGTGTTTGCTCTGAAAAGATGCTATTTTTATAAGCTCGTTATGTATATAATAATACTCAACTCTTGTAAAATACTCAATTTAATAAGTGTACAGTCCTACTTGCTGATTTAACCCGCTCTTACAAGTATGTATATGTGTTTGGTTTATGTTTGAAGTAAGTATTCTGTGTTTTAATAGATTCACTAAAATCCATATTTGTTTCAATGTTTTTTTTTCTTCAAATTTACGTTTTACCTAAATAAAATAAGTACAAAGGTAATAGTAATCAAACTTTGGGTAGATTATACACGGCGCGTTTCCGTGTCTTCCAGCATCTAAGCCAAGCATAACTAGACAAAGTTTAAAAGGATGCTTAGTCTTTTATACTTGTTTAGCCATGATATTGAGTTTTATTGAAGTTTTGGCGTGTGATAATTTGTTACATCGATAAGCAAACATTTTTTTACAGGAGGAAGTGAAAATGCCAATGTTATATAATGAACAGCTATAAATTCCAAAACCTTAGAGGTCGTTACACAACAATAAAATTTATTAATCGATTAAAATATTTATCTCAAAATAATTGTCGAATTGGTATTTTATCGTTTGATAATTGTATACAAATTTTTTAACAGATTATTATTGGCGTGAGTACAAAGGAACAATACCTCCTGATGCACTTCCAGCAATCGATGGTGGTTGTGATGGCTCTATCTATATAGCACAAGGATTTTTCCTACACGCAGGAATATTACCAGCTGGACTATATGGAAACAAACCTGAAATAGAAGCTGCAGCTCAGTATAAAGTTTTTACAACCAGAAAGCATGTTAAAGTCAGCAAATCCAATATTATTGGATCAACTTAATAAAATAATTTGTTATTTCTGCAGGTTCTGTGTACACCTCATCCTCAATTATTTAAATGGAAACCAACCACATCTGCAACATTTAATAGTTTAAAGGCTAAGTGTGAGTTAGTTTATGGAGGTATCGAATTCGATACAACATTATATATCGGACGTAAAATACAAAATGGAAAATTGATGGTAGGAAAAATTACCAAACTTGCAGATGGTGAAATTGTTCTTACGCTTCCAGACAAAAAGTCAAACAATGAAATTAGACACAATGAGTTTGAAGCACTAACATACGATTGTCAAGATAGTTGTAACGCAGGCATAGCTGGCATATCTTGGTACTAAAGCAAATGCAATTTTGAACTACTCCTCCTTCTCCAATGTGCAAAAATCGTGTTTACAGAGCTTATTATAAAATAAAGAAAACGTTTTGCCAAAATATTTGCTTTTTTGCATGTCTTATACATTAAATGAACTCTACATGGCTTTCCAGTTTATTGTTTGGTGTAAATGATGATTTATAATAATGTAAATACCTTCGAATTTAATAAATCTTATAAAAGTGTCAAGCTCATTCTATAATACTGAATTTTCAAGCGCTATACATTGCCACAATTGTAGAAAATAACTAATGGTGTTACAACAATAATTTTATATTAGATGTGTTTTTACGAAGCGTAAGTTATAAAATTTAATGTTCACTTTATTCAGGGCGTGCACAGCTCCACTAAATTGGACACGTCTATAACAGGCACATCCATATATCCAGTTCATGGTTTGCTGGTGATAGTAGAAACAACATAGTCATATATAATCAGTTGTGTTAAAGTTTATTAAGAGTAGTTATTGCTGCAACAAAATCCTGACCAACCTCAAGGTGCTTGTATCCCAGTGTTGAAACTTATCGTTGCACCACGCCTTGGGCGATATTGCAGCGTTCTAAAAAAAAATGTTTATTTTTCTTATAAAAGTCGTGCAGAAGATGTAGTTTTATCCGTATTAACACTACTGACTTTTGAAGACTTCCGCACTAGCTCTGAACTCTATCTTCGACGGTTTAGAGAGACTATCAGGGGGGTCGTTAATTAAATACGGATGAATAGGGCGCCACTGTACTTAGACAGTGTGTAAAAACAAGAAATATCGCTAAGAAAAATACAGGAACCTCAACGAGTATATTCTGTTATACGAATACAAGATTTTGTATTTTAACATGGTACTACGTTTATCCTGAAATAAAATAAAATACATAAAATATTAGAGACAGCAATTTGCGCCTCAAAATAAAATCAATAAATCAGACAGGTTTTGTACGTCTATGATTTCTTTCTTTTGTGTAATAGTGAATGGACACTCTACTTATTAAATTTATGCACTTCTGGTTTATATGTAATTCATAGAATCCAGTGATAAGTATGAACAAAATAAATGCTATTGCTTAAGTGCTTCTATGAGTGTAATTAACCTTGTTTAAGTTAATAAAGAAATTAAGGCTGTTAAGTATCAACACATATATTAACTGAAAAATATTTCTGATTTATTCTGACAGATAATTATTATAAGTTTTCTGAATATTCAATTAATTTTATATACTTATTTTGTTAATCTTTGTCAATTTAAATAAAAAAAGCCTCTAAAGCAAATAGGCACTATGAATATCATTACATTAATTATGAGCTTTTTTTTGGCATCTTTTCAGTACTGACTAAATGACTCACATGTATACCAAATTAGTTTTATAAGATCTTTTATATTAGCAAATTTAATCTTTGTTAAAAAGTAGTCATGTGTAATCAAATATATGACTACATTATTCATAATAAAAATTCATAAAAATGTTGTTAGATAAACAATTTTATAAAGCATAATTTTGATGCAAAACCACATTTGCAAATTTAAATTCTTAAAATATTATCACAAAGGTGTTAGTTTCCATGGATTCAAACTAGCAAGGTTACGGTTTAACATGACGTGAACATCGAACAGATGACTGTCTCAAAAAGAAGATCACTTACCGACCTTGAATTCAGGGCATGGCTGCTTACACCAATTAACAAACAAGCTCGACCCACATGTCACCTTCCAACATTGAACAAACACATGAAAAAGCAGTTGTCTACATTGTTATAACAACGCCTCCTAAACTAAAATCAAATTGTAAGTTTCCAATGCGTAATCATATTATACGCAATAAATTAACTTCTTCTTACAACCATTAATCAGCTCTAAAGTGTTGCTTCCGAATTAAAACCAAATTTCCATGTTGAATCATGAGGAACGTATATATCTCGTACGTAGTAAAAATTTAACAGTCTCGCACGACCATTAATCATTTCTTAAGTGTTGTTTTATTTTTCTACTTCATTAGTTCTTTTGTGTTGCGCATGATGAGTTTCTAAGCATTCAGATCAATGGATTGTTCGAAACTAAATGGCGATTCACAAGTCAGCCTTGGATATGAATTTATCCATATTGACGTTAGAATGATCAAAAGCCGACTGATTCGACTCGTCGACAACAACCTCGGCAAGCAGGTGCGCGAAAGCACGTTATTCGATATCACCTTGAAGATACTTTGTGGAAATTCTGGACAGCTTGTTCGAGTTTTAGCATAGCTATACAATACAAACTGGACATTTATAACTATGCGCTTTATTTACTATATAAATAGAATAAAGAAGGACAATAATTGGGGTGTCTCAAAATTATGATACTTTGTTTTAATATTGTATTAATAGTAGAGGTACGATTTATATTGAATTATAAAAGTAAATTTAAAAATTTTATAACACAACACATAATTTTTATGAGTTATTTTAGAAGAGGAAAAAACTGTTACAGTGTATTAAAATAAAAATACATGAAATGACATTTTTATGTAAAGAATATGAAAATGTTGGTAGAGCGCTGCAATTTTTCCAAAAATACTTAATAAGCGCTCGTTTTTACATAAACTTGGTGAAAATTTTAATTTAGAGGGTTGTAGATGTGTAGAGTATACAATCAACAGCTTAAAAACCACAACTGAATGCACGGCAACACCCTACCAATTGTTGTTATTTATATGTTTAACTTTCCTGGGTAGATAATTTCCGTTTACCATGTATTTGTCTATCTATTTAATTCTTTGCCAACTTACCTATTTGCTTATTTATTTATATATTTACTTTCTTACCTACTTCCTTGATTAGGAAAAGCCTAAGCAATGAATTTAGGTATCTATTTATCTATATGTCTGTTTAAATATTTTCCCATTTACTTGTTTATCGATTCACCAATTTATTCAGCTACGTATCTTTTTCAGTCATTTTAGGTAAATTAGATGCCTATATACCTATTTTCCTACTGACCTATTTACTTCTTACCAAGTTAATCAACTAATCTGTTTAACGATTCACCAATTTATCCTGGTCGTAACATATCTGAGTACGTAATTTTGGGTGATAATTCTACGTAGGGAACTATAGGCAATACTTTTAGTTAACAATTTATAAATTAATCCCCAGCTTCCTACTTTCTTATGGATTTACCCACTTATCTTGCTATCTATGTAACCTGTATAGCTAATTTTAGGTATAAGCTTTATGCATATACGTACCTATTTAACTAATAATCGATTTCCCAATTTATCATGCTATCTAAGTCATTCCCCTAAAAATGATAACTTGCTTTCCTCTATAGATATATTATGTTAAATAACGAAATGATATATAAACAACTGTAGTATTGGAACAAAACCCTTTTGTTTGTAGAATATTACTTTAAGTTTGTAGTAATTTATATTGATTTTTTTAAACATATATTCCCAAAGATTATACTCCGTTATTAGTCCTCGGCCACTAGGGACTGGAATAAAAATATTTTATTTAATGAAATGCTGTCTAATACATTCTTTCAAGTTACAATACCTGCATGGAAATAAAATATAATTTATAAACGCTTTACCAGCCGGTTTAAACTATGGTTATAATAGCAATACAATGTGTTTGATTGTATTGATTTAATATCAGTAAAGTTAAGCCACAGATTACTTTTATTATTAATGAATATAATTCTTACATTGATTAAAGACATCCAGCCTCGGCCATCAGTACATCAGAAGTCCTTGTAAAGTTCGCTTATTACAATATTGCCAATGGCAACTAGTTACAACAGTGTAACCAACTTCCATCAATTAAGATTACCAAACACAATGTAGGTATGTGTCTTCAATATACCAACAACGCCATGATCATTTTTAATTTTAGAGAAACACAATTGTTATAGTGGATGCTGCCTCTGTGATCCTGTAAGAATCCACCAATGACCAAATAGTATGCTTTTAGACAAAGAAGGAGCCTATCACATTCTGTGTGAGAAAATTTCAGGTCTAGTGTTGTCGATAAGACTCCTTTGGTCAAGCTAAGAACATCAACACCGTTATCAACTTTTCTAATGTAATTAGTAAGAATATCGTCTATTCTTATACTTTGCTCAGTACGTTTGTGTTGTATAATCATTTGTCTGGTACTACTAAATAATTATTTAATAGTTTATGAAAGATAAATCCTAAAATACACATTTTCGTCAACTCCATTATATCAGCACCGCTATCTCAATGTGATAACGGAGATGACAGCACATATCATGGAGTTGATGACTGTTAAATTTGTTGTATTGTTATATATCGTCATTTCCTTCACGGTTGGTATGGGTTCTGTTAAAAATAAAAAGGATCCGTATGGTGCTAGAAGAGAACAAGCAAAAATTAAAAGGAAACGATCCCAGAAAATATAACGAATGTAAGCGGCAGAAACATAAAAAGTATAAAAAACGCAAAGAAGAAGGAAAATTCACGAAGTGAACAATTTGACAGAGAGAGAAGTTAGATGGAAGCAGAAGATAGGGTGTGAAAGTTCTAGAAAATATCAGAAAGCACCAAAAAGGACATGGGGATTTTGAGTATGCCAACACTCCATCATCCAGTTACTTACCTTTAGAAGACAATTGAACCAAATTCAAATGCAGCCCATGTCAAATAGACAAGCGGAACAAGTTAAAAAACAATAAAAAAATAATAAACATGTTAGGAGAAAGACAATAAAATGATTAGAGAGACAGGTTAAGTTACTAGAAAAAAAGCTGAATAAGTATAAAAAAAACGTGCGTACAGGTACAAAAAGAAGATTTCTTATCCCAAAACTTCAGAAACAAAGTGAACAAGCTGCTCAAAAATAAATATAAAAAATAAAGAGACAGGTTCTTCTAATTGAAGTCATTACTAAACAAGTTAAAGAAAATTTGGCAGTGTCATTAGAAGAAAGATGACAATTTAAAAGCTATATCTAGACATCTTATAATAAAATACAAATTCCTTAATATTTTGTCTTCACCGTCACCAAGATTATGTTATCGTAAGAAAATATTAATAAATAACAAGAAATTGCTAAAAAAGAAGGCCACAGAAAGCAATTGAAGCATTTTTTAGAAAAAGATGAAAGAAGTCGTTTATTGTCAGGCAAAAAAGATACAGTGACCAGATTAAAGTGTAAGAAACAAAAGAGGTTTCTTAACGATTCATCTTCATAAAAGATTTATTACAACTTACACTGAATGTAAAATAATGTTTTTCACAGTTTCCTAAGTATCACCCGTTTTGGATTATGAAAACATGCTCTTAATGACCCATAAGCTGCAAATATTAAATATAATAAATTTTCTGTTCCCAGATCAGTTATCCAGGGAACTTTGTTGGCATAAAGTAGCTTAGGTCGCACAATACTAAGGATATTGTTATTAATGACACTATCTAGAGGAAGCTGTATCGTACAAGTTATGTAAAACCCAAAAGATAATATTCATATTAAAGGAGTAGAAAAACAAAGCAAGAAGACAAAGAGTACGTGCAATCTACTGCAGGTTAGTTAGTAAACAAATTAAAGGAAGATTTACCAAAGTTTATTATTCATCTTCGAAATATAACACACCAATACCAAGTCATCGATACTAAAAAAAAGTTCATTCATAAAAGAATTTTAGTTCAAATGAATTTATCCAAAAATTATAATTGGAAATACGGACAAGAAATCCAGTCTGTTCACTTGGAGCATACAAACTACACGTGTCTTCATACTGTTATTGTTTACCTTACATGTGATTTTCCAATGCTCCACTCGAAGGTACTACATTGGCCAGGAAGCGAGTTTTTTTTACCTGAAAAATTTTGAATTTTGCCGAACCCTTGGTGTTCCAAGCAAGGTAGGGATCTTTAACGTACATGACAACACACACACGGGACCACTATTTTACCTCTCTTCCGAACGAAGGCATATTTTTTTGAAAAATGTTCGCCTAACATTTTTCAAGTGGACCGTGTTGGGATTCGAACCCGGGACCTTGGGTGCAGTAGTCGCACGCATACCAACTATGCCACGGAGCCGCCTTGTTATTGTTTACCACAAAACCAACTCAGAGGAAAAGTTTAGACATAATAACTATTGTACAGTTTCCGCACATTTGCATCATGACTCATCTACAATATGTGCACATTTAGACCAAGTATTTTCTAAAATTAAAAACAAAATACCTGAAATTGTAGTGTTCATTTCCTGAACGATGGACCAATAAAGCAGTATAAAAACAAAACTATGTTTCATTTGTTGTTAACTGCAATTAGAAAAATATTAACTGCAGATCAAATTCAATGGTATTGGAGTTAAAGTGGTCATGGAAAGAGAGCTCCCGATGGAATTGGTGGATGTTAAAAAGATAGCAGATGCAGCTTATGATAAAGATGTATCATCATTTGATAAATTAACAACAGTGCTGTAAAACAATTCAAATAGAAAAAATTGGCGAAAAACGCATTTTATATTTTGACAACTTAGTACACTGACAAATTGCAGGCATTTGAAAGTACAATGAAGGTCAGACAATTATTTTGGTTTAAGCTTAATCCTGACATTGTATATCTTCGTTATCCGAGCTGCTTAAAATTGTCAACATCCTGTGAATATTATGGCCTTGGTAGCATGTATTTTAATGTTGTTTAACGTGAGGAAGCAAAATCAACATCGTTAAGTAATTTAGGCAAGCTAAGATACTCCGATGTATATTCATCAGAATCTTCAGATGGCAAACAAACTGAGAACAATGCAATTATTGAACTTAAATGAAGTTCATAATAAATTTATTATTGTTCAGTTTTTGGGGAAAAGAAGAAAGAAGCATTATATGGGCAAAGTAGTATCAAAAGTTGATGGCGAATGAAAACTGATGTAAAATTTATTTTTCCCATTAATTAACGTAAATTTGTCGTGTGTGGTCTGCTCTTCTGATTTTAACTTATCTCTAACCATTAAAATTTCTTGATTACTATGCTGCATTGCAGCTATCCAGTCAGTATTAATTTTTATTCCGAGTACCAGTAAAGTTTCTATTGATTAGTCAACCAAAATCTAATTAAAGAATCCGCAACATAATTAACTGCACCTTTATGGTACTCGATGGTATAATTACATTCTAACAGACTACTAAATCATGTAGTGATTCTAGGATTAAGATTCCGTTTACTCTGTAATGTTTTGAGATTGTTACGATCAATTCTGATAGTAAAATGAATACCTATTAAGTAACGCTAAATCTTACGCAGGCACAAACAATTGCTAAAGCCTCTAGTTCATATGCATGATAAATAGATTCTTGAGGAGAAGTTTTCCTACTGAAACATGCAATTGGATGGAATTTTCCATCAGGACTCTGTTTTGTAAGACATCTAAACATATTTTACTACCTTACATGTGATTTTCCAATGATCCACCCGAAGGTACTACATTGGCCAGGAAGCGAGATTTTTTTACCTGAAAAATTTGGAATTTTGCCGAACCCTTGGTGTTCCAAGCAAGGTAGGGATCTTTAACGTGCGTGACAACACTCACACACGGGACCTCCATTTTACCTCTCATCCGAACGAGGGTGTATTTTTATGAAAAATGCTCGCCTAACATTTTTCAAGCGGACCGTGCCGGGATTCAAACCCGAGATCTTGGGCGTAGTAGTCACACACATACCACTACGCCACGGAGCCGCCTCCTATTTTACTACCGTCCGTATGTAATTCGGTGTCTGCGTCTGGATTATAAGTACATAAATTTTACAAGTATTAAGTCAAATGCTTCCTGCTCCTGAAAAGACCATTTAAATCTACATTTTTTCTTTCATAAATTCATTAAGGATCTAATAATAATTGCAAAATTTTTAAAAAATCACCTAAAATAACTGGTAAGATCTACAAAGCTACAAAGAGCTTTTAAATCCTGCAGAACTGGAGAATTAGCAACACTTTTTAGTTTAATTTTACCAAGCGAAATACCCAATTCACTTATTTCAAAACTTTCACCATAAAAAATGACATTAATCAATCCTTAATGTTAAATTAGCATCTCTTAGTATGGTGAGAACTTCCCTAAGACTGACTAAACCTTCCTCTACTCTAAAAAAAATGAAGCCTAAAAGATTCTCCGGTGCTAATACAAAAAGAAGAGGGCAGCCAAACAACTAGAAAGAAACGAGAGAAGGATGCAATTTTTAAAAATGTGGAAAATGAAAAGTTGGTGCCATCTACAAGTCACAATATTACTGATAACTTTCAAGTAGGTGAAAGTAGTAAGGGAATAGTGTACGAGGCTAAGGTTGCTGTTCCATCAGATACTATTCATGATGCCTGCACGGATAGTGCTGACCTCATATAACCTTTATCAATTTCACAAATTCTCTTAAACGACGATCCAAGTAAATAGCCAGTGAAACTTTCACATGCAGAAAAACAACTTTTAGTTGAAAATGGTTCTGTTCAAGTTAAAGGATAACCATATTCAAAAAACGAGAGTGGCAAATTCTCGGATCATTTTTATTCCCGCACTTTGGTAAATGATGAAACATGAGGAAGGAATTGGCTTTTGTATTCAGTGTCTAAAGATTGTGTATTTTGATTTTATTGCAAGTATTTACTTTAAAAAACAATACTTTTGAGGAAACTAGTACAAATAACTGGTAACACTTATCTCTCATGTTATTGCATGGTGAAAAAAGTAAAATGCACAATAATAGTTTTAAAACATTTGCAAATGTGACACTTGCTTCAAAGAGCAAAATCACAATTGATAATTAAGGATAAAAACTTTTTAATCACGAAAAAGCACTAGTATGATGTAATATTGCAAATTGTGTATGTGATACAATTTCTTTTGTAATTGTGGTTTCAGTGTTGTTTTCCATATTGTCTATTTGGGTACTTGAAATGAATTCAATGGACCATGGAAGGGTGATGGGGCCAAAAGGTTTTTGTGGCCAACTGTATTGCACACTGCGTGTTTGGAGCGCTAATTTTATAGATAGAGTCCATTGAGCATGTTGTTTCCTCCATCAATGAAAAACATCTAATATACTCTCTGACCCTTAGGTGTTCCTTTATATAGTTAACAATATGACTGTGCTTACAGTAGCTGGATAAGGTACCAACTACAACTTAATGCCACTTGATATCGTTGTTTATATTATGAAGATGGGTTGTTTGAGCGGAGATGGATCTATTTGTTGGTGAGTCAATGGTTTGAGTGAAGGTTGATTTGGTATTCTTTACTCCGTTGTGCTTCTGAATGTTTGGCTATATCCGATTTAGGTAATTTTAACTTATCATTTATTTCTGCAATTGCTTTGGAGTATACTTCTCCTCTTTTGAATTCTCTCTAGCTCTTGCTTAAATTTGGATACGTAAAGTTTATGAACTTGAACTTAAAATGTTTTACTAGGGTTGCCAAAAAACACTGATATAAGATTAAAGAGATCGTGTTTTATCTCATCTAGTGACGTCTAGAAAGAATGTAGACCATAGTTGGAATAAGTTTGTTGCAGCAAGTGTATTTCTTCTATTTGACTTTGTATGATGTCCCATTGTGAATCGAATCGAAAAAGTATTTCGTAAGCATCAGTAATGGCAGAAATTATGTTCACCATTTTTTTATTTATAAACAGACCAATAACATCTACACTGTCTTGAGATATTTGATTTTTCTCTGTTTGCACCTTTGTTGTTTAAATATTTTAGATTTGGTGTGTCGCATAGACAAAAGTATCAGAGGCGAAAGTGTTTTTGATTCAGAAAAGAGTTTGCTGTTTGTTTGTTGAATCCGAATGGCTCCGTGCCGTAGTTGGTATGCGTGTGACTACTATACCCAAGGTCCCGGGTTCAAATTCCAACATGGTCCGCTTGAAAAATGTTAGATGAGAATTTTTCACAAAAATACGCTGTCATTCGGATGAGAGGTAAAATGGAGATCCCGTGTATGTGTTGTCATGCGCGTTAAAGATCCCTACCATGTTTGGAACAGCAAGAGTTCGGCAAAATTCAAAATTTTTCAGGTAAAAAAAACTCGCTTTCTGGCCAATGTAGTACCTTCAGGTGGAGCATTGGAAAATCACATGTAGGGTTAGTTGAATCCTGTGCATCCAATGCAGATCCTATGACACTCGCTATTCATCCGAATTTATATATTTGTTTCGTCAGTTTTTTGGCAGCTTTCATTTTTGTACAGAGTCATTGTAATAATTTTGTTGTTTAAAGTTCAATCTCAAGAATGTGGTTGCAACTATATGAAGTAGTAGTGATGTTTATGTTTATCGACACAATAAAAAAAGCGACGATGCACTTCCTAGATTCTTGAAGTCAAGGTTTAATCATTAAACTAGATGTAATTGTTTATATTAAACACACGCGGTAAAATTAATAACGTTGTAATATTACGAAGAAACTATTTTATAATTTTGTTCCATAAATGACAGCAAAATTATGGTAAGGAAAGGTAATGTTTTGCACTACACGAATAAAGAGTTTCAAAACACTATAAGCAGTTAAAAATCGAAAACAAACTACAATAATCGAGAAGCGAAATCAAAACACATGGCTACTCAACTACCCATAAGCATCAAAACTAGAAATCAGGTGCGTGCCATGAGCTTAGGCCGCCTGTGTTCAAAATGTACTTTGCTGCCTCTACCAAGCATATAGAAAGTTAATAGAAAAATATTTTAATATTAGTTAATATAATAGCAAAACAATTTCAAGAACTTAGTGGTTAACTTAACAATTAAATAAACATTAACCTAAAGAAGACCAATAATTATTTATCGTAATAGTAATGCAATTTTACACACCAATCTTTAATTTCAGTAACCTCTTGGACAATACTATGAATATT
Source organism: Platerodrilus igneus (assembly GCA_036346225.1). Taxonomy (NCBI): domain Eukaryota; kingdom Metazoa; phylum Arthropoda; class Insecta; order Coleoptera; family Lycidae; genus Platerodrilus; species Platerodrilus igneus. The sequence continues at coordinate 3,744,815 of JARFIW010000753.1, forward strand.
TAATGCATCCAGTATTTCTGACTCAATAGATATTAACAGGTCAATTCAACGTTCTCGATGCATTGTAGTCCTAAGATAGTTCTTGATCAAGCTAATTTTGGAGAACAATCAATCAGCTGAAGTAACTAACAGGTAGAGTCAAAATTATTCTTAGAGCAATTAATGTATTAGGAAAATAACTTTGTAGATCATTTTGTACCAAACAACGTAAAACTTCAAAGGGGCCACTGTTATTTTCTAAACTACAACTAAAAGGGTACTTATTTCTTGGAATAGTTCTATTTCATTGTTATCTTTTCATTTTTGTTAGTTTATATTATTTGTAAATCTAGGCAGTGTTTCATCGAATCTGACAGAATTTTTTAAATTCCGGTATGCTGTATATTAGAATCTGTTTTCACCTCATCTTCACGTTGATAATCAAAATGGACCTTTTTCTTTTGGTGGCTAACAGTTTCTGGTAAACAAAATGCGGCATCTGTTTCAAGAAGATCGGCAATGTTTATAGCTTCCTGAACAAATTCTTCAAAGCTGTCATATGTTAATTTTCGCTTGAATTACGCTATTATTTTATTCAATAGTTCCAAGCACTGCGTAATATTATTAAATAGTTTCTGCAACATCTTACTACATTAATCTGCAACGGTTTGTCATACCATATTGTTGTAGAACATACAAGTTTAAAAGTTTCAATTTCTTCGCACTGACATGCTGTCTGGTGACGAGCTTTAATGTCTTTACAGTCGTCATCTGAGACCCTGATTAATGGTTCACATGTTATTTCTGAATTGTGCCTAACGCAAAATTTCGAATCTATTTTACTCTCCCATCATGCGTTGGATAATGGTTTTAATGTTAAGTTATTGTGTTTCTACAAAACATCCTAACATTGAGCTGAAGATGCAAAAACTATGTAAAGTTTCTGAACGATACCAAAAAAATTAACAGTTTGGAAATTTAGATTAGTTGCATAATTTATGACCAAATTTAAAATGTGAAATGTGCATGAAACAAAGGCATTCTAAGGTTAGAATCTAAAATCTGTTTTGCAGCTAATTGTGCTTCCTTTTCATGTTTAACCGTCATATGCCTAACTACAAATATATCTTGGATCTAAATTTATAGATTATAAATGTTTATGAAGCTCTTGAAATAGATTTTTGGATATTGAGTTAAATATTCAAGAAATTCCTTGGAAATGCTCACAAATTTCTACAGCCTTTGTTTGAAAATTGAAATCAAAACACACTATGGTTGTTAATTGTTCCCTAGTGACCTTTGTATGATGTGCAGCCTAAAATTATTGAGTAATTTTTAGCACCTGCTAGTAACTTTAGCATATGCTTTTAATTCCATTTGCTAGCAAAGCTATACTCTCATTTTGAATCTTGTCATTTAAATATGTAGGCATGTATTTGTTCGTTTCTTTAGATGTTTGAATGCTACGAATGTGTTCATATAAGGTAGCATCAAAATTTGAAATCATTTCTATTGCTTTTAAAAAAAGTACCGTTGTCTTGTTCAAACAACTGACTTAATTTTCCACAAAAAGCTAAATTTTTGCTTAGTTAAAAATGATACTATTCTTGAAAACAACAATAAGTAAAAGATCAAAACGATCTCTTCCGATAATGAAGCAATCGCGTTCATCAAAAGAACTCAACATTTTGAAAATACCCAATTAAAACTGGACAAAATAAATTATAATGACTGTACCCTGAACTAGGACCCACTAATACCGCAAACTTAAGGTGCACATTGGCATCAAGCACCAACAACAACCAAACTCTTCTGTAACGTTTCTGCAAACTGGCGATTGTGAAAGCGTTAAGGCTATACATATCATACTTGCAAAACTAACCTCATACGACTCCCATCGGATACACAAGCACAAACCTAAAATTATTCCTAGCATCGAAAGGTCTTACTAAATATATAGAGTCATTGAAGCAATTATTTATTCAATTTTGCAGAATCTATTGTGTAAGTGATGCCGATACAATAGCAGATCTCGCTGCATACTCGTCCTTCATTTCAATGGAGTGGACAAATTATCTACCAACGACTAGGGAAGTGCAGAGTAATTATTTTACAAGAAAAAATGTTTAATTAAATTGACGTATGAGAAGGAACTATACTCCTTCAATAACAATTTAACAGACAATTTTGATATTTATAAACGTCCAATCATTAAGAAACAAAACCTCAGACTTGTTTTTACACTACAGGATTTAAATTTTCCTAATGTTATAGCTATAACATAGCACTGGCTCAAGAACAATGAACCAATTTACGTTCAAAATTATTGCACTATAGCCAGATATAATCGAACGCTTTTGAAACAAGGCAGAAACCTAATTCTATCAAATTGCAATAACTTTTCGGCAGTTACCAAATTCGATCAACCACTAGAAGAAAAAGTTTTGAATTTTCAGCAGTCTACAATAAAACTCTTAAACTTTACATTATCTGCATTTAGAGAACCCCTACACCAGAAGTTGGCCAATTAACAAGGAACCTATTGAATTTGCAAGAAAATAGGTATGCCATTCAATGCCAAAAAATCTTATGCTGAAAGTTTAATATTAATTATAACAGCAATTGCACTATGCAGAAACCTTGATGTAATATTTTAGAAAGCTTCAGATTGTTAACGCATGTTAACTCGCCTACCAGGATTACCAATACTTACAACAGTACGATTAATAATATAATCTATAATTTCTGCCCTGGCAAAGCACAGACAACAGTTATTACAAATAACATTTCTGATCACGAGGTAGTCTTTGCATCCCAAACCTCACAGGACGTTCATTTTCAGAAAAATTTTTCTTCTATTTCAAGCAATCTATATGGCATCCAATTGGAACATAAAAAGAGAAAACCTAAATCAGAATTTTGAATATCTCCTAAATAAAATTCAACATGCATTTGCAATAGCATTTCCAGTAAAGTTTTGAAAAAGAAATGACAAACTCCTTGGACCACAACTGGAATCAGAATATCGGCAAAAAATATGAGTTCTCTTATTTACACAAAAAAAATTAGGGTTAATCCGTCCTTCTTGCAATATTTTAAAACTTACAGAAATATTAATTTAAATATTATCAAACAAGCTAAATATACATATTTTCGGAACCGGTTACAAAATGCAAGAAATGTGACAAAGAAAACATGGTGTATTATCAATGACTTAAGAGAGAAAACAACCATATATACCAAAATAAATCTCAATCTTCATGATTTGAATAACTTATTTCGCTAATGTAGCTAGTACACTACTTTTCAGTATTAAACCAAATACAGATCCGTTCACATATTTCTTTAACAACAAAAATAATCAGTTTCTTTTTTAATTCAGTTGATACACATGAACTTCTTAATACAATCTCAGGGATGCAAGTGACTTCACCATGTGGTATAGATGGGATCGCCATCAAAATGTTGAATTACTTACCGGCTACAGCAATTACAACATTCATTACCTTGATTAATTCTTCCTTCAAACAAGTAATTTTTCCAAGTTGCCTTAAAAAAGAAATAATAACATCACTACATAAAGGATGAGACCAATGCAGACCAATTGCCTTACTATCAACTCTATCAAAAATAATCAAAAGGCTTGTTAAATCCAGATTAATGTCCTTTGTCCTTAAACAATCAATTTTAAGTAAAAATCAGTTGGGATTTTTATGGAATAACACCAATGATGCATGATTCACTTACTTAACTGAGGTATATACCAGACTAAATAAGAAACCAGCTACAGCAACAGTATTCTAGGACTTTTGACTGTTATTTTAATAGAAAAACTCGAGTTTTATGGAATACGAAGAACCTCGCTTGTATGGTATGTCCTACCTCAACAACAGGAAACAACTTTTTTCGAGTAAATGGATGTATTTCAAACTAAAGAAATGTGGAGCACAGAGTGCCTCAAGAATCTATACTCACACAAACTCTGTTTCTTATATTAATAAACGATTTAACCAAACTGAATATAAGTGACAAACTAATAGTCTTTGTCAAAGATATCAGCATTACCTGGAGCTATTCTGATACAGACAAACTAGAACAAGCAATAGTAAAAGATCTATCCACTATCAAAATATGGTGCGAGAATAACAATCTAATCCGTAACACCAGTAAAACAAAGTTCTTACTATACAAGAGCCTGTGTTCAACAAATTGTACTGGATCATATCTATATCCAGAATGTAGCATTAACCAAATTTTTAGGCTTAACACTTGACAATTCACTCAATTGGTCAAGACATCGAGATTCTATCACACCAACTATCTTCTGCATGCTTTGCAATTAAAACCATAAAGGAACTTATTTCAAATATTGTAAGAACAGTCTAATTTGCTTTCGTCGAATCACAACTACGCTATGCTTTGCATTTTGGGGTTCATGTAGGCAAGAACTTTTCGAAAACATATTCAAGCTACAAAAACGGGCAATATTATGCACATTCAAGTTAAATAGCAAAGACCACTACCAAATCTACTTCAGAGCCTACAATGTTCTGACGCTGACATCACTTTCCATCTTGGAATCGGACTGCCTACTGAGAAAACACACAGACCTGCTCAAGAAACCACACCATGATCATAACACATGAGATTCAATCTCTAATTTATATATGATTGCTTCTCAGAATGAGCTGATAAAAAATCAGTAATCTATCCTGCAAAGGTACTTTGCAATGGACTTCCACACCTCAAATCAGAAACTCAATATTATAAACTTCGTATATCTGTTAAATATTTTCTTATACAGAAAACGTATACAAAATATTTCTTATGTGGAGAAAACTAAGTAGTATAATATTACACATAAATACTATATTATTTCTGTGCAAGTTATCATGGCTATCATTTTAATCTTATAATAACAGAATTTAGCACTATAGTCACTATACCAACAAAGGAAGGTGTGAATAGATGTGAAAACTTTCGAACAATAAGTTTGATAGGACACGTGTCAATATTAATTAGAATTGTAGAAAGACGGATGGAAAAAGGGCTGAAGAAATACTAGGAGATCAATTTGGGTTTAGGCAAAACTGGGAGGAGGCCATTTTAGCTTTAAAGGTGTTAATAGATAAAACAATAAAAAATGTGTATATATGGTTTGTAGATTTGTAAAAAGCGTTCAGCAATTTAAAATGGGAGAAAATGTTTGAAATACTCAAAAAGATTGGAATGAGTTATAAGGATAGATGAATAATATATAGTTTATACAAAGAGCAAACAGCAGTAATAGAATTAGAGTAGGGGAATGTAGAGAAGTGAGTATTAGGAAAGAGGTGAGACAGGGATGTGCCCTATCCCCATTGATTTTTAACTCGTATATTGAATAGACAATAAATAGTCAAATGCAGGTAGACATTTGGAATCATTCTGCAGGGACAAACAATTGATATGCTTAGATTTGCAGATGTAAGCAGTATTGGCATCTAGAAAGGAAGAGTTAGAAGCAGCTTTTAATGAAATGGAAACAGTTCTAACAGACAGATACAGTATAAAAATTAACAAAAATAAAACTAAAGTATTAGTATGTATGGGGGGGAATCATAAACAAGAATACAAATAGGAAACGAGAACTTCCAAGAGGTTAAAGATTTTTGCTACCTAGGAAGTCGAATAACACAAGATGGAAAGACTGCAAAGGATTTAAAACAACGATTAGCACAAGGTCGGGCTGCATTTACAAGAAAATGTAACTGCTATGTTTAAAGACAATAAACATAGAAACATGAAAAGGATTGCTGAAAACGTATGTGTGGAGAGCATCACTGTATGGCTGTGAAATGTGGTGTTACAGACGAATGATGAAGATATCATGGACAGACAAAGTTGAGAAAAAAAGGTTCTCGAAATGGTAGAAAAAAAAATATGTGGAAAATAGAACACACACTAAGGTATGAGGGAATAGTGCGTAGTATATTTGAAGCTGAGAAAGGAAAAAAAATATGAGCTTTTAGAAATGTTAATTTAATAAATTAAATTCAATATTACATAGTTGCAAATACAAAGAAAATCACAGACACACTTTAATCCTATTTTACAATATAATGTAGAAACTAGACACTACACAGGGCAAAGTATTAAGTTACAGGTGTTACATTATTAGAAATATAAGGTCTGGGCATTGCAAATATAATTACAAGTGGTTGTGATATTTAATCACAAAGGTTTTGATACATTAAGAATTAACTGAAAAAGAATTTTACCATTTTTGTGTATTGCATGTATTTTGTTATAGGAATAAACTGTTATATGCCCATTTGTTCACAGAAATGTTGAAATAAAGTTATTTTAAAATAAATATAAGAAAGATGAGTTGAGATGTTGTTTTATTTGTTCAAACGTACAGTGACCTTTTGTAAAGAAAATCCAAGAAAATACCCCGTAATTAAAATCTCCTGAGTTGCTGGTCATCATTATTAGACTTAGTTGGCGCCCATAGACTTAACCGACTGAAAACCTATCAGGGTAAATGCTAATAATAATGTAGCTAGAAATTGCGCTTAGGTAAATTTTTGATTAATACTCAATTTTGTTCCTTTTTTTTCCATAGGGAGCCACTCCTGCACCACTGTAGTTAGCCAATGCATCAATATTTTGTATGGAATTCCTGTCCCTTTGGGGCAATTCCAAAGTTAATAATTTAACAATTCAAATGTGCGTAACAAAATAGGAACCAATGCTAAATTAAACAGTAGTGGAAATTTGCAGATTTCGAAATGGCACAACTCTATTACTAATGTTGTTGGTTGTTTGAATTGTATATTCGCTTTAAATTAGTTCACATATCATCTTGAATTTGATACCAGTTCAAATCATGAAACCATGCTAAATAGTATAATGAGTTAGCATGGGCACATGAGTGACTGTCAAATTCTTGTTTTTAAATTAAAAATGTTGTTATGTCAAAAGGGCAACAGAATTTAAGCTGCTTATGTCTATATTGATTGCTATAAAGCATAGGTTTGTTCTTTAAAAGCTGCTGCATTTGCAACAAATATAAAGGCACTTTTTAAAACAACTTATCGATCACTTAATAATAATTTACTTATCTATGTCCCAAACAGCAATGAGTTCTTTTTTTACAATATTTTTTGTAATTTTCATAATTGGTTAAATAAAATTTTGAATAGATGTTTGATATTTGCACATGTTCTGGAGATTTTATATATGGCTTTTAAAACCAACTCCTAAAGTACAATAAATCAAAAATTAAAATTGTAAAACAATTATAACCACATTATTTATCCCGTTACTAATATTGTAGTTTAGTTGCATTCTGTTCCTTTTGTTCAGTTAAAGCTCTTGATTCATGAACAAACACCACAAAATTAATACCCTAAAATCAAAACAGAACTACACGATTAACTTAATCTACAATTTTACCTGTTGCTTAGCTGCACGAACAAACCCATCATTTGCAGTAACCGTTACTGCTTGAATACGATCTCCAAATGTAAATATAATTAAAGCCCTATTTTTAATTTTGCCTCCAACCTCTAAAGATTTATCAGAAGTAAACTGTACATTATTAAATACTTCAAAATTGTTGCTACTGGAATGAAGATCAGCTGCAGTAGCATTATCTGGAAGAACGGTTATTCTGGATAAAAATTCTTCTGCTCTTTGCTTTTCTCCTGGACCACCCACAATATCAACGATTTCCATAAAACTATTCCTGGCTGTTTCACAACAATACAATGTTTTGTCTGAAAGAAGTTAAACAATTTGTTACATAAAAAAATATTCACAACAGTGGTTACAAATAGAAAGTTAAAAATACAGGGTTTTTCATTAACAATGGGACAACAGTTAACTGGTGATATTATGTATCAAATAATGACAATTGAGCCAAACTTCTCTTATCCGAATGTTGATGGTTTAAGAAGTACAGAGTTTTAAAGGTTATAATTTTATTTCATTTTTTTGGAATAATTCTAAAGATTTTTGGGTTATTGACTTGAAAATTGGTATCTCTAAAAACTATGATATCATTTTTGACTTTAGCACAGAGGGCGCTACTAACAACCTTTTTATGATTAATTAGCCATAACCTTTCATGGTCTACATCTAACAAACAACAGACTTCGAAATCTGAAAGACCAATCCCTGTTACATAAAAATCGTATTCTTGTCTCTCTTTGATATTCCAATTTGTTTTCAGGAAAAAACCGTTTAATTCAAATTATGTTTTAATCCTTATTAGTGGAATGTCATGCCGAAAATAATAATATTTTACTATGTGACAGTCGTCATTATGATCTGACATTTTAGTTAACGAGTCAATAAAGGTATTTAAATTATCTACTCGGTAAGTGTTCCTTTAACCTTCTGCTTGAAACTTCTTCCACTAAAATATTTAAACAATGCCGCGTCATAGTAACTTTACCTGTAGTAAGATAAAAGATATAGCGTGCTTTGCGCAAACAAATTTCAATGGCTGTGCTGCAACCTGAAAGTATACCCAGTTAAACCCCCAAAAAAGACAACTGAATCATAAACTGTTTCGAAACCTGTACAATTGTTTAGGCAAGAATGGTTCAGTACATCACAAAAGTGAAAATAATGCTCCAAATCTATCTTGGTTAAACAAGAAGAGGAGGTTTTGGTTAGCGTGTATGTAAATCCAGGTATCCGTCGTCTAAGTACAGCAATGGGCATACGTTACTCATCAATGAAGAATTTTAAACAAAGAGAAAGCTTCTTCCATACCGCTTTACTTCAGTTAAGAAATTGTTGCTGCAAGATCCTCTAGCTAGCATCCTTTTTAGTCAGGACAGGACAGGAAAAATTTAGAAAGAAGTCTTTGAAATGTGGTGCTACAGACATACGATGAAGATATCACTGATAAAGTTAAGAACAAAGAAGTAGTAAAAATGGTAGGAGAAGAAGAAATATGTGCAAGACAGTAAAAATAGGAAAGATAAGACAATAGGACACATATGAAGGCGTGAGGAAACAACACAGTATATATTAGAAGAAGAGAAAGAAAAAAGAGAGGATACCTAGATTAGACTATTGCACACAGATAGTGAAAGATCTAGCTGTGAGAATTTGAGGTAAATGTGTAGGTTAGCTCAGAATAGAAAACAATGGAGGTATGCATCCAACCAGTTTTAGGAATGAAGACCTAATGATGATGACTTGAATAATGGTGATTATTAACAACCACCTTTAGTTTATAGGTACAATATCGTAAAAATTTATGGTAAATTGTTTCCAATGTATCCTTATGTATCCTATACATAGCAGCCCAGATCAGCGGCACATACTCCAATGACGTATACACTCATATTGAAGCTTTTACTGAGAACTCAATACCATATCAGAGAATCAAGCCTAGCTTTTTTTGAGGTGTAAAGAGAGAAATATTATTAACATGATAATTAAATGAAGTTTGTTGTCTAGTAATAAACCTAAATTTTTTACAGAGTTTACAAAGCCGAATAATTTCCATGCATGAAGTAAAGGTTGACAAGTTTTCTAGTTCTAAAAAAGCTTGTGTAGTAGCATTTATTAATATTGAATGATGTATTATTAGTAATTCACCAGACTACAAGCAATTTAAATCTTTCTGTAGATCAGCATCCTGTTGTGAGTTTACAATGATATAAATTTAAGACATCAGCGAATAACAAATAATAGTTGTTTGCAAAACATTTTCCTATATCGTCGATGAACAAGTTAAACAAGAGTGGAGAATATGTGCTCCTTGCGGAACTCCAGATTTAACAAGAATGCTTCTGGAGATAAATGAGCCGATTTTAACCTCCTGTGTTCTGTCTGTCAAAAAGCTTTTTAAGCCATTCAATCATATTGTCACCAAAACTAATCATTTTAACTTCAGCAAAAGTAATTTATGATCGACACGATCAAAGGTCTTGGAAAAATCAGTGTAAATCACATCAACTTGATACCTCATCCCTAAAGCCTTCTAAATGTGGATTAAGGACCAATAGATTAGTTGTAGTAGATTTTCTGTGGAATCCATGTTGATTATCATTAATAATTGCTAAACACGTAAAGCTGAATTGATCATAGATAATACTGTCCAATAATTAAACATATCCAATTGATTGCATATGCTCTTATAGTTCTTCCCATTGCTAGTATAATGTGATTTGAATACCGGTACAATATAACTCTCCTTCCACCTATCTGGATAGGTTCTGTATTCAATCGATAGCTTAAAAATTAGACACTGTGACTCGGCAATAGTGCGTATTCAGTTTTTAAGACGAATGGGATACCATCAGGACCTACAGTTAATTTGTTTCGCGAAGTGGAAATTTTGCTATATACGATAGCTTTAGTAATTTAAGGACAGTTGTATTGGACTTTTCTCTTGTTGTGCTCTAATTTAATGAGTTTTTGTCTTGATAGTACACAGTTAAAAAGTATTCACAGAACAAGTTGGCAATATCTTCATCTCTAGTTTCCTGCTAGTCATCAAGAAACATATTAGGTAACCCATAAGGAGAGTTTTTGTTCTTCAAAAATGCCTAAAAGGTTTTAGGATCAGTAGATGATTTATTATTAATATCTTTAATATAATTCCTAAAACTAGTTTCTGCAAGTGTTTTATACCTTAAAAAAGTAATTGTTTGGTAAGAAGCAGCATTTCGAAATTACTTATGAGCTGCAGGAGCAGCTTTCTCTTGAAAGATAAAATTCTTTGCTTGAAGAAGTAACATGTCTTAGAGATATAGACAGTGTTATACCTCCCCCCCCCCATCTTTTGGCAGTTATACATATACTAATGAAATTCAAAGGGTGAAAATAAAGGAATGTAGGCTTTTTAAATATTCATAACAGGTGACTTAATAGTCAAAGATGATGTCACAGGGCCACTGTGACTTTTAAATAAGATTTTATGGTAAGTGACATCTCATTTGAAAGTCCTCAGTTACCACTTTTATTCATTTATTATTATTATTATTATTATTATAGTCTCCCCCATTGTGTCCAAATGTAACGTAAAGAAACCCAACATAAACTAAAGTTTTTAGCGCCACCAAGATTACATTTCAACATCTCCCTTTGCTAAAATTACTAAGTCTTAACTTGTGTCTGAAGTTTACAAAAGAAACCTATTGTAATCCCTTTGTGATAATGTCTGCCTTTTGTAAAGTTGTTTCAATATACTTTATTACAATGTGGCCCTTTAACAAATTATATTTGAAAGGTATTAAAATATCTATTCAGTTATACTAATTTTGTTTGGGTTAGCGTAATAGTTAACTTAAATAAATACTAAAATTATAGTATATCTAAAGCAAAGCATTTTGTTCAAAAATCATTTTTGTTCACCTTTTTGATTTTTGTAAAGCGTTTTACTTGCTGTGTGTGTGAAGGTGATTAGCTCTAACTTGAGTTTAACTTATTATGCTAGCTAATAGCATTTGCAAACCATATTTTTGATATTATGAACTAATTTACCTCTGTCCAACACATATACGAAATTTTTTATAAATAAACTTGACTTATAAACCGTGAACTGGCAATACCTCCTTACATTTTAGCCAAAAAATTAGTTATGCACTGTTGAGCTTTTTTAAAAAAGCTTCATATTTTATGGTATTATTTAGGTTCGAGATTTTTAAATTCCACACAGGGATTATTATGTTTATAGTGCAAAACACAATGACTTGGTTCTCATGTAAGCATGGACATAGACTTATGATTTGTGGTTTGGGAAACCACAAAATTGAATTCCTCATGTTTAACAAGGCAGCTGTGGCCACCAATGTATGTTAGCATTAACCTATCTTGGAAAGGAGACAATGGTTCATGAGAAACGATGTGTCGAAACAAAGGGACTGGACTACCTGTTTTACTCGAGCGTAGATGTGTTTGTGGAGTTCGGACAGCTGGCGAAGTGGTCAATTTTCCTTTTACCTTTCCTCTATTATTCTACAAAATATAGGTGCTTCGTCGATAGGGAAAGCTACCGCCAACCAAACAATGGAACACCTGAATGCCACCCCCGCAAGATTAGAGATGCACCTGGAATCAGAACCACGGGGTAAGTCTAGCTTTTATAATTTGAGATGCATTTGATGCCCCCCAGAGAATTAAACCCCATATAAATTTAAAAATTTTAGATTTTATTTATTGCAAACTATTATAAAGTAGAAATTAACGTTAAAGATTAACGTTTCAGCACGTCATATGTTGAAAATAGTCACTATTTATATTAGACTGAAAACCTTCCAAGTGATGTCTATTGTAAACACTATTTTGTTTAAGTGGTAATACTTTCAATCTCGAATGCAAAGAATATTGGCATGAATTCCTTCTATATATGTAAACGGCGATGCCTTCAAACTACAGGGTTATCGTAAATGATGAACCCATTTTTAAAAATTCGTATTTATTAAAGTACAAATCCAAAACAAACATTCGTTATACCAATGATAAGAGTAAGTTTCAAAGATTTTTTAAAAACATTATAAATGTTCAATGTGTCCAACGTTTGCTGCACGGCAAGCACCTATGCAGTAGGTAAACTCATCCCACACACAAGAAAGCGTATCTACTGTTACTGAGTGCACAGCAGCAGTTATACGGTTCCGCAGATCATTCAGAGTTGTTGATAGGGGCAGGACGTAAACAGCATCCTTAACATAACCAAATAAGAAGTAGTCACATGGGGTGAGATCAGGAGATCTCGGTGGCCAGAAGTGTAAAGCTAGATGTTCATTTCCCCTGTGACCTATCCAGTGCTGAGGAAGAGATTCATTCAAAAATCCTCGTACATCGAGGTGCCAATGGAGCGGAGAGCTTCATCCTTTTGGAAAATAAAGTCCTGTGAATCTTCCGTAACTTGAGGGAACAGTCATTGTTCAAATATGTTCAGGTACGTTATTCCAGTTAAGTTCTTTCCACAAAAAAAGGTCCATAAACCTTTGTACGAGATAAGACACAAAACATGTTTATCTTTGGTGAGTGTCATTCGTGTTGTAATGTTGAATCTGGATTTTACAAACCCCATATGCAAACATTGTGTCTATTGACTTTTCCACTAAGGTGGAAAGTCACTTCATCGCTAAAAATTATATGCCGTAGAAACACGTCATCCTCAATCATTTGTAGCACATAACCACAAAATTCGATACGCTTCTCTTTGTCATTAGGCTTGAGAGCCTGCAGAAGTTGTAATTGATAGGGCTTGTACAGCAAACGCCGTCTCAGAACTTTCCATACAGTTGGTTGAAATATTCCAAGTTCTCTACTAGCACTATTGGTAGACTTACGTGGACTGCGAACAAAACTTTCTTCAATCCGCCTGACATCATCCTCTGACACACGCGGTTGGCCTGTTCTTTTTCCTTTACACACACTTCCAGTCTGTCGATATTGCTTAAACCATTGGCTAATGCTTCCTCTAGTTGGTGGTTCAATACCAAATTTGGTATGAAATGTATGCTGCACTACAATTTGCGACACACTCTTTGCGAACTCATGAATGCAGAAAATCTTGTGCTCCACAGTAGCCATCTCACTCACAATTGGCAGTGAAACGAAATGACGGTCTATTGCCATGCGAACTCAACCGGCCGCTTCTGGAACCATAATTGCCCCTTCCTCTTTTCATTGGTATGTGGAACCGTAGCACTGCTGCTATACACTCAGCAACAGCAGATACGTTTTCTCGTGTGTGGGGATGAGTTTACCTACCGCGTAGATGTTTGCCATGCAGCAAACGGTGGACACATTGAACATCTATAATGTATTTAAAAAAAAAAACTTTGAAACTTCCTCTTTTCATTGGTATAACGATTGTTCATTTTGGATTTATACTTTAATAAAAACGAATTTTTAAAAATGGGTCCATCATTGAGATTAACCCTGTATAATGCAAAGAAAGTTGGCAGCAATTGCTTCTAACTAATGTTCCTAGCTTAGTACATGTATAGACTTGTCAGTGTGGGTAGGTCCGCTTTCCTTAATGCACTTTTATTTGTTTGCTTTTTCTGTAAATTAGCAATCTTTTAAGTGATACGTATTTTAGTAATAGTTAATCAAATCTTTGAATTAAATTAATGTTTTGTTTTCAAATCAAATAGAATTGAAAGAACTTATTTATTTATTTATTTGAGATAAGAGAAATTGCAATATTAGTTTTATGTCGATTTCTAGAATATTTTGTAAATGTTGAATCGGAGATAGGAAATATTGCTATGTACAATCTGATAGTTTACTTTAGGGGTATAGTTATTATTCGTACAATAATGGATTTCACTGAATACACAGCATTATTTTCCACCGAAAAATTTTCTATTTAAACATGTGCTGATTTTTTTGGGAAGATATTTTTACAGCTGGTAAATATGATAAATACAATTATGTATGTTGATTTGATAATTATTTATCTAGCTAGTTTTAATTTTTTGTTATAGAGGAATGAGTTACAGTAGAGCGACGCAAATAATGCAGTTGTTTGTCTTCAGCAGAAAATACAGTTACAACGATTCCTAGTTAGAAAAAGGATTTAGCACACATTACCCGGTTTGTAATTAATATTCTTCCGATTTTAATGCATATTCTAACTCATATTTTACTCCCACATAGTATTTACTTGGTCGTACTATAGAAATTTCACATAGCTGTTACCACGCATTTTGTTTGGCTGTCATTGTATGCAGATGAAATTATGAGATAAGAACCTTGCAGTTACCTAAGTCTCTCAAAAGCTTACATGAGGAACATCATTAAATGGCATAGGTATGATTACTTCATTTACTTGTGATACGTGCATTTGCTGGTAGTAGGTAAATATTGAGATCATGACCGATATATTGTAGTCTACTTAATAGTGTATGTCATTATTAGAATAAGGAAAAACTATATAAATAATTATTCTTTATACTGAAAAACGTGCTTTCTCTATTTACGTGACTGGTGGGTAATTAAAGAACGAGGCTTCTTTAATAAAAATTTTAATGCTTTCAGCCCAGATTTTAAAGCAAATCATTATTTAAATAACTTTTCCTTATTCTAATACTTAAAGTATTAAGCAAACAACAAGGTGTTGCTTATTATCTCCAAATATTTACCTATACCGGCAAACACATAAGTAAATAAAGCAACTGTACCTGTTGACATTTAATGATGTTCGTTCATGTAGTCCTTTGAGGGTCTTAGGTAACTGCAAGCACCTTATATCATTATAACTTGATCTGCATACAATGGCACACTACTTTGATTTTCCAATGCTCCGCGAAGGTCCATATTGGCCAGAAAGCAAGTTTTTTACTGGAAATTTTGGACTTTTGTTGAACCCTTGCTGTTCCAGGCAAGAGTGATGTGCATAACATTCACACACAGAACCTAAATTTTAATTCTCATCCAAACGAGGATCCTCTTTCTGTGAAATATGCTCACCTAATATTTTTCAAGCAAACCACGTCGGGATTCAAACACGCTCAGTAGTCATATGCATACCAACTAAGCCAATGTGCCGCCTGCATACAACAGCAGCCAAACAAAATGTGTGGTAACGACAATGTGCAACTTCTGTAGTACGACCAAGTAAGCATTAGTTCAAAGAACCTAACAATGTGAAAATTAAATATATGACTCAAATGAGTGTTAAAATCCAAAAAATATTGGTTACAAACCGGGCAGTCACATAAAGAGGTGCAAGTTTCCACCATAAGATTTTGTAACTGCCCAATCAGGTTGATAATATTTATCACAGAAAAACAATGTAAACTAACACTATAAATATAGTGAACTCATTCAACCAATGTATTTATAAAATTGTTTTCTGAAGAATAATCATGGAAATTCCATATACAATAGAAATAAGTTGAGCATATTTCTATTTCTCAAAGATAACACAGCTGCTTTACCTAATTACAAACAAACTAGCAACATTCATGAAATTCTTATCAAGCATATGTCTAGATAAGAAACCAGAAGGTTAATATAAACAAGTAACTTGTGAATTAAATAAAAGACGGGCAATGTTGGTTGCCAATCTGAGCTAACTTGACATAATAAAAGTGTGGCAAACCCGTATATTAAAATAAGTAGAAATTGAAATGGTTTTTAATTTAAGGAAGCAGTAAATTTACAAATACGAAATGGAATGTAACAACTGATGGATACACAAGTCAAAACCATAACAATATTTTATCGAATACATTACTAAACTTTTCAATTACATATGAAGTCACAATTATTCATTAGTTTCTAAAAGTGGGACACACAGAAAAGCATGGTGACTCAGTTCATAGCGTACTGAAAGAAAATTAATAAATCAACTGATTCACCTTCCAAGTGCCTATGCCGTTATAACTAAAGAAGCAAGACAAAAACTTTTTCCTTATTAAGTACATATGGGTAAAAATTTGAACAGGGGACAATTGGTTCATATAGAACTTTAAAATATAAAAGTCTTTGGACAACTTTGATATATAGCGCTTTTAAATCTGTAGATCTTCTAGAACAACTAAAAATGCATGTCCATTTAAGTTGGTGTAAGTAAAGAAAATTAGAGGTGTATAAATAGGAAAAGGTCACTTTTTTTGAAACGGAGGTCACATGCTTTGAATATAAATAAGGAAATGAATAACCTATAATAATAATTCTTGGTTGTGTTTAATTCACAGACTGAAGAAACAGCTAGTTAAAGAAATTACGGTTGAGCAATATTTATGTGATAAATGAATCAATAAAATATTATAAATGCAGTAAAGTCAAAAAAATACAAAATGTAGTATAATTTTTTAAGACTACTTTAAAGATTGGATATTAATCCATATTTATTTATATTTCCAACTTAAAATGATTCTTTGTGGTCATTCTGTGGTTAAAATTAAATGTGTAACATGTATACATAAGCTTGCAAGTTTTTATATAAGTATGTGACCTCCTGTTACAAGAGTGACCTCCGTTACGAATATTTAAAATAGGGTGACCTCTGTTACTTGAATGTGACCTCTGTTACAATTATGACAATTTTTTCTCAATTAGAATTCTTTTGTGATTCACAAAAGCTGTTCTGTTATAAAGTGGGAAATAATAAAACCAAAACAAATCAAAACGGTCCGACACTACTTCAAAACGTATTAAACTTTTAATAAATTTTTTATGTAAATACATCAAGCGCAAATAAGATCACTGAACATCACATTGTATTCTCCATCAATTTTAAAATGTCTATTTGACATCGGATACGGAGGATCTTTAATGTGGCACATAATATCTTTAGTGCATAAAGATTGGATATCAGCTGGATCAGGCCAGTAAAACTTATCATCACCTGCCCTTGCCATGAATGTTACAGTGATGTTGCCATTAAAACTATTTTCGACAATTCCTAGAAGAAAACTTAGATTTATTTTAACAGTATTACTGACATACCTGGGTACCACTGGTTGTCATATATGACGGCTACCCATGACCCAACAGGGGTATCTTCGTATCCATGTATTTCTTGCTCACGTGTGATCCTATCTACTTCATCTGAGATAGTAGCTAAGAAACTTTTTAATAAAAAGAGATTTCTATTTAGATTATTTTAAATTCAACACAATCAAATTAAAAACTGAATTTCCCAAAAATTAAAGAAACATATCTTTAATAATTGCAACTGTGAAAAGGATACAGGTTATATCTGCTTCTACAACCGGTTGCGTTTCTTCGTATTCAGCTACAAGTAGTTCTCTACCTTCGTAGTGACAATGGTGATTACATACTTCATTATAATCACAAGCAAAACAACTGAGCTGCCTCAAGTATACTATCGAGTGGTTCGTTGCATCCCAAGTTATTTGGTGCACTTTGGAGATACCAGTTACTGATGTTACTTTTAGTGGTCTCTTTCTGCGCATTTCTTCAATTTGTATGTGCTTAATTTCAATTAAAGTTACCTTTTAACAAATTGAGGTTACAGCTTCAATAAAAGAAGTTACATCAACTATATCGGTCCCTGTTTTTACTTTCAAGTCTGCACACCGTTTGACTACACCGCCCACCCCATCAGCAGGACCTTTCCCATGACCACTCACAGAAAAATTTCATGTCATATATTTAATTTGAGGCAAGTATTCTTTAAATGTTGTCATAAAATAAAAATTAAATTTATTTTTATACTGTGAGGATGGCCCGTCAGATAGAATATGCACAGTGTCTATTTTAGGGTCATAATTTTGTACAATGTCAAAAATTGGTCTCAAGTGAGCCCATACTGCATGGGCTTTGTGCTCTGTATCTTCACTAACAGTGCAAAATGACTTAATGTAATTTTTACTGTAGATAATACCTGTGTGCAAAGATAGCTGCCTTTTTGAACCACCAAAATGGCAGCTCTGTATTTCTTCATATGATTTGCAAAGATAATTCTCCGAAAAATCGATATGAATCAAACATTCATTGGCCTTAAGTGTTTCTTTTAAATTCTTGATTGGCACATACTGATGTTTAATTTTATAGGTGTGTTCCTTGTATTTAAGAAGGTGTACTGATATCTTGTCAAACAATTCCTTTTTTGTGCAGTGCACAGTTTTTTTCTTTACTACCCTTATTATTTTTTCATTGGTTTCAAATATCTTTCTCTTACAGTTTTCCCTTTGTTTATGAGTCACGGGTTGGTTTTCTTCGTTTTTATCTAACGAATAAGTCAGGAAAGTGTTATGTTTGCAGCGCTGACAGGAATTTTCCATACATTTTTTTCGTTGGGGTTACAGACAGTTTCCTCGATAAGTTCTCTCAAATTTTTACTGATAACCTTATGCTGTATTCCTCTTTCATGTAATAAATTCATATTGCAGCAAAGTGCACAAGCGCATGTGTTCCTGTCACTTAACTTTGGAAAAACAATCCAAAATGGTCGAAGCATCCTAAAAGTGCTGTAACATACTGGATTTAAAGGATGTTCTTTGTTATATTTTAGATGCAAGTTTTTAAGCGTGTCTAGCAATAGTCTTTTTTGTTTTTTCACTTTTTTTTTTAGTAATGCAATCTTTTTTCCCTGGTAACATTTTTGAATTTATATCTTGGCAGTAAAACGCTCTAACCATAAATATTGTTTCTTTGAACAATTTTCTTTTTGTACCAGTTTTCTTTGGAATTAGTTGACTGGCTCTTCGGTAGCTCTTATAGCTCACTAAAGTATGTGCTTCTTTAATCAGTCTGTGTTTTCGTAACTGCCTACTGGACACAAGTTTATTAAACTCATTCAAACGCTTTCGGTCGCCATTGTCTTTGATTTCCACTTTTTACTGGAGTAGGCACTTTTCGACCTCCAGCTAACTCATTTATTGCTTTTGTTGGAGACGGCGACGTATTATGATTTTTTAAACGTTGCCAGCGTTTTTTGAACTTTGCCGCACGTTTTTCAGCAATTAGTAATTTGTCCTTAGTTGCAATTAAGTTTCTGTAAACTCGTGATCTATTAAGGTTTTTGACCTTTTTTGTTAGTTTTTTCAGAGTTACTTAAAGAACTATGTTCACCCACTTGCAAAAACTATCAGATAAAGTACTACAATGCATACTCTGCTGCTTTTCTTGCCGCTTTCTTTCCTATGACGTCTTACTCTATCCCTCACCAATTTTCTATCTTTTCTTTTTCTCTCTCATTCATTTGACTTCTAGTTTTCCAAGTCCCTTTGCCTTTCTTTCTGCTTTATACTGTCTGTCATACTCTTTTTTCTCGTTGTTCTTCACTTAATTTAGCTCTTCTTTTTTTCTGTCTCTCTCTTGCCTTTACACGCTTTTCTCCCATAATTTTTTGACTCAATTTGGGAGTTTTCTTTTTTTTTGTTACAATGATTTGGTAATGCAATTTCTTTTTTAGATGGTTCGACGCTTGCTGCTAAATTTAATTCCTGCACTTCGATGATTTCGTTTGTGTTATTCTTATTGCTGACTCTATGGCCTAAAGTAGCTTCTAAATTAACATCTAAATTTGAAATTACGTTGCTGGCAATATCATGTGGCGGCGGTAGAGTTCTTCTGTTTTCTAAACAAGCATGTCGTAGCTTTCCTTTTTCTTTCATTTCTTGGTAACGCTTTTTTTGATAATCTAAAATTTTTGTGCGTCGCTCTAATTTTTTTTTAGATTCCAAATCAATTCTACATTTTGCCGCCTCTTCTCTGTCACGTCTCAATTTTGCTTTGAACGCTTGCAAATCTAGAGTCGTATTTTTATTTTCCTTTTCCATTTTGCAATGCAATCTTTCTTACCTTTAATCTGCAAACCGTAATGTTTTATAAACAATAACAAATTGACATATTTTCATAAATATATCTGGCCGAGTAACCTGACAAATATTACGCGAAACGGCGGTCACAGAAGTATCGGCGGTCACGCGAATATTACGTAATAATGTGACCGCCGATACTATGACCGCCGTTACAACAGACGTGAATTCTCGCGCTTTTGACAACATGGCAGCTACACTGCCAGCTGATGCAATCAAGTATAGCACGAACCAACATAACGACCACATATTTGATATTAAAAACATATCCATTGCTATTGCTGCATTGACAAATAGCGCTACCGTTGTTACATTAGAAAACATATTCTAGTAATTTTAAATAGTATTAAACTTACCATGTTTTTATAGACACCTCTGCTGTAAACAACTCAACACGCATTAGCACTGAAGGTCATTGCGCAACTAAATAAGTCGTCAAACCGGGTTTATAGAGCCTTCTGGTTGTTCAATGTTGAATTAATAGTTACGCGACCGCCGATACAAGAAACATTCGGGACTTAAATTTCGGCGGTTGTAAATATTTTAGAATTTTTTTATATGTGCAATAAACATTGAAATAAAGTTTTCCGTAATTTTTTTAATAAAGAATAAATATCTTTGCAAGCGCAGGTGACTGAATTGTGAAAATAGGCGACGTGTTCTCACATAACCTCCTGTTAGGGACGCGTGACCGCCGATACAGATTTTATGGTTTTTTATATTTTCTCTGCATTTAAAAAGGTTAAATCACAAAACACACTTGATTTATGTATAATGCTAAACACATATATTAATTTAATAAATATGTCACTCAAATGCAATTAACAGGTAACTAGTTTTTTCTCTGGGACTGAAATTGTCCCTTGTTCAAATTTTCACCCATATGGCGTAGTTTGACTTCTTAAAAAATTATGCAGATGCGAGACACTTAGATATCCATCCCCAAGTCTAGGACATAAAGCTGGAGACCCTAAAGCGAGTGATCTGTATGCTATCTTGTATGGTCCTAAAGAATGCATAAACCTATAACTAGCCTTTGACGACGACAAAATGAACCTACCACAAAAGTTATCAAGGAAGGAAACAGTTTAGTACACAAATCTACACAATGAAAGATTACATATTTCAAGAATCAAATTTGATGACGCAACAACTTCAAAGTGTTATCCCACCCGAATGCCACCATTATTAGAACAATTTGTTAGTTTGTTTCTCTATTTTCGTACACTAATTTTGTTTTGTACAACTTACTAACACAACTTGTTCAATTTTAAGGAGTTTTCTTAATTTTTATATCATGTTTACTTTAAGAACACATTCAAAACAATTTTTTTTTGTTACAAATTTGGACATTTAATCGTCATTCATAATAGTAACTTCTACTAGATTGTGCTAAAATTCTTATGACATAATTTTGTTGTGTCAAAATCTCCTACCTAACTTAGCAATCTAAAACATTTCTACAAATTTAAAATGAAAATACTATAATAAAAATGTATTACATCGTGACTAGTTTCCAGATTTTGAAAGAAATACACAATTTCAATTACATTTAATTTACTTTTAAAGGCTTCCTATAAAATTTAACTAAATTCAGTTAGAGGTCAATACCAGTTCAAGGACGTTTGTATCACCTGAATTTTTATTTGCTTATTAGAGAGCATTACGAGTTGCATAACACTGCTTGCACATTTTAAGAGAAGTTCATTAATTACATAGTTACCTTTGAAAAAAGCTTCTAAAATGGGTTTTACTGGACGTTCTGATTCCCACAATGCTTGCTGTGCCAGCAGAGGAACATCAAACTTATACTTATTACAACTACCATTTGTAACGGAACTACAATATGCCAACATAGCAGATACATCTAAATTTACTTTATCTATTTTTGAAACGGCCTTTGTTGATAAATCTTCCTCCAATATGCTATTATTTTCATCCAAATACAAATCATTTATTCTATTTCCTTTTACGACAATATTCATGGATTCTAGTTTCTTTGCTAAAGTGATACTAATTCCATTCGAAAATACAAAAGTAATCTGTAAAATAACGTAAGTTTATATATTGAAAAACCACAACTCTATTACCATTGGGGTCTGAAATAAGCAAGGATAAAACTGCGAACATTCTATAAAATCTTCTGCTTGATCTAAAATGCTACGTACACCAAAACTGGAATCACCCATACTAATTTGACTTAACGACTTAGGATTTCTAGCTACAACCTTTACCCAAGACAGACCACCATTACAAACAATATCCACTGTAATTTTTCTATCGTTAAAAGTAAATACCTTACAAACGGTTTCGATATTTTCTGATTCAGATAAGGTATTTACAACAGCATGAAGATGCGTAAAATTGGAGCATTGAAGATGTTCTTTTTTGACATTGCTATCTCTGAAAATCTGATCAGTTAGATTAATATGATAGTGCTCAACAATGTATTATAATACTACCTACTTTTTGTAAGAAATTTAGTTCCTGTTTGACTTTTCTAGATAATTTTGGTAATCCTTCAATATGCTGAAACTTCCTTAAAGTAACTAATAAATCTTCACCAAACTTAATTTTTTCTAGGCACTGTTCAACAAGACTACTATTATCCATATCTTAACGTAACCTTATGGTACAAGTAATATAACAGGTTAAAATAAAGCGTCTAAGCAGATGGGCCCAATTCGTAGATAAAGAAATGCAATTGAGGTTAGGACTTCTAACTTGAAAATGTATATCGCAGATAACGCAAACTAGATTCTTGATTTATACCATAGAGAACATACAGTAAATAATCTCTATGATGTACATATTATACTGTTTCAGATGTAATATCCGAACTAAGTGGTACATTAATGTGTTATACACATATTGACATGTATTAATCTAAACTACTCGGTTATTAGTTTGTTAATAAGTGACTATTGTCGTCTCAATTTGATAAGGAATGTGATATTTTGTAAATCTGGCTCTTTTTAGTATAACACAATTTAATGAACACATTTAATCATATCTATTATAGGTACACTAGATTCAAATTATAACACTAGATATTTATATATTTATAATGATACGTGTGTGGTGTGGTGTTGCTCGACCTCAACAATGAACTCATTGTTCCAAACGTTATTGAAATTTTATTTTTTTAACTTCAGTTCAAAGAGCGCATAGATAAGACGCTATGAATATATATATATATATATATATATATATATATATATATATATATTTCAACAGTTATAATACATCTATATAAACAACAATAATGTCTATTTTACGAGACGGTGTAATGAGGTCATAAGGACCAGTAACTGCTGTGACCGTATATTGCATATAAATACATTTTCTAAAGTTCAAACTTAAACACAAAATAAAGAACCTTAATTTATTAGCAACAATAATACATGTATTTTAATCTATAAAATATGAAATTACTTACATCTCAGAGAGCATTTAAAAAAGTAACACCTACATTATTGCATTTTATTTCAAAATACGCATTCAGCGTCAATACCATTCGTAGCGTTCCGGTTTGTCTGTGGTCACCTTATTGATGCTTCGTAGCAATAGAGATAACATTTATTTACAAGTTTAAAATACCAACTAATTATACATTAAAGGTATGATACACAAAGAAACTATTTACAAAAGTTTTTGTATGCGTTATTACAAATATCTTTTAACACTGTAAGTACTTTAGTTTGTAAAGTCAAAGGAAGCGTTTCCATGTTGAAGATTTGGATATGTGATTCACGACAAAGATCTGGCTGGATCTGGTGTCGTGTAGAAAATGATGTCCATCGTTACGTTGATTACGATGCGGCATTTCGTGGCTAGTTGCAGTTCGGATTACCAAGCTTCAGTACCTTGCCGCTGGTGGGCGAAGACGCTGTCTATGGGATCACGTACTTGGCTGGTAGAAATTGGAGCGAGCCTATGGCGAACTGTTCTCAACCCCGGCGTATGTGTTGGAGTCATTTGCTTTAGGAGGTGGTCCTGATGGTTTCGGAGGCAGATCGAGTCAAGATATGGCGGAATCCTGTCCATAGCGTAGTGAGAGTTCACTTCAATTTATCTCCTGAGCTTTGGTAGTCTCAAAGAGATAATCTAAAGAAAATCCTTATTGCACGAGGAGTTTGGTGACTTCCGTTTTGTAATATTCTTAAGTTCCCTTCAAGCAGTTTGGTAACTACCGCAAAGAGAGAACATTGTAGTGCAACCGATCTGAAGGCTGACCCAAATGCCCTCTATAAACGGCACACCGGGCTCCATGATCTAACATCTAGTGGCAGTGGCTTGACGACACTTACGTTGTGTTGTTACAATGTAACCCAAATTCGCACTGACGTTAAGGCGGGTAGGTTTGAAATAAAACTACAGCATTTACCTAACTTTACTTTTAATCTAAAGAATAATTACTAAATAGGTCATTCGCATGAAAACATAGAAAATGACATTTAAGGCAAAAAGTGCCGTACTCAACCTGGGCGATTGGGGAAATAGCACGGTAGAGAAAACTCCGAAATGCCCTCACACTTCCAACTGCATTTGGCACATCTCGACAAGGACGGGTAACGTACAAGTACCCAGATCACCAACACTGAAATTGACGGGACGTCAACCGTTACTCAGACATACCACACATAACAACTAAAGAAACGTTAGTGTAGATCAGCTAGTCTTTTCTGACAGGTACTGAGGTCAGATAACCAATACTACCTAGCTAAAGTTGTAGAGCGGGGACACCAGGAAGGTAAAATCAACCATGACTACGAATGTTGCTCCCCGCACGGACATAAAATATTAGTAATGTTTAACAAGGCTCAATCACACGCGCACACATTTATGCATTAACAGTTTCCAGCCCGTGATACACAATATTTTACAAAGGCTAGCCGACCTCCTATTATTTGCAAGAGTGCAACTACAAGTACATTGATAAGACGACATGAATCGCTGAAATGAACTTATGGTATGATTACGCAAGTTATGTATCCCCCAATTACCTATATATATATATTGATATATTGAATCTAATAGGAATTATTAGAAATTGTTAAATAAAAGTATAAGTTCAATGCAACATTGTAACACAAGGATAACCCAGAGAAGTTATCGACAGTTCATGAGAACGGACATGCAACTTTGCATCCGTGAGGGCAGTGATACTGCAGGTGGCAGGTCACAGGCGGTCAACAGACCGCAATTACTTAGAATTAAGTTGTTACATTGTAATAAAGTGTACAATTAAGAGAAACGCAGACATGAGATCTGCAAGTTCCCACAGCCGTGTGAGGGGCAGGTTATTATAAAAAGCCCGGGAGCTCAATGCCCGGCAGTCAGTCTTCGAACTCCATACTTCGTTGTTCAAGCTACTCACCAGTACAATTAAGTATTTTTTTTATTAAAGTTATTATGTACAAGTTATTCCAAATTTCACCATAATTTCTGTTTCAAATTTCATAAATAAATTTTGTTAAGACTCGAAGTTGTTTTTTAAAAACACAGCTCCAAAGGCCCGAACCTTAACTGGGCACTGAAAATCCAAAAATCGGAAGATTGGTGACCAAGAATTTTAATTCGAAATTTTGGCAGAACCCAAACCAAGTTGGAGAAAGAACACAAATCGTCTAAATCCAGCAACAAACCAAGTTGGACGCAGAACAAGAATCGTCTAAATCCAACAAACAAACCAAGGTGGACAAGATACAGAATCGATCGTGCCCACCAAAGAAACAGATGAAATTAACGTAAGTTCATTTCCATACCTTTTTTTTTTAACCAGAGACTATAATTGATATATGTTAGTATTATTATTTTATTTATCATTGTTTTATGAATTTTATTTTTATGAATATTGTTTTGAAAATAATTACAAAGTGAATTATTTCCAAAAAAAACGAGACCTTATTTTGAGAAAGTATTAATTTATGAGACGAATGTTAAAGAGATTTTTTTTTCTCTTTAAAAAAGCAAATGAGACTTGATATTTAAGAGATTCTTACCACAAATTGTTAAACAAAAAAACAAACTCAAAGTAATCCAAAAATAACGAACGCACACTCACTAACACTAAAAGCGCGATTCAAACCCACGTTTTAAACCGGTAAACTAACGCAAAATTAATTTCAAAGCTAATTTTTCAAAGCAGTCACGGAACGATTATCTAAAACATTGACCTTATAAATTATAGCAAAACACTCTGCTACGGTAACCTAAAACCACCTAAGATAAGCAAAATACGCGAAGAAAGCATCCTTATTATACAATTAAAACCTCAGAGAAATCGCTTTCAGAACTAAAGTATAACTTCAACAACGCAATTTGCATCATAAGTGATAAATCCATCACGGAATAATAATAAAGCAACACAGTTTTGCATTTAATACCTACAAGTAATTAATCTATAAAAGCGCATGAAAGTTACACCACAACGATCTATAAATAAATTGCAGTACAAACACGGAATAAAAAGCTAAACGTTTTTCAATTAAAAATTCATTTACAAAGTGCATTATCCGAGTGAAGTAAACGGTCATCATAAGAAGCTTTAATTAAAACCTACATTACGAGAGATTCAATTTCCAACAAGCATTATAACTAAATACCGAGATATCTAAAAATAAATAGACGTAACATTTTATGCAAACACTCAGCAAGTACTGAAGTAAAGCATCTAATTTCTATTAACACCTGTAAGTGTTAACTACCTCAACAAGTATAGTCCCTCAACAAGTATAGTCATACGTACGCAATTATTACTAACACTACATCTTTTAGTAGTTCATGCAAACAATAAAGTACAGAAGTAATTAACCTCAAGTTATAATTAGAATACAAGACAGACGAACTGTACGTTTATGCAACTCAAAACCCACGGAAAGAGTATTAATTACGAGTTAACAGAACTGAACTAACGCAAAACAGAGTAAATACCGAGAGAAACTATTCTTCAGAAAGATAAAAACAGGCAAATCCAAGACTACGGTAATTAAATTCAACATTATTGAATACAAATCTCACAAGTACATCACCGCACTGTGTAATTAAATATAAATAACAGCGACTACGATTTTAAAAATAACTCGACGTAGACTAAACGTAAAATTAACAAATCCTAACTAAAAATAACGCTGAAAAATAACAAAATAAATCTCAACCTCTACCAAATTTTTATTTACCCAATCCAAACTTAAAATTAACAAATCCTAACTAAAAATAACGCTGAAAAATAACAAAATAAATCTCAATCTTACCAAATTTTTATTTACCCAGTCTAAACTGAAAATTAACAAATACAAACCGAAATTAACGTTTCAAATAGGAAAATCATCCCCAATTTTTACAGAATTCAAAATTACCCAATCTAAATGAAAAATTAACAAACCAAAACCAAAATTAACGTTTCAAATAGCTAAATCAACATCAATTTTTACAAAATTCAAAGTTATTCAATCCAAAAGGAAAATTAATGAAACCAAAGCAAAATTAACGTCACAAAAAGCAAAACCAACCCCAATTTTTACAAAATTCGAAATTATTTAATCCAAAAGAAAAATTAATACATCCCAAGCATAATTAACGTTACAAATAAAAAATCAACCCCAATTTTTACAAAATTTGAAATTTCACAACCCAAACGGAAAATTAGTAAATCCGAAGCAATAATAACGATACAAATAGCGAAATAAACCTCAATTCAAAAAAAATTTTTTTTTGAAATTACCCAAAATCGAAAACAACCCTTAACCAACATGAGTAGCACAGACATGCGTCTCTATTTAGAGACAATACAGATATTTGATGGCACGCAGGCCCATCTCTCAAATTTCATTGGAGCAGCTGAAATGTTCCTAAAAACCTTCTACAAACCCGGAGATAACGAAAGAAATTCATTGCTTATACGTTTGGTAATTAGTAAACTAACCGGAAGGGCACTAACCTTAATCGCCAGTAGGGACGATTTACAGGAATGGCAGGAGTATAAACAGCTACTAATTGCATATTTTGGAGACCAACGTAACATAAAATGCCTGGTACGAGACCTAATAAACCTTAGAATGGAACACAACCAATCCCCCTACCAATTCGGAATGAAATGCCAAGACGTGAGAAGTTTAATACTAACCAAATTAAAAATCGAAGAACCCGATCAAAACGTTAGACATTTAAAAACAAAAATGTATGACGAAATGGCACTAGACACATATATATATAATAAATATATATATAATATATATATATAATAAACGCTTTACCAGAACGACTATCGGATAAAATCAGATTCCAACGCCCCAAAATCTAGAAGAAGCTATGAACCTAGTAATAGAAGAAGAAAATGTAATGTATTACCGCAACAGACTATACAACCCCAACGCGAATAAAAGTTATTCACCAATAAAACCATACAAGCCACAAGACAAACAATCCTCAACAAAAATTCACACCCTTTAACGCACAAACAAATCAACCGCGAATTAATAACCTAAGTTTCAACAATACGAATTTTAATAATCAATATAAACATTTTTCAAAACCAACATTTAACCCAACTTTTACGAAACCAGCATTCCAACCAAAATTTAATCAAAACCTAAACCAACAAAGACCAGCATTCAACGCAAACCCCAACAGAAATACACCAATGACTAATAATAAAAACAACCCTAATAATTATTACAAACCAACACCAATGGATACCTCATCTGGTAACACCAGACAGAATACAAAAATAACACATATCCGACCAAACCCTCATCAGAAACGCAATTTTACATCGGAAGAATTATTTCATCAAGAAATAGAAAAATTTGACACTGACCAGAATAATTACATTGAGACACCTACGAACAATGAATCAAACCATGCAGAAACTTATGAACGTGACGAACAATACGAAACTTACGAGGAGTACGACGACGAAAACTCAAACTCAAATTTTCAAATGGACCCATTCATAGACAACCAAACCTAATAAACTTAAATAACATAAATCACTTAGTATTACCATACATAGAAATACCCCACGCCAAATTCAAACTATTAATCGACACCGGATCATCAAAAACATTAATTAGCCCCAGAACCGTACAAAAACATTATTTAGATTATGTAGAAAGAGAACCATTTAAAATTAAAACAGCCCATCAAACAACACTACACCAATTCGTAGCCAATATACCCTTACCAAGAACATTTAATGTTAAAATGAAACATAAATTTTGTGTATTCGAATTTAACGACAAATATGACGGATTAATCGGAATGGACCTTCTAAGAAAATTAGGAGCCAACATTGACATTAAAAACCGCTTATTAAGGACAAAATACGGAAAAATCCCAATTAAATTTCAAAACACACAAATTGAACAAAATACACTATAGAACCCCGAACGGAAAGAAAATAAAATCCCAGTAAAATCTTACAAAATTTAGGAATCATAAATCATATGACATTTCAACAAGGAGTAGAAACCCCAACTGCTTTAGTACAAATAAAAGATAATTATGCAACCACAACAATATTAAATTCAAACGACTATCCCGTAGAATTATCACTGACAGACCCAATTAACGTAGAAGAACTAAATTTTAACGAAATGCAAATAGACGAAAATTTAGAAAACGATTACAACCCAATAGAACATGACGAAATGTTAAGAGAAAATTTAACTAACATCCGCTTCAATACCGACATCAATCAAGAAGAAGAAAGAGCAATTAAAAGCTTATGTTTTGAATACCGCGACATATTCCATTGTGAAGGAATACCATTAACATTCACCAACACCGTAAAACATAATATCGAGTTAACAGACGATAAGCCAATCTTTACAAAAGCATATAGACTACCTCATGCAAGCCAAGAAGAAGCTGACAGACAAGTAGCAGACTTATTAGACCAAGACATAATCCAGCACTCCAACTCACCATGGAGCAGCCCCGTGTTAATAGTACCTAAGAAATTAGACGCAACCGGAAAGAGAAAGTACAGAATGGTAATAGATTATAGAAAGTTAAATGAAAAAACGGTAGATGACAAATATCCACTACCAAATATAACCGAAATTTTAGACAAATTAGGCAAATGCCAATATTTTACAACATTAGACCTAGCATCAGGATACCATCAGGTAGAGATGGAAGTAAAGGATATATCAAAAACAGCCTTCAGCACACCTAGAGGACATTACGAATACAAACGAATGCCATTTGGATTAAAGAACGCACCCGCTACTTCCAGAGAGTCATGGACAATATACTACGAGGAATACACAATGAAAAATGCCTTGTATACCTTGACGACATCATAGTTTATTCCACATCATTGGTAGAACACATAGAAAGATTGAAAGAAGTATTCGAAAGACTTAGACAAGCACATTTTAAAGTACAATTAGACAAAAGTGAATTCTTACAAAAAGAAGTATCATTTTTAGGACATGTAATAACACCCCAAGGAGTAATGCCAAATCCAGACAAAACAAATGCAGTTCTAAATTACCCATTACCAAAGACAATCAAAGAAATTAAAGGATTTCTAGGACTTAGTGGTTACTACCGCAAATTCATTAAAGGTTACGCTCAGATAACCAAACCCCTGACAAATTGTTTAAAAAGGAAACAAAATTGAACACACCCGGAATTTATTAAAGCCGTAGACAAAATTAAAACATATTAACGAATCACCCTGTATTAAAATACCCAGACTTTACAAAACCATTTATACTGACGACAGACGCATCGAATGTAGCATTAGGCGCAGTATTGAGCCAAGGAAAAGTAGGTAGCGATAAACCCATCAGCTACGCATCCAGAACCCTGAATGAAACCGAACAAAAATATAGTACCATAGAAAAAGAATTATTAGCCATAATTTGGGCAACAAAATATTTTAGACCTTACTTATACGGAAGAAAATTTTACATATACACCGATCATAGACCACTAGTATGGCTATGCAAACTGAAAGAACCGAATTCAAAATTACAAAGATGGAGAATTAGACTCGAAGAGTACGATTACAAAATTATATATAAAAAGGGAATCTATAACAACAACGCAGACGCTTTAAGCAGAATCCAACTCAATGCATTAGAAACGGAATCCATTATAGGAAACGTAGACGAAGCAGAAATAAGGGAAGATCCAGACGAGATCGACACGATACATTCGACACAAAACGAAGAACCAAAAAACGCGATTAAAATTTTAAACGAAGCAATCGATATGAAACCCAACCAATTCATAATAACCGAAGTTTTAAATAACCCCAATCCAGTAAAATATACAAAAGTAGATAACAAAAAGATATACCAAATTCAAATAACTAAAGATGACAATGAGGAACAAATAATTAAAATTCTAAAAGAATACACCCCCGAGAAAAAACGATTTTATTTTTATTTCAACACCGAACATTTATACCAAAGATTTTCGGAATTATACATTAAACTATTCAATAACTCTGGCCCTGAACTCATCAGATGTACTAGAAAACTAATAACACTAGACGACCCTGACGAAATAAACGATGTAATTAGGAATCAACACGAAGGAAAAACCAACCATCGTGGAATTAACGAAACTATAAAGCAAGTTGTAAGACGTTATTATTTTAAAGACATGAAGGAATTGACCACAGATTTTATTAACCAATGTGAACTATGTGACAGAGCGAAATACGATAGGAAGCCCCCAAAGATACCTTTAATGTTAACCAAAACACCCGACAAACCATTTCAAAAACTACATGCCGATACTCTAGTAGTAGAAGCGCAAAACTATCTAACAATTGTAGATGCATTCACAAAAATAGGCCAAGCAATACCAATCACATCCAAAAATAGCATCGACGTGACCCAAGGATTTTTACAATATTTCACATTTTACGGAACACCCGAATCAAAAACTCTAGACAATGGTAGCGAATTTAAAAATGAGACAATACAAAACACTTTAGAACTTCACAAAATAAAAATTCATTTCATAACGGAAAACCACCCTGAATCAAACGGACTAATTGAACGATTACATTTAACCCTGTTAGAACAAATTCGATTATTAAGAATAAATTATAAAAAGGAACACATAACCAATTTAATGTCATACGCACTAATCGCCTATAATAACACAATTCACTCATCAACAAATTTTACACCCTTAGAATTAACATTAGGACATTCAGATTCACGAAATCCCTATGACATACACTACAACAAGGAAGTATACCAACAATACGCGAAAGACCACAAACAAAAACTAAAAATAACTTATGACAAGGTAAAAGATAAATTAGAGAACGATAAAGAATGTATCACCACAACCCGAAACAAAAATACTGACTCAAATAAATTTACAATAGGACAAACCGTGTATGAGAAAAACTTTCAAAGCAAGCGACATAAAACAGCACCCAGAAATTTAGGACCATTCAAAATTAAGAAAATATCAGATAAAAACATAGCAGTAGTAGACAATGGTAAAATAACAAAGTACATTCATTTGAAAAACCTAATACACCCTGTAATTTCAGATGGACAGTCATCACCCTTACCGTCAACTTCCGCCCAGGTAGAACGGACAACCCAATAACAATAAATAAAAAAACAACCCCGGTATACTACCAATTAAATTAGGCACTATGCAAAACCCAATTAACATTTTCAAAAATTAAATACCCTACACTCTAGTATTATTGAACCAACCGATTTATTAAACGAATTAATAAGAATTAGATCACTGATAATTAACAGTAAATTACCTTTTGATGTAACAGAATCAAACATTCTAATATTTGAAAAGATAGCTATAGTAAAAGGCTACATTAAGAATAACGAAATAATATTTTTAATAGAAATCCCGATAGTAGAAAGTAACAATTATCAATATTATCATTTATTTGCTTTTCCAACGAAAGTTACTAGCACATACCACAAGTAATCATACCCAAAACCAAATTCCTATCCCTAAATGAACTGAGATATGGTTATACAAACGAAAAATGTACTGAAGTAACACCAAACCAATATTTATGTCAATCGATGACGACAACAACCATTAAAGAAGACAGCTCTTGTGAAGTACAACTATTAAAATTCTCAAATCACTACGAAAACTGTGAATCCAAACAAGTGCAAATAACTAACATGAAAATTCAAAAAGTTATAGATAACAAATGGATAGCAATTTTCCCAACAGAAGTAATAGCAACCATCCACTGCAACCAAGATGAAAATAACCAAGCATTAATCGGAAGCAAACTAATTACCCTCAAAGAAGATTGTTATGTGAAATTGAAGGATGAAGTAATCAGAGTTTACCAAGATCCCATAGCAACAAAGAAACTTGCAAACCTACCGGAACTACAGTTCAAGATACAACAATAAGACGAAGAAATAATCAAGAAACCTATGAAGCTAGAGCATCTAGACTTAGACGATCTCAACCACGCCGTGAAATTAGTGGAAAGTTATAAAGAACAATTAAGTGAACTCAAAACGCCAAAGTTACATTATAATAATATAAGTGTTTGGACAATTATATTGATCATTTTAATAATTTTTGTAATTATATATGTATTTTACAAAATGTACCTTAGATATAAGAATGAAGGAAACAGTTCTAGATTTAAGGAAACAAAGAGAAAAAAGGAAACAATAAGTATACCCTTAGAAACAATGAATTTTAAATAAATTTGAATAATGAATTTTATGTATTTAAAAATTAAGAAAAACCTTAATTTTTCATTTACGGTGGGAGGAGTTATGTATCCCCCAATTACCTATATATATTGATATATTGAATCTAATAGGAATTATTAGAAATTGTTAAATAAAAGTATAAGTTCAATGCAACATTGTAACACAAGGATAACCCAGAGAGGTTATCGACAGTTCATGAGAACGGACATGCAACTTTGCATCCGTGAGGGCAGTGATACTGCAGGTGGCAGGTCACAGGCGGTCAACAGACCGCAATTACTTAGAATTAAGTTGTTACATTGTAATAAAGTGTACAATTAAGAGAAACGCAGACATGAGATCTGCAAGTTCCCACAGCCGTGTGAGGGGCAGGTTATTATAAAAAGCCCGGGAGCTCAATGCCCGGCAGTCAGTCTTCGAACTCCATACTTCGTTGTTCAAGCTACTCACCAGTACAATTAAGTATTTTTTATTAAAGTTATTATGTACAAGTTATTCCAAATTTTACCATAATTTCTGTTTCAAATTTCATAAATAAATTTTGATAAGAGTCGAAGTTGTTTTTTAAAAACACAGCTCCAAAGGCCCGAACCTTAACTCGCATAGTTAAAAAGGCGCTTGTTATTGAATAGACTATCTCCAACATAGTCATTAATGCAAACGCAAAAGGCACGAGAAGGTCCATCATACCAGAGGTTCAATTTAATTACATCACAACAATTATCACAAACGTTAAATACTAGTTAATTATATAGGAACATCGGCTAGATAATAAGTTAAACACACCACAAAACATATCATTACGTTTAAACCAAGATATGAGCAATGCAGTTGTAAATGTGATTAATATGCTGAAATAAAACAATTACACATAATAAAAATGTCAAATGCATCACAAATATCAAACAAATATAAAATATGTTGGCAGTAAAAACTTATACAAAATTTTACAGCATAAATACAAGCCCAGATTCAGGCGCTCAATTTTTATATAAATGCATGTTAGTTAAATATATTAAATCTAATGAGCAAATGTTAAAAATAATTAATTATGATTGCATGGGTTAAAACGTACCTTTTAAAAAATTAAACACATCGTGGCATTGCAAATTACAAACAAAAAATATAAACAACAACGTTGTGGTTAATTCAATGTCTATCTTAAAACCAAAACAAGTATAACATAGAAATATAATACTGTTCAAATTTAAACTTGCTTAATAATTTAATTCAGTATATCCAAGGGATGATGTTACAAATTGCACGTAAAATCACTGTAAGAGTACATTTACTATTGATTTGGTAACAGGTGAAATGCAATTTGAGTTACAACTCTGTTTTAAATACTAAATAAGCATTATTTCCAATAAACAAATATCAGTTTTACTCTGATTAGATACTAAATAAACAATTCAAATAAATAAATACCTATTAGTTTCGATTGTTAAACTAAACCATACTCATTTATACATAAAGCGTTCAAATAAAACCAGCTTCAAATTCTAAGCCAAAAGCAACAGGTAACTCATAAATATTTTCTTCAATGATTAAATAACTAACAGTTTTACAATAAGTACCAACATCACAATCAAAACAACGCTCTGATTACAAGATGTAATCAGATTACTTTAAATAACCACTACATAATAAACTTACTAACATTACCTTTAATAAAAACCGCCAAGTGAAATGTTTCAACCATCCATCTTAAAATCTAAAAACAAAGTCCTTTAATCTTGTCGACCTAGATCGATCGTTGAAAATAAATTCATATCGAGACACGTTCCTGGTCACAATTTGGTATTGCTGTTTACATTTTTCGTCAAAAAGTTTTTCACTCTCTCCTTATCTGTATATTAAATGTGTATTTTATTGCTTTATTAAAATTAAAGTCTCTCACGCAATATTCAATTACACGAGTTGTAAAAGAAACAATTCTCTGATTTTAAGTCGACAGATTCGAAAATATATGATACAAACCTTTCTAGAAGCATCTAGTTGGAATATATCACACGTTGAAATGTTTCAGTGCTGAGAATTAACAACCACTATGAAAAATTTCCAGTAAAGTTTTATAACAAGAGATAAAACATATTTTGCTCGTAAGATTTGTATTAGCATTAAGCTAAAGAGACAGGTTTGGATTAATCCGCAGAAAAATGTAACGTTTGGTTTTTAACAAGCTACAACTCAATTTGAATTCTAGGACTTTGAAAATACTGGTGGTGGATAATAATTGCCTATACTAAGTAAAGTCAGAAAGGTTTGTTTGTGGCGGTAATATCTTTTAAGTGTAAATGCAACGAAATGGGTGTGTATGGATGTTATTCTCTATTAAGAAACTGGATGGTTAAGAAGATGAAAAAAAATTAGAAAAATCAGATTGCAGATGCATAGAGTTCAGGTCGATGGCCGCATGAAGACAAGCATAGCAGGCTAGGTTATTAAAAAACGTGGAAGCAGTCAGTTGATTTTAGTGGTAAAAAAAATATCTTTTCAGATGTCACAAGGATGAATAATTAATTGCCTAAGATAAGATAAGAATTTATAAAATTTATTGATATTTTATGATTAAGTTATATGCCTAGTTCCGAAAATGTTCGACATCTAATGAGATGTGTCTCAAAAGGAGGTTGAGCGTGCAGTATATTGCTACTTGTAGGAACGACGTTATGTTAATATTCTAATTTATTCGGAGGGGGTAAGGAATACCGCAACAGTTTTGCAGTTGCATTAACTAGCTACAGTAATATGGGATGGTTCCTAAAAAAAAGAAAAAAAATACAAAAATGGAGACTGTTAAATTGCAATCAACTGCGTTAAAATTGTATTGCGAGTGTGTTACCTCACAAAACATTAGGTAGTAGAAATGAATTTATTAAATTCAGTTAGTTAAAAGTCGTTTTAGCACGAAAGCAACATGAAAAATTTGTAGAAGCTTTGGCAGTTATATTTAATAATGTCGCTATTTTCATGTAATACTAAGATATGATACGAAAATTAACAATGAGTGCACTCTATATATTAAATAGAAACAGTACTAATCGGGACTTTACACTCTTCTTCTTAAATTTAAAAGATACAGAAAGATAGCACATTAAAGTTATTTGTACACATTCACACGGATTCAAAGAAACCATACCCATGGGAGGTTACCACCAATAATCATATACTTATAAATTACAGCTATAAAAAATATGTTAAGTACGTAAACAAATGACGCAGCATTTGGTGTCTAACGTAAAAGTGTGGAAATAAGATAACTGTTTACATAAATAAGACAACATTGAACTCGAAAATCGATCAGTTTGACTCACTACAAGGTGAGAACGAGAACTTAGCGTAATAACCCCGGGGTATAAAACTTATAAAAACCACGGATAATAAAGAGGGGAATCATCATTTCAGTCAATCGAATACAGAAAATAAAGTACAGCTTCGAACTCGATTGACATGCAAGGATCCTCGTGCGGGACAAAGTTGATTGGTGGGTAATTCAAGTGACGGTATAAAATCTCAGAATTGTTAGAAAACAAGTTCCAAAGCGCGCGTAAAAACGCGGATATAAGAATACCAGCAAGGGTTCAGCAAAATTCAAAATTGTTCAGGTAAAAAAATACTCGCTTCCTGGCCAATGTAGTACTTTCGGGTGGAGTATTGGAAAATCACATATAGGGATATAAAAATACCGTTAAATGTAATAGTGTCTTATGTTGAAAGCTTTTATTCAACGTCAAGTTGTATATTTGTCTTTTCTTTGTTGCTATTTACCGTCATAGCCTTGATATTGTAGGTTAGATGAACACAATATTGAGGTATCTTTAAACGAAGCTCTACCAACCTCTACTGCAGTAGTAACCGATAAACCGTCTTTCAAAACATTCATCATTTTGTTGACACTTAGGAATTTTACATTTGAGTTTAAGGAACCAATTCCGCATCATTGAAAGCTACCCGGTGCTCTAATTAACTTTTACATCCTTTTGCCCCCGGTAGAGTAAAGTTAATTCAGGTAGTTAACGTCAATTAACACGTAACAGAATGTACACTTTTAAAGGTTTTTTGATTCTTCACTTGTCACAATTGGTAGGGCATCAAATCACGGTTATCTATGTTAACCTCCTTTCTATGTTCCTCCCTAGATGAAAGGTGGTTGTCTCAAGTAGGTCTCTTTTACCCTAGTTTTTCTTACCTTTTCGGTTATGTAGTACTTTACTGCTTTTAGGAAAAGTAAATCGTTCGTTCACAGCTGCTACCCCTGACGTTATTGGATTGTTTTTAACAAACAAAAACTCCATAAAGCAATGGCACTTATTCTATATTATAAAGGGTGAGCCAACTGTCGGATTTTTTCAACTTTCAAAATATCCGTAAAAAGTTACATGCCTTGAATTTTCTTTCTACAGCTATCAAGTAGTAGTGCAATTGCAGAATCATTAAAAACAGAATAGCGCACGTTAATTATTCAATTTCTCTACGAAAATGGGCGTTCTATAAATGTTACATTTGCAAAATTCGTGATCATTTCGGTGTAATTAATTTTTCTAAACCGTACGGAATTTGCAAAATCGTAAAAAAACTGGTTCGGAGGCAGGTCGTGCAGCATATCAACATGCTCGTCCAGTTCGAACATGTGAAAAGATATGCTGTAAATAAAAACGTGCGTGCGTATTCAAGCATTTCCACTAGGCATCGTTCAGAGGAATTAAACATGTCGCGCTCAACCATATGCCTCATTTTGCACGATAATCTTTGTACAAGATCCAAAATACTCAACAATTGAAGCCGTTGGACCATGTCCAGATGTGAATGTGAGTTTTTGTTTCAACAAGATGGTCATACGAGCCCCACAATACGCCAAAACATTGATTTGCTGCGCACTAAATTCGGTGATCGTATAATCCAGCAAAACATCGATGTGAATTGGCCACTTAAATCTTACGATTTGATACCATAGGACTTTCTCCTTTGGGGCTATCTGAAAGAAAAAGTTTATGCCAATTGTTCAAGAACAGTCCAAGTTTTAAAGAACAACATTTGATGGAAAGAAGTTGAGACGGTTGATCCACTTTTGTAGTGAAAAGTCATCGAAAATTTCGACTGTAGGCCTGTAATATGAGTTGGAATGGTTTTTCATATATAATTGTATTAGATTCAACCTTTATTTTCAAACAATTGTTACGTTTATTTTACGACAGTAAATTAAAACCTACCCTGTTTTACATTATTCATTCACATGGATTCCGCTTCAATACGCAACCACCATCCTGTATATTTATCTTCCTACAATAAGCACGCTTGTCAATAATTTTATCTAAACCCATTTGCTGCCAATTTGCAAAGTTTACTCTATAATTTAAATAGTCGGTACCTTGTTTTCGGTGTGCGCTGGCTTGCTACACATTACTATAGCGTACAATTAATCCTTATTCTGCTATGCCCGTTTAAATAGTGTATTGTACTATTTAATAAAACTTGGGTTGAGCTTCTAATCTACTTTTTGGTGTGTTGTGATACGCGAGGATTGAATTATTAATTTTTGTTATTGAAAAGGAATTGATTAATTGATTTTTGCTATGTGTCAAGGTTACTCGTCGTTACCTTGTTATTTTGTTTAGTCATCTTCAAAAGTAAGTAACTGTAGCAACCACATGTGTATAAACTCCCATGAATTCCTAAACTTTGTAGTTTTGGAATGATTGTCTTTGTGTGAGAAACCATTTATTATTAACATTGTAATATGTGATGACTTCTTTACTGGGGACGATTTGATGTAGTTAAGTTTATGCGTGCGACGATATTGAATATTAATATTGTATTTACGGTGACCATTTTATCTATTTAATGGTACATTTAATTGTAGATTTACCACGATGATTTAGAGCTGTTGGTTTTAGTGTTGTAATGTTACATCTTTTGTTGTTGTTTGGTAATTAATATAGGGGAGTAACCTAAAACTGCAGCTCGCCATTTGAAAAATGATTTCTTTTGGGTTTTTTTTGCTGACATATGTAGTTAGTAATGATTTGATTTTTTTTTTTTGGTGTTGTTTGGTTGTACTACACTGTTATGTCTCTCAAAAATTATAATTAGTAAAAAGCCTTCTTAATTTCTTTTCTTTATTTCAGGCTTTTCCTTTATATTTGTAAGTTCCCGCCTAGTCGTCAATTAAGCCGGGCATTCTTTTATTGTTCTACCACCTACGTCAATGTACGTAGCACAATATTTCCCATGCTTGCCAACAATATACGTTTCTTTCATTAATAAAAAAAAACTAATATGAAATAAATATATATGAAATATATGAAATAATTTTAATATCAACGCAGGATCGAATAATCGGTATCACAATAATTTTCTAAAAGAAAAAACAAGGACCACAATTTCCTGCAAAAACCTACTATCGAACTGATCAGTTACAGCATTGTGAAAGTTCTTAAATTTAAATATAATAGTATTCTATTAAAAGACCCTCATTCCAATCACTATTAAATGATAACTATTTACTATGTATTTTAATTTCTGTTCCATCGATATCCTAATACAGTTAAACATAAAATTCCTTTAATAGTTAACGAATTATTAAATCCAGTTTGTAGGTGCTTTGCTCTCAAGGCGTTCTATTAATTTTAAAGAATCGTAGCGTTGCCTGAAACACCAACACTTAACTGACGATTGTTTATTTTTGTACTTACTTAGACGACTTCCATCCACTAGTTTTAATTAACCTAAAAGATAAATGGTTAAATAAAGCAAATGCCATTGTCTAGAATTTACCTTGGAAATGGAGATTTAATTTTTACCAATGGTTGGTTAATCCTAAAAAAATACACCTTTAGCACCGCTTCTTAATATATAAGAAAACAATCATCATCATTTTGTTTTCGACCTTACTTAAGGTCGGTTTGAAGCAGCTCTAACTTCTTTTCTATTCTGTGCTAATCTAAAAAGCTCTACATACCCTTCACAACCTAAATTTCTAATAATTTGACTAATATAGTTTGGTCTAGGTCTTCCTATATCCTTCTATCTTTTTCCTATCCAGCTGGCTCTACATAGATATTAGCAACCTGATGGTTGTTAAAGAACTCTAACATGTTTACATGATTACCATTTATAGGGAAATGAAATATAACCTGGTTATCCGCTTCAAAAAGGAAAAGTGTTAAATTATATGTTATGGTAAGGCTTAAGCAACGAATCGCTGTCAACATGCCAGACCGCTACCTAATTGTGAGTTATGTTATGGTGACGTTTATTAAATTATATGTTATGGTAAGGCTTAAGCAACAAATCGCTACCAACATGCCAGACCGCTACCTAATTGTGAGTTATGTCATGGTGACGTTTATTAAATTATATGTTATGGTAAGGCTTAAGCAACGAAACGCTACCAACATGCCAGACCGCTACCTAATTGTGAGTTATGTCATGATGACGTTTATTAAATTATCTGTTATGGTAAGGCTTAAGCAACGAAACGCTACCAACATGCCAGACCGCTACCTAATTGTGAGTTATGTCAAGGTGACGTTTATTAAATTATATGTTATGGTAAGGCTTAAGCAACAAATCGCTACCAACATGCCAGACCGCTACCTAATTGTGAGCTATATCATGGTGACGTTTATTAAATTATATGTTATGGTAAGGCTTAAGCAACAAAACGCTACCAACATGCCAGACCTCTAACTAATTGTGAGTTATGTCCTGGTGACATTTAGTTAACTGATTTTATTTTTTTGTTTTGTTTTCGAACTTACTTAAAGTCGGTTTGACGCAGCTCTAAATTCTTTTCTATTCTGAGCTAATCTAAAAAGGTCCACATACCCTTCACAACCTAAATCTCTAATTATTTGACTAATATAGCTTTGTCTAGGCCTTCCTACTCTATTTTTATTTGGTAGTCTATAATCTAAGACTTTACTAAATAGTCCCTCATGTCTTAACTGGTGCCCTATCATTCTATCTCTCCTGACCTTCAATTGTTTCCACATACAGGGTTCCTCACCTATCCTTCTATAAACTTCCTCGTTTGTTACTCTATCTGTCCAGCTAATCTTTAACATTCTCTTATAGCACCAAGTTTCAAAAGCTTCTATCCTTTTCTCATCTACTTCTTTAATTGTCCAAGTCTCACTACCGTATAGTAGAACGCTCCATACGTAAGACTTTAAAAACTTTTCTATTATCTAAACTAATACTATTAGCTATTAGTAAGTTTTTCTTTTTAAAACATTTTTCTAGCTTGAGCTATTCTAGCTACTATATCCCTTCTGCTACGTCCATCCTTTGTAATTATACTACCTAAATAGCAAAATTCATCTACCTCCTCTAACTCGGTATTACCTATTTTTAATTTTGGTTTATAACTAGGCTGTAACTCACTTGTCATTATCTTTGTCTTTACCGAGTTAATTCTCATACTATAGTTACTCCGTAGTATCTCATCTAAAATATTTAAAACTCTCCTAACTCTTTTCTAGACTCTGCTATAATAGCTATATCATCTGCAAAACGTAACATGTCTATTTTCTGTCCCTGTACACTAATACCTATCTCTTTTCTCTCTCTAGCTAAGTTTAAAGCTTCCTCAATATAAACATTAAAAATCAAGGAGACAGTATACAACCCTGTCTAACACCATTTCTAATCTTAGCTTCCTTTTCTATTTCATCAAATCTAATTACTACACTTTGGTTTTTATATAGACTGTAAATAATTTTCTATCCCTATGAGAGATTCCTATTTTTGCAAAACCCTGAACATAACAATCCAATTAACCCTATCAAATGCT
Organism: Platerodrilus igneus; assembly: GCA_036346225.1. Classification (NCBI taxonomy): domain Eukaryota; kingdom Metazoa; phylum Arthropoda; class Insecta; order Coleoptera; family Lycidae; genus Platerodrilus; species Platerodrilus igneus. Next base: position 3,787,561 of record JARFIW010000753.1, read on the forward strand.
TTTTCTATATCTACAAATGCGAAATGAGTCTTTTATTTTTTGTAACTTTTTCGATAATTACCCTAATCATTAGTATCGGTTCTCTAGTCCCTCTGTCTTTACGAAAACCATATTGGTCTTCGCCTAAATAATTCTCAGTCAAAGCTTCTACTCTATTTTTAATTATTATTGTTAGTATTTTGGAAGCATGAGAAGTTAAACTAACCGTTCTAAAATTCTCACACCTATCAGCTCCTGACTTTTTTGGGATTGCGATAATAATATTTTTTTCGAAATCTATTGGAACCTCACCTGTATCATATATTAATTTCACTAGTTCATATAATCTATCTAAAGTTTTCTGACTTGCATATTTTATTAATTCTGCGGGAATATCGTCTATCCCTGGCGCTTTATTTAGTTTAAGATTCCGAACAGCTCTATCAAATTCCTCTCTTAATATTGAGAACCCTATTTCTACATCCTCTTCTTGGTCGTTCTCTAACTCATCCATATCGTCTCCCTTATATAAATCTTCTAAATATCTTTTCCATCTATCTGCTACCTCAACTTTATTTATTAGAAGCTCATTATTCTCGTCTCTAATACCATTATATTTTTCCTATCTTCCCAAAAACTTTTTAACTGCCCTGTATGCCCTGTCTGTCTTACCTACTCTCAAATCATCTTGTATTCCTTACAGTTCTCTTTCATCCATTTATTTCTAGCTTTTCTACACTCATGTACTATCTTATTTCTAACTGTATTATATTTTGCTTACTTTCACTATCCACTTCTCTGAAAGGTTTAAGCTTTCTTCTATTCTCTATTAAATCTAATATCTCCTTTGTTACCCACGGTTTTCTCGCTTCTATTTTTTTCTTACCTATAGTCTGTGTTGCTGTATCATGTACAGTCAGTTTTATTTCTTTCCATCTATTTTCTACGTTCCTTCCTACAGCTATCTCTTTGCTCTTATTATCTAATACTTGTTTATATTCCTCTTTTACCCTACTATCATTAAGCTTACCTAGATCCCATCCTTCTCTTTTACCCTTTCTCAATTTTTTGAATTTTAGTTTACACTTCATTTTAACTAAGTTATGATCGCTATCTATGTCAGTTTTTAACTTGGTTTCTAAATCTTTGTTTAACTAAAATATAATCTATTTGGTATCTAGCCCTATCACCTGGGGCTTTCCAGGTATATCTTCTCCTAACATGTTGTTCGAATAGGGTGTTTACAGTTACTAATCTATGTTCCTGGCAAAACTCAACTAATCTTTCTCCTCTATCATTTCGTCTGCCATACCCAAATTTTCCTACCATTTTTCCCTCACTACCTTCTCCCACTGACGCATTAAAATCGCCCATAACTATTAAATTCTCATCTCCTTTTACTTTTCTCACTATACTATTTATATCCTCGTATACCTTTTCTACTTCCTCATCCTCGTACTGAGTTGTTGGCATGTAAACCTGTACTAAAACGGTGTCTGTGGGTTTTGTACTCAATCTAACCATAATTATTCTATCACTAAATTGTAAGTACTCTTTAACTTTATGCCCTAATCTTTTACCTAACACTATTCCTATCCCTGAAAGAAGAAAACAATAGCTCATTTAAAAAAAAAACTATTATAAATCTATGTACAACTGCATGAAATGGTGTTAAAGAACATTTACCTGGTTGGCGTTGAAATCTGAATTTGCGGAATGGAGCTAAAAGTGAGAGAAAAAGCTATATATTTCATGTTGTCCGTATGTAATTTCAATTACCTTGATTCTGCTGTCGAAATTTGAGTTGTAGGTTCAAGTTGTCTGACGCCATCATCTGATAAGGCAAAATTGCTGAAAAAGATAACACTATAAAATACCAATTTTTTAAATGAAGGTTGGTGTTATGTATAAATAGTGTAACATGCCAATTCACTGTTCTCTTGCCATGTTACATTGAGGTCCCACTTCCTTCCTTAAACAAGTATTTCTTCATCTTAATTTTATATTAATAGCGTTTACAATCACAAGTTAGTTTTGATTTGTGTAACATTTCCCTTTAGTATTATAAAATAATACACTAAATACATTGATCTTTAGTTATAATTTAAAGTTCCCTTTAGTATAAATAATATAATTAATTATTGATCATATGTAATTTTCTAATTGGTAAACCTCTGAATAATGTCCATAAATACACAACTGGTGTATACATGAATCTGTCATTTAGGATAGTTTTCTTGTTTATCCCACTCTTAAAATGTCTGGTTATCTTTAAATCAGAATAAATTTTTGTTTGTTTTGATATCTAACGGTCTTTTGAGCACATGCCATCTCCCGATAAAGATGTCCTTTCTAAGGCCATGATGTCGCACCTGGTATGTAAAAGATGTGTTTTCTTTTATTCTTCTTAACATACATAAATATCGTTTTAAAATACTAGCAAAATGCTTATGGAGAAAGTCTACCTGAATTACCCGTTCAAAATGAGCATGAATGGTAAGCTGTTAATAGATAAACTTTTAGATTGTTCCTTGTGGCATATTACAATATTTCGTTTTTGTAACATGTTTATTTTCTAGGGTTTTCTGGTGGCATATCCTCCGGTGGCATATGTCCCGTGGCATATTCTCTGGTAAAATATTTTTTGATGGAGAATTTAACTATATATGCAAGGCTATCTAAGCCTATGCATTAATTTTACTACTTACATTATCTTTTGTCGTACAAGAATTCAGGTTGACGTTTATTTAACTTTTAAAATAAATTAAAGGCTCCGTTAACAAAACATATGGTTGTGGAACAATAAGATTGGCTCTTACAAATTTGAAGTTTGAGGATAACAACCAAAATAATTAACGATGGTGTTCGTCTCAACAAACCGTAAGAAGATTTTAAGTTCTGAACAAGCCGTAAGTTCAATGTATAAGTATACGTTTTCTTTCATATATCATGAATACAGGTATGAGTTTATCTTATTTACTATCGTGACGGAACAATGTGCATGTGTTACATTTTAAATCTCAAATATTTAAAAAAACAATGCATGTAGAATATAGTCATACTTTTATTTATCTATATTTTAACTAATTTAATATTATCTTTGCTTTTCTATATAACCTTATAGTTTGTAAACATAGAAGCTTTCATAAAACCTTTTTTGTGGATTTGGAGGTTATGTTCAATTTAAATGTTTTATTCAAATTCTCTTAACTAATGTTAAATACAACAAAGAGTATTTATGTTTTTTTTTTTACTAAGAACGTTAATTTGAAATTGTGCCTAAGCACAATAATAATTTTAGATTTTCTAATATCTCATCTAGTAGAATTTAAGACAAAATTTTAAAATTGAGAGTGTAGGTATATATACTACACTTAGTGATTTTATCGTATGAAAATTTGGTTGTAAGAAAATAAGCGTATATATTTAGTTTTTTCTGGGTAAGCTAACCGGCAGAGTTTTGACCCTAATTTTTAGTAGATATGACCTGACAGATTAGGAAGACTACAAGAAAATATTGATCGCGTATTTTGGAGACCAGTGTAAAATAAAATGTCTTATCAGGGACTTATTAAACCTAAGAATAGAAAATAGTTAATCACCATACAGATTTGGTATGCGTACGTTTAATTAAACTAAACTGTACAATGCGATGGCGTTAGACTCTCCTACTTAAACATTATCTACTTATCAAACCCTCTTATATCTAAATGATTATTGAACCTACCCATAAGCCTTTAAACCTTGTTATGCTATCGTAGTCTCCTGTTTTTAAAAGATAGCCTCCCATACCTAGTACAATCTTTTACATGATGATTACATACAAGTATATTGAATTTTCCTTTAAATTCTTATTTCTTATTTTTTTATTATTTCAAAATCTATTACAGTTATTATAACGTGGTTGACTTATGTTTCGTCTAAATAACCCAGCGAATCGTTACGACCTGTTCTAAGCTGATGTTTTGCTCATGGGATACACATAGGATCGCTACCTCTGCCTCTGTAGTAAAAAGTCAGTTTCGGCAGTTGCAAATACAGGGAATTCATATTCGATGTGTTTTCTTACGCATATATTTCAATCATTTTTTTTATATTTCCGTTATCAATCATTTCGATATTTTAGGAATACTAAAGCATTTCTTTGTTTTTCCTGCACGTGTTGGTGGGAGCCTATACCTCTTTTGTTTTAAATATTATTCCTTATCTTATTGCGGCATTGAAATTCCCTATTTTTGTTTTTAAATAAATTCTATCATGCAATTACGGTTGCGTCCATAGCAATTATGTCTCTGAAATTATCGTGGGGTATAGAAAAGTTGTTTATGCTACCTTTGTTTGATCGTCTTATTGCAGAGGATGTGCTGATTTGTCTAAGTTTTACTTGGAATTTAGTTGTTTTCAAGTATCTACGTGGTGATAAAAGTTTTATCGCATCTTTAATATCGCAGGTGGTCCTTTAGACCAATCTGTCCTAATGGGGACTTTCTCTTCTCTCTACAACCTGTCTAGGATGCTTATCCAAAATCTCGATTGTCTTTTTATCCCGCTATTTCTGTTTTAATTCCTAACTTTTCCTTTGGTGAACCTGTCTTAAGTCCCGAAACAACCGTCCATCGCATAAGAGTGATGTTTACCCACTCCTGGCTACTAACCACACTTTGGCTGGTTGAGTAGTACTTGGATATCCACCGTTCTCTCTATCACTTTTTGCTTAAGCCCTTCCTCTCATCTCTTCTACCTGGGTTGCTACATAGCTCCTAACCTCCCATTTCCCTTTTTTATTGTCCCTTATTCCTCTTCTCCCCTTTTAGTTTTCGAAGTCGCTGTCTGGCTAGAGGGATGTTATTTCACTACATTGGGCCGTGGGTGTATAGGACGTCCGTCTAGCTGTGCATCGTCATTGTCTACCGTCGATATACGGGGACAGTGAACGTGGTTATTGTCTTGGTTTTGCCGACCTGTCTAATCGGCACCGGGGTGCAAGGATTGCACCCCTGGGCGAATTGGTCGTGCATGCGTTCAAGTGAACAAGCCCGTGCAAGTAAAACTTTTGTAATTAGCTTTACAGTATAGTAATAAGTATGCGAGTCTCATGTCTCCGGTGAAATTTGTGTGATCGATGATGCAATAAACAAGATCTGTGCGCGCTCAGTTCGGGTAAGCCTTAACATCGAGTGGCTGCTTAATTCCGTTTTCTGGTATTGCAACTTTTGCTACGATTTAAAGAACCAGGTGGCGCCTATAGGCAAATGTTGGTTAGGTTACCGTGAATATATAAGCTCTCGTACCAAGAGACTTCTTAATCTTTTGTTTTCTTTTTGAAGCTTTATGGCGATTGTTACGCTTTATTGCCGAGGCTCCAAAAATTAGGTTTATTAATTTAGAGTTAGGGACTTTTTTAGAATTCGGAAAAATACCCGTTAAATATTGCAATCTTCTTGACGCTGTGAAACCCCCGGGATTAGTAACGTTCACACGGATCTCGGCGTCAGTTGCTTGCCTTTGCAATCGTAAGCGCTGACATAAGGTTTTATATATGAAAAGAAGTTCATCTTCCCACGAACGCAGGCGCAAGTACGTCGATCTCGGTTAGAGGGGAGAGATATTTAAAGCAAGAAATGCCGTGTAGCTCGTCGAATTACCGCACCGACTTCCGTGAAAGAACGATCATCGTACCGTTTATCGGGTAGTTTTGGCGCGAGTGCGTTTCCGTTCTAACCATTTACCTCTATTTTTATCGTATTGTCAGCGAAGCCTTACCAGCAGGAGCAGCGTTCCGCAACAGGACAACAGGTGAGAGAACCGCCCCTGAGGTCATCGACGTCCAATAAATATCGGGGTAAGTGTTTTAAAAGTTTATTTCGTTGTCCGCGGGTTTACTGGGAGGGTTGAGCGGAATAAAAGTGGGAAAAATACGGAACGTTGGTAAAAATACCGCCATACAGGGTGCTTTGAGAAAAAATGGAAATATTTAAGGACCTATCTAAGAAGCCAAAATAACAAAATAAGCTCAGATGTTCATTTCCAATGTCCATTTGTTTCAGAGAAAGTGTTTTCAGTTAATTTTGATAATGTCATCCTAAACGGCAATTTGAAACACAATGTTATGTAGGCAACTATCGCAGAAACTAACAGTTGTGCTAGTTTTATAAGATTGTAAAAATGCAGCACATATTTAGTCGTAAAGAAAATACAGATATGATGTTTGTTTTGGTTTCTGTAATGGTAGTACTGTTCGTGCAGTAAAAATGTGTCGATGTCGTTTTCCGAATCAAGGAATTCCTAACACGCAAGTTTTCAAACTGCTTTTACACGTGCTGGCGAAACTAGAATATGTTCAAATGCAAGTTTTGTTTCTCAAAGACAGCACGGGCTCTCTTTGGAACTTGAAGAAGATATTCTGGATGTTGTGGAGGATAATCCAAAAATAAGTACAAGGTGCATTTCAATCCAATTTCCAATTCCACACAAATAGTTTGGAAAACAGTAAAACAACAAGGTTTTAACGTTGTCCTTGTATAACAAGTACAAATTTTTTATGAACGCACATGTAAAATTTGTAGGGGTACACAGATGTTGTCTCGCTTACTACATAATTTTTCACCTATCTTGAAAGATCTAAAACTCTTATTGTTCAATAAACTCTTTGAGCAACAATCCACCTGAAGAAATGCCAATTAAAACCTATCCGGCAGGTGGGTGTTCCGAAAAACGGTTTAGCGGTTATTACTGCAGTACAGGTTGATGAAGCCCTATTCACACGTTTCTCACATTCTTCTACTAGTTTAAAATAAACACAAATAATAAAAAAAGAACTCCACGTCTTGTTCACGCAACTTATAGTATCAAACATGAATGTCACAATAAATAACAACAGAGCAAAAGTTAATATTTACCTCTAATTGGTCAAATATTCGTGCAGCTAAAAAAGAGCAACTTAAATTTGTCAATTATAGACATTCAACCAATTTAATTTTACATATGAATTGTGCGGATAGAATTGTGAACCTTTCCATATGAGAATTTCCGTGTCTACAGTACGTTTTAAATAAGCGTGCACCAACGAAAACCATCTTCTTAATAATGTTTTACGCATGCTCATTATTACCACCAATCACAATAATTAAATACAAAACATCATGTAATGTTGTGAAGGTAGAAAGCAAAATTCCATAGACTCGTAACCTTTACTGGGTTTTTACTAAGCTTTGGCTACATTCTAATGCAGAAAACAATTGCAGTTAAATTAATTATTCCAATTTAATGTTAAAAAAGTTTCCAATACAGGTCACTTTCACGTTTAACCGGTATTTTACATCTGCGCTTTCGCTCGCGTTTGGGGAACTTGTTTACTAACAGTCACGAGCTTCATTACTGCCACATTAATTATCCGATAATCAAACTTCTTCCGCACAGCGACGGCCGCGTGCCAATCGAATTCGCAGCTCTGCTCTGATTGCTGTTCTCGAATAACTAAAGATGATTCGCTCCTTTACTTTCCGTGGGTTTCACAAGTTTCAACAATCTAGGGTTATTCCACAATTTATCGTTTTCACGTGGCAGTGCGTCTAAACTGTTCAATTTTTGAAGTCAGTGACGTTCTGTTTGTACGAATACCAAAGCTAAGTCATTTCTTTACGTATCCATCACAATCACTTATGGCTCTAGTTTATGAATATAGAGTTTCTAAGATGGAATCAGTCCGATTCCATAGTTGCGGTTTCTTTCGACCCCTGTAAATTTGTGTAAGTAACTTTAATATGCTGGTTACTTTCCCGGTGTCTATCTGTAGTTTTTCTAAATTTACCACGAATGGTGTAAAATTTCGGTATTTGTTACTGTATGTATATAATATGCTAGGTACCTTACTATTTTAATTCTTTATCTTAATTTAATATCATATTGGAATAACAACGATATTAAATGTAAACTACCAAAGTTTCTATATTCCACGGGATTCTTTTGTGTTAAAAGCTCGTTTACTAACTAAAACTTTATGGATTCTTTTCTACCACCTTTCTACTATCTAATATTTGCTTACGTGACACACCAACATTACAAAGTATAAAACAATATGTCATATATGTATGATCTGAACGGACAAGTGTATTATGGAAATGAACAGTGTAGGAAAGTTAATAAGTAATATTGGATTATCTCAGAGGGTACTTTTACGAATGACACCCACTCTAATTTGTTATCAATATGTTTTTATACAATAGGATTGTCACTATAATAGCGTTGCTTAATAGGTTCGCTTATTACTTCAATTTTGTTCTACTAAGGAAGGTAAGTCCAAACTAGTAAACTATCATATATTTATCCACCATACTGTTCAACAAATGTCTTTGTCGAGAATTCAAATAAAGGTGGAATGTAGAATAGAATGGTTAGTATCAACTGAAACTATTCTGGTAAAAGTAAATTTACTCTAAAAAAATTCGGAGCTATGTCGATGAATTTTTAAAAAGCAATACCTAACACCAAAAAATGAACAAAAGCCTTGAAAGTTGGTATTCTAGACTGATATAACAAATATATCTGTTTATTTGTTACACAAATCAAACCTTTTTAGTTTTTAATATTTTTATATACGATTTTATCAAAAAGCTATGTCTAAAATAAGCGTTTTTCGGAACATTTATGCAACTTCCTTGTGAAAATAGCGTATAGGCTTTTGGCGATCGCGTGATCATCGTAAGCCAATAATAAGCGACTTTTCCGTGAGTGCGGAATCGTGTAACTTTCTCGGCAGTAATGAAGACACTGTATACGGACGTTTGAAACAGTTAGCTGTGCTTGGTGCTGTTGAAGAAGACTGATAGCTCATCTCTTTTTCCCCTTATTCTAGATTTTTTCAATAGGAGATGTGTCAATTGATAAAAGTCCAACTTGAGATTATCTTACAGAGGCTTGGTATTAAAAACAATAGTTGTATGTTTTTTATTGTGTTGCACTGCGATATTATATGTATCTAGATATGCTATTTGGTAGGATATGTTAGTCATTCATTTTAGCTTTACTTTATTTCATTTTACAAATTATGCTGTATGGTGCAATTTATGATTGTCGATATAACCCTTAAATTGTACTTATAAAAGTATAACATATTATAACGCAAAAACTGGTGACGTCACGGAAATGTAATAAAAAAAAATGGCAAATGACTCAAATACAGCCACTAGGGCTCATCAGGACATGAGTAGCAGAGTTGTAATATTTAATACAGACACATTATGGGAAGTACAGCATCACCTAGCTCACAATTTGTGTCTTCGTGTCGTTTCATTGACATCTCAGGTTTTAGCAACAGTCGGCACGGAGGGGATCCGGTTGAATTTGAGTCACTTGCCATTAATTCCTTTTTACTTTGTATTAATTTAAGACTCATTAAACCTACTTTTCTTCTAACTATAACTTTTGGCCATGGAAAAAGGCTGTTGAGCCGGATCTCCACCGTGCCAACTGTTGCTAAAACCTGCGATGTCAGGTGAAACAATACGAAGACACAAATTGTGAGCTAAATGATTCTGTACTTCCCACACTGTGTCTGTATTAAATATTACAACTTTGCTACTCCTGTCCTAATGAGCCATAATTAGGGCGAAACGCGTCTACAAGATGCCATCGTGGCTGAATTTGGGTCACTTACCATTAATCCTATTTACTTTGTATTAATTTAAGACTCATTAGACCTACTTTTTTCTAATTATAACTTTTGGCTACCAACTGTTGCTAAAACCTGCGATGTTAGGTGAAACGACACGAAGACACAAATTGTGAACTAAATGATGCTGTGCTTCCCACACTGTGTCTGTATTAAATATTTAGACCAGGGTAGAAAAATAATGAATTACATAAAATAATTTTAATCACCGTGTATAAGGAATTTTATTAGATAATACGCTTTATTAAAACACCGTGGAGAATAAAAATTCATTCGTTTCAGTAAAAATAAAAGATTTAAATCATGTACAAGACGCTTTATATCAAAAGAAACAGTATTAACAAGCTCTACGTGTAATGTATTTATTCCGAGGAAAGAAACAAATGGAAATTACGTGCAAAATTTATATTAATTAACCCTATTTTAAGTAACCGGTATTAAACAAAGTGTACACATAATAATTAATATTTAACTTGTATTCGCTAAAAATGAAAGGATAGAAGTCAATTTTAATTGGAGTTAATTAAACCATTATTAATAATAAGCATAAAAGCCTGTGAAAATCCAAGATTAAAATACCACGGAATAAGGCTCTGAGAATTAATAGTATGTTTGAACACCTGCGTAGTTTAAAAGCTCATTCGGCGTAAATTTTGCAGATAATTAATGGTTCAAAGAATCTTGGAGAAACCATCGCATAATAGTTACGAGAAATGCTAAAGGTGGGATATTTCACACTCCACATGGACTAAAATAATCGATAATAAAGAATATCAATTTGCATCAATAAGAACAGGTTAGATAGAGACAGATAATATGCACAAGACCGAGACACATATAGTAAAAGGCGTGATTTAAGCAACGTCACGAGGGTCACAATTGGATGAAAATAGGATGCAAATATCAGAGGTAGAAACAACGATTTCTGTATAAAAGTCAATTATTTATTTCCAGACGTTGCTGCCGTGTTGAAATTTCTGAGATTTAACTGGGGCGAGTACAAAATTCGTAAAAACCGACACGCGAGCTACGGAATGGGAACATAGCAAGCGAAATTCTTTAGAATTGTCCATTTTGGGGACTCGACCGACAGACGGGCTAACTTCTATATATACCCAGGTGAATATGAACAAGCTCTCTTACATCCGCGACTTGATTCAAGATGTTAAACAGTGCATTTTAGTTTGATAAAATAATTTAAAGTTTGCTCGTATATTTTGGTGATTTAAAACAGTTTGTTATTTACTTGCTAGCATGAATGTACTTGAGTGCATTTAGATACAAGGTAATAAAATTTAGTATCACTGTACCAATTAGTAAAATTTACAACGACAAATGAATACACCAAAAGTAGGCAGTTTTGGCGTATATTGGTGAAAGAAGTATGAATTTCTTTGCTATTTTTCGGAGGTGTTAATGATTAAATGGTTCATAAATGTGTCTGGATCCACAAAACAAGGGTCAGATATACACAGATGAGTTCCGGAAAAGCCCAGAAACAACTTTAAATAAATGGTGATGGAGAAAATTTGAAAAGCGTTGAGAATCAGAAGCCGTAAACATAATCCAGTTGGAATGGTGTGATTAACAAAAGGGACGATGTACATTGAAGCTACGAGTGCAGTAACCTTCAGGTAATTTATACTATTTTGTTTGAACTTTGATATTTTGTGTGTGTTGAATAACTTTATAATTGATTTACTTTAAATGGACATTAGTGAAATTGTACTAACCATAAAATTTTAATGTTAAGATGAAATTTGCTTGTTTAAGTAGAAAGGGGTATTTAGTATTGATGTTCGGGATTATGATGAAAATTTGGGTATGTCTTTGAGCTCAATTAGACGAACCTGGTTAATTAACGTAAAGGGGTGGTAGATGCTCCCTTTGTACTCAGACTCAGGTCTGCATATATTGTTATATTAATTAGTAGGCATCCTACAAGGACTTTAATTCTGGATGCACATTAAATGATAATAAAATTAATCTTGAAATTCCTTTTAAAACTGAAATTTATGCTGAATTTTTAATTTGAAATTTTAATGTATTGTGAATATTGATGTAAATAGAGTTAACGTTGATGTTTGTGGTAGGAATGTGTTTTTTTTTTATGAATGAGGATGAAGGTTTAACTAGAGGAGCAGCCGAGGTGATTAACAGAAGAAAGTCAATGGACCAACACAGTTAAGGTAATGAATAGCTTTTTGTAGGATTCACAGCATTCTTTGGCATCCAATTCGTAGGGGCTCGATTCGAAAAGCGGAGTACCCGGATTTTAGAGGATTCACAGCATTCTTGACGCCCAAAAGTGAGGCTCGATTATAAAGCGTAGTTCACGGATTTTGTAGGTTTCACAGCATTCTTTGGCGACCCAAAAGTGAGGCTCGAGTTCCAAATAAAATTTTGTGATTTTATTCCAGGAAACTGGCGATCTGAGAGAGAGTTTCTGTGTGTGATAAATTTAAGAGTATTTTGAGAGTGTGTGAGAGGATTAGAACGTATGCAGAGAAAAGAGTGGTTAAGGAGTCAAGGAGTGGAAATTGGAAGTGACGATAGTGCATTGTGTGAAAAAATACGAAAATGGAAGAAGCTGGAGGCAGTAGAGATCAGTCGAGGACGGAATCAGGGATCAAGGAAACGAGATGATATTGAGAATGTTAGAGAGGATGAGTGCAGAATCGAATAAGAAATTTGACCAATTAAATCAGGAATTAGGGATAAAATAGAAAAATCGACGAAAGAATTTACAGAATTTAAAAATAGTCTTACCGTGAAAATGGGGGAAGTAGAAAGTAGGGTTGATAAAAATGAGCGTGATATTACAGGTCTTCGACAGGAAATGGGACATTTAAGGTCCGAAGTACGCATTTTTTGTGAAGAAGAGATTAATGTAAAAATGACTGAAGTAACGGACTCATGTAGGGATCAGTTAGGCAGGGTAGAACGCGAAGTTAGTAATATCAAATACAACATGTCAAATTTAACGGGGGAAGGTCCCAGATTTTCTACAGGTGGAGTATCATTGGACCAACACATGAAGTTTTATGGCGATAACAGGGTAAATCCACAAATTTTTATTAATAGCTTAAGAAATCTAGTGGGAAATTTATTTGACGAACAGACTAAACTGAAAACGATAAAGGCTTTATTAAAGGACAATGCGGAAGCATGGTACAATTTAGTAGGACAGGACATAGACACCTACACGGACTTTGAAGACAGATTTTTAAAGCACTACTGGAGTGACCACAGACAAGACCAGGTACGAGACGACTTAATCACAGGAAATTTAAGGAGAATTTTCAGGAAGTAGGGAGCAATATGCTATACGCAAGTATAGCATAGCAAAGCAACTGAACCCACCACTGACGGACCGACAAATTATTAAGTACTTATCACGACACTTCGAGGTAGACATAAGACAACACGTAGCACTACAGAACATAGTGGACAGAGAAATGTTTCTAGAATACCTGCAGAGGTACGACGACGTAAGTAGTGGACGACCTCGGGATAATAGGGAAAGACAGATTAATACAGTTAGGTTTGACAATAGACGGGACAACTATGCTAGAAGAGGGAATAGTTACGGATACCAGCGACAGAATTGGGAACAGAGACGACCATACGTTAGGAGTAATAGTTTAGGAAGGGGACCTGCACCGAGACCGGGACCTACCAGAATGAATAGTGCACCAGACATGAGCGGGACTGCTAATACAGACACGGAACGAGTGGAAATGCCTAGGACATACGCTGAGGTGACGGCTAGACCAGGACCAAGTAGGGAAAACAGACCTAGACAGGATTATTAGAACGCGACAGACCACTAGATTTCAGTGTAAATGTATATGAACATCCACGTGAATTTTTCAAAATTGAGGAGGAAGTAGAGCCAGAAACTAAGGAAAATTTATGTTTGCCAATTATTAATTTAGAAATTTTTGAGAATAATGTAGAAGTATTACTTGATACAGGGGCAGAGGCGAGTTTAATATCGGAGGAATTCGTCAGCAAAATTAGGGATAAGGTTTGTGATAGAATTATGCCTATAAAGCGTAGCCATTTAGTAGCTCCAAATAAAAAGAAGTTTGCTGTAGTAAATAGTGTTGTGGTGCTTAGGATAGATGTAGGAGGTTTAAGCGGTGAACAGGAGTTTGTAATTGTACCTGGACTGAAGTTTCAGAGCATTTTAGGTGTTGACTGTATGATGAAGTTAGGGGTTTTGATAGATATGGAAAGGAAGGTAGTAAGGATTAAAGATAGGGTAGTGCCATGGAAGGGCAGTTATGAAGTCACAGAGGATGACACGGGGTTGAATATTAATGTAGTAGAGGTAGAGGATGATGAAGTAAAACAGATCAACACAATAAGATGTCCAGAGGATAGGAGAGTAGAGGTTCAAGCTTTATTACAAAAACATGCAGAAGTAGTGGGGGTAGAAGCAGCAAATCGGGAGCAGGTGAAGGCAGAATTATTTTTGATGAGGTTAAGTGGCAAGTTTGTTTTTAATAAAATAGATTTAAGGAATTCATTCTGGCGGATTCCATTACACAAGAATTCTAGAAGGTACATAGGATTTTCCACAGAGGGAAAAATCGATAATTTTAAAGTAGTATCGTTTGGTTTGTCGGCAGAAAAGAAAACAATGATAAAGAAGAAACAGACAAGTGTAGGGACTGAAGAAGAAGTAATATTTAAGAGTCAGGATAATAGGGATAATAAGTTTATTGTATGTGAGATAATAGGGATGTTAAGTATAGATATAGAAGGGGGAGAAATAGGGATGAAGAGTATCAGGATGGTAAGAAGAAAGACTTGGAGGGTCAAGAAGAGAGTTAGATTTAAATAACTTAATGAACAAAGGATAGAGATAGGTAAACTTTAGTATAGATATAGAACAAGGGATAGAATAGGTGTATATAGAAGAGTAGAAGTAAGTGTTTATAGAAAATAAAGCTAAGTATAGGATAAATATGGGAGATAATTAGTAATAGGTTTAGGATGAGAATAAAGAGGAAATGTAGGAAGAAAATAAGATAGGGTAAGTATAGATATTTCATATAAGATTAGTGGAGAGTTAGGAATAGAGTAAGAGTAGGATAGGTATATAGGATTAGGTAGGGGGAAGTGAAGTATAGTGAACATTGGTTAAAAGTTAGGAATAGGATAGGTATATAGGATGTATATAGGATTAGATGGATAAGTAGGATGAAGGTAGGGATAATTTCAGTTTATAGAATTAGGTGAGAGTTAGGAATAGGATAGGGATATAGGATAGGTGTAAATATTTTTTTGGATTGGAGACAAAGTAGGTAAGTTAGATAGATAAGGGTAGAGAGAGATAGGCAATTTTTTTGTAATTTTTTTTGTCTAAATGCTTTATATTTGCATTCAAATAAGTGGGATTATTTGTATTCAAATAGGGGGAAAATACTCATATTTAGACCAGGGTAGAAAATTAATGAATTACATAAAATAATTTTAATCACCGTGTATAAGGAATTTTATTAGATAATACGCTTTATTAAAACACTGTGGAGAATAAAAATTCATTCGTTTCAGTAAAAATAAGAGATTTAAATCATGTACAAGACGCTTTATATCAAAAGAAACAGTATTAACAAGCTCTACGTGTAATGTATTTATTCCGAGGAAAGAAACAAATGGAAATTACGTGCAAAATTTATATTAATTAACCCTATTTTAAGTAACCGGTATTAAACAAAGTGTACACATAATAATTAATATTTAACTTGTATTCGCTAAAATGAAAGGATAGAAGTCAATTTTAATTGGAGTTAATTAAACCATTATTAATAATAAGCATAAAAGCCTGTGAAAATCCAAGATTAAAATACCACGGAATAAGGCTCTGAGAATTAATAGTATGTTTGAACACCTGCGTAGTTTACAAAGCTCATTCGGCGTAAATTTTGCAGATAATTAATGGTTCAAAGAATCTTGGAGAAACCATCGCATAATAGTTACGAGAAATGCTAAAGGTGGGATATTTCACACTCCACATGGACTAAAATAATCGATAATAAAGAATATCAATTTGCATCAATAAGAACAGGTTAGATAGAGACAGATAATATGCACAAGACCGAGACACATATTGTAAAAGCGTGATTTAAGCAACGTCACAAGGGTCACAATTGGTTGAAAATAGGATGCAAATATCAGAGGTAGAAACAACGATTGGAACGTCCCGTTTTAAGTTTCATAACTCATTGCAATTTTTAGTATCTTTTTAACATAATGCTCTGTGGTTAGAAGCCTTTGAATCTCTCCTTTGGTTAGATATTTCACTGAATTGACGTTTGTCAAGTTTTTATTGTAAAACTGTATTAATTGTTGCACATTAATTTGCTTTTGTTCATAAAAAAGTGGTTTAATTGTGGGAAAATGTTATCTAACCTAAGGGCGATAACGAGCCCATGTGGTGGCTCTTCGTTCTTCTTGATCCAGCCTTTGAATTGAAACGACGAACTTGGTGTGTAATCAAAACTTTATATCGCTTGTTTTAGCGGATTCTTGCTTACTACCTTGGATAAAATTAATCTTTCTGATGTTTGTGAGTACGAAAGTTAATTATTACGCCTTAGGCGGATTTCACGTTGTTTTGATCAATACTATTGGGTTGGCTTTCACTCAGTTCGTGAAGCACATTTTTGTGATATTTGTTATATGCTACCCACATTGTTATGTGGTAAGTAATAGCTTTATAGCACTTCCTGTTCTATGTATTACATGAATTTTAGGGTTCAAATCTAGGTTCAAGTTTAACTTCAAATCTAGGTTCAAATTTAACTCCAGAGTTTAGTTCAAATTTAAGTCCAAGTTTACGTCTGCGTGCGAGTCCAAGAGTAATTGCATATTTTAGGTTTAGCAGTTCCAATTTAAGTAGATGCACATTTGTGAAGATTCGTTTAAGTAATCGTTCTGGTGGTATTACGATTACCCAAACTCGACAACTTACTGTAATAGATGGTATTGAAGCTCCCGATGAAGAATTAATTATTGATACCATAAGTTCCATCTGCTGGACTACCGAAATATTAATCGAAACCTGTTGGAGTTATCTGTGGATGAATATTACACCTGAAGCGATTTTGTGTGACTACCTTTAAGTGCTGTAATCCTGTTAAGTTGGATTTGGAATCCCTGACTGCTACTGGTGCATTGGAATTACTTCTTGAGGTCGTATACTTCCTTATTTAAGTGTGTTGTGTTTGTTCTGTTGAGATTATTGGATAAATATTTTTGTGTATGCAACCTTATATACACCATTTTATTATTTTGCTTTGCATGCAACCATACTTACACCAGTGTGTAAGGTGGGTTGCGATAATTAACGTAAAATCTGTATTTATGATAAAATTATTTAGGTATTAATGATTGAATGCTTCCGTAGCAAGGGCTATGTTCTTATGATTGTTGCTAACAACTCGCTAATGCGTTCCAGTGATTTATACATATTGATTGTAAATCTAGTCACGAGCTTAGACCCTTGGTTAAATTATTACTCACTTGAGTTTTGCTGTTACAGCTTACTTAGTGGCCACCAAGTCTGCATGTACCCCAATTTTTACTTAATACGAATTATTTTTGGCGTACGGGCTCGTGCCCGGATATTCTTAACACCATTGCGTTATTACTGTTAAATATCATTTATACAATCACCTGGAGTAAACATATATTTGCTTGTTGTGAGCACTTAGCTTGGTAAGTTTTTTTTCTTGAATCATTTAGGTTTGAATCTTGTATGTATGATTATTTGTAGAATTATTTGTTCTAGTGAAATTTATATTTATGTGTTTGATTTCATGTTTGGCATTGTAGTTACTTCAATAAATTCAGGTTTAATTCTGTGCCCTGTTAATTTATTGATATAGTGAGTTACCTTGGGTTTCGCCCGAGAATAGTGGAACATTTCTCGTTGATTCTGCTTGCTCCTGTTCCTGGCGCCCATTAATAAAATAGTTAGTTTTGACTTATTGGACCTTTCTAGTGGTTCCTTATGGTCCATGAATGCGATTCTTTACCCACCGCCCTGATGAGTCTTTTCTGAGCTATTCCGGAGCACTATTTGTCATCGTAACGTTAAGGAACCCATTATATCGATTAGTTATCGAATTTTACCGTGGCACGATTTCTGTATAAAAGTCAATTATTTATTTCCAGACGTTGCTGCCGTGTTGAAATTTCTGAGATTTAACTGGGGCGAGTACAAAATTCGTAAAAACCGACGCGCGAGCTACGGAATGGGAACATAGCAAGCGAAATTCTTTAGAATTGTCCATTTTGGGGACTCGACCGACAGACGGGCTAACTTCTATATATACCCAGGTGAATATGAACAAGCTCTCTTACATCCGCGCTTTGACTCAAGATGTTAAACAGTGCATTTTAGTTTGATAAAATAATTTAAAGTTTGCTCGTATATTTTGGTGATTTAAAACAGTTTGTTATTTACTTGCTAGCATGAATGTACTTGAGTGCATTTAGATACAAGGTAATAAAATTTAGTATCACTGTACCAATTAGTAAAATTTACAACGACAAATGAATACACCAAAAGTAGGCAGTTTTGGCGTATATTGGTGAAAGAAGTATGAATTTCTTTGCTATTTTTCGGAGGTGTTAATGATTAAATGGTTCATAAATGTGTCTGGATCCACAAAACAAGGGTCAGATATACACAGATGAGTTCCGGAAAAGCCCAGAAACAACTTTAAATAAATGGTGATGGAGAAAATTTGAAAAGCGTTGAGAATCAGAAGCCGTAAATATAATCCAGTTGGAATGGTGTGATTAACAAAAGGGACGATGTACATTGAAGCTACGAGTGCAGTAACCTTCAGGTAATTTATACTATTTTGTTTGAACTTTGATATTTTGTGTGTGTTGAATAACTTTATAATTGATTTACTTTAAATGGACATTAGTGAAATTGTACTAACCATAAAATTTTAATGTTAAGATGAAATTTGCTTGTTTAAGTAGAAAGGGTATTTAGTATTGATGTTCGGGATTATGATGAAAATTTGGGTATGTCTTTGAGCTCAATTAGACGAACCTGGTTAATTAACGTAAAGGGTGGTAGATGCTCCTTTGTACTCAGACTCAGGTCTGCATATATTGTTATATTAATTAGTAGGCATCCTACAAGGACTTTAATTCTGGATGCACATTAAATGATAATAAAATTAATCTTGAAATTCCTTTTAAAACTGAAATTTATGCTGAATTTTTAATTTGAAATTTTAATGTATTGTGAATATTGATGTAAATAGAGTTAACGTTGATGTTTGTGGTAGGAATGTGTTTTTTTTTATGAATGAGGATGAAGGTTTAACTAGAGGAGCAGCCGAGGCGATTAACCGAAGAAAGTCAATGGACCAACACAGTTAAGGTAATGAATAGCTTTTTGTAGGATTCACAGCATTCTTTGGCATCCAATTCGTAGGGGCTCGATTCGAAAAGCGGAGTACCCGGATTTTAGAGGATTCACAGCATTCTTGACGCCCAAAAGTGAGGCTCGATTATAAAGCGTAGTTCACGGATTTTGTAGGTTTCACAGCAATATATATATATATATATATATATATATATGATTTAAAGGGTAAATAGGTGTAGACAATAAAATTTTAGCAACCGTGTATATAGAAATAGGAGCAAATTATTTACACGCCAAATTAATTAATTTATATAGTGAAGACGGACGATTATTAAGGTATTTTTCTATATTTAATTAAATTGAAATGTTAAAATTACTCAAGAGAAAGTTTTTAGAGTACATAAAAACTCAAGGATACGCATAAAAATTATAATAATTTAATCAAACGCTTGGAAACAAGAAGGGAGCTTGCATGCTTAGAAAATCAATAATTCTAAACGCAAATGTTTTCATTTTAAAAGCCAACGTTCGTTATACAAACACTCAGAAGGTAAGAAACCAAGAATTGTTATTTTATAAACGGTCGGTTGTTTCAAGAAATACCTGCTTGTTAAATGTCACGTTCAGGGAATTTTAAATGTACGTTAGCACAAAATTGTTTGCAACGGTCAGTTTATAAACTGCTACAATAACAAATACCTTAAGGACAGAGTGGAATAAACGATCGATAATGTAAGACAGATAGAGAGGCAGATAAATAAAGCGTTAGATAGAAGTCACGTAAGATATACACGGGTAAAAGTGAAGGACGAATACAATATCAATTTTCTATAACTTAAGAGGGGTTCTAAAGGAGACAACAGAAAGGCGCGGAACCAAGATAGATAGCTGAGAGGTGGCGCGTCTGAACGGGGGAAAATTCTATCATTGGTCGATGACGAGCAGTTTTCGAGAAGTGCGAGTACGTTAAGGTTGGAAACGAAATTCTATGTAAACAGCACGACGGACGGGAGAAATTTTTCAGAAATTATAGTCGGCTACGTTGAAAATTTTAAGAAGCCGTTTTGAAAACAAGCTTTTCACGCGAGACCGGTTCCACTGGGAGGTTTGAAAATCATATAAATAAACGAACAAAAATATTAAAGCTTTTTTCTTTCCATTTAGATCTGAATACGGGTTTAGATCTACAACATAGTAGTAAATGCTTTTACCGTAATCAATTATTGTGTGTTCAGTAAAGCTGCACTAAACATCCTGTTTAAAAATGATGAAAGCCGTAGTAGCGTACAGCGTGTTATAAAAGTGATATTGCACGAATTGGTGCTTGTATATAAAAAGTGCCGTTACTACAACGAAGCGAATAAACAGAGAGATGATATTTTGGGTAAGCGAAGCCTAAACTTGTATGCTTGAAGTATATTTCAGATGGAATGTTACGTTTGAGACAAAGCTAATTGTGGTGGTAGCAGAGATTTGAATGGTGGGGAGCTGTAAAGCCAGGCATCATCGTAGTAGATGGACACAACGACGAGGGTTTATGGAAATCATCTTCACTGGTGACGAAGAATGAATGCGACTCCAGGTAACGAAACTTAAATTCCTGTTTTTGTATAAATATTTTCGTTGATATTTTTTGTGTTTATGTGTTTTGACTTATTTGTGGCGTATTTATTACCATAAAACTGGTTTAAAGAGGTATATGTGCTGGACAATTATTTCTGATTATTAAAAAAGGGTTTATTGATGATATAAAGATTTATTCATGCTATAAATTGTTGTTGTAAGGAGTAAACTGGTCTTCTAAATTTGTTTTCAATAAAATGCTAGGTTTAAAAAGCATCTACAGAAACTGGGCTATAATAAACTCAAAATAAACCAGAATAAAGTCTAACTAGGATAACATCCCCCTATACTCATATTATATAGAATTTGTTCAAATATACTAAAGCCAAGAACTTCAAAATATTTAATGGTTGAACTGGTAACAGTTGGAACAAACTGGTTGTACCAAGGTGTAAATATTGTATTTATAATAGAAACGTGTTAAGATGTCTAAATAAAAGGTTGTATAGTTGTTGTATTATTTTGGTAATTTCATTTAACCGTGTGTGTGTGAGAGGTATGTATTTAAAATCGTAGGTATTCAAGACGTATCCTATTACTGAGCTAGCCAGGGTGAGCAGAGAAATAAGGAGCCGTTCCAAAAGAAGTGTAAGAATTTTTTTTTTATATTTAATTTTTTTTAGAAATTTTATGTTGGTCCAGGAGTGGGCACAAATTTTTGGTGTGTTTCACGGCAATATATATATATATATATATATATATATATATATATATATAATTTGCTGTGAAATGCTCCTTTGAATGCGGGAACTGGGTCCTTTCAACAAAAAAATTCTAGTCCCACCGATTGGGCGTCATAAACTGCTGTGATCCTGTTTCGCCTCGGCTGCTCACCTAATTTTATAAACCTCCTCATTCATAAAATTAAACAACACATTCCTACCACAAACATCAACGTTAACTCTATTTACATCAATATTCAGAATACATTAAATTTTCAAATTAAATTTCAGCATAAAATTCAGTCTTAAAAAGAATTTCAAGATTAATTTTATTATCACTTTAACGTGCATCCAGAATTAAAGTCCTTGTTGGATGCCTACTAATTAATATAACAATATAAGCAGACCGGAGTCTGAGTATAAAGGGAGCATCTACCACACCTTTACGTTAATTAACCAGGTTCGTCTAATTGAGCTCAAAGACATACCCAAAGTTTCATCATATTCCCGAACATCAATACTAAATACCCTTTCTACTTAAACAAGCAAATTTCATCTTAAAATTAAAATTTTATGGTTAGTACAATTTCACTAATGTCCATTTAAAGTAAATCAATTATAAAGTTATTCAACACACACAAAATGTCAAACAAAATAGTATAATTTACCTGAAGGTTACTGTCCTCGTAGCTTCAAGGTACATCGTCCCTTTAGTTAATCACACCATTCCAACAGGATTATATTTACGGCTTCTAATTCTCAACGCTTTTAAAATTTTCTCCATCACCATTTATTTAAAGTTGTTTCTGGGCTTTTCCGGAACTCATCTGTGTATATCTGACCCTTGTTTCGTGGATCCAGACACGTATTTGAACCATTTAATTATTAACACCCCCGAAAAATAGCAAAGAAATTCATGCGTCTTTCACCAATATACGCCAAAACTGCCTACTTTTGTGTATACATTTGTCGTTGTAAATTTTGCTAATTGGTACAGTGATACTAAATTTTATTACCTTGTATCTAAGTGCATTGAAGTACATTCATGTTAGCACGTACATAACAAACTATTTTGAATCACTAAAATATACGAGCAAAATTTTAAATTATTTTATCAAACTAAAATGCACTGTTTAACATCTTGAATCAAGTCGCGGATGTAAGAGCTTTTAACGCATCGAATAGTCAAAAGTCTAAGAGGCCGAAATTCATATTACCACCGGTATATATAGCAAAAAGCCTGTCTGTCGGTCTGTTCCCCAAAACGGGTAATTCTAAAGAATTTCTCATGCTATGTTCCCAGTCCGTCGCTCGCGCGTCGGTTTTTACGAATTTTTCACTCGCCCCATTTAAAAATCAGAAATTCTCACACGGCACGCAAACATGTCCGAGAAAAACTAATTAATTTTGTACAGAAATTGTTGTTTCTACCTCTGATATTTGCATCCTATTTTCAACCAATTGTGACCCTCGTGACGTTGCTTAAATCACGCCTTTTACTATATGTGTCTTTGCTTGACGCATTTTCTCTTTCCTTTTCTAACCTGTTCGTATTGGTGCAAATTGGTATTCTTTATTATCGATTATATTTTAGTCCATGTGGACTATCTGGGTTAAATAACCCCGTATCGCACATTCTCGTGAATATTAAGCCCCTGTTTCTCCAAGATTCTTTGAAACCATTTGTTATCTACACAATTTTCGCCGTACGTGATATTTAAACTACACAGGTGTTCAAAATAATATTAATTCTCAGAGCTTTTTAAATAAACCCTGTTTTGTATTTCGTGCTAAAGCATCTGACCGTTTCCAATATCCTTAGAATCGACATGTTTATCTAAACAAATTAAACTGAAATTGCCTTTTAAAATACGCAGGTGTGTTCAAACATCCTACTTCTAACTAACACTTCTAGGATTTGCATTTTATTGGGTTTTTACAAGTTTCTATAGATATTATCTGTACGTTTTGTTCAATACCGGTTACTTGAAATAGAGTTAATTAAGATAAATATTGCACGTAATTTCCATTTGTTTAGGAATAATTACATTACCCGCAGAGCTTTTTAATACTGTTTCTTTTGATATAAAGCGTCTTGTACATGATTTAAATTTCTTATTTTTACTGAAACGACCGAATTTATTTATGCTTTATGGTTTTAATAAAGCGTATTATTTAATAAAATTCCTTATACACGGTGATTAAAATTATTTGATGTGATTATTTAATTTTCTACCCTGGTCTAAATATGAGTATTTTCCCCCTATTTGAATACAAATAATTCCACTTATTTGAATGCAAATATTAAGCATTTAGCCCAAAAAAAAAATTACAAAAAAAATTACCTATCTCTCTCTACCCTTATCTATCTAACTTACCTACCTTATCTCCAATTCAAAAAAATATTTACACCTATCCTATATCTCTATCCTATTCCTAACTCTCACCTAATTCTATAAACTGAAATTATCCCTAACTTCATCCTACTCATCCATCTAATCCTATATACATCCTATATACCTATCCTATTCCTAACTTTTAACTAATCTTCACTATACTTCACTTCCCCCTACCTAATCCTATATACCTATCCTATTCTTACTCTTTATTCTCATCCTAAACCTATTTCTAATTATCTCCCATATTTATCTTATACCTAGCTTTATTTTCTATAAACACTTACTTCTACTTTTCTATATACACCTATCTCTATTCTTATCCTATTTAAATTTTACTCTATTATACACCTATTTCTCCTGTGGTGCTGGTTCTCCGGTATAAGGGAATAGTAGGTTGACGTGAAACCGTCCCCTCTCATTTCCCGTACCTACTTCCCTTAATAAATATGTGCACTCCCCTACTACTTCACCTATCTCAAAAGGTCCCTCATATGGCAAGTGTAGTTTAGCACATGTCATCCTATCTCTCTTCCCTACTCTCAAGCTTTTTACTACTACCTGGTCTCCCACTTTAAATTTTACCCTCTTTCTAATTCTTGCGTTCATCTTCCTTGTATATTTTTCAGCTCTCTTCCTTAACCTCTCCTCACATCTACCAAAAGTTGTTGAATTCATCATCCCTAGGCACAATTTGCCATGGTCTTTCGGGATACTGTTGCTTGATCAGCATGATGGGACTGGTTTCTGTCACGGTACTAGGGTTTCATTGATAAAAGATTCAACCTTGGACAAATTGTCCTCCCATAAACGATGATTCCTATGTGAAGCTAAACGCATAAACTTAACCGTCTCTTGAATATATCGCTCAGCTGGATTCGCTTGAGGATGCCTTATGCTACAAAACACCACTTTAATGTTTTGCCTCTCCCAATAATCTCTAAATCTTTGATTATTAAAATAAGTAGCATTGTCTGCTAATACCCGTTTAAAAGTTCCTACTTCCTACAAAATTGTTCCAATTTCTTGTTTGTTCCGACTGTGTTACAATCCCGAGTGGGATATAATTTGGTAAATTTCGAAAACACATCAGTCACAATCAGCACATGTTTGTGTCCCTTTGTACTTCTGACTAGATTACTCAAATAGTCAATAGCAACTAAGTCCAGGGGATTTTGTACGTGTATACTTTGTACCACATCTTGACTCGTACTATTTTTGTACTTTCCTAAAGTACATAAGTGACAAGTGTTGATGACTGACTTTACTAACCCTAAGTCTTTAGTTGAAAAAACGTTTCCTAAAATTAACCATGTCTTTCGGATCCCTATGTGACCATATCTTAAGTGCAGATCTTTGATAATTAATTTTGCTTGTACCCCATCCACTACATACACTTCCAATTCTTGAATTTTTACACAAAAGCCGTTTATCATATGGAAGTTTTAAATCCCGGTTCGTTTTCTAACTTCGTTCTAACAATCTGTAGCTCCTCACTCTGCCTCTGGTTCCTCAAGATCTCTTCTTCTCCATATACTGAATCATTTTGTAGTAGACTGTTCATGGCAATCATGATGTCACACGGTCTTTTGTTATCCATGTCCCTGTTTCTACTAAACGCGTCTGCTATAAAATTATTTTCTCCCTTAATATATTTAATCTCAAAGTCAAACTCCTGTAGTAACAACCCCATCGATATACTCGATTGTTAGAAAATCTCGTATTCATCAACGCACACAACGCCGAATGATCCGTTTCGATTACAAAATGTCTTCCTATCAAAAAATTTTAACTTCGTAACACCAAACACCACTGCAGCCATCTCCTTTTCACTAATCGTGTAATTTACTTCATGCGGCTTCAGTGTGCGTGAAACAAAAGATATGGGCACCTCTTCCCCCTCTTGCACTTGGTACAACTCTGCTGCTAATGCACTATCCGATGCATCCGTCCTCAGTACGAAACCAACATCAAATCTGGGATGCCTCAAAATTAGTTGGTCGTGAAATTGTTCCAACAGTGTTAGATATGCTGCCTCTTGACTTTCCGTCCAACTCCATCTTACTCCCTTCTTCAGAAGTTTAAACAATGGACCCACTTTTTCAGCAAATCCCGGTACAAACTTTTATAAAAGTTAAGGACCCCAAAAGCTCTTAATTTCCTAATGTTATTAGGTCTCGGATATGTCAAAAGTTCGGACAATCTTTCTTTATCGATACACATACCTTGAGTGTTCACCACATACCCCAGAAATTTAACGGTTTTGAAAAAATTCACATTTTCTATATTCAGCCTCAATCCTGCTAACTTAAGCTCTAATAATATCCGTTCTAAATGAGAGTAATGTTGTTCCTCAGTTTCACTAAAATTAAAATATCATCCACATAATGTATGCAGAATTGCTCATATGCTCCTAAAATTGCTTGCATTGCCTTAATTAATGCTGCACTTGACGTTGACAAACCATACGGTACTACCTTAAAATTATAGATTTTTCCTCTACGGAAAATCCTGTGTACCTTCTAGAATCTTTGTGTAATGGAATCAGCCAGAATGAATTCCTTAAATCTAATTTACTAAAAATAAACTTGCCACTTAATCTCGTCAAAAGCGTGTCCATGGATGGTGGACAATGGAATTGCGGTTTGGTCCGTTGATTAATTTTTCGTGCATCTAAACATAAACGAATGCTATCATCCTTTTCTTAACTACCACCAACGGATTTATGAAATAAGTGTTTGATACCTCTATTATGCCATCTTCCAACATTTTATTTAATTCTGCCTTCACCTGCTCCCGATATGCTGCTGGAACTGGATAAACCTTTGCGTTGAACGGTTCTGAATTATCCACTTCAATCTGTGCTCATAGCCTAACGCTGTGCTTGCTTCTACCCCCACTAATTCTGCATGTTTTGTAATAAAGCTTGAACCTCTACTCTCCTATCCTCTGGACATCTTATTGTGTTGATCTGTTTACCTTCATCATCCTCTACCTCTACTACATTAATACTAAACCCCGTGTCATCCTCTGTGACTTCATAACTGCCCTTCCATGGCACTACCCTATCTTTAATCCTTACTACCTTCCTTTCCATATCTATCAAAACCCTAACTTCATCATACAGTCAACACCTAAAATGCTCTGAAACTTCAGTCCAGGTACAATTACAAACTCCTGTTCACAGCTTAAACCTCCTATATCTATCCTAAGCACCACAACACTATTTACTACAGCAAACTTCTTTTATTTGGAGCTACTAAATGGCTACGCTTTATAGGCATAATTCTATCACAAACCTTATCCCTAATTTTGCTGACGAATTCCTCCGATATTAAACTCGCCTCTGCCCCTGTATCAAGTAATACTTCTACATTATTTTCAAAAATTTCTAAATTAATAATTGGCAAACATAATTTTTCCTCAGTTTCTGGCTCTACTTCCTCCTCAATTTTGAAAAATTCACGTGGATGTTCATATACATTTACACTGAAATCTAGTGGTCTGTCGCGTTCTAAAAATCCTGTCCAGGTCTGTTTTCCCTACTCGGTCCTGGTCTAGCCGTCACCTCAGCGTATGTCCTAGGCGTTTCCACTCGTTCCGTGTCTGTATTAGCAGTCCCGCTCATGTCTGGTGAGCTATTCATTCTGGTAGGTCCCGGTCTCTGTGCAGGTCCCCTTCCTAAACTATTACTCCTAACGTATGGTCGTCTCTGTTCCCAATTCTGTCGCTGGTATCCGTAATTATTCCCCCTTCTAGCATAGTTGTCCCGTCTATTGTCAAACCTAACTGTGTTGATCTGTCTTTCCCTAATATCCCGAGGTCGTCCACTACTTACGTCGTCGTACCTCTGCAGGTATTCCAAAAACATTTCTCTGTCCACTATGTTCTGTAGTGCTACGTGCTGTCTTATTTCTGCCTCGAAGTGTCGTGATAAATACTTAATAATTTGTCGGTCCGTCAGTGGTGGGTTCAGTTGCTTTGCTATGCTATACTTGCGTATAGCATATTGCTCCTACTTCCTGAAAATTCTTCCTTAAGTTTCCTGTGATTAAGTCGTCTCGTACCTGATCTTGTCTGTGGTCACTCCAGTAGTGCTTTAAAATTTGTTTTCAAAGTCCTGATACGTGTCTATGTCCTGTCCTACTAAATTGTACCACGCTTCCGCATTGTCCTTTAATAAAGCCTTTATCGTATTTAGTTTAGTCTGTTCGTCAAATAAATTTCCCACTAGATTTCTTACGCTATTAATAAAATTTGTGGATTTACCCTGTTATCGCCATAAAACTTCATGTGTTGGTCCAATGATACTCCACCTGTAGAAAATCTGGGACCATCCCCCGTTAAATTTGACATGTTGTATTTAATACTACTAACTTCGCGTTCTACCCTGCCGAACTGATCCCTACATGAGTCCGTCACTTCAGTCATTTTTACATTAATCTCTTCTTCACAAAAAATGCGTACTTCGGACCTTAAATGTCCCATTTCCTGTCGAAGACCTGTAATATCCCGCTCATTTTTATCTACCCTATTTTCAACTTCCCCCAGTTTCACGGTAAGACTATTTTTAAATTCAGTAAATTCTTTAGTATTTTGTTCAATTTTCCCGCTTATCTGCTCTAATTTTTGGTTGGACTCCTCCCTCGCTCTATTCGATTCTTCCCTAGCTCTATTAGATTCTTCGTTCATCCTCTCTAGCATTCTCATTATCATCTCGTTTCCTTGATTCCCTGATTCCGTCCTCGACTGATCTCTACTGCCTCCAGCTTCTTCCATTTTCGTATTTTTTTTCACACAATGCACTATCGTCACTTCCAATTTCCACTCCTTGACTCCTTAACCACTCTTTTCTCTCTCTTTTCTAGTCCCACCGATTGGGCGTCATAAACTGCTGTGATCCTGTTTCGCCTCGGCTGCTCACCTAATTTTATAAACCTCCTCATTCATAAAATTAAACAACACATTCCTACCACAAACATCAACGTTAACTCTATTTACATCAATATTCAGAATACATTAAATTTTCAAATTAAATTTCAGCATAAAATTCAGTCTTAAAAAGAATTTCAAGATTAATTTTATTATCACTTTAACGTGCATCCAGAATTAAAGTCCTTGTTGGATGCCTACTAATTAATATAACAATATGAGCAGACCGGAGTCTGAGTATAAAGGGAGCATCTACCACACCTTTACGTTAATTAACCAGGTTCGTCTAATTGAGCTCAAAGACATACCCAAAGTTTCATCATATTCCCGAACATCAATACTAAATACCCCTTTCTACTTAAACAAGCAAATTTCATCTTAAAATTAAAATTTTATGGTTAGTACAATTTCACTAATGTCCATTTAAAGTAAATCAATTATAAAGTTATTCAACACACACAAAAATGTCAAACAAAATAGTATAATTTACCTGAAGGTTACTGTCCTCGTAGCTTCAAGGTACATCGTCCCTTTAGTTAATCACACCATTCCAACAGGATTATATTTACGGCTTCTAATTCTCAACGCTTTTAAAATTTTCTCCATCACCATTTATTTAAAGTTGTTTCTGGGCTTTTCCGGAACTCATCTGTGTATATCTGACCCTTGTTTCGTGGATCCAGACACGTATTTGAACCATTTAATTATTAACACCCCCGAAAAATAGCAAAGAAATTCATGCGTCTTTCACCAATATACGCCAAAACTGCCTACTTTTGTGTATACATTTGTCGTTGTAAATTTTGCTAATTGGTACAGTGATACTAAATTTTATTACCTTGTATCTAAGTGCATTGAAGTACATTCATGTTAGCACGTACATAACAAACTATTTTGAATCACTAAAATATACGAGCAAAATTTTAAATTATTTTATCAAACTAAAATGCACTGTTTAACATCTTGAATCAAGTCGCGGATGTAAGAGCTTTTAACGCATCGAATAGTCAAAAGTCTAAGAGGCCGAAATTCATATTACCACCGGTATATATAGCAAAAGCCTGTCTGTCGGTCTGTTCCCCAAAACGGGTAATTCTAAAGAATTTCTCATGCTATGTTCCCAGTCCGTCGCTCGCGCGTCGGTTTTACGAATTTTCACTCGCCCCATTTAAAATCAGAAATTCTCACACGGCACGCAAACATGTCCGAGAAAAACTAATTAATTTTGTACAGAAATTGTTGTTTCTACCTCTGATATTTGCATCCTATTTTCAACCAATTGTGACCCTCGTGACGTTGCTTAAATCACGCCTTTTACTATATGTGTCTTTGCTTGACGCATTTTCTCTTTCCTTTTCTAACCTGTTCGTATTGGTGCAAATTGGTATTCTTTATTATCGATTATATTTTAGTCCATGTGGACTATCTGGGTTAAATAACCCCGTATCGCACATTCTCGTGAATATTAAGCCCTGTTTCTCCAAGATTCTTTGAAACCATTTGTTATCTACACAATTTTCGCCGTACGTGATATTTAAACTACGCAGGTGTTCAAAATAATATTAATTCTCAGAGTTTTTAAATAAACCCTGTTTTGTATTTCGTGCTAAAGCATCTGACCGTTTCAATATCCTTAGAATCGACATGTTTATCTAAACAAATTAAACTGAAATTGCCTTTTAAAATACGCAGGTGTGTTCAAACATCCTACTTCTAACTAACACTTCTAGGATTTGCATTTTATTGGGTTTTACAAGTTTCTATAGATATTATCTGTACGTTTTGTTCAATACCGGTTACTTGAAATAGAGTTAATTAAGATAAATTTTGCACGTAATTTCCATTTGTTTAGGAATAATTACATTACCCGCAGAGCTTTTTAATACTGTTTCTTTTGATATAAAGCGTCTTGTACATGATTTAAATTTCTTATTTTTACTGAAACGACCGAATTTATTTATGCTTCATGGTTTTAATAAAGCGTATTATTTAATAAAATTCCTTATACACGGTGATTAAAATTATTTGATGTGATTATTTAATTTTCTACCCTGGTCTAAATATGAGTAATATATATATATATATATATATATATATATATGTGTGTGTGTGTGTGTGTGTGTGTGTGAGTGTGTGTGTATAAATACATATGCATCAAATTAAGCGTCACTCAGGTAGGTGGTATAAGTTTTTAAGCGTTTTCGTAAAGTATTTACGGTTTGGGTATAACTAAATTTATTCCATAGGTATCTTCCATACTGTTCAACCCATACAGATGTCTTTCTTGAAACCTCATTGGTTCCCAAATAAAAAAATTAACACCCAGAGTACAATAAAACAATACAACGAAATTACTTACAACGGTGATGGACTAGCCCATGTTTCTTCATCTAAAAATAATCCGTTACGTGCATGTCTAAAACGTGAAATATTACACTTAAATAAGTAATAATTTGAAAAACCTGTGTGTGCTGCTACTACCGAAGTCGCTAGAATCCTCTTCATGAATAGTTAGAATTCGACTTAGAATAGGAGCAATACACAGCAACAAAGCAATTGATGTAAAAGCTGCCACTGCAAACGCATTCTGAAACAATTTTTTTACAATTTATCGTTTATGAAAAAAAAGTAATATTTTTTCGTAATAAATTCTACAACAAATAATTTGGATTTGGATTTGTATTAAACTATTTACAAACTATAATATGTACGAAAAACTTAAAATCTTCACACAACGTGAAGACTTTATTTTTGTTTGGTTTACCATGCTAAACTGGAAAAAATCTGTATCTTACTAATAGTAAATAAACAATGCATTAAACATAAGCAACATTATTATCTCAGGACTTTCGCCAAAAAAATACTTCACCCGAAGGTGCTACATTTGCCAGGACGCAAGTGCTGCTTTATATTAAAATTTTGAATTTTGCTAAACCTTTGTTGTTGTAAACATGGTACGGATGTTTAACGTGCGTGACAACACACACACACACACACACACACACACAGGAATACATCTTATCTCCCATTCAAACAAGGTCGTATTTTTGTGAAAAATGTTCGCCTGGAATTTTTCAAGCGGTCCGTGTTGGATATCAAACCCGAGGCCGTGGGATCAGCAGTCAGTCATACACGAACTTATCTGACCTACGGAGTCGCCTTAATAATAAACAAAACTACAGAATATACATTGCTAAAATAAAATAAAATGCAAAACCACATCTAAAACATGGTTAAACATTCAAGAACAATTGCCCAGAAAGGAAAGAATTAAACGGAGTGCAATTTTTTATGTAACTTCGCTTGCAAGTTTGGCAAGGAAAGCTTGCCGTGCGTGGGGTTTTAAAGGTCGTGTATGCCGCTATAAAAGAACTACCTGCAGATATGCCTCAAATAAGTAGGTTTGGGTGTGTTAGGCAAGCTGTTATTAACTCTAGAAGCAATTGCAAACTGATGTTTTTGGACATACTTAAGTTTGAAAGATAGTGATAGTTCACCCGTGAGTAACGTATGAGCGTTTACGTTTATAATTTATAATTATGCACATATAGGCTCTAAATGTAAATAGCTTGTACCTATGTATCGGAAAATCAATAGAACGTAAAAATGATTATTTTGTCGAACCTATACAATAGCGACGAAAACCTTTTTTTTTAAATTTAAATATAATATTTTCGGAAATGAAGTTTAAACATTTCGAAAAATTAAGAAGTAGGTCTTTTTTAAAAAGAAAAGTATATTTGTATTCATTTTGTAATTATGCAATCTTAATAGAAAGAAAATTATTTGGACTAATTTATGAACTAGGTAAAATTAAAATTTTTTGTGAAAGTACATTTAGCCACGTTGGTAATGATATCGTATTTGGAAAGAGGCCTCTTTATTTTACAATTTTGTTTAATTTAACGAAATTTAATGAGCGTTTTTTAAGATGTTGTAGAACAAGGTAAAGTATAATGTTACGAGATTTAGGAAACCAAAAGCAAAGAAAACCTATTTGAATAACCGCCTTCTGTATGGGGAAAAATTGAAGGAATTGCTAAAACATGATGGTATGACACCCGTTAATTAGGATAATGGAAAAGCTTTTCGAGATAAGTGGTCATTGTAACGTAGTTTGTATTTCCGCCATTTCAAATGTCTATTTTTATTATTTTTTCCTTTGGTACTGTACTGTAGTTAGTCAGTGTACTTCTAAAATCGTTACGGCGTCCCCGCCTCGTCAGGATAAATCTAAATGTATAACGTAACGTCATTTTTACCAATAACAGTAAATTCATCAAAAGATCTAAAGCAATACAGAAATATTTTTAAAATAATTTTTAATTGTTTTACAAATTGTAAAAGTTAGAGAGTAAATTGCTATTACTAAATGTGCTTATTTGAATATTCGCATGGCTACCTGAGAACAAGTATATCGTAACTGCAGAGATAAGGGACTGATCCATTAAGTTGTGCCAGACAAAGTTGAATGTAGTTGATGTCTTAAGAGAATTGTCTATTTTAAAGTACTATATCGGACTACTATTTTACAAGACGAAGAAGCTTGAATGACTGGATAAAGGTGTGCGACGCATCCTTAGAGACTTTAAATTGACAGAAAATACAGTAGAAAGGGATAAATATGCACTCTCCTATATCCTTGAAAAGATCATAATTATTACAGTTAAACTTGTAGATTTTCTTGCTGGTAACGTAATGACAAAGGTCATGGCTGATCACGAGAGTTAAAGAGTCACACATTTGGGTATTATCCGAAAATAACTTAAGAAAACTATGAATTAAACGAATGCAAAGTTCATGATAAAACTGTTCAAATGAGCGAGTAAAACTTTGAATAGACAGAATAAGAGACTTCATTTCACTGACGAAGATAATGTATGTGAGTAAACAAATCCTCCAATATGCCACAGCAAGGGAAATTTATAGCCGAAACCAGAAAGTATGTTGGGCTTAGGTGAACTGACCAAGTGTCATCCCTGCAATCAAGGACCTACTGAAAAATTTAAAACACCTGGCAACTCATTGTATTGCCGGATGCTAAACATTGACTACAAAAAATGCCACGATAAGGTAGTTGGGTGTTTTCATTTTCAATTCACTAAGCAATACGGCCTGAACTACAAAAT
The DNA here is from genome assembly GCA_036346225.1 of Platerodrilus igneus. Classification (NCBI taxonomy): domain Eukaryota; kingdom Metazoa; phylum Arthropoda; class Insecta; order Coleoptera; family Lycidae; genus Platerodrilus; species Platerodrilus igneus. The sequence goes on from JARFIW010000753.1 coordinate 3,821,358, forward strand.
TTTTAAAGAATTACAGAGTAGGGAATGTTATCGTCAATAAAAGAGAAGGATGTTACGCGCCAAACCCGCTTTGTGAAATTATATTAGTAATAATTATTATAGGGGGATTTTTATCTTGACTATCGTATCGTTAACTGCTTGTGCGGCAGAAATGTTATAAATAATGTAGTAAAGTGTTTTCCCATCGAATTCCTATGCCAATCCTGATTTATTATGGTACCTTGTCTTGTTTCTGTGAATGTTGTAGGTAACATCATCGGTTCCACTGTTAATATGGAATAGAACAAGCGTCGAACAAACCCACGTTCCGTATAATCCTGAGATAAAACAACAATTATTGGTTAACCAGCTTGCTACTGTGCTTTAATTTAGAGCTTAACTGTAACAACTTTTTGTGTAATAAAATTTCTTTACGGTGTAACAAATCTGTATTAAGAAAAAATGAAAAATTTCGTTTAAAATTATTTATCTGCAAACCTACATAGGCTTTTCAATTCATAATAAATCTTTGGGTCCATATGGAAAACATCAAACGATCCGTTATTTCCTAGTTTAATTAAATCGCAAAGTTAAACTCCATATTTTGTTGCAATAATAATATTGAAAATACTTCAGTTGTTTTGAAACCTTGCTTAGAACGCTTTAAATGGCATTCTTATCACTAAAAGTCCGAGTAAATAACGTATTGTTTACATGTATGTCAAAGTTTTCAACTTGTTTCATAAACACCGGGCGTTACCGTCAAGCATAAAATTCCGGGGAGATAAAAATTTCCTAGAGTGGAATTGTCTTCATGAATTGTTTCCTAATTCGATCACTTCCGCGTTATTCCTCGAGCAAAGCGGAATGGAAGTCGTTGATGGTAAAAATTAGCGGTGATAAATCAGATACAGCCTTAATTTATATTTTTTAGTGCAAACACCCTAAGGGCAATAATATCACAATTTAGAGTCGATCTAGAGTTTTTTTAATTCAATACCTGCAAGTGAACAGAAGAAGATGAACTAAAACCTGATCATATCCAGCGCAAAGGTAGCTGTCGGCGATCTGTGGATTAAGGAGTCTGTAATTTTGCTGAATTCTTTACCGGATGTTTACTAAAAAATTAATCGTGTTAAACAACCCCCTTCTTCACGTATGATCAAATTACTTGCCGTAGAAACCCCATTGTTTCAGTTTACGAGATCCGTTTGTTGAAAGTCGTAATAGCACTTAATATTAGCAATGATTCGTAACTACATATATTTTGTAAAAAAAATCACTCGCTAAGTTTTTGTAATATTTGAAACTCTCACTTATGAGAAGCCTAAACGATATTATGTTATATTAGTTACAAATAATATTTGAATTAAGATTGATTAAAATTCCAGTTTTTTAAATTAAATGTACAAATTTGTAAATGGTTGCAGGATATGATATTAATAAAGATAATAAATATGAAAAAGAATTCCCAAATTATTAAAATTAAAATATCTGTGATGTAATTTAATTGCTAAAATAGTTGTTATTTGATGAAATTCTTTGTTATGAAATAGACATGTTATCATGCCAGTAGTCTTCATATAAAAAAATATCGATTAAAACTATTTCCATGTTGATAACATCTGATTGATTGTGTTGTAAATTAATCCAAGAATTTAAACAGAAAAAATTAGAATTAACAAACACGAAAGGGTTTTCTCTATCTACCATTTTAAATTGATTGATATTTGCTAGATACAGTGGCGTCCAACTTTAGATTAAATTGTTTTCCGTTTAGCTAAGAAACTTTCAGCCACGACTCCTCTGTAACTCACCCTTGGGGTAATGTCCAAGTTAGTCGTCGGAATGCAGTTTTTGCTTTTCCATCTTCTAAACTTAAAACTTCAATTATTTAAAGTACAATACTACAGCGAGTCGCGTGCTACGTAAAAACCTATAAAGTAATTGTAAAAATTATAGCAAGGTCTTAATTTGTTTTTATTAAAATTGCTACATTAACACGTTAAAGGACAAATTGATTCTTTTTATAGTTATGACTACATGTTGCTTAGTTGAACGATGAAGTCAAAAAAAACTAACGTTCCGATTACATTAATAAAGTTGGAAGCTTTCTAAACGAAAACAAAATCAAAGTGTTGAACAGAAATCCGATTAATACTCTCAGAGTAAAAACTAAATTCTGTACTAACAACCACTAACACGCAGATTATATAAATTGCCTAAAATACTCGAACCAGGAACCCCAATAAGGCCAGTCATAAGTTTTAGAAATACATCCGTGTCTACCGTTTCCAAATTTATTCCGGAACTTATTAAAAATTGGACTCAATTTAAACCTACACATTCAGTAAGAAACACCGCTAATTTAATTGAAAAATTACAGTAAGTACAGCTGACGCAAGACCACACTTGAATGTTTTATGATGTAAGTAACTTTTCTACTTCTGTACCTAAAATGGAAACTCTACCTATGGTTGGAGATCTTCTATGATATTCACAGGAACAAGAACACGTATGATAATAGATCGAAATTAGTGTAGGAATTCGACGAGTAAACACTCCACTACTTTATTTATAAAGCACTATTACTGCACAAGCGGTTAACGATACGATAGTCAAGACAAGAATGATCTCATGGAGCGTTGCTATTCAACCTATCAACCACGATATTTTTCGTTTGTCAGCTTGATTGATCAGGAAAGCGACAAACTTCTATTGCGAACTGTAGGAAGTTATCTTTGATATTGTTTTCTTACGGAATCATGATAATAAGGCTATTTCTAAAAACTCCGAAAATAATTTACATTCTCTATTTTCTAACTAGATTACACAAATATATGTACTACCCCTAAATTAATTATACAAAAAGTTCCCTATAATAATTATTATTAAAATAATTTTATTAAGCGGTTTTGACGCGAAACAATGATTAAGTTTGATGTGCAGACATTGACCAAATTGAAAATTGATTACAATTAATCTGACCTCATGTACATGATTTGAGATCTAAAGAAATCGTGTTGATGAGGTTTGGTACCGCGACTTATAAGTTAATCAGGTCAAGAATGTAATTCTGGTAAATGAACTAAAGTACATCCACCCAGGTACAAATATGATGATCATTTCAGTGGTGATAACATGGGATGTGCAGGTTACGCGACACTTTATCAGTTTTTCAAGTAAGCAACCAGTTACAAGTCCACATGCCAACGTAGTGTAACGCTATCGCGTTATTTTATGTAAACCTAGGGGGTTAAACGCTTATTTGTCGAGTCTAGGGACAGAAGTTTAAAATACCTCTTGTATAAAACCTGTTGATCAAAAGCCTTTAGAATAGCTAATGGTTAGACAGGCGTGAAATTGTTCTGGTCTTGATATAAATATAAGAGTCTTGTATAAATTATTAAACAATGAAATAGATTGCCCTTATCTACTAGGAAAGATTTCATTGGTAGTGCCTCGTCAACATGCGCGTTTTAGCAATACTTTTTATCTTAAAACGAGTAGAACAAATTTATTGTTGCACTGTCCAGCCATAGTAGTGTGTCTAACTTACAACAGATACTTTAATGATTCGGATATTTTTAACGATAGACTGAAGACCTTATAAAACGTATTAATTAATTTTCGATATATCAATTTTCTTTTTCTATTAGGTTTATTTTTGTACACAATTATTGTACCTTGTGAATGTGTGTTAGATAACTTCTAAATTATTTCCTGTAATTGGGTGTATTTCTGTTGGAAATAAATATTTATTTATTATTATTATTATTATTATTATTATTATTATTATTATAAAGATACTTTTATATAAATACATACCATTTAGAACAATCCTTCTATACATTTAACTAGAAGCAATTTATTTTAGAATTACACCGAAACTAAGAAAAGGTAGTTATTGTTTAAACTGTAACACGGCTTGGTAAAATTAATTTTGTTACAATGAATACAAAGACCAGAAATCAGCGGTTGAATATAATGTAATATCCACCAAGATAAGGTTAGAACAAAATGCAACCGGCAGACAGAACAAAGATACCATTAATTAACGCATACAAGAAACGACACGTAGCCTAAGCATAGGAAGCGGTGCAATATGATGGAATAATAATGAGGTTACAATGTAAGCCCCAATGGATGCAAAAGCCGCGGAAAATCTCAGGTAAAAAAATTGGACGCAACGGTAATACAAAGAACAAGAGTCACGCGTTCGTGGATTGACGTCGAACGTATACAGCTGTGAGAACGACTTGACACGGACTGACACGCCTTACACGGAAAGGAGGAAACACGAAACGATTTGACAGCCGACGTAATAGAAATCAGACATCAGGAATGCAAAAGGTACGTTGAGGTAGCTTGTGGAAAACTCTGTGGTGGCGGGCAACTCGGTTAATGTGATGGTCTGTAGGTTGGAAAAAAATCGCAAACTTAATTTAATTGTTATCGACCATGTATAGAAGGTGAAAATTTACCCAGGCAACAATTAGTTGGAAATTTCGGTTCATCTACAACAACTCGAAACAGCACCTGATTATGGAGTTCCTTAGAGGCAGAAGTTCAAGAAGCATTAAACTTTAAAGTAAATTATTTTGAACATTGGTAGAGTTGTATGCCGTTGCTATAATGTTCTAAATGTATCGTTATATGGTAAGAGGGTTGTCCTGAAGTGTTAGGACTTGGAAGCGGAAATGGTGACTGGATTGCTGTCAAGTGATGTACACTCTTATGTAAGCGAACAATTTATATTATATTACGATGAATTTATTTAACATAAATAAGGGAAGTTGTAAATAAGATTTTTTGGTTTGCTTTTGTTTTTTAGCTAACGCTGCTTGGTCAGTTTCGGGCTCACAATTCACTTTTTTGATTGTTTTAACCATGTTAACTTGTAGCAAATAAATACAGATTGAATACAGTGTAAAGTGATGATTTTAAGTTACGAAATAGATAAAAAATTTTTTAAAAAAGGCTCCTATCAAACACTAGGCAACCGTGACGAAAGGAATCCGTTAGGAAAGCCCGTCTTCCATGAGGATTAGAGCTCAAATCGACGGGTTTGCGCCAAAAATCTTTGGCATAAGACATGGAAAAAGCGCAAAAACCTTAGGTAATTGGGTTAAAAAGTGTGTTACGTTCCAATTTTGCTTTAAAATTTCCCTGGTTAATTCAATACCCGCTCGAATAAAATCTGTTTCTACTGATAAATCCGTTAACATAATTAATAATAAACACGCTTTCGAATAAATTCCTCAACTCAAGTCCCTTTTGCTTTGTTTCAGGTATCCCGTAATATATTAAATTTTTCGACAACACCCTGTTTACAATAAGTACGCTAGCTACAAATTTTCATTTTGAACTTATTTATTTCGAAACGACAAGTTTATGCTACAATTAAATAGTGTATATCCTGTTTCAGGTACCTGCTATCTTGTTATACATTACAACCGCGTATAAAGGTTTTCTCTATTGTTTCGATGTAAAGACTTGTTGAAATAAGGTCGCGCACTATCCGATAACACCGAGTTTTCCAGTTTTAATCGCTCTTCGACAAGCGAGAATTTGCAGTTCGAATTCGTGTTATTTGAACCATTGTTGAATTTGCTTCTACAGCTTGTGCGTCGACATATTTTCTACATTATTTGTCACCGTATTTCAAAAGCAATGCACGTTCGTTTTTTTTCTGTTCGACAACTACGAGGTGTCTTGCGTGTATTAGTGAGTCTTCCCGCGCGTACCCATTCTAATCAGATTCTCTTTTTAGCTTTTTTAGCTGGAGGCCAAATGGGTTCTTGCTTTCTGTAGACCAACTGCTTTTGTCTGTAGACCAACTGCTTTTGTCCGTAGACTGCTGCTGCAGTTATGGTGGCAGGGTAAATAGATCCTGACGATTATGACGTCGCTGTGCTGACTCACCCCCAACGGTTTGCGAGCTAAGCATCTGGACACTTACATGTATGCAACTCGTTTTCTTTTGTGTGTGTCAATAGCATATTCCGTATCAACGTTTGGTGTAATTACGAGACATTTTAGAACTATTGTTCGTTGTGGCTAAGCGATATAATCGCTCTACAGGTGTGAGGTACCTTTGTTAAAAATGTTTGATAGACATACGCTCACTCTTTTATACTGATTAGTTTATTTTACAAACGGTGAGGTACGATTTAAAAGATGTCTGACAAAAGCTCTCACACGTTAATTCTTTCCTACTAATTAGTCATTTTACAAAAATATTAGATGAAATTTTAAAAACGCTTGACAAAAAGCTCTCACATATTGATTTACTACTGATTAATTTTATTTTGAGTAAATACGAGATGCGCACTTGTATCTAATGGACTAAATTGTTCATATTACCTAATTATTTGCTTTGAAATAGTAATGCTTAATTTATTTTCTTTTGCTTGTTTGTACAGAATCCTTTATTTATTTTTATGTGTTAATATATAACCTGGGCGATGTGTTTTTTTGTTTCTTTTTGGTATGTAGGCAAATCCGCCCACTCTCCGAGGTTGGTAGTCAGCCTGGTATTTACTTTTTTTCCGACTACGTCTAGGTACGTAGCACGTGATTAAAATTGTGTAGACTGCCTGATCCCTTGTATTGGTTTTCTTTCACAGGACTCATCCCGCAGTACTACATGCTAACCTGTGCATTATTAAAATTGTTACGTCATACTTCCCTTCAGGGTAAACAAAATTCAGTAGCATAGCGTCAGATGGACACGCATCAGATGGTACGAAACTGAACAACGAAAGTTTCTTGGTTGACCATCAAAATGAGATCATGTCCAGCTATAGTAAATATACTCGAACACATTATGATAATTGAGCTTGATAATGTCGTAAACAAAAGGTGATTTACGTTCAACCTGCGATCATAGTTAAGACAGCATGTCTTACTACACTTTCAGTCTTTTTAACAATAGTTAGTGTTATCAAACTTAAATACATTTTGATTAAATAATTCTTTACAGTGCAACCTTAACGTATTAAAATTCTACGAGTAAATTTGAGAGTATTAAAAATTCACAGCGTAACCATGGAATATAAAATAAGTAACTTAGATTTAAAGACGCATCAAAATTCGAAACGCAATTATTTTGTATTAGAATATACTTGGTAAGTGGGTTTTAAATTATGCTATACAAAACGTCGCATATTCCACATCTGGCAAACATTCGTCTGACGCTTAAAGTTTGTTTTCGACGTATCAACTTTGGAATATTGAAAGTTACTCGATAAAATAAAATTATTAAGAGAAGTTTAGATTTACTTTATATAAAAATTTACATGTTTACTAAATTGTAAACCATATTTTGTCCGTCTTGCGCTTTTCAATTTATATAGAACGATTTAACAAGAGATTACCTGTAGTGTTGAGAGTATTATTTTAATTAAATCTCTTAAAAATATTTACATGGTTTGAATATTATTCAGTAACAATTTTCTTATTCACGATTTTACAATCTAAGTACTTAATGTGAGAAATCAGTTGAAATTAAACATAGCAAATTGTAAAATTTTGCGTGTATACATAATTTAACGAATTAGATTTCTGTCTATATTCATAAATGAAAATGCTAATATTTCTGAGCACATTCCAGAAAAAATTGTATTATATACTTCAAAAACGCTATTATAAAAAGTTTGGTACATACAAAACAAAATGATTTGTTCAAGTATTTAGATTTAACTTCTTAAAGTTCTCAAATAAGGTCATTTATTTAAATTATCATCTTTATGTCTTATTTTTTGTTGTTGAATAATTAATTTACCTTTATATGGATAAACTGACTTTGACATTTTTAATTGCAAATTGTACGTTTGGTGTTTTAAGATAAATACAAGTGAGGTTGTAAGTTTTTAGAAAAGATACACGCACGCACGTAAGCATGTTTGCACGCACGCACGCAGGTACGGACGCACGCACAAATGCGCGCGCACACACACAGTATAACGCAAAGAAATCTTTGCTTTTAGCTAGACGAATCAAAGATAGGTTCACTGCATAATAATTGAAGATAACATATTGATCATTTACAGAAGTATTACTGGCCTTACCATAATTCAAGAATAGTCATTATCTAAGGAATGGAAAAGCGAAAGCGAAAACTATCTTTTTCTTGGAAGAAATGTGAGTGTTCTGTTCAAATAGTTACTGTCTGATATACATTAAATAAAACCAAAAGTAATTTAGGTAAAAACATCACTCAAACTGTATTCATTTCAACTGAGATTATATTGTTTGATAAGTTGAAATGCGAAATGATATAATAATAGGCTTGGGGAATGATACGCATAAACTAAACTGTTTCATAAGGAAGTTTGGTATATGATTGTCCTCAAGCGTGCTGGCTAAAAAACGTAGTCCATATGTTAAATGAGAAATCATTCTAAAATGGTTCTGATTAAATACAGAAAAATTAACTGTTGATTGAGTTAAATTTGAACCTTTCAATTCTACTAGCAAATTATACTTAGCCTAACTATAGGATCAACAGCCATCTTGCACATGATCATTCTAGCTACATCAAAAGAGTCCCAAATCGGTTTACATTTTCCAGCATCATGTGATACAATTGTACGAATGTGTTTGTGCATCTTTTCTAGGTGTTTTTCGATGATCGAAATGTATTCATAAGATACCTAAAAGTAAAACATGATTCTCATTAACGAGTTGCATGGACAGACCTCATCAACTATGGATATAGCTTTGCCGCTGCTTAAGAAGCTCCTTAATACCTTCAGTTCGCCAATAGCTTTGTTGAGAACTATAACGAATTCACTATATAATACATCTAGTTTGATTAGTTTGTACAAAATTATATCTTGCAATTTTTGAAACGTCTCGAACTGATCGCCTTGGATTTTCTTCAAACGTTGTAGTATATTGTCAATTTTTGGTTTACTGTCAATACCTCTGATACTTCCAGAGATATTTTTAAGAAGCCCTAAGATATCAATTACACTTTTATTTGTGGTTGGGACAGTCAAACTTGCTCTAAACTCCGGAATATTTACTTTAGTCAATGCTGCAGACACAACATCAAGTTGTGAAAATTGCATTTGAGATAAAATTTCGAATTTGTTCAAATCAAATGAAAACGTTTTGAGAGCATTATTAACATCACTCCATTTGCTCGGATCTGTTGAATTACTTATTTCTAAAAGGGGATTTATTTTAAATGCTAAATATGCAGCTACGTGATTTCTGCAACTCCTAATAAAAAATATTAAGATAAACTTCGTACAACGTGATATACCTTAAAGCTGCATTTACTGTAAAGTGTCGTGTGGAGTCTGGTGAACTTGGAAAATCGTGGTGACTTCCATTTAATATATCCGTGATTACTAGCAAGTGAGGGTCATACAAAGGTTGGCATAGTATAACATCACCGTGGTGTCCAAATAAGAAAAAAAGGGTTCCAAATGACCATAAAATTAATGGCAGTATACATGAAATACACAACCCAATATGTAATGAAGCTGCGACTCGTGTATCTGAAATACATCCACATGGAACACTATACATTATAATGAACCAGAATCCAACCATCGCTACCACCATCACTGCAACACAGGTAAGTTTTAGCTATGTAGATATCTCAAACATAATTACAGCTAGCGATAAAATCAAGCTATACAAATATATGTCAATTGTAATGCATTTGCGTTACGCTAGCTATAAATTAGGTGGAAATGGAAAAATTTGTATGAACAGATTAAATACGAACGCGACCTGACATTGAGATTTTAAGAATAATAATATTACGTAGGCGTAGTATTTCAGTTTTGTTTCCATAAAGGCAATTTAGATAATAAAGTACAACATCATTTTTCTTAAATACATCGTAAACGTAATAATGCAGGCCGATGACTAAATTTAAACCGAAATCAAAACGTATGTTAATATTACAAGAAAATATGTATGCATTTTCTATGAAAAGATAATTTACAATAGACAGATGTTAACCGTCCCGCCCACAATGGACATTAATATAATACCATACTACAACAATAATACAAACTACATACAAGATAGCGTCGCAATAACCCTTTATTCAGCCTAGACAAAATGGTAAATTGTACAAATATACTTTTATATAAAATTGAGTAAAAGATATTTGAGCAGACAAAAATATAATCGATTCAAGTAAGTTGAAATTAAAACGTTTTCGCTATTTTAAGCTTCATCAGTAACATAATATATTTAACAAATTTTGTATAACTTTAAAGTTATATCCTAAAAAATAATATAGGTTTCTTGCATAAGTAAGACTGTTTTTTATATTACAATCTGAAAAAGATATTAAACAAGTAAGTGAAAGAAATTATGTGTCTTACCATACTGGTTTCGTTAAATTAATTTTTTTAAAGAAATAGATATGGAATTAAAACATCCAAAATTAATGTTTTATAAAAGTTTTAAATAAAAAATTCTTCATAATTATAGGTATAATTTGATTACACACGAATATCTTAAAAAGATTTAAACGAATATAAAATAGTAGTTGAAGTGATCTAGCGTGGTTTGCTAAAGATTAGTTAGGTTAAGAATTTTGTTGCATAAGCGCATGACATAAGTTTGTATGTATATCTCAAAGTACTCGTAAGTGGTCTAGAGATAGAGTAAATTATAGTAATTGTAATAGTAGAATAATGTGGTGATGTTGGTTAGTTCAATAATAGCTTTTTATGTCGGTAAGGTTATTGTGGACTAGTTTATGTTGGATTTATTTTTTAATTTTTTTTTAATAAAGTGTTTGTTTTCTGTATGTGTTGTATGGTAGTAAGTTAAAGTAATTATTATTTAAATTTTCAATATCTGTATGATAGTTTATTGCATATGGTGTTTTTATTTTAATGCCTTCTAATAATAGTTTTTTTTTTAAATTGGATTCTTTGTGTATAATTTTTGGTGTTTTAAATTAAAAGGATAGCAATTATCTACTGCGTGGTCTGATAAAGCTGTATTTGGTGAATTAGGACTTAAAAGCTTTTCTTTAAAAGATTGTTGATGTTGAAAACATTCTTTTTTTTAAGTATTGTTTTGTTTGTTCTATGTAGATAGCATTGCATTGATTGCAATTAATTTTATAAACTAGGTTCGAGTTAAATTCTAATTTAGGGTTGTCTTTTAATTTTTTGAAAATATGTTTTTTCAAAGTGTTTGTATTTTTGTATATTGTTTTAACTTGTTGTGTATTTAAGGTTTTGGCATTTTTTTCTGATAAATAAGGGATAAATGGAATAGTTGAAGTAATAAATGATTGGTTGTATTGGTGATTATTGAATTCTAAACTAAGAAAATTGGGTCGTAGATTTATCAAATCATAAACCAAATACAGCTTTATCAGACCACGCAAAAAGCACCATGTGCAATAAACTATCATACAGATACTGAAAATTTAAATAATAATTACTTTAACTTACTACCATACAACACATAAAGAAAAAGAAACACTTTATTAAAAAAAATTAAAAAAATAAATCCAACATAAACTAGTCCACAATAACCTCACCAATATAAAAAACTAATATTGAACTAACCAATATCACCACATTATTTTACTATTACAATTGCTATAACTTACTTTGTCTTAAGACCACTTACAAGTACTTTGAGATATACATACAAAGTTACGACATGCGCTTATACAACAAAATTCTTAACCTAACTAATCTTTAGCATAACACACTTGATCAAATTATACCTACAATTATGTAGAATTCCTTATTTAAAACCTTTATATAACATTAGTTTTGTGGTATGTGTTTTAATTCCATGCCCATTTATTTTAAAAAAAAATTAATTTAACAAAACCAGAATGGTAAAACAAATAATTTCTTTCACTTACTTATTTAATGTCTTTTTCGGATTGTAGTATAAAAAACAGTCTTACTTATGCAAGAAAACTATATATTTTTTAGGATATAACTTTAAAGTTATACAAAACTTTTTTAAATAATTTTTATGTAACTGATGTAGCTTAAAATAGCGAAAACTTTTTAATTTCAACTTATTTGAATCAATTATATTTTTGCCTGCTCATATATATTTTACTCAACTTTATAAGAAAATTCACAGCCTTTTCAAATTTTGAACTTTTAATACTTTTATATTTGGAGAATGTGCTACAACTGTTGAAAGTTAAGTTATTTAGAAACGTCAAAATGTAGTAATACGAGCAAGCACGAAATGAGGAAAAGTTGAAAGTTGAAAAAATAAAACAACTTAAAGATATAGATATAGACGTAACCGGAGGGGAGAACACGCAGTGTGCGACTTATTTTTTGAATTACCCTTTAAAGGGAAGGGTATGTTTGAATATACGTGCTCGTGAAATTAACAGCGCGACAGCCGGTTAAAAAGGGTTAGCACCTAGAGAGTTCGCCCCTCAAATAATTTAAAATTTGTTTTGTGTTGTGTCAAGGGAGCTGTATTAGCAGGAAGGAACCAAAAATTAAAATGCCAATGATTTATGGACATCTTTGAGTTAAAAGATTAAACAGTAAGCAATATATAAGCTTTTCTGTTTATTTTTTAAAAATTATGTACATGTAAATTCTGAATGCAAGCTGGTTTATTTTCATGTAGTAGGAAATTAATCGAACATGAAGGTAATAACTTGGACGATGAATTAGCGACGGAACTAGTAGTGGTTCAATTTAAGCATGATGTTATCGTTCAAGGAAGTTTGGAATATTCTGCAATATTAACAAATATGTACGAATTGATTTCAAATTTTAATTTTATTGGTGGAATTGTGTTGTTAAAAAACAAAACTTTAATAAATTGTATCTCAAAAAGATCGCCGGATTTAAATTTGTCGCCATTCTGTTTGTGCGAGTGGTGCGTTGTTTATCTTTTAAAACAGACCACGCGAGTTTAAAAGTTATAGAACATTATTCAAACGAACAACGTTTAATTATTGTGAAAACTGGCTATAAAAATGTCAAATGTTTCGCAAAAACAATTTGGAGATTATGTACAATTTTCGATCGCAACAATGCGCCAAATAGGTCAACGGTTTGTCGTTTAATTAACAAGCTGGAGACAAAATTTACATATATGGATGAGAAGAACATTGTTCGAGCCGTTTTTGACGGTCCCTCAAAAACATAGCAATAGGGAGTCCAAGTGTGGTCGAGAATTGGTCAAGAATTGAACATTACCAGACCCACTCTGCAGCAAATTTTAGAAAAAATCTGCGTTTGCACAAGTATTAGATTCAGTTGACATAAGAACTTAAGCGCCGCGACGTAGGTTTGATGATCGGGCGCTAAAGCACCACCAAGCTGATAAGGATTTTTCGAGCAAAATTATTTTCTCCGAAAGAAACATTTTCAATTGCATGGGTGTGTAAATAAGCAGAACTGTCAAATTTGAAGTACTGAAAATCCTCGTGTAGTACTGGAAAAACCAATGCATTCACCGCGAGGAACTGTTTGGTGCAAATTTTGGGCTGGCGGAGTTATTGGATCCTATTTTTTTAAAAATGCGGATGGTACTGCTTTAACTGTTAATGGTGTGCGGTATAGCAAAATGTTAACCAATTTTTTTTGTCACGAATTGGATCGAGTTGACGTGGAGAATAAATTCTTCTAACAAAACTGTGCAACATGCCACTAGCTTGCGAAAAAATAGTGTTACTGCAGACCTAGTTTCCGGAACGTATCATATCTCGATTTGGCGATAAACATTGGCCACCAAGATTGTGCGATTTAACGCTGATAGACTACATTTTTTAGGGTTACGTGAGGGAAAAGGTGTATGTGAACAATTCGCAAACAGTTGAACGTCTTAAAGAAGAGATACGGCACGTTTATGCCAAAATAAAACCACAGTTATGGTAAAACGCTATCAATAATTTTATGAAAAGAATGACCGTGTGCAATTTGACAAATGTCGTATTTCATGTTTAATTGTTACTATTCCTCTTTACGTTGAAATTAAAGATTCTAATGGTAAAGGTTAAGAATTTTATATATAAATACATGACATAAGTTTGCACCTTTATTTGAAGGACAATAAATGTAAATGATAAATAGTATTGTAACTGTATAATTGGTTGATGTTAGTTGTTCAATAAATGGTTTTAGAAAGTCATGTAATTCAATTGTGAAGGTAAGAGGGCGGATTGATTTAATATTTTTTGATAAAGTGTTTGTTTTTCTTTATGTGTTGTATGGTAGTAACTTATAGTAATTATTATTTAAATTTTCAATTTTATAGATAGTTTTATTGCATATGGTACTTTTTAATTCAATGCTTTAAATTTAGGTTTAAATTGGATTTTTGTGTTATAATTTTGGGTTACAAATTAAAAGGAAGGCAATTATTTACGTGGTCTTAATAAAGCTGTATTTGGTAAATTAGGACTTAAAAGCATTTTCTTTAAAAGAATTGTTGATGTAAAGGACATCTGTTAATGTACACTTTTTAAATTCTTGAAGAAGGCATAGAATTGATTGCAATTAAATTTATAAACTAGGTTCGAGTTAAATTCCAATTTACGGTTTGGGTGTAATTTATTGAAAATATTGTTGTTCAATTTATCTTGTATATTTGTTCAACTTGTTGCCTATTTAAGGTTTTGCCATTTTTTGGATAAATAAGGGATAAAGAAAATACCTAAGTAATAAATGATTGGTTGTATTGGTAATACGAATTTCGAACCTAAGAAAATTGGGTCGTACATTTATCAAATCATAAACCAAATAGCTTTATCAGACCACGAACCAAACACCATGTGCAATAAATAACTATTAAACAAACCCTTAATAATCGTTCACTTATACTACAACACATAAAAAAAACCAAACTGGTTACGCAAGGTAATTGGGAATTTAACCCAACATAAACTTTCCAATAACCTCACCAATAAAAACTAGATTGTAACTCAACCCCATTATTCTACCACTGTTCTACAATGTAAAAAAAAGCCTCTTAAAATCACTTTAGTACTTTGAGATCACATACAAACTTTAAACATGCGCTTACACAAAACATTCTTAACATAACTAATCTTTAGCATAACCACTTGATCAAATTATACCTACAATTATAGACTACCTTCCACAATCCTTTCATAACATTGATCCCGGTATGTGTTGAATTTCGGCCATTATAGTCTAAAAATTAATTTGTTAAACCAGAAGGAAGAAAACTATGCTTTCAGGTGCTTATTTAACCTCCTTTTCATCTTGAAATAAATTACAGCCTTACTTATTAGAAAACCATATTCCATTAGAACCTAACCTTTAGTTATACTAATTTTTACAATAATTATTTGTAACTGAAAAGCTTAAAATAGCGAAAACGTTTTAATTTCAACTTACTTGAATCAATTATATTTTTGGCTGCTCATATCTTTTACTCAATTTTATAAAAAAATCCACAGCTGTTTCAAATTTTGAACCTTCAGTATTTTTAAGTATGGGGAAATGTGATACAACTGTTGAAAGTTAAGTTAAGAATGTTATTTAGAAACGTGAAAATGTAGTAATACGAGCAAGTATGAAAGAGGAAAAAGTTAAAAGTTGAAAAGAAAAACAGCTTAAAGATGTAGATATACACTTAACCAGAGGGGAAAACATGCACTGTGCAACTTTTTTTTTTTAATTACCCTTGAAAGAGAAGGGAATGTTTCAATACACGAGCTCGTGGAATTAACGTCGTGACGACCGGTTAGAAAAGGGGTTAGGACCTGGCAAGTTTTCCCCTCTAATAATTTGAAATATGTTTTGTGTTATGTTAAGGGAGCTGTGTTAGGAAGAAAGGACCAAAAATTTAAATGCCGATGATTTATGGACATGCTTGAGTTAAAAGATTAAACAGTGAGTAATTTATAAGCTTTTCTGTTTATTCTTTTTAATTATGTATATGTGAATTTTAAATGTAAGCGGGTTTATTTTCATGCAGTAAGAAATTAATAGAACATGAAGGTAATTATTTGGACGATGAATTAGCGGCGGAACTAGTGGTGGTTAAATTTGAGCATGATGTTATCGTTAAAGGAAGTTTGGAATATTCTGTAATATTAACAAGTACGTACGAATTGATTTTAAATTTTAATTTTATTGGTGGAGTTGTGTTGTTAAAAACAACATTTTAATAAAGGATATT
The DNA here is from genome assembly GCA_036346225.1 of Platerodrilus igneus. NCBI lineage: Eukaryota > Metazoa > Arthropoda > Insecta > Coleoptera > Lycidae > Platerodrilus > Platerodrilus igneus. Next base: position 3,837,477 of record JARFIW010000753.1, read on the forward strand.
TCAAAGAGAGTGCCGGATTTGAATTTGCCGCCATTGTGTTTGTGGGAGTAGTGCGTTGTTTATTTTTTAAAACTGTCACCTACAGACTACGCGATTAGAAGTTACAAAACATTATTCAAACGAGCAACGTTTAGTTATTGTGAGAACTGGCTGTAAAAATGGTGAAAGCTTCGCGGAAACAATTAGCAGATTATGTACATTTTTCGGTCGCAACAATGCGCCAAATGGGCCAACAGTTTGCCGTTTAACTAACAAGCTGGAGACACAATTTACATACATGGATGAGAAGAACACTGTTCGTCGCCGTTTTTGTCGGTGCCTCAAAAACATAGCCGCAGGGAGTCCAAGTGCGGTCGAGAACTCAGGCACCTCCATACGGCATCGTGGTTAGAAATTGACATTACCAGATCCACTTTGCAGCGAATTTTGAAAAAATCTGCGTTTGCACGAGTACAAGATGCAGGTGACACAAGAACTTAAGCGAAAAGACCATGCAACGCGACATAGGTTCGTTGATTGCGTGCTAAAGCACCACCAAGTTGATGAGGATTTCTTGAGCAAAATCATTTTCTCCGATGAGAAACATTTTCAACTAAAAGGGTGTGTAAATACGCAAAACTGTCAAATTTGGGGTGCTGAAAATTCTCGTGTAGTACTGGAAAAACCGATACATTCACCGTGAATAACACATTTTGGGCTGGCGGAGTTATTGGATTCTATTTTTTAAAAAATGCGAATGAAAATGCTTTAGCTGTTAATGGTGTGCGGTAGAGTAAAATCTTAACCAATTTTTTTTGGCCCGAATTGGATCAAGTTGAGGTGGAGAATAAGCTATAACAAAACTGTGCGACATATCACACAGCTCGCAAAAATATGGTGTTACTGCGGACCTAGTTTCCGCACTGTATCATATCTCGATTTGGCAATCAACATTGGCCACCAAGATCGTGCGATTTAACACTGTTAGACTACTTTGTTTGAAGTTGTATGAAGGAAAAGGTGTATGTGAACAATCCGCAAACAGTTAAACGTCTTAAAGAAGAGATACGGCGCGTTATTGCCGAAATAAAGCCACAGTTATGCGAAAACGTAATCCAGAATTTTATGAAAGGAATGACCGTGCGCCAGAGGTTTCGTGCTGGCCATTTGACAGATGTCGTATTTCATGTTTAATCGTTACTATTCCTCTTTACGTTGAAATATAAATATTCGCTTAATTGGAAAAAACGTGTGTTCTTTTTAACATTAAATCCGGCGATCTTGTTGAGACACCCTTTATTTTGGAATGGACAATAAAATGATAAATGCAAAACTTGGTATTTAATTGTTTTCTATGCTTGCTATTAAGTATGTTTCAAAAATTGGTTTTAGAAAGTCATGTAATTCAATATGGGAAGGAGTGATAGTAATATCGTTAGATTTGATGTTGTTTGTTTTTTGTAGACTTTCTTTTAGTAATGTTTGCCCAGTTAAATGTTAGGAAATCAGGGTTTTTTAAACGTATATTTGTACTTATATTGTACTTATTTAAGGTCAGTAGAAGTTAAATTTAGGTAAATTTTATTTAAACTTGTTTATGAAATAGGTAAACAGACTAATTTGTGAAAGTCAACTCAATGATGGAATCGTATTTGGGGGAGGTATTTAAGTGATTTCAAGGTATTGTAGAGAAAAGATAACGTATAATAAGATAAATTTAGGAAACCAAAGGTACAGAAAACTTATTCGGAATAACCGTCTTCCGCGTAGAAATAATATCAAAGGGACTGCCGAGACAAGACAGTTTCGCGGCCCTTAATTATTATTATAGTAAAAGCCTTAAGTGAATATTGTAACGTAGCCTGTTTGTATTTCAGCCACTTCAAATGTACGTAATATTTGTTGAACTTAATGTCTAAGTTTGGTTGTGAGCCGTACATGCGGCTTAGATTTTTTAAACATGAGTCCGTGTTTCATCGTTAGGGCAGTTTTTTATTGTTGGCTGTTTTTTGTTTTTTAACTTTTGACAATCAAATTGACCTTTTCCGGATTGGGAAAAATTAAAAAAAAAACATAATTATGACGTACGACAGCAGGTTATTGGTATATAAAGTTTAGATGCAAAAAAATTTGCTCTCGGATGCGACGAATTTAGGTCAGAGATGGAGAGTACTTAAATGTCAAGGATTATTTACGATGGTGAACAAAGTTTTTACAAAAATGTGTCAAGTTGTGATGAAATAGGTCAATTCCAAGGAATTTGGCAGGGGAAAGTTTATAACCAATCAGGACTTATAATGGAAATGAAAATTAGAATTTAGATAAAAAAAATTTTAAGTTGATATATAAGTTAGAGCAATAGCTTACTTATTTAAATTTCTTGGAGAAATTATTTTTTTAGTTGGAGTAAAGTTTGGTAACTTTTAAATTCTGTAATAGAGATTTACATTTTGGCTCTACAGACATGTAGGTTAATTTGGGGGTTTAAGTTACGGGGGATTTTTTACTTTTATGGGTAAGATGAGACACGAGCGATAGAGTGTGGTAACTGGGGTCGATTTCCGAAGGTACTCTCTGGCCAATCGTCCAATCGCATATTATGCCTATAGGGTTGTGGTAATAACTTATAGGGTAGACACAGCTGCTTCAACGGCATTTACAGTGTTGTCTTTTAGGGATAAAAATTTACCTTTAACCTTTACTTTTATTTTTATCTTTGTTGACTTGATGAATTGACTAAGGACTGTTGACATAGCACTTGAACTAAAACGACGTGAGGGTTATTAGCTTAAACGGTTTATGGAAAATGATCTCGGTGTAACGCGTTTGTGGTACATTAGCTATAAACTAGTTGGAAAAGCAAATATTTAAATTTAGAAGGCCAGAATAAATATAAACGAACTTTGTATATTAAGATTTAACAAACAGTAAAACTAATTAAGCATGTTATATTAACTTATGTTTCCATAGAGGTATTGGAGATAATAAGGTATAACGCTATTTCTTTTAACTACATTGCAAACTCAATAATCCAGGATGATGGATTATTTTAAAACCGCAAATAAAAACATTTCTTAATACCACAGGACACTATCTATTCATTTCCGCTGAAAGAATGATTAGCAATAAACAGATGTCATCCGTCATAACAACTAAACACATTAAAATAATACCATACTGCAACAACAATACAAATTATATACAAACTAACGTGATAATATCCTTTTATTTAGCATAAATAAAATGTTACATTGCAGAAAAGAATTTTTGTAGAGGAAGAAATATGCTACAACTACTATATACGACAGTTGAAAGTTAATTTCGAAAAGTTATTTAAAATCGTCAAATGTTGTAAACTTTAGGGGTGAAGGGAGGAAGTTTAAAGTTGATAAGAAACAGATTCAAGATGTAGATCTAGACGTTAATCACACTTGCAGGAACATGGTATGTTTGAACTCACGCGTTCGTGGAATTAAAATTGTGGCGACTGGTTGAAAAAGAAATAGGACCTGATGGGTTCGCCTCTCAAATAACTTGGATTTTGTTTTGTGTTGTGTTGAGAGAGATGTATTAGCTGGAAATAACAAAAAATGGAATTGCTGATGATTTCTGGAGATCGTTGTAAATTTTAAATAGTAACGCCTTTGTATGCATGCATTAAAACTGTTACGGGATCCCTACCTATCTTGTTTAGTAAACTGCATAAATGGTAAGCAGACAACGTGATGCTAGTAGTGCGGATGTGGCTGCAGACGTGGAGGATTATTCCTTCTCCTTTCAGGAAATTTCGATTTCACGACGCCACCGTTCCCTGACAATCCAGAATTAGCTCGCCACGTGTCTCGTAAATATTCAATGGAAAGAATATAAAATCATAAATTATACCGTATTTTCGGGTGTTTTAAAACTTGTGTAGAGTGTTTTATACAGTAAAATTATTCATTATAATATGAATAGAAACTGAGTCGTAGCGAGTTTAGAAAGAAAGCGACCAAAAACTATTAGAAGAAAAAACGTATAAAAAGTACCAAAAATTCTAAGTTACACCAAATTCAACTACACAATTTCATCAGAATTAAAGACTAGTATTTCTAAATGAAAATGAAAGAGAAAAGAAAGCAATCTACAAGGATCATCAGAATTCATCTGTAAATTGCAAATCATCTAAGCCTGCATTTGATTTATGTAAACCAGAGATAAATGTATATTATTTTCAATAGTCTTATTATGTGTTCCATAGGAATCTACCCTCGCGCTACTGTAATTAGCCGGTGTACCCTTAAAAATTGTTACAGGGTCCTGTGTTTGTTTCATCAAAGTAAATCTAAATTTTTAACTTATCGTATATTTTACCCGTATCAGTATTTTTGGGGTCAAATGTACTGTTTTTCCAGTGGGGTCGTTTTGTTTTCAATGGGTCAGTTTTTAATCCTGGGCACTTTTTTAAACATGAGTTCGTGTTTTATCGTTAGGGTAGCTTTTTATCGTTGGCTGTTTTTTGTTTTTTAATTTGTTGAATATTTTTTAGCGTTAAAGTATATGCCATAATTTCTTTTCAATGTGAGTATTTTTAAGTGATTTCTTTAAAAATTGTTTGTCATTTATTTAAATTCATTTAATAAAACGTATTTTTTAAGATTATTTTTGAACAATTATCTTGAGAGGTTTTAAGACAAAAAATGTGACTGTTGAAGAAAAGAAATTTGTTTAGTATAAAAATGTAGTTTTTATTGACAATCAAATTGACAGTTTCCGGATTGGGAAAAATTTTGAGATAAACATAATTATGAGCTACGACAGCAGGTTCTTGGTATATAAAGTTTGAGTACGAAAAAATTTGCTCCCAGACGCTACGAATTTAGGTCAGATAGAGAGAATACTTAAATGTCAAGGACTATTTACGCTTGGAAACAAAGTTTTTACAAAAATGTGTCAAGCTGTGATGAAATAGGTCAATCCCAAGGGCTTTGGCAAGGGAAAAGTTTATAATCAATCAGGACTTATAATGGAAATGAAAATGAGAATTTAGATTTAAAAGATTTTAAGTTGAAATATAAGTTAGAGCAATAGCCTACTTATTTAAATATTTTGGGGAAATAATTTTTTTAGTTGTAAAGTTTGGCAACTTTAGCTAGTCCTCCTAAATTCTGTAATAGAGATATACATTTCGACTCCACAGGTACTTAGGTTAATTTGGGGTTTAAATTACGGGGGATTTTTTTACTTTTATGGTCAAGATAAGACACGAGCGATAGAGGGTGGTAACTGGGGTCGATTTTCGAAGGAACTGTCTGGCCAATCGTCCAATAGCAAATTTTGCTTATAGGGTTGGGGTAATATCTTACTGAGTAGAGAAAACGGCTTGACGACCTTTTACCTTAAGCGGCATTTGCAGTGTTGTTTCTTTCAGTGACACAGATTTACCTTTAACCCTTTACTTTTATTTTTAACTTTGGTGACTTGATGAACTGACTAAAGACTGTTGATATAATATTCAAATTAAAACAACGTGAGGGTTATTAGCATAGAAAATGTTTGTAAAATGACCTCGGTTGTAATAGAGGTATAACGCGTTTGTGACACGCTAGTTATAAACTAGTTGGGAAAGGAAATATTTAAATTTAGAAGGGCAGAATAAATATGAACTCACCTTGCATATTAAGATTTTACAAAGTAAAACTAATTAAGCATGTTATGTTAACTTACGTTTCCATAGCAGTATTGCAGATAATAAAGTATAACACTATTTCTTCTAAATACATTGCAAACGTCAATAATCCAGGATAATGGATTATTTTAAAACCGCAAATAAAAACCTATCTTAATACCACAGGACACTATCTATTCATTTCCGCTGAAATGAATGATTAGCAATAAACAGATGTCATCCGTCATAACAACTAAACACATTAAAATAATACCATACTACAACAACAATACAAATTACATACAAACTAACGTGACAATAACCTTTTATTTAGCATAAATAAAATGTTACATTGCAGGAAAAGAAGCTTAAAGTTGTAAAGAAACAGATTCAAGATGCTAGATCTAGACGTCATATACGACACTTGCAGGGACATGGTTAATGTTCGAACAAGTTATTTAAAATCGTCAAATGTTGGTATAACTTTAGGGGCTTGAAGGGAGGAAGTTTAAAGTTGATAAGAAACAGATTCAAGATGTAGATCTAGACGTTAATCACACTTGCAGGAACATGGTATGTTTGAACTCACGCGTTCGTGGAATTAAAATTGTGGCGACTGGTTGAAAAGAAATAGGACCTGATGGGTTCGCCTCTCAAATAACTTGGATTTTGTTTTGTGTTGTGTTGAGAGAGATGTATTAGCTGGAAATAACAAAAATGGAATTGCTGATGATTTCTGGAGATCGTTGTAAATTTTAAATAGTAACGCCTTTGTATGCATGCATTAAAACTGTTACGGGATCCCTACCTATCTTGTTTAGTAAACTGCATAAATGGTAAGCAGACAACGTGATGCTAGTAGTGCGGATGTGGCTGCAGACGTGGAGGATTATTCCTTCTCCTTTCAGGAAATTTCGATTTCACGACGCCACCGTTCCCTGACAATCCAGAATTAGCTCGCCACGTGTCTCGTAAATATTCAATGGAAAGAATATAAAATCATAAATTATACCGTATTTTCGGGTGTTTTAAAACTTGTGTAGAGTGTTTTATACAGTAAAATTATTCATTATAATATGAATAGAAACTGAGTCGTAGCGAGTTTAGAAAGAAAGCGACCAAAAAACTATTAGAAGAAAAAAACGTATAAAAAAGTACCAAAAATTCTAAGTTACACCAAATTCAACTACACAATTTCATCAGAATTAAAGACTAGTATTTCTAAATGAAAAAATGAAAGAGAAAAAGAAAGCAATCTACAAGGATCATCAGAATTCATCTGTAAATTGCAAATCATCTAAGCCTGCATTTGATTTATGTAAAACCAGAGATAAATGCCTAACTTCTGAGGGAGAAACTAGTACAAGTGTTTTAAGTGAGTCGTCAAATTCTATTACTTCTAGTTCTTCAATTTAATGTTTAGTTTCATTTTTGTTAGTCGACCCAGCTACTTGAAACACACAAGGTGCATTTTTAATCGAAGAAGTTTTAATTTAAAAAATAACCCAAAATTTGAATGTGGATTTTTCAAATTCTATTCGGCATTAAGGAATGGAAGAAGCTTTCAATTGGAGGAATTACGTGTAGCGTATAAAATGAGACGGTTGAGGTAGTTCGATAGGCTATTGAAGTGTATAATAGCTTTATGATGGTATTCAGCGCGTCTCTAGAGGATGAAGGGGTCAGAAGAAGCCAAGAAGTCTTCAACGTATCGGTTGATTTGGATTATGATTTGGTTGAGGATTAATCTACGCGTGCGAATAGTGAGGTGAATAGATTTTGAGAAAAACACGGTGGAGGTTTTTAAGGATGAGTTTTGTTTCTGCAGGGACTTTGGTAAGGTCTATAGGCGTTTCCGATCTGGAAGTCAATGTGGGTGGCTATGTGTCAAAAGTTGATGGGGGATTTAAGGATATAGATCTTTGAGCTTGCTTCGCAAGTCTAATTAATTTTTGAGTTGAATCATTTTGGTCTTGGAGGAGAAAAGTGGTTGTTTGTTTTCAAAAGATTGGATTTAACCGGGTTCATTAGATAAACGGCGGTTGTTTGTAGAGAACAACAGAACTTACCGTGGTTAAGGATGTCGACATCGCAGGTGTAGGCAAAAGTGGACGAGTTTGGGATCTTTAGTTCTAGGAGTGCCTTGATTGCCAGGTTCCAAAGGGCGGGGGATACACGAAATCCTTAGGTTAAAGGATTGGGAATAGATTGAAAATTTGAAGAGAGGGTGACTATTCGAGGAAACAAAGTTTTTACAAAAATGTGTCAAGCTGTGATGAAATAGGTCAATCCCAAGGGCTTTGGCAAGGGAAAAGTTTATAATCAATCAGGACTTATAATGGAAATGAAAATGAGAATTTAGATTTAAAAGATTTTAAGTTGAAATATAAGTTAGAGCAATAGCCTACTTATTTAAATATTTTGGGAAATAATTTTTAGTTGTAAAGTTTGGCAACTTTAGCTAGTCCTCCTAAATTCTGTAATAGAGATATACATTTCGACTCCACAGGTACTTAGGTTAATTTGGGGTTTAAATTACGGGGGAATTTTTTACTTTTATGGTCAAGATAAGACACGAGCGATAGAGGGTGGTAACTGGGGTCGATTTTCGAAGGAACTGTCTGGCCAATCGTCCAATAGCAAATTTTGCTTATAGGGTTGGGGTAATATCTTACTGAGTAGAGAAACGGCTTGACGACCTTTTACCTTAAGCGGCATTTGCAGTGTTGTTTCTTTCAGTGACACAGATTTACCTTTAACCCTTTACTTTATTTTTAACTTTGGTGACTTGATGAACTGACTAAAGACTGTTGATATAATATTCAAATTAAAACAACGTGAGGGTTATTAGCATAGAAAATGTTTGTAAAATGACCTCGGTTGTAATAGAGGTATAACGCGTTTGTGACACGCTAGTTATAAACTAGTTGGGAAAGGAAATATTTAAATTTAGAAGGGCAGAATAAATATGAACTCACCTTGCATATTAAGATTTTACAAAGTAAAACTAATTAAGCATGTTATGTTAACTTACGTTTCCATAGCAGTATTGCAGATAATAAAGTATAACACTATTTCTTCTAAATACATTGCAAACGTAATAATCCTGGATAATGGATTATTTTAAAACCGCAAATAAAAACCTATCTTAATACCTCAGGACACTATCTATTCATTTCTGTTAAAATGATGATTAGCAATAAACAGATGTTATCCATTATAACAACTAAACACATTAAAATAATATCATGCTACAACTACAATACAAATTACATACAAACTAACGTGACAATAACCTTTTATTTAGCATAAATTAAATGTTACATTGCGGAAAAGAAGCTTAAAGTTGAAAAGAAACAGATTCAAGATGTAGATCTAGACGTCAATCACACTTGCAGGGACATGGTATGTTTGAACTCACGCGTAGGCAAAAGTGGACGAGTTTGGGATATTTAGTTCTAGGGGTGCCTTGATTGCCAGGTTTCAAAGGGCGGGGGATACACGAAATCCTTAGGTTAAAGGATTGGGAATAGATTGAAAATTTGAAGAGAGGGTGACTATTCGAGGAAAAAGGTAGGATTTTATTATAAGAAACAGATTTGTTGGAAAGTTGGATATTTAACGTTGACTAGAGAGGTTAGGCCACCAAAGGAGATCAAAAGCAGAATGGAAGTCTACAAGTAGGGCAATTAATTATTTATGCAAATAGTGCTTTCGGCGGTGTGGCCTGAGACATGTAGTCAAATATGCTCAAAGACACGAAAAGTATACATACCATTATTGTTCTAGTGGAGGGTATCGAAGTGTTACTTATAATTTAAGCAACACTTTCGCATTACTTTAAATAGAAACCAAATACAAAAGAAGAAATTAATTTTAAACGTTCATAATAAATACGGATGCACCCTGTATGTTATGATTTCACTAATAGCAATGTTTATTAAGCACTACACCTCAATAATTTCTTAGTTCATAAAGAGCAATATAAATCACAAAACCATAGTTATATTTTATATATCATACATAGTTGAACGTAACTTCGGTCAATAAATTATTTCAAAACCCCAAAAACAAAATTTCAATACTAAGATTTACAAATTCGAATACACAGATGCAAACATGGGTAATTACCAGAGTTAGTTCATGTATACAAACTAATTAAAATAATAAGTTATTATACCATAGACATAGGATAATAAAAGGAATTCATAACCGTGGGGTTATTTGTATGCATGTTTCATACAATAATTACCCCATGAATAGGACGGTTTTTATAATTTATAGTAGAACTGAGCAAAGTTAACCACAAGGCAACAAGAGAAAGTAACTCTCAGATAAGATAACAAATATATTGTAACAATATAGTTTAATCACTTACATACAGAGGACGATTTAGTGAAACTCACAAATGTCTTATTACAGATTATCTGAATCAGACGACAATATAATGAAATGTTAAAGGTTAGAATCAATCCATTTGCAAACTATTAACATCATAATCACGTACCAAACTATATGAAATCACGCATTTCTCACGTGATACAAGTAAGCTTATTATGAGAACCGTAATGCAAAAATATATCCTTCAAAGGCACAGAAAGTGGAAGAAAAGAACGGAGCTAGACAGCGATCGAAAACTATGAATTAAATATTCGTTAGCCGGAGACGAGAATACAGGCGAGGGTGACCATAAAGAGGACAGTAAAATTAAACCCAATTGCGATGAAGTTAGCAAACTGAAGTTAAATGTGATGATATCTGCGGATTTTTAACAGAACCTGATAACAGATAGAATTGGGATAGACTGGTTTTCAATCAACAAGTGTTAGAAATGATTTACACTACGGACCGCAAACTCAATTTTGGCTCTATGGAATTCTTGAATCATATGAATATTTAATTTTAAGTTTAGCAGCTGGTTATACATTTTCTTATGGTTTTGTTGGTTACGTTTATGTATAACATTTGCTAAATTAAATATTGAAGAATTTATATACGTACACCATCCATGTAAAGTATAGTGTTAATTTTATTAAATATAAAAAACCTGTACATTTCAATTTTATCTGAAAGGTCGAGGACGTGCTATAAGTTACTATTGTAAAATCATTCACGTTAGAACTAATTGAAAGTAAAATGATTTAGGTAATTTTACAATTCTATTTGTGTACTTGTTTCTGGAATAATGTTATAATTCATATACTAAAATAGATTTAAGTGGCGCAGTGAGCTGAAAGTGGTTGTCTTTTAACTTAAAATTATAGTTTAGCACTTTGTAAAAAGAACTGAATTCCAGCAGGATGCAAACTAAACAGGATTCACTAAAAATTCTCGTCCTCAGAACGATCATCCCTGACTAGACGAGTTGGTGTCTATCAATTAATACATAAAAATTTTTTTCAAGGTATGTGTTACTGGTAACGTAGTTTATAATTTATTTTTACATTTAGCAATTTTTTTCCATTTTTTTATTTGTTTCTATGAGGACCCACTCCTGTACAACTGTAATTAATCTGTGCACCTTGAATTTCTTACGGAATTCCCGCTCCGTCTGGACAATTCAAACTTCAACAGCTAACGATTCACTCACCCATAACATTTAAGATTGTTGCAATTTAATTTTAGGTTATGCAAACTTGCCTTAGAAATCACATTGCTAGTGGAGCACGACGCCATTTAATTTAGCAGTGAGCTTTGTCACCGATACAAAACATGTCTGTAGTTGGCATGTAACAGAGTGAGATGTAAAACTACCTTTTAAATCTGTAGCATATCACTATCAATTGACTAGCAGCTAGAATTGCTTTGAGAAACCTTGCAGACCGTAGATAAGACATCGTTTGCACAAAGTAAACCACGTTGGGAATTAAAAAATTGCACGTACCTCATTTTAACTCCCACAGCTTGTTACAAAGTTTACTTTAGACCGAACAAGCTCAGTGTTTCTATATTATTTTCTGTTTTAAATATCAAGTTTTGTTTCAATTTGCTTTTTACCCTGAACCAGAATAATCAGAATATGCAACCGCAGCAAGAAAAAGCAGTTTTTATTGGTTTAAGTGCCTAGCTGTGATTTGGAGTGTTAGCTAGATACAGTCGCATAAATGTAGCTTTTACAAATAGTGTAATTTGTTTTACTTACCAATACAAAATGTCCATCGCCATGTGTCCACGTCAGCAACGCTTTGAAGCAGATTCACGACGTCTGTCGCAGTTGATTTTATTTTTGTAGATAGGTTTTTTGAGAAACCCTCCAGGGATTGAACTGCATCGTGTAATTTGTTGAGACGTTTATTTAGGGCGCTTCGAATTTCTAGAAAGTAAATACCTCCTTATATGTGTAATCTGTAAGTAGTTCAGCAAAATGTATTTGGAAGATTGCCTTTTAGAATAGTGTTTACTTTGCTAAGTATATTGTAGTATAATCTATTACAAGAGAACTTGTTATTTGAATAAACTTCACAAGAAAATTAGTACTATGAATCCCACAACTTACTGATGTATAAATAAAAGCCTGTGGTAAGATGTATAGACCAGAAGCATATTAAGTCTTATTAAGTCAGATACGTGGAGTTATTCTTTGCTTGACTGTGAGAAATTGAAATTTCGACGCTTGGGAAGTAGGTTAATATGCATTTCGAGGATTATAATAATATCGAACGTTTATTTATGTTGTGGTGATTACTTTTAACACAGAAGAAAATGTGCTACCTATATAGACAAATAAACGTACTCAGTTTAAAATACGTACATATGTAAGAAAAATATGAAAATTATTAGAAATGAGAAAAAAGGCGCTCTTGCTTGAATTATTTGTAACGCGAGTTAAGGTTTGGGCATTGGGATCTACCTTTTTAAAAACCAATTCCAAAACTTCTCAACAAATTTATTTTTAAACAGACATTAATTATGGAATTTTACAAAACTTGATTTATATTACTCTAAGTTCAAAAATAACTAATAAATGTACTATTCTGAGAAGCCTAAGCAACTGCAATGTTAAAGCTGAATACTTTGTCTGACTGCCGGGTCCTTGAGCTCCCGGGCTATTATAATGTCCCTACATCCTCACATGGCTGTGGGAACTTGCAGATCTCAAGTCTGCTTATTCTTAATACTATTCATAAATACAATGTTGTAATCTTAATTTCTAAGTAATCACGGTATCTTGACCGTCTGTGACCTGACATCTGCAGTGTCACAATCGTCTCGGATACAAGGTATCGCATCCGTTCTCATGAAATGTTAATAAACTTTGCATATAGTCCTTGTGTTACTTTGTTGCACTTTACTTAGCGTATTCTTAACACTTTCTAATAATTCTCAATTATTCTATTTTATAATACATATATCAATTGGAGATACATAACTCGCGTTGACGTTAATTTAAACAGAAATCAAATAGTAAAGACAATAATTAATTTTAAGCGGGTTAAGTAAATACGAATGCGCCCAGTGTATTACGATTTTATAAATAGTAGTGTAAACTAAACTTAAAATTTTAATAATTTTGTTTTATAAAGAAAATTTAGGTAATGAGCTATACGATACAATTAAAAAGCTATTTTTGTACAATACATAGTTGAACACAATTCAGGTCAATAACGTGTTTCAAAACCGCAAAAGGAAAACAGATTTTAATTTACGCATTACGAATTCGAATACAAAGATGAAAGTATAAGTAATTAGCGTATTTGGTTTGGGTAAATAAGGCAATGGCAACATTAAATTTTTATAACGAAATTACGTAACTGCAATAAAAGTTTTAGAATAATTAATAAGTAAATAACAGTGAAATTGTCAATATTCATCTTAATACAATAACTATCCCGTAGCTAGGAGAGCCTTAACAATGAGCAAAATAAAAATTACAAAAAACAAGTGTAGTGACAGCACATAGTAACCCCAGGTAAGATATAAGTAATATTATTGCAATGTAGTTTAATCACCTAAATACAGCCGATAACTTAGTGGAATTAACAAATATCATGTTATGCGTGATCTAATCAGAAGTAATTGTAAAATACAATTATAAATGTTACAAATAAGTCAACATTAATCACGTATCAAACTAATAGGGAGTCTCGCATTTTTCGCGTGATACAAAGTAAGCTCAATATAATGACCGTATTACAGTGACATACCATTCGATGGCATAAAAGTGGAAGAAGGTCGGAAGCTGGACAGTAAAAGGAAACAATTAATTACCTACTAGAGAGCCTCGGACAAGAACAAACGTAGAAGGTAACTTGATGTTATAGTCGAGTAAACTCCTTAACCTATAAGATCAGCCAACTGAAGTTAAACGTGGTAATATCAACGGATTATTTGATAGCGACCCTGTATAGAGGAAACAACCAGAATTTACGTGCGAAATTTATTTCATTTAGTTCATTTTAAAGTCACAAGTATTAACATAATTTTACAATTAATGAATAAAATTTAGTTAGGTTCGTAAAGAAAATAAATTTTAGAAGCCAATGCAATTTATTTATTAATTTAATGGAGTTTAATTGAACGGGCAATTACGTATAATACGCATAAAAGCATGAAAAATCGATAATACCAAGGTGAAACGCGTTGCTAACACATAAACAGCCGTTGAATATAAAATACCTTGAAAACCAACTCTTAGAAATGTTGTGTTAAAACGTCGGTTAATTGAACACCTGCATGTTTTCTTTTGTTTATTCTACGACCCCCATGACTTAATCTATCCCTAAATTAACCCTATAATTACAGCATTAATTCCCCAAATTAAAATAAAATTTTTTGGAAAAATGTTAGTTTTTGGCGCCCAACGTGAAACAAAATTTACATTGGTCCAAAATTATTTATTTTTATTTTGTTCTACTAAGTACACAACTCCTACATTATTTTTACATCCTTATTCCTATTTTGATTATATTATATCTATACACCTATTCATTCTAAATTTTTATTACTATTGTTCTATTATAATCTGTTAGTATTTTGCTACTTATCTATCCATACTTTTATTATTTACATAAACTGTTTCATTTTTCATATTTTTCATATCTACTTATATAATTCTTCTTCAAATCTTCCTTTTTCTCTTGTCTTTATTCAATACTTTTCCTATTTATTATTATTTTATATAACGTATCTACATCTCTCCATGTTTCTAATAAAACCCTTCTATTCATATATCCCCAACTTATCTATTTCTTTTCTTCTTTCTTATAAGCATCATCATCTTTTCCCATATCCAATGAATCACTCCCTTTTATCAACCTATGTTACTCCTGTTTATTCTAAACCTATTCTAATTATTATTAACCTATCTTATGTTCTATCGTTTTCTAATATTTACAACATGTACAATACTTATTCCCGAATATATCCTAATTTATGATGATATCCTAATTTATTAATATCCTATTTAATTCTCCTATCCTAATTTATTGTTCATGAATTTGCCCTCATTACTAATTTGATATCCCAAAAATTTTATCTTTTCCTATAAAAATTCACACTTCTTCATATTTAGTTTTAGTCCTGCTAAGTTTAGTTCTAACAGGATCCGTTCAAGATGTACAAAATGTTGTTCTATGTCATCACTAAAAATTAAAACATCATCCACATAATGTATGCAGAATTCTTCATATGATCCCAATATACCCTGCATAGCTTTTACTAATGCAGCCGTACTTGAAGACAAACCAAAAGGAACCACTTTAAATTGGTAAATTTGCTCTTCTATCGAAAAACCCGTATATTTCCTGGATTCACGTTCCAATGGAATAACCCAAAATGAATTCTTTAAGTCAATTTTTGAAAATATTTTCTTATTACCTATTGTTGCTAAAATTTTATCCATAGTTGGTGGACTGTTGAATTGAGGTTTGGTCCTTTTATTTATTTTCCTAGCATCCAAACATAATCTGATGCTGTCATCATTCTTCTTAACAACAACTAAAGAATTAACAAAATGCGTGTTTGCCTTCTCAATGATACCCTCACTTAGCATCTGATCTTTCTCTACCTTCACTTTATCCCTATACGCTGCTGGAATAGGATATAGCTTTATGTTAAACGGCTCCATATTTACGAATTCTAATTTATGCACATAACCCGTTGCTATTCTGGATTCTGATCCTATTAGTTCTGAATTTTTTATTAACAATGCCTCTACTCTTTTTTTTAACTTTTACTGGACATTTTATCTTATCATCAATATCCCCCTTTATATCAACTTCACCCTCAAATTTATTAATATTTATACGGTATCCTTCGAATTCAATGCTTTCCTCATCATCCCATTTTATATTTTCCCCCTTTACATCTATTTCCTTTCCTTCGGCATTTATTTTTAAACCCAACCTATCTATTATGTCCATACCAAATATTGCATCTACTCTTAACCCCGGCACTACTATAAATTCATTCTCAAACTTTATCTTACCCATTTCACATTCCAGAATTATTATTTTGCTCACACTTGCAAATCTCTTGCTGTTTGGTGCTATTAAATTAAATTTCCGTATGGGCATCATGCTTCCTACTAATTTTTCCCGTTTAACAAAGTTCTCAGACACTAACGACGCTTCACCTCCCGTATCAATGAGTGTTCCACCTCGACTATTTCCAATTCTCAATTTAATTATCGGTAATAAGCTTTTATTCATTTCCTTTTTCATTTCACATTTTATATATTCACGCTGGTGTTCGTATCCATTTATTTTTAAGGGCTGACTTGTTTTGTCCTTTTTCAAAAATTCTGATTCGACGTAGATGGTCTTGCCTGACTCGTAACTTCTGCATAGCTACGGTTCATTCTTGTGGGTTGTGCTGCTTGTTCCCGATGTTGTGTTTGTAGCGTACACTGATTTATGTTTCTGTCATGATTCGTTCGCTCTGCTTCTCTTCTTGGAGTATCTCTTGTGTTCCAGTTCCTTCTAAAATTATTATGATAGTAGTTATTGTGATTGTTTCTATAAAATTGTCCCCTATAATTTCTCCTATTATTCGATCTATTGTTTTCTGTGTTTCTTTGCAATCTGCCTAAATTTTCTCGCTGACTTGGTGTCATCCTACCTTCCGATACACGATTTTGTCCTAACTCATCACAACGTTGTAAATATTCCAAGAAAATCTCCCTGTTTAGTATATTTTGAATCATTATATAATGTCTTATTTCGTCGCCAAAATGTCCCGCTAAGTATTTTATGATTTGAGTTTCTTCCATCAGCGGATCTAATTGCTTTGCTAGACTGAATTTTTGTATAGCGTATATTTCTCTGGTCATCCCTAAATTTTGATTATATTTTTCCGTAATTAAATTATCTCGCGCCTTGTATTGTTGATATTCCCCCCAAAATTTTCTCAAAAACCTACTTTCAAACTCTTGAAATGTCCTTATCTCGTTTTCTATTAAATCAAACCATATCTCCGCGCTTCCGTTCAACATTGATCTGACGAAGTTTAAATTGTACCTTTCATCCGTTGATCCCTATATTAGTTTTCTTATATTGTTTAAAAATACTTTAGGATCTATCTTGTTGTCTCCATAAAATTTGGAATACTGTTCTACTGAAATTTCCGGTCTATTTATCCTAGTGTGTTGCAATCCCTAATTTCTACTCACATTTTCAAAATCTGATTTTAAATTGCCTAACTCTCTATTTACATCTGTAAGTCCTAATTTACAGTTTCCATGAATTTCCCGCATCTTTTTACCTAAATCTGTAATTCGGTCATTTGTTTCCGTTTCAGATGTTCTTAATCCAATTTTACTTTCCAGAGCTCGTCTCTAACTTTATCTACATCATCCATCATTCTAGCGAATTTATTTTCAAAGTGTACTTGCATTTCCGCGATAATTTGGTTACTTTTCTTTAATCCGTCACTTATAATTTTTATTTCTGCACCTAACTTTTCTTCATTCTCTTTACTCTGTTTTTTAATAGCCTCTTCGCTTTCATCCATTTTTCTCGTTAACGCTAATAAGATTTGCATCATTTCCGATTGTAGAGACGTCTGTTGTTCTTTGCTTTGACTTTTCGTTAATCGCTATCCTTGCATTTCTATTGATGTATCTTTTAGAATTACGCTTTCTTGCGACCCTATTTCAACCCATTGGTTCCTCAATGCCTCTCTGGTCTCCTTCATTCGTTTATCTATTTTGATTAAGATTTCAAATTCCTTCAGTTTTCTAATTCCTATCCCTTTTAAATTAAATTTTTATTCGTATTTTTACAAATTTAAATTTCAAATTTCTCGCTCGTACAAGTTTTTAAATTTTTAATTTTCTTTTTCAATTCTAATTTAGTTTTAGTGGTGTTCTCGGGCCACGTTGGGCGCCATATTTATGCTGTGATAACTCGCCCCACGGCTTGGGCGTACATATTTATGCTATGATAATCGAGCCCCACGATTTGGGTTTGTCATATTTATGTCGTGTTATATTCCTGTAGGAAAAATAAAACCCTTGTTATTCTCGACCCACGGTTGGGCAGACCATATTTATGCTGTGTTAACCCCTGTTAACCCCTACGCTTGGACGCAATATTTATGCTGTGATTTATTTTTTTATTACTCAAGCACTTGTAGAAATGTTAATTTATAATTTTCTTTGCCTCGACTAGCTGATTCAATTAAATAAAGCAATTCTACAATACACAGTATAATGATTAAATATTTACAACCTTTTTAAATATCTTCTCCCTTTTTAAATTATTTACATTTGTCAGATTTTTAGAAAATCAAGCCAGCAAAACGAGATTTTATTAAATTTAGAGACTTTTTGAAACGTTTCAAGATGTCTATTACTTTTCATAAATTTATACAAGAAACCCCAATTTGTCGGCTCTTACACTTTGAATTATTATTGAGATAAAAACAGTTTTTAAAAACAAATCATATCAAAATATCTAACCTGAAGTGGTTCAGTAGGTGCTCTGTATTCCCAAGAATTGAGGTCGACATCCAACCGAATAGTATCCAAATCGTTAATGGTGAGTTTATTCCAATGAAAGGTTTTTCATTTCTGTAATAGAATATTTACCATTTTCAGAGATTATCAAATTGCTTGAACAAGCAGCATTCTCCAGAGTCTCGTATCCAAAATTGTATTTAAGATCGTAATTGATCGTTATTAAAAGTTTTAACAGGAATCTTAACAAGATCTTTATTAGGATCGTTATTTCAATTGTAATTTAAGATTGTAATTAAGATGGTAATTGAGATGGTGGTTAAGATGGTAATTAAAATGGTAATTAAAATTGTACTTGAGAGCCCTGTTTTATTTTTTATTAGAAATGGTATAATTTCACTAAATCTTATCTACTTACGTCTTTAGAAGTAAGGCTCGCTTGCACAATTACACACTCCTTAATTTTCACTTTTAATTTAATTTACTGTTCACGTAAATATTCAGCACTTTTAAGTATAGTGACTGCCCAGTTTCTAAAGTATATTAACTCGATATTCAATTGTCATGATATTTATAGAATCGGCCCCTTTTGTTTGCGATTCGTTGATTTCACGTGCTGGGCGAGACCAAGTGTCTTATCTCTTGTTATTTTGGGAAACTTTACTAATTGTGTAGTTCAATTGCATGAAGCGATGCTAAGAATGTCACGTAATTCATTATTATACTTCACATTTAATTCAGAAATCCCAGGAATTTTCGTTCAACAAGTTACGTACTATTGTCGTAGGCCTTATTCTAATCTAAATGGAATAAATTTGCTGTTTGTTTATTTCTTAATAAAATGGATTTTTGAACAAATGTGATACTTTTAGATCACGCACGTTTTTAAAATAATGCATAATTTCCGCGTGCGTTTAGGATGATATATCAACGCACTTTTCTAATATTTATCTAGCCAATTCGTGCAGGTTTTTCACTGCTTTAATTTCAATGCATTTCGTTACATTTTTAAATTCTTATCTTTGCTCGTAGCTACTCTTGGATATGTGTTTTAATCGCTTGTACTGCTATATACAGTGTGCTCTCAACTAATAATATTTATAATGACCTATTTAGTCTTCTAATATTTGTAAGTATGTACTTTTATTACTTGGGAGTTTCTTTTGTTTATTCTACGACCCCTATGACTTAACCTACCCCTAAATTAACCCTATAATTACAGCATTAAATATATTGCTATGATGATAGGGTTATTTAGGGGTATATAAAGTCATAAGGGTCGCACAGTACATGTAAATAGTACTAAAAGCTAGAAACTTAAAAAAATTTATCATGAAAAGTACGTAATTCGCAAATTATGCAAAAATCAAACTTTTAACACCCTGTATAAGCATCATAGTTAATTTTAATTAATGCAGGGAGGCTAATCCTTCGATAATACTACCACATTCAGTAAGAAAAATGACTCTGTACACAATCAAACTTATTTTAAACCAGAAATGCATTCATAAATTTTAAATAAAAACGCATTAAAAGCATTGAACGTTAGAAAATCATGATACGATTTCTGTTAAAATTAAACTCGCAATAGTTTTTTCGCAATAAACGCATCTTTCAAAACAAATACGTTTGGGAAACGCAGGATGTAAATAAACGCATTTCAATTTACGTCATTATAGAAATTTCGCTTACGCCAAAACATTATCTTGACAAACATAAAACCATAAGTTTGTCTACGTGAGAAGTCAAGTTAAAATTTCCTACAACAAAACAAAACAGACGGGTGAAAGTACAAGAGGTACATAAATCCACTATATAGAACTTGAATACTACGTGACCAACAGCATTGTTTCGGCGGGCTATTATCAAATTCATACCTGAGAAAGCCCAAAGTATATAAATGTGTATAAATTCTGTATAAATTTAATACTGTATTGTGAAGTAATCAGTGCCAAGAAAGGTTATTTATTTAGTAGGGAATAGTTCGTTAGTCAAATACTTCCTAGAGAATTAAAAATACTATTAATTTTCTACAGTTAGTAGGCTTGCAAACAGATAAATAACTACACAGCCTTAAATAAACACTATGGTGAATTTATATCAACAGTTTTTTGTAAAATCTCTTTATATACAGCATCAAAGAAAAGCTTTCTTATATTAAATAAAAACTTCAGTAATGAATAGGTTTTTTCCCAAAATAAGCAACAATGAAATAGTTATTAAAATTACCCTAACACGTAATTATTAATTTAAACTAAATTTGAAGATAAGTATATAACTTTAATGGAATATTGACAAAATTAGTTTAATATAATTTCTTCTAGCTTGTAAAACAAAATTTGATGCCTTTTCTGTATCTTTTAGTTAGATTATTAATTTCTTCACATATTAAAAAATAATTTATTTTCAAAATAAGAAAATTGAAAAAGGCACCGAATGTAAACGTGGATCATTATAATATTTTTCTCACGACTATCCAGTAATGCACTTCTTATGCATTTAAGAATGAGTCAATAGTAGTACTCATTATTCCGTAATTGTAAGTGAATTCATAATTCAACATCTTTAACCAATCAAAAACTTCCAAGTTGTGAATTATTATCATAATCCAACACCTCTGACCAATCAGTACAAACCTTAATTTTTCATAATTCGAGAGGTAACATTTTTGCATCATGCAAAGTAGGCTGTTACACTTTGACAAATAAATTTTTGCTTGTCAGTGTTTGTGATATTAGTTTAAACGTATAGAACATATCTGATAATAAAGATTTGTGTAGTCGCAAGAAAATTATAGTATTCTACTCGCGAGTTAAGGTCATTACTCATTGGAATTACGTCGCTCGCCCTAACGGGCTCGTGGCGCAAACCTTCCGAAAGATTAATAGCTATCATAACTAGCTCGTTGAATAATATATATATATATATATATATATATATATATATATATATATATATATATATTTTATATATACTGTGATCCTACCTTATTAGTGATAGGCGTAATATATCTATCTGTCACTCCTTGTCTTATTTTAGAGCCTTGTTGAGTTATGCCACACAATTTACCTTTAAATATTTTACACGGCTGCTGCACTTAAATATTCTACAGGGCCGTCAAACACGTGGCGGAATCTACCTAGGGTGGGTCCGTCCTAAGCAAACACCTCTCAACTAGACACCCAAACAAATATCCAAGGATTTTTCAAAATAATTTTAAATGCCAAAAGTATACCCAAACACTAGTTCCACTTTTATAAATTTGATTAAAGCACTGCGTAGATATTAAATACTAATACCTGGAATCCAGATACAAGCGCCGCCTTCCAGCCGTCCTGAAGCCAAGTGACCAACTGCAGGCACCTCCTGTAAATAATAAGTAACTCGAGCAACTGGTAATCTCCAGACTATAAAACTACTAATATTTCTACAAATTTTATGTTATACAAATACTCAGATAACTCCAATTCCACTATGCTTTCGTCTTCAAACAATAACGGTACAGACCAGCACTCCTCTTTTAATTAACTTTTATTCGCCGTAAAACTGCTACTATTTGCTATCTCCAGGTACAACTTGACTTTCAAAACTTTCTCGTAACTTTTTAAATGTAATAAAACTCATAACAGTACAAAACACGTCTATTTTTCAGCAATATAAATTTGAAGTCCCTTATAAATAAAATCCGTCTTCTTTTGTTTCCGTTGCCATAGCAACTATCTCTACGCACACTATGTAATTTATAATTATTAATAATTGATTTATAATACAGTTGTTTTCTCTAGATACATTCATTTTCTAGATGGTTTGTAATCCAGTGATTTATGTATATTGAACTTTTTACAATATTGAAAATAGCTAACAAACTTTGATGGTTCAGCTTTTAAATTGTACGCAACAGACATTTATGTCTTATTCGGTAAACGTCCTGTCATTACATAACCAATCTTTAATTGTTAAAACATATTCAAACTGAAATTGATTTACAAATTTTACGGGAGTATCACTTAACTCCTTAAAATTTTAAAAGCGTGCAGTATACCAAGCAATTTTGATATTTGTTTTACATTCAAATGGTTCTGAAAACGCTAACTCCAAATTAAATTTCATATACGTGCAACCATAACAATTAAAATACGTATACAATGCAAACTTATAACTAGCTTAGCCTGGTCTATGGCCGGTATATGTTGTTGAATGCAATGCAGTTTCAAAAGCTTTATAAATTTATAAACGTGGAATAGTTGTTGTTAATTTATAAACCAAAAATACCTGAAAGAAAATACTCAAACAAAACCAAATATACCCCATTCTAGCAAAGTCGTTTCGAAGCCCTATTTAAACATTTTATAAGCCCACCCCTTCTTGACAGTATATAAGGCCCCACTGATTTTAAATAAAATGAAAATTTGCTTCCTGGATATAAGTAATTCTTTTAATGGTTGAGAAATTTTAAATTTTAGTTAAAATCACTATAGTTTTTTTCTTTATGTATGAGGATTAAGTGTTAGTTTCTGTATATTCTGTATAGTTTTAAGCTCGTTAGTATTATTTACAGTGTTAATTCTATTCTTGCGATACTTTACTTTCCACATGGAAATATGGATACAAATTTTCTATATGAAAACGTCCCCGACATTCACCCTGTCATTCTCCAATTCGTAAGTATTCCCTTCTGCAAAATTCTTCTCACTCGATAAGGACCTTCGTATGGAAATAACAACTTGGCACAAATATTTCTTTCCCAATTTGACATTCTCAATCTTTTAACAATAACAAGATCCCCAACTGAAAAACCACTTGCTTCTTGATTTTCTTGTTACGTTTCTCCAACTCCCTTCTTTGTATCGTTTCGACTTGTTGTTTGGCTTTATGCAACAACTCCGTTATATCCTCCACTTTTGTTCAGCTCTCCACGGTCTTGCTGTAATCACCTTCTTCATCAATGTCACAGGACACATTCCTGTCACTGAACTTGGTACAAAATTAATATATTCTTCTATTTGCGGTAAGTACCTTACCCACCGATCATGTTGTTCCTGCGTTATTAACCTCAAAAACTTTATTACTTCTCGAATATATCTTTCACACGGATTTCCTTGAGGATGTCTGATACTACAGAATGTCATCTTTATTCCATCCTTCCTTAATTTACTTTCAACCCTTCGATTACGAAAATACGTTGCATTGTCCAACAATACCCTATTCATCTTACCTATTCGTTCTACAAACTTTCTTACAGAACTCAATACATGCCTAGAATTACATCTCCTCGCTGGATAAAGCTGCACAAACTTTGTAAAAATATCAACTACAACTAAAATATGCTGATATCCGTTCCTACTCGGTATCAAATTACTCAAGTAATCCATTGCCACAATATCTAATGGACCTTCCGCTCTTATACATCTAACTTGATTCTGCAACACCACATTCTTATCCTTTCCTAACAAACACGTCTCACACAGATTTATGCAATTTTTACCAATTTTCTATCGTTTCGTGCATAGAAAGCTTCCTAAATATCAAGAACGTCTTACGAATCCCTATATGACCAAACGTAGTATGAATTTCCTGGATCAGCTCAACGGCTAGCTGTGTCGTTAAAACTAATAATTCATCATCCCATAACCTTTTCACCAAAACTCCCTCGACCATATAAAACCTCTGTCTTGTTCTAAATTCTCTCTGAATAATTTTTCTCTGATCACCCTTATTTCTTCGTGTGCTTGCATCCGATGAAATCTGGCATTCGACCATCTTCCCAGATCTTCAAACACTTGCAATGCAATCAAAATCCATTCCTACTATCCGTTAGCAACCCTTCATCCTTCCTACTAAAGAAATCAGCCGTAACATTTTCTTTACCAGGTTTATGTCTAATCTCAAAATCATATTCCTGCAATACTAACGCCCATCTATACAATCGACTGTTCAAAACTCTTTCTTCTTCAGAAACGTGACCACTGTGTTATCCGATTCAACCAGAAATTTATTACCCAATAAATAAAATCTTAACTTCTTCACAGCATATACGATTGCCAGCATCTCTTTTCCGCTGTCGAATACCTAGTCTCGCAGTCTTTCAGAGCCCTCGAAATAAAACAAATTGGCGCTTCTCTCCTTCTTGAACCTGCACCAACTCAGCCCCTATTGCAAAACTCGAAGCGTCTGTCCTTAAAATAAATGGATCCGTAAAATTGGGATATTTTAATGACAGTTCCTATAAAATACCGCCTTCAACTCCCGAAATGCCTGCTCCTTTGCTCGTTCCATTTCCACCTTTCGTTCTTTTTAACAACTCCAACAATGGAATGCACAACTCCGAATATTTTGGTATGAATCGACGATAATAATTTAATACACCTAAAATCCTCTTAAACCTTTCAAATTTCTTGGCTGTTTCAAATTCTTCAACTCGTCCAAGCGTTTTTCACAAATTCTAATTCCTTCGCTGCCAACGACAAACCCCAAATACTTTACCTGGTCCTTAAAAACTCACACTTCTTCGAATTCAACCTCAAACCTCCCTCGTCTAACCTTCGGATCACTTTTCTTAAATGTTCTAAATGTTCTAACTCGTTCTTAGAAAAATCAAAATATCATCGACATAGTGCGTACAGAAGTCTTCGTACTCATCTAATAACTTCTGCATGGCTCGAACTAATGCAGCGGATGACGTTGAAATACCAAATGGAACAACTCTGTACTGATAAATCTCCCTTCAATGCTAAATCCAGTATACTTCCGACTTTCCTCATGCAAAGGAATTAGCCAAAAGAATTCTTTAAGTCCAGTTTGCTAAAACTTTCATCTCGCTTACCTTGTATAACAAATTATCTAGTGATTTTGGTTGTTCAAATTGTGGTTTAGTAATCGCATTCAATCTCCTAGCATCTAAACATATTCTTAATTCTAAATTATCAGATTTAGGCACAACCACTACCGGATTGATATAGGGTGTTCTCGCTGATTCAATAATTCCCTCTTTTAACATCTTTTTAATCTCATTTTTTACTCGACCCCTTAATGCAAATGGTATTGGATATACCCTAGTACGAAAACTTCCTCGTCTGTGACCTCTAACTTATGCGTATACTCCTTCGCAAACCTAGGCTCATTACTAAAACTCCTGCATGTCTATTAAACACCTCATATAACATTTCCTTCATATCCACCCCTATTAATCCTATCTGTTCCTCATCAAATACCTTCTCAAATATATTACATAACCGTAACTCATCAATTCCATCATAAATTCTATTCTTAGTCTTTCCTGATCCTATACTATCTGTATTTATCTCATCCCTAGTATCCCGATTATCCTTAGGCACCACCCATTTCTTCTCTAAATTTAATACCTTTACCATTCGTGCTTTACCATCTATAACCAGTCCAAATTCCTCAATTACATCTATCCCTACAATAAAATCTAAATATAATCCTCTTGCTATCCAAAACTCTACTTCACCTAGTCTGGTACTTCCTAATACAATCGATACTCGTACAACTTTGTCTATCGTAGTTAACTTCCTCTTAATCGCAGACCATAAATTAATACTCTTAACCCTACAAATTTTCCCTTTGAATAATTCTGCATGTTTCAAAACTATTTCCTCTCACCAGCGATAACTGCGACCCTGTATCTATCAATGCCGTGTAAACAGAATCCCTAAACTAATACGAATAAATGGTAACTCCGCCTTCTTTCAAACTTATTATCTAACAACTTATCTACTAAACTAATACTATGCTGTGTCCCTAAATCTGATTTTACTAACACTAATAAATCGACGTTTTTTTGTACCGTGGGTTCATCGTGGACCTCCACTTTCTCTATCCTATCCTCCGATCTCTGTCGCGTGTCTCTTGTTGTTACGTGTTGGATCGTCAAGTTTCTATCTGTCTCCCGTTCTCGGTCTCTAATCCCTGTCGGTATTTCCCCCTGATCCGTTGATGTCTGCTCACTTTCTCTCTGCCATCTCTGCCCAAAACCCGTCCTTTGCTGTCCAAAACCTCTGTCATTCCTATCCGTCCTGTTCCAGTCATTGTTCCCCTATAATTATCGTCTCTATTAAAACGTTGTTCCCAATTATTATTCGTTCTCCTTTGATTTCCTGATATTGCTTTCTGTAGTTGTCCTGTCCATTCTCCCTATAATTGTATCCTTGCACCCCAGTCCTCTGGTAGTCTGTGCTATTCCTATTCCTATCCCAATTCCTATTATCACTATTTTCCCTGTTATTCGTTTCAAACGTCCTAGCTACGTCATAATTTCGCATCATTTCCAAAAAGTCTCTTAAAGTCCGAACGTTTTGTATCGCTACGGCCCTAGTTATTTCCGCCTCCATATGCCTTGACAACAATAATATAATTTCATCTTCTCTTAATTTAGGAATCAGGTGCTGCGCCTGGTTATACTTTTCAATCACATAATTTTCTCTCGATCCCTGGTATGACCTATAGTTCCCAGTGTTTAAATCCGTTCGAATATTAGCCTGATGCGTGTTTCCCCAATATTGTTCTATGAATAACCTTCGAAATTCCTCGTACGAACTATATTGCCTCCTCACGATACAGTGCCATTTCTCTGCACAACCCCCCAATGTCACGCTCACCATCTGCATCTTCACCCTCTCAGGCTCACTCTCTACCATCTCGTCCAACTTGCTAAGATAGACCATCGGCTGCTCATTCTTTCTGCCTTCAAACCTCGGCAAGGTCTCTTTCCTAGCCTATACTGGTATCCTGCATCACAAACAACTCTTCCCCTTTCCAATTCAACCAACTGTTCTCTCATCTGTCTAACATTCCCTTCAAGACCAGACAATCCATTTACCGTATTCCCCAGAACCGTCGTATCCTTTCTCAGCTTCTCTGCCACCTCCTGACTCGCCCGCAATTTTCCTATAATTTCGTTTTTAGAGTTAATATTGTCCTCCGTCTGAATCCGAACTATTTCACCTAAATTCTGCAATTTTTCTGTCTGTCTAACTTCGACCATGTACAGCTCTTCCCTTAATTCATTTAAACCTGTTGTTACCTTCCTTCTACAACCTGGACTCTATCCTCTACGTCCTTCAGAACTTCATCCTTAAATGAACACAAACTGCTCTGTATTGATACATTAATTCCTTCAATTTTCATTTCCATCATATCAAATTTTTCCTTAACTTCCGCTTGTGAATTTTAACCTCGGCCAACAATGATCCTCTCAATTCTTCATGCGACTTAGTTAACGACCCTTTTAATTCCAACAAAACCATCATCACATCTTGGATCTGCATATTCTCTTTTCCTTATCAATTTCATTTTCTCCCGATGTATCCCTGAATTCACAATAATCACCTCCGGCTTCACATATCCTCCAGCTTCATCCCTAGCATCCCCTGCTGCTACCGTCTTAACCACCGGTTGCCCTCTCACACCAGTCTCAACTCCATAAACTTTCCCTGACCTCGTGATTCTCTCCTCATCAGACATGTCCCTTTAATTTTCAAAATAAACTTCAATGATGTGCCCCACTAAGCTACACAACCTCTGCAAATCTGAATCAGCCCTATCGAGCCCCACCTTTAGGCGAACAAATATTTTGTTGCGAAGTTATTTACCTATTCGAGCCCCACCTAATGTTTTACCGTCGCTAAAATTGACCAAAGTGTGAATATCAAATTACGTCTTAGCCTACTACAATAAATTCAAAACCTTCAACAACTGTCAAATAAATATATATGAAACGTCAATCAAATATTAATTTTCACTTTTAAATAGAATATATGCAACGTACAACTAACAAATCTACTCTGCCTCACGTTGTTAGCGCCATCTGTTATATATACTGTGATCCTACCTTATTAGTGATAGGCGTAATATATCTATCTGTCACTCCTTGTCTTATTTTAGAGCCTTGTTGAGTTATGCCACACAATTTACCTTTAAATATTTTACACGGCTGCTGCACTTAAATATTCTACAGGGCCGTCAAACACGTGGCGGAATCTACCTAGGGTGGGTCCGTCCTAAGCAAACACCTCTCAACTAGACACCCAAACAAATATCCAAGGATTTTCAAAATAATTTTAAATGCCAAAAGTATACCCAAACACTAGTTCCACTTTTATAAATTTGATTAAAGCACTGCGTAGATATTAAATACTAATACCTGGAATCCAGATACAAGCGCCGCCTTCCAGCCGTCCTGAAGCCAAGTGACCAACTGCAGGCACCTCCTGTAAATAATAAGTAACTCGAGCAACTGGTAATCTCCAGACTATAAAACTACTAATATTTCTACAAATTTTATGTTATACAAATACTCAGATAACTCCAATTCCACTATGCTTTCGTCTTCAAACAATAACGGTACAGACCAGCACTCCCTCTTTTAATTAACTTTTATTCGCCGTAAAACTGCTACTATTTGCTATCTCCAGGTACAACTTGACTTTCAAAACTTTCTCGTAACTTTTTAAATGTAATAAAACTCATAACAGTACAAAAACACGTCTATTTTTCAGTAATATAAATTTGAAGTCCCTTATAAATAAAATCCGTCTTCTTTTGTTTCCGTTGCCATAGCAACTATCTCTACGCACACTATGTAATTTATAATTATTAATAATTGATTTATAATACAGTTGTTTTCTCTAGATACATTCATTTTCTAGATGGTTTGTAATCCAGTGATTTATGTATATTGAACTTTTTACAATATTGAAAATAGCTAACAAACTTTGATGGTTCAGCTTTTAAATTGTACGCAACAGACATTTATGTCTTATTCGGTAAACGTCCTGTCATTACATAACCAATCTTTAATTGTTAAAACATATTCAAACTGAAATTGATTTACAAATTTTACGGGAGTATCACTTAACTCCTTAAAATTTTAAAAGCGTGCAGTATACCAAGCAATTTTGATATTTGTTTTACATTCAAATGGTTCTGAAAACGCTAACTCCAAATTAAATTTCATATACGTGCAACCATAACAATTAAAATACGTATACAATGCAAACTTATAACTAGCTTAGCCTGGTCTATGGCCGGTATATGTTGTTGAATGCAATGCAGTTTCAAAAGCTTTATAAATTTATAAACGTGGAATAGTTGTTGTTAATTTATAAACCAAAAATACCTGAAAGAAAATACTCAAACAAAACCAAATATACCCCCATTCTAGCAAAGTCGTTTCGAAGCCCTATTTAAACATTTTATAAGCCCACCCCCTTCTTGACAGTATAATATATATATATATATATATATATATATATATATATAATTGTATATATAATTGTACAAACATTATACCGGTGCCCCCACCCTCCCTAGCGACTTTTTATCCCAACTAAAATCAGGATTTTTTATATATATTTTAAACTACATATGAGAAAAAGTAAGATTATTACCGTACGCTAAACTCAGATTACATTTTGATCTGTAAAATACTATATCAGCTAAGTCAAAAAACATGTATTTAGAACCATAGATAGTCAAATTAATATTACCTGTTCTATATATATCCGTTTCCAACGCAGCACGCCTTGGAAGCGTTTCAAATGCTCGAATGGCAGCGCCTATAGTTCGTGCCAAATCTTCAGTTGTAGTAATCCTTTGTATTGCTTGAATTTTTTCGCTTCTGCATAACTGAGAAAATATTAAAAGATGTAATTAAGAATTGTGCATCAATTTTTAAAATATAATAAAAATACATTAAAAACAATAAAAATTACACACACTGTTCATGAGTCAGCAGTAAACTATTATTGTGTTGATTATGGACAGCGCAACAACTGAATAAAATCTGCGTGTACAATATTTAGTGGTTATATAAAAATTCAACGTTGATAAGCTCCACTAAAACAACTTTAAAAGAATACGATTCCTAATATTCTTAATCTGAGAGCAGTAGCGCTTGCGGTCATTTATGAATTCGACAGACTAGAAAATAACATAAAAGCTTCCTAGAATAATCTAATCGGAATGTTGACAATTTCAAGTATATGGTTTGTGAGAATTCGTTTCAACAAATAAAATATCTAAAAATACTATGAAAATATTTATTGAGATAGGAAAGAAAGTCATTCTGTTGCATTGAATTCAAGGAAACCATAATTTATCTAAAACTCAAAAGGCACGTGTTTAGAAATAATTTGACGTTTTATATTAGAATCCGCAGGAGAGCTTAATAAAGGATGTGCTCATATTCACACAACAACCTTAATAAGGGGACAAATTCATAGAACCTTGACACTTTTTAAATAACAAATCAACGATTTTGTGTGTCTGAAAACCAAGAAGCGTCCGTTTACAACATAAAACTTTAAGTTAGCCATAAAGGGTATGAAAATTAATAAGGCATTAAGTATAGATATAGTACAAGCAGAAACTCTAAACGCCGCTGGACAAGCAGTATCAGCACGTCTCTTCCAACTTGTAACTTATATGCATGAAACAGGCGAGATACGCAAGGATTTCAAACGTAGTACCATAGTCAATATACCAAAAAAAAAAGTGCAGGTGGATATGAAAATTTTCGAATAATAAGTTTGGCAGCACACGTGTCAAAAATATCTAGTATAATTGTATAAAGACGAATGGAAAAACTAGCTGAAGAGGTACTACGAGAAAATCAATTTGGGTTTAGGCAAAATAGAAGAACACGGGAGTTTTAAAAGTGATAACGAAGAAAACAACAGAAAAGGGAGTAAGTGAGTATATAGGGTTTGCAGATGTGGAAAAAGCGTTCTACAATGTAAAATGGGAAAAATGTTAGAAATACTCAAAAAGATTGGAACGAGTTATAGCGATAGACTGAGAGTACATCGCTAAAACAAAGAGAAAACGGCTGTAATAGAAATAAAGCAGAAACGTAAAGAAGTAAAGACGTGAGACGGAGATGATAAGATGATAGGGAATATATCGACGCATGAGGGAATAGTTTGGCATATATTAGAAGCAGAGATAGCAAAAACGAGAGGTAGAGGTAGACCTTGATTAGACTATTGCACACAGATAGTGAAAGATATAGTGGGAATTTCAGGGAAATGTGTAGGTTAGCTAAGAATAGAAATCAGTGGAGATATGCATCCAACCAGTTACAGAACGGAAAATATAATCATGAAAAAAGTATTTGCATATAAACCTGATGATTATCATAAACAACTACAGGTGATCGTTTTGCAATATTCTCAACAAAAGCTAACTGTGCGAAAAAACTAATTAGAAAATTAAAGATTCGGTAAGTATCTAAGTGGTGGGAAATCTTCGTGGCCGTCCGGTAGGTTAACCCCCTTCATGTATTATTGAATATCAGTGAAATAGGGTATATTTGTAGAAAACAATAGAAGTGGAAAACTGCAATAGATACTAAAAAACAAATAACACTAGGCCATGCTGTATTTAACAAGAAAAAGCAACTGTTATGTTCGAAGACAACAAATATAGAAATGAGGAAAATAATGCTGAAAGAGTATGTGTGGTGAACAGCACCGTACGACTGTGAAACGTGGTCAATAAGCGCAGCGAAGAGTAAGCCTTTAAAATGTGGCGCTCTACACATATGATGAAGATATGAACAGACAAAGTAGTAGGAGAAAGAAGATATCTGTGGGAAAACCGTAAAAATAGGTTAAGATATTTTCTTTGGCTATAATTTAGATGTCATGAGGAAAACTTTAAAATTAATCAATACTTGTTAGATACAGTGGCGTCCAGCTTAAGATTGCATTTCCTTTAATTCGACTAAGTAAATTTAGCCTCAATCAATCTCTAATTCTCCTTTGGGGTAATAGCCAAGTTAGCCAAAGGAATTACAGCTTTTAGCCTTTCCATCTTTTAAGTATAAAGCTTTATATTTTTAAATTGTGAAACTGAGTAGCACGTTTCGTAAAACTGTAAAATGGTTTTGAATTTACACATTAAAGTGTATTAGATGACGTTATTTCCATATTTTCACTATTCTAAATTTTAATGGCACAATTAACAATTAAAAATATCCTCTCCTAAACTTTTTCAAGAAAAGATCTTAACGAAATCTTTTCTGCACTCCACGATTTTCTTCCGAAATTATTGATTTTTATCAAAAAAAATTAATTTTTTTCATCATTTTGGAAGCACTACAAAAATCAAAGCGATTTAATAAAGTTATTGTTTTGAATTCACCCACCAAACTGCCAGGTTATGTTATTAGTATATTTTCATCGATTTTAATGTTTAGGAGTAGGTATTCTACCAAAGTTTTTTGAAAAGAAGATCTCGCTGAAATTTTTTCTGATACAAGAGTCTCTTCTACATTTAGTGTCTCTCAGTACCATATGAGTTATCAAACCTAAGCATTCTATTCATGATTGATGTTATCGTTTGAAATGTTTTACTTTTGCAAAATGTGCTGTAGTGGACTCTGATTCTTTACATAATTTATTGATTCTTCTGAAACGTAATAATTTGTTATTTAAATGTTTTAAAGCAACTGTATAAACCACCACCATTTAGTGGTCATTGTTTTGAATTTACAGATTTCGGTTAATACATAAAAGTGGACTTTATTTGGCAATTGGAAATTACGCAACATAGTACTTGAAGAAAGCATTTAGCTCTCCTTTCACAATTGATGGTGATTGATTGACGGTGATAATTGATTGTGATAATGTTAAGCATAATACTCTATATTAACTACATTTGTCTTGGAATTCAGATTTGTCATAAATCTGCTTAGTCACACAATTTGCCATGAAGTCACAATTTTTAAACGTTGTCTTAGTTACTCACTTGTATCTTTAAGGCTGGTTAGGCTACAGATTGTCTTGGATACACATATGATGCTACTGTTATTTAAAACGCCCAAAAAGATATCTAAACGATCTAACGTTTTTATATTATTTTAAATCATAAAAGCTATCGATTGTCAAGCTCGATTTCCTTCCAATTAAAATAGTACTATCTTATAAAATTCAGAAAGTATTTAGTATATACTATTTTGCCTTGTAAGTCGAATTCTAAAGTCCTATTATGAATTCAAATATCTGCTCATCAACTTTGCTTCACAAATATGCTCACCTGCAGTAAATACGTGTCAACCATAGCTGCACATAAAATTTATGGCTTTTTTTAAAATATTAGGTTACTTTAAGCACCTGCCTAGTAAACGAACACTTGTAATAGGTTTATACCAGATAATTCTATCAAGCGGTACCCTGTTATCTTGCAGCTATACAGGTGTTCAAAGTAATAAGATTGTCCTCCTTTATTAACAATTCTTGGCGGCCTTTAGGTTATCTCTTTGTTTGCAAGCTGTGCCTTACAGTTGGTATACTTATGCAGGTGCTGTTTGAAAATTCTTTACACTTGATTCTTCGGAGATATTTTTGAAAGCCAAACACCTTGCTCACCTACGTGGCTCTTTCATTACAAATTCAGACCGTACTTTGAAAGCTGGCTATTCCACACGCCGCACTTTTTTCCTAAAGAGACCGGTAAGTCGCGCTGCTGATTAACATGCTTTCTTGTTAAATGATTTTACTTCTGTGGTGACGAAATAAGTTAGTCAAAGTGAAATTGTTTGATGGTCTGCCGGCAAGTGTAATACGCACTTTCAAATCAGCAGTGGCACCAGAGGCAGACAACTACACTTGCTAAGGTACAGGTACTTTGTTTTGTTTCTTTTTCTTTAATGCTGCGGTGAAATATACACACTTACTATGCTGATTGATAACCACGTACGTGAAGTAGTCTTTCTTTCTTCGTGGTTGCAAAATAAATTACAGACTGCTTGTTAAAATTTACTTTCTCGTACTTGTGTATTGTTTTCTAGTCACAAGTAATATAAAACCAAAGCTTGAGTGGAGCAATTTTTACTTATTTTAAAATTAGGATTTACGAAATGCTTTACAAATTGTTCAATATAAAACATCTAGATTAGGTTTTATATTTTATTCATTTCAGTTAGGGTAATGTTTTAAATTTACAAAGTGCACTTCAAAGAGTAGGTAGAAATACTGTAAAATTTGTCTAATGTTTTTTTTCTTGCACATAATTAGGGTTTAAAGCGTTAAGTAAGTATATATGTACATATTATTTAGATTTTACAATTTTATATTTGCTTACATATGTTTATGTTGTGTTATATGTGAGTGAAACATTTATTTACATTATGTTGACAGGACGATTACGTAAATATTTGGCGTAACGTTATGTAAAATTCCGTTTAATACCATGCTTGTTTCACTAACGGTTAATAAATAATATGCTTGTTGGGATTTCCAACCTTTCTTTCTGTATGACCCACCCCACTCTACAACAGTTTGAGCTAGCCTAAAATTTATTTTTTTTTATTTCTATTCTACCCTTCTTCCTGCTTTTTGCGCTATTCTGTGCAGGTGATTTTCCTTTCTGACTACTGCTTCCTTTCGTGTCTGCACGGAATATCGTAACAATGTTTGTAAAAGTTTAATCTGGGAGTTTAAACGTTTCTTGAGATAAATGAGAACAAAATCCTTTCCGAAATGCTTAATTAACGGGTTCTTCGTTTACTTAGAAAAAAGCCTCAAATTGACATTTGGAATTTATAAATGAGGTAAGCTCCGAGAGTTCGTATCCATTTTCAGACAAGCTCAGTTTATCAAGTAATTTTGTTGTAACAAAAGAGCCTTCAATTAAAGTTTTAAACTTTCCAACAATTCTGAAGTACTTTGATAAGTAGTAATGCATAATTTATGAAACAGAATACCAGCTGTGAAAACGTTACGTTTCTACATCATCAAGAATGCTCACCTTTGAAAAAACATCAGTTTTACTTTTATACAAATTCCTAAAAGTTTCAACCCTTCATTGGTGTTGTTCTTCACAGCCTACACAACTTTGAAAGCATTCGCGTAGTTTTCAGTAAACTAAAGTGCTAAATTTACATTAAATGTTGAATTAAGATTTTTAATGATTCATGAAACCAAAATGTCATAAGCCTTTAGAAAGGTTGAAATACACTTACCTGGTCTATTTGAGGAAAGACTTCTATGGAAATGTTCTGAAAACTTTTGCAGTTGACGCTATCACGCGGCGAGCAATTTTCAAATGCAGATTGCATAACTTTTGATGCTTCCATTAGAGTAAATTGTAGACTACCGCTTATGTTCATTGCGCTAGAGCAGTCGCTTAGTAGCTCTGAAGAGGCATACAGCAACCCATTTGTAGCTAAAACAATTTTTTTGGTATGAAACGAATGCTGCAGTTGTGAAAAGGTTAGAAAAACAAATACAGTCGATGTAAAGTATCAATATAAAGTTTGTACTAACTTGGCACAAAGGTACCTCTTAAATTTTTCTTAAATGTACCTTTTTGCGTTGTTTTGCAATGTTGCAAATTCATTGAAACCACGCGCGTGCTGGGTACTTGTAAGAGGCGGAGGAGAAGTAGATGATGAAAGCGCCTAGCTGGGGGTTTAAGGGGTCTCCACAACTAAACGAGTGTCCGAGAGGATTCTGCTCCGTGATTTTTTTTGAAAATTCAATGCTTGGAAATCATGCTATACACTATTTTGGTATAACGCAATGCGATACGCTTACATTTAGATATGAAAAAAACCAAATTTAATTTTGAAGGGACAAAATGTATGGACGCGCTTTGTCTAAAAGATATCGTAAATAATCATTCTTAATTAATCAGAATATTTAAAATTTGTTGCTATAGGAACACTTCAGATAGGAATGTACAAAGTTATTTTTTTAAATATATTGTATGGCAAGAATGAAAGGATGATACTAAAGAACCACGAGTAGACATCGAATTGTAACAAGCACTGGCGTATACATTTCCAAATATAAATACATTCAAATAGACTGTAAACTTAAGCATAGAATAAACTCGACACATCATATTAAGCTGACACCGGCCGTAATAAAATATGATTTAAAGTGGGCGCATATTAGATTTGTTGGACGCATTGAAAGAAGAATTATAGTCAGTCTTATAGAACTCGATTACCCAAAAACATTAAAATGTAAAGATATTTGCAAATAGAACGGGAAGGGATAGGGGAGAGATTTTATAGAATGTGAGTGAAAAGTGAGGTTGAAGATACAGAAGCTCCAAGAAAAAATTTATGGCATTTTCGAAAGAAAATAACGCGGTAAGCGAAGTGTAAAACGTGACATAAATCTGCAAGTGGCAGGGTAGTTTTAGAAACGCACGAATGCGGATACAATGTCGTAGTAACCGTTTTGAAAACAATGGGGTAAGACCGAGTGGGTCATCCCTATATTAAATTGAAACTTTGTGGCTTGATTGAAGTAAGGGGATTTGTTTGTTGGAAAATTGAAAAAATGATTGCAAGCAACATTGGTGTTCTTAGATACCCTCAAATTACGTCATAAATAAATAGTTTGTACGTTTAAGAATTTAATTATGTAATTATTAACTAAAATGCTCCATGTTTGTTTTGTGTATATAATAGGGAATCAATTTAAAGTAAAAATAATTATTAAATTTGTCAAGCTACCGACGGAAGAAGGGGAGTGAATCATGATTTGAAATACGATTTATTAGTAAAATTTTGGTTATTAATAGTATATAAGCTTAAGTATTGTGGAAAGAAGAATGATACAGCACGAAACTGGTATTCAATTTCTTTTTTGTGCTTTTGTGAACGATATTACCAATGATTTGGGATTTATTAATTTCTTATAGTTCAACAGGAAAGAAGGAAAATTTGGAGTAGAAGTATCGTTGATGACTTAGATTTAAGTTTTTTGAAGATTTTCTTTAGGGTTTATTTTAGCAATACCTGGCCAAATTTGAGGTTAGGAATTTACTGTAGAAATGTATATTTGTATGAATTTTGAATTTATCTTTATGTTAAAGAGTTAGGTTTAAGTTGATTTTTATTTCAATTATTTAAGAAATAGGTAGCCAGTGTTTTGTAAAAGATATCCATCTACCCCAGTGATGATCGTATCCGGAAAAAGCACTTTATTTTGAAAATTCCTTTAATTAGGACCAACTGTAAGATAGCACAACAGGGGAGTTTTATGCGGAAAACAGTCCTTCGTATAGGAATGACATCAAAAGACTTGCTGTGACAGGCTGTTTGGCGCCCGTCGGTTTTTACTGTAAGGAAAACCTTTCAGGGTAAGAAAAATTCTAAATGTAAGCTTTGTTATATATTGTTTTTGTTTTTCTGTATTATTTTTCACTTATTTATAGGAACTCACCACTGCACCACTGAAGTTAGCCAATGCACCTTTACATTGTTATGGGGTCCTTTTCCTGTAGGGCAAATCAAAATCCAATTTTTTAATGGTTATTTTACCAGTAACACTGGCTCTTAAAACAAGACAAATACGGATTAGTTACTTTGCTAACAATTTAGTTTTCGTAAGTAAATTTATATTTGAGAACAATGAATTAAAAATTTTATTATTTGTTATCTTGAAGACCTGAAGGAAAATCATGATAGACACAACGGTTTCGAAACTAACAAACTTCAGATGAAGGGCTGCAGAATCGTTTTCACCTTAATATTGAAGTCTGTATCCGAGGCTATTTTTTTGCAATACCAGTGTCAGCTCAAAGGAAAACGTACTAGACTTGTTGAGACTGGCATTCTTTTTTGTCAAGGCACCAATTCTCTCTATTTTGGAACAAGCATCTCCACGACTTTGCCAACGTGTAGCATCAACAGCGTCTAGTGTATTTAGACCTTCGTCTACTTACTTTTGTTGCATATTTAATCATTCTTGCAAGAATACCTGTGTTTCTTAAAGCAATTCAACAAAGGAACGATTGGTGCAATAAGTTCCGTCTTTGAACTGGTTGGACACGTACCTCCATTGATTTCTATTCTGAGCTAGCCTGAAATTCCCACAGCCTACATTTTTAATTATCTGTGTGCAATAGGTTAACCTGTTGTTAAAATACTGTTCTGGAGAAAGGCGTACTAACCAACACAGTCAAAATTAATATTTAACGATAATCAAAGTAAATAATGTTTGAGGTCGGACAAAAATGTAAATGACACTGATGTTATAAAACAATTCAGTTACGTTATTAGTCAGCTGTAGTGTAATCTTCTCAAAGTACAAACCTACTACAAAAGACGTAGATTACTTTAACGTTTTATAAAACAAAAAACTATTTATGGTAGCAGAAAAATGTTTTCACTGGTTTGTACAGCAAGTCTTGAAGTTTACTTGTGTATTTACAATTGTTCAATATGTGCTCCTCTCGTTATACGACACACGCTAAGACGATAATCGAGTTCATTCCTAACCATATTAAATATATGTGCATCGATTTTTTTTCACGATGTCTTGTACGTTCTTTCGATTCACTCAAATCAAAAGGAAGTGGAGGCACAAAAACTCTGTCTTTTACAAATTCCCATTGAAAGAAGTCACACGCGTAGGGTTTAGACTCATTTGTGATTAACGTGCAAAAGCGTTATGGCCGACTGCAGCACGGTCAATCCAACGCTGTGGTAGAATTTCATCCAATTAACTTTTAACATCTGAGTGCTAGTGAGGCCGTGCTCCAATCGTGTTTCAAGATAATATTGTCCTGTTTTTCATTCAGTTGGAGAATCAAACAAATCTGCAACATGTCAAGATATCTAGGACTGCCTGCTCTCTGCTTTCGCGTGAGATCCCGAACAAAACACATTCATTTTGTTATACCACTACAGTTCTAAAAGGTTCAGTTCCTCATACCTGCACATTTCGTTTATTCACCTTTCCATTCAAGTAGAAAGTTGACTCATCACTGAAAATAATGCGCTCACAGAAACCATTATCTTCTACATTAGGTCGCAAAATATCTATGCAAAAATCTCTATGTATGACCTTATCTTCTTCACGTACATACTGCAAGATTTACAATTTGTAAGGTGCCACTTGCAATCAGTTCCGCAAAACTTACCATACAGTTTAATGCTGAATTTGTAACTGCAAACTTGCTCCAAGCTTTTGATTTTGCAACAACAAACACATAAAGAATTACTGAAAACAAAAATCGAAACAATTGAATACTACAATCAAAACTTAAAGAATTTCTTAACAAAGCACCGAAAGAATTACATTGCTGTCACCAATAGTTTTTGTTTCATAAGACGTTAAATGTGTTTATGTCTTTTGTGGTAGCCCTGTAACTTCATTTTGCTTGAACACAGTACAACAGTTCCACCACTACTGCTAACATTCATGGAACTGTTATTCTGAAATGCTGCCTAAGACTACCGTCACAGCATTTTGAACCTTTTCTCTTGTTTCAAAGTGGTGTCCAGTGACTGCCAATTTTATCTTTAGGAATAAAAAGATTAGACAAAGCTATAACTGGTGAATAGGGTGGCTGTAACGGTACTGAAATGCCTTTTGTGGTGAAAAATTGTTTTACAAATACTGCAGAATGTGAAAATGTGATGGCGCATTATGGTGACGAAAAACCCAATTACCAGAAATGTTTGCACGGACACCGTGTAATATAAATAAATGTTAAGATACGTTATTTAGCATTATGTTATATTTAATTTAGAATAGCAGGATTTTTAGCATAAGAGATTGTCGAACTCACGTCCATGTACTTATAGAATACGCTTCACAAATTTCAAGTTTAACGTACGTAATCTTGCATGTTTGCAAACAAAATTTCTTGGGTTTGTACAGGTTGTTAGTGAAAACGTAGGTAGTTTAAATTCGTGTGGATTGAACTTGCGGGCACTTTTACGCGATTTATTAAAAGGGTAGGATATATTTGGACCGAAAATTTGTGTGGAAGAGTCGTAAAGTCAGAACGTTTTCTTGCGTGATGGCCAACAAATAGGTGCTCTATTTTCAAATTTCAATGGTCAGTATAGATTTATTATTTATCAGACCCTAATATTTCTTTTGACATTTAAGTACAACAAACGAGGGGTAAACTAATCTACTACCACATATATTGATCACTAGATTTCTTGCATTGGAATTATCTTCGAGTAAATTTTTAACTTCTTCGAATTAAAATATCGTAATTAAAACGAAATTATTGTTGCATTCGATGGAAAATATTTTACGTTGTCGTAATATAAAGTTGGAAGAGAAAACATCTGGCTTGAGATTAGCGTTGATTCTAATGTCAACTATCCCGAAGCAGTAACAGGTGTTGTCAGTCGTCCACTTGCGAGTAGCTCAATTTTGTTCAATATTGAAGATATAGGAAAGGATAAGAGATTTGTTTTCTCTTGTGTTGTCGGAAGTGATGTAGATACATCTCGTTATTTGAAGCGGGACAGTTTTAGTAAAATATATATTCTTTCCAACGTGATATGTGAATTTTTGTAGAGTAAGGAAACCGTTATTTTTCAGTTTTTTTTTGTAAATTCCTTGAGTAATTGTGAACATCAAATTATACATTTTTGTTAACAAGAAGCTAACTTTTAATCGTTCAGCTTTTCTGGATTAAATGCAGAATACATTTCTGTACTTATTAATATCGTAAATATGAAGCCGAGCAATTCTGAATGGAATAAATAAAAGTTTGTAATATTATATTCCAATAATACTGCTTGAGCACCAACTCAAGTTTGATAATTTGCACACACGAAATTTGTGATGGACTGGAGCCTTATAATTAAATAATGCTGATTCTTAAATAGATTCACTGGGGATGTTTGCCTGAATGTAATTTGTGTTACGAAGCTAATCAAGATCTTTTTATTACACAGTTGCTACCTTTCTGTAAATACATTAATTATTGAAACTTACCAATAGAGGTAATTTGTGATTTAAAAAGAGTTGCTTATTTCTGAGTGATCTATGATCCTAAAGTTTATACCTTAAAATAGAAGTATCGGTGGACTATTTACATTTCAATAAAGTGTTATTTTGTACTTACTTGTGTATAGGTGGAGAATCACAAGTAGTGGTCTTGGTTTAATTAATTATATAATTTCTTGGTAAAACAGTCATTTTTTTATTATCAAAATCCATTTGAGAGTCCTAAAGTTTATACCTTAAAATAGAAGTATCGGTGGACTATTTACATTTCAATAAAGTGTTATTTTGTACTTACTTGTGTATAGGTGGAGAATCACAACGTATGGTCTTGGTTTATTTGATTAATTTCTGAAACATCATTTTTATTATCAAAATCCATTTGAGAGTCGAGGAGTTTCTGCATTTTCCTTAAGACTTGCGCTTTCATATTGTTATAGTGTCAATGCCGTGCTCCCTAATAGGTGTTACCTTGTACGAAACAAAATCAGCTACACCTCGGCTCATGCCAGAGCATTATAGTAATTTTCAAAGTCAGCCGTTCACCTAAATAGGAGTTACCTTTTTTGACTCAGCCACTTACTAATCAGTTTTACCCTGGGCTATCGTCATATTCAGGAAACTTCCGTTCAATAGCGATTACCATTTTAAGAAGAATAATATTTCACTAGCGTCAACAACGTGGGGCTGCAAATAGGTAAAAAAATAAGTAAATATGTTACAACGGAGGACTCGTTTTTAAAGTCTTTCTAGAATTTCCTTGTAAAATTGATTCACCGTTTGTTCAGGAGGCACCCACTCTGTATGAACACTGCCTTTGCAGTCAAAAAAACTCAGCAATACGCAGTTTACTTTTGACTCTGCGTGCGATCTTTTTTTGGTCTGGATGATTCCCTTGGTCGCTATTGTAAGCTTTGGTGTTTTGACTGAATCGTATTCAAAAAACCTACTCTCCATCATCGGTGATAACACGATTCAGTAACAATTGGTTGATTTGTAGACGTTGACATTATTGTGAAATATTTCACGATTCCGTTTCCGTAATGAGCGACAGAAACACGTGTTCACTTATTACACTACTAATCAAGACCGAGAGCCTGAAGGGAAATTGCAGCTTGGAATATTACTGGACTAAGGATCAGGGTCTCAAATGGCCTGGATGCGAAGGTTGCCACATTTGGTGCTAAAGCTTTGTTGTCCGACTTCGTATCAGACGACTGCTTTATATTCATAACCGTTTAAGTGACAGATTTATGGAATAATAGCTTGGTTTGTTATACACTTACCTTTTAGAATAGTTCTTAATTCATACATAAGATCTCTTATTCCAACTTCAGCATCCAATGTGCATTGTAGAGGTTTGCCAAATAGCGCTTCGTTATCTAAAACAATTGTTAAGCTGATCAATAGTGGAAAAATGGTATAGTTTGTCACATCTAGCATTAAATTTATAAACAACAAGCTGTAAAATATAATTAAATAGATTATTTGTGTAACGCATAATATTCATTTTAAAAATCTTTGGGTTTTATATAAAATAAAATTTTTACAATATTTTTGGCGACTAATATTATGCATGCTTTGATGACTGTGGGTGGTGTGAAACTTTCATTTAACTTTTCTAAAGTTCAAAAACTTTTAAAATTTGTTTTCTTTTAATTCTCGAGGGTTTTATTTGCTGTTCGAGAAATTTGCATGATAGTATCTCCAGGCGTCAGAAGTTTTTCCATGTTAAGCTACAGTTCAATGTGTAATTTTACACTCATATCAAATCTTAGCGCCATACGAGCAAGTAACATGCATTCAAGTACAAATAAAGCGTTGGCATAATTGAGTGTTTTGTTGCTGTAGAAATGAGGGTGTGTTTGTATTTTAATTTATACAAGGGGCGGGAGAACTCCGCAACAGTGTTGCAGCTTCATTGACTAGCTGTAGGGG
This sequence comes from Platerodrilus igneus, assembly GCA_036346225.1. Taxonomy (NCBI): domain Eukaryota; kingdom Metazoa; phylum Arthropoda; class Insecta; order Coleoptera; family Lycidae; genus Platerodrilus; species Platerodrilus igneus. The sequence continues at coordinate 3,880,672 of JARFIW010000753.1, forward strand.
TATGGGGAGGTTCCTATGGGAAAAAAATTAAATCATCGTCATCGTTTATAAACATATCCACTGACTTTACATCAAAAATTTTAATTTAAAAATGACCTCTGATCACACCATTTACAACCATATCCATAATTGAATTTTTACTAGCTACAAAATGCGTTTAAATGAAACTTAATCTAAAATTTCATAAAAGAATACATAGCCAAATTTACGATATAGCAATGGATTCACCTAAATGGTCCACTATTGCCAGCATTTTTCCAGAAAAACTAGAAGAACAAACAATAAAACAACTAGGTCATAAACCGATTTTTTAAAAGATATGTGGAGGATTGTATAATGTTTCCGGAAATAAAATAGATAGAACACTGACTAGATTCAATTCCAACCATCTAGGCCTTCAATTCATGATAGAAAAAAAATTAACAAAACCATAATCTTTCTCGACTTATCTATTTCATATAAATATACAGGAAATTCAACCGCCAATTGGCATAACAAATAAACCTGGAGAGGTCCACCGATTGCCCGGGGGTTTACATCGGTAATACTAAACAGTACCTGAATATACGGATTTATGAACATAAATACCTAATTAAAACAAGTAATAGAAAATATACTGCTCTAAAAACTAAGCAATAGAAAAAACTTTTATCAGTCTGATTTTAAAGATATAGATATTTTAGGTACTGAACAAAACAATAATAGAACAAAATTTTTAAAAACCATTCACATCCAAAAAAAGTATCATACAATAAATTTGAAAACCGATCAAGACAATTTCACACAGTTGCATCATAATTTAATAATAAAAGTAAACACCAAAATATAAATATCTTATTATTACATATTAAAATTACATTTAAGTTCAATTGATGTATACCATACTAAATATATGCCATATTCTGTTAGTTGATGTCACATCGCCTTACTTTCAAAGCTAAATCTATTAACAATAAAACACAAAAGATTATTATACACTGATAGTTGTAAATAGTTTTAGCGCGTTCTGTACTTAGTCATTTGTTTTTGTACTATATATATATATATATATATATATATATATATATAAATATATATATATAAACATATATATTGCTGTGATCCACCTATTAGAATCGAGCCTCACGAATTGGGCGTCAAGAATGCTGTGAAAGGTATAAAAAGCTATTAAATTACCTGGTCCGTTGACTTTCTTCTGTTAATCGCCTCTTTACTCTTTTCCGCCTCGGCTGCTCACCTAGTTAAACCTTCATTTTCATTCATAAAAAAAAACAAACACATTCCTACCACAAACATCAACGTTAACTCTATTTACAACAATATTCACAATACATTAAAATTTCAAAATTAAAATTCAGCATAAATTTCAGTATCAGAAAATTTCAAGATTAAATTTTGTTATCATTTTAATGTGCATCCAGAATTAAAGTCCTTGTGGGATGCCTACTAATTAATATAACAATATATGCAGACCTGAGTCTGAGTACAAAGGGAGCATCTACCACCACTTTACGTTAATTAACCAGGTTCGTCTAATTGAGCTCAAAGACATCCCCAAATTTTCATCATAATCCAGAACATAAATACTAAATACCCCTTTCTACTTAAACAAGAAAATTTCACCTTACAATTAAAATTTTGTGGTTTGTACAAGTTCACTACTGTCCATTTTAAATAAACAAATTATAAAGTTATTCAACACACACCAAAACATCAAAAATCGAACAACAAAGCATAAGTTACCTGAAGGTTACTGCACTCGTAGCTTCAATGTACATCGTCCCTTTGTTAATCACACCATTCCAACTGGGTTATATTTACGGCTTCTGATTCTCAACGCTTTTAAAATTTTCTCCATCACCATTCATCTAAAGTTGTTTCAGGGCTTTTCCGGAACTCATCTGTGTATATCTGAACCTTGTTTTGTGGATCCAGTCATGTTTACGAACCATTTAATTATTAACACCCCCGAAAAATAACAAGGAAATTCATACTTCTTTCACAAATATACGCCACAACAGCCTACTTTTGTGTATTCATTTGTCGTTGCAGATTTGACTAATTGGTACAGTGATACTAAACTTTATTACCTTGTATCTTCTTTTCTAAGTGCACAAAATATACGAGCAAACTGTTTAAATTATTCAATCAAAATCGGACAACTAAAAAGCACTGTTTAACGCATTGAATCAATTCGAAAATCTAAGAGAGAGAAACTCATATCAACCTGGGTATATATAGTGGTTAGCCCGTCTGTCGGTTTTGTCCTCAAAACGGCCAGTTTCTAGAATTTCGTGTACTATGTTCCCATCTCGCCCGCCTGTGCGTCGGTTCTTATTAAATTTGCACTCGCACCAGTTAAATCTTAGAAATTTCCACACGGCACTCAACGTCTGAGAATACCTAATTAAATTTTATACAGAAATCGTTATTTTTACCTCTCAAGTTTGCCTTTTACTTTCAACCAATCGCAACCCAGTGACGTTGCTCCACTCACGCCTTTTACTATATGTGTCTCCGTCTTGCGCATATTATCTTTCCTTTTCTAACCTGTTCTTATTGGTGCAAATTGATATTCTTTATTATTGATTATTTCAGTCCACGTGTGTTCTTATCTGGGTTAAATAACCCCGTATCCAGCCTTCCCGTGAATATTAACCGACGGTTTCTCCAAGATTCTCTGTAACCATTCGTTATCTGCAAAATTTACGCAGAACGAGCGTTTTAAATAAACCCTGTTTTGTATTTCGTGCTAAAGCATCCGACCGTTTCCAATATCCGTAGAATCGACATGTTTATCTAAACAAATTAAACTGAAATTGCCTTTTAAAAATACGCAGGTGTGTTCAAACGTAACATTTTAAATAACCCTTCTACGATTTGACTATTATTGGGTTTTCACTAGCTTTTATGCTTATTATATTATTAATAATGGTTCCATTAACTCCAATTAAAATAATACCCTCTAATTTTTTAGTGATTCCTAATCAAATATTAATTATTATCTGTACGTTTTGTTTAATACCGGTTACTTAAAATTGAGTTAATTAATATAAATTTTGCACGTAATTTCCATTTGTTTCTTTACTCGGAATAATAATATCACACGTGGAGCATTTTAATACTGCTTCTTTTTATAGCAAGCGTCTTGTAAATGATTTAAATCTCTTATTTTTAATGAAACGAATGAATTTTTATTCTCCACGGTTTTTTTTAATAACGCGTACCTTTTCCCAAAGCTTCTACCCGGTGATTAAAATTATTTGATGTAATTCATTAATTTTCTACCCTGGTCTAAATATGAGTATTTTCCCCCTATTTGAATACAAATAATCCCACTCATTTGAATTCAAATATAAAATATTTAAACCGCAAACAAAATTTAAAAAAAATTGCCTAACTCTCTCTACCCTTATCTATCTATCTTACCTAACTTATATCCAATCCAAAAAAAATATTTACACCTATCCTATATCCCTATCCTATTCCTAACTCTCACCTAATTTTATAAACTGAAATTATCCCTAACTTCATCCTACTTATCCATCTAATCCTATATACATCCTATATACCTATCCTATTCCTAACTTTTAACTAATCTTCACTATACTTTACTTCCCCCTACCTAATCCTATATACCTATCCTACTCTTACTCTATTCCTAACTCTCCACTAATCTTATATGAAATATCTATACTTAACCTATCTTATTTTCTTCCTACATTTACTCTTTCAAGCATCCTAAACCTATTTCTAATTATCTCCCATATTTATCCTATACCTAGCTTTATTTTCTATATCTATACTAAAATTCACCTATCTCTATCCTTTGTTCATCAAGTTATTTAAATCTAACTCTCTTCTTGACCCTCCAAGTCTTTCTTCTCACCATCCTAATACTCTTCATCCCTATTTCTCCCCCTTTTATATCTATACTTATCATCCCTGTTATCTCACATACAATAAACTTATCCCTATTATCCTGACTCTTAAATATGACTTCTTCTTCAGTCCCTACACTTGTCTGTTTCTTATTTATTCTTATTTTCTTTTCTGCCGACAAACCAAACGATACTACTTTAAAATTCTCGATTTCTCTCTCTACGGAAAATCCTATGTACCTTCTAGAATTCTTGTGTACTGGAATCAGGCAGGATGAATTCCTTAAATCTACTTTATTAAAAACAAACTTGCCATTTAACCTCGTCAAAAATGTGTCCATGGATGTTGGACAATGGAATTGCGGTTTGGTCCGTTGATTAATTTTTCGTGCATCTTTAATTAATTCTGCTTTCACCTGTTCCCGATATGCTGCTGTTGCTTCTACCCCCACTAATTCTGCATGTTTTTGTACTAAAGCTTGAACCTCTACTATCCTATCCCCTGGACATCTTATTGTGTTGATCTGTTTAACTTCATCATCCTCTACCTCTACTACATTAATACTAAACCCTGTGTCATCCTCTCTGACTTCATAACTGCCCTTCCATGGCACTACCCTATCTTTAATCCTTATTACCTTCCGTGCCATATCTATCAAAACCCCTAACTTCATCATACAGTCAACACCTAAAATGCTCTGAAACTTCAGTCCAGGCACAATTACAAACTCCTGTTCACAGCTTAAACCTCCTATATCTATCCTAAGCACCACAACACTATTTACTACAGCAAACTTCTTTTTATTTGGAGCTACTAAATGGCTACGCTTTATAGGCATAATTCTATCACAAACCTTATCCCTAATTTTGCTGACGAATTCCTCCGATATTAAACTCGCCTCTGCCCCTGTATCAAGTAATACTTCTACATTATTCTCAAAATTCCTATATTAACAATTGGCAAACATAATTTTCCTCAGTTTCTGGCTCTACTTCCTCCTCAATTTTGAAAAATTCACGTGGATGTTCATATACATTTACACTGAAATCTAGTGGTCTGTCGCGTTCTAAAAATCCTGTCCAGGTCTGTTTTCCCTACTTGGTCCTGGTCTAGCCGTCACCTCAGCGTATGTCCTAGGCGTTTCCACTCGTTCCGTGTCTGTATTAGCAGTCCCTCTCATGTCCGGTGAACTATTTCTTCTGGTAGGTTCCGGTCTCGGTGCAGGTCCCTTCCTAAACTATTACTTCTAAAGTATGGTCGTCGCTGTTCCCAATTCTGTCGCTGGTATCCGTAACTATTCCCCTTCTAGCATAGTTGTCCCGTCTATTGTCAAACCTAACTGTGTTGATCTGTCTTTCCCTATTATCCCGAGGTCGTCCACTACTTACGTCGTCGTACCTCTGCAGGTATTCTAAAACATTTCTCTGTCCACTATGTTCTGTAGTGCTACGTGTTGTCTTACTTCTACCTCGAAGTGTCGTGATAAATACTTGATAATTTGTCGGTCCGTCAGTGGTGGGTTCAGTTGCTTTGCTATGCTATACTTACGTATAGCATATTGCTCCTACTTCCTGAAAATTCTCCCTTAAATTTCCCTGTGATTAAGTCGTCTCGTACCTGGTCTTGTCTGTGGTCACTCCAGTAGTGCTTTAAAAATCTGTCTTCAAAGTCCGTGTAGGTGTCTATGTCCTGTCCTACTAAATTGTACCATGCTTCCGCGTTGTCTTTCAATAAAGCCTTTATCGTATTCAGTTTAGTCTGTTCGTCAAATAAATTTCCCACTAGATTTCTTACACTATTGTAACCAAATTTTTTGTTACGTTAAATATCTCTAAAGAATATATTACTAGCTGTTGTTATTTTACGAAATTGTCATTTAGCGTGAAATCGTTAAATAATTTAATGTACTATAAGGAAGAACACCTCTTTCCGTTTGCATTGTTTTCACCTATAGGGAGTATTTAATGGGGACTCCTATACTTTCAATATCCGTGGATACCTTGAACGTAACTTAAATTACATACGCTACAGGCGTTCTGACGTCCACTAGTGCAATTGTTAAACACAACGCCTGCGCGAAAAGTGACGCGATTGCTAGGGTGTTGGCAAAGAAGGAACACAGTCATCTTGCAAGCAACTACGTGTACGTAGACTTCATTTTTGAAGATGGGAAGCTTTGCTTGTAAGTGGGAGCTAAGAATAGCTCTAGGATAGTGGAAGGGCTTTTGGTTGCCGCGTGGAGGCTTCACGAAGGAGCTCTCGTGAAAGCTGCCCAGACAACTTAGAGCAACAGTTACGACACGTGGTGAGGAGGTCCATTATTGGTGAGCATTGTGTAATTAACCAGCCTAGTATAAAACTAATACATGGTTCAATTTCTCTAGCACATTTAAGAAACACGATTAAACATGGAATTAGAATTTGGTGGTGTATCGTGAAATTGTTTGTTTTGAAGCTGTCCGAAGGATTGTAACTAATACAGGCATGTTTTGTATCTTTCTGAATTTCAAGGGGATGGAATGCTATGTGTCCTAGTTGATCTATTAAGTTCGTCAGCATCGCCGTTGTATAATTAAAACCAAATCAATCAGGTACTTATAAAACTATTTACTGAAAATTAATTTTACGTACTAATTACGGTTAAAGCTTTGTTTTAACATTTACTAAATCATAAGAAACATTAGTTAAAGAATGTAAATTTCAAGTTTGTTTGCAAGATGTATTTATGCTCAAATCTCACGTAAAAATCAGTTTGAAAATTATACCCTAGAAATTTGATAGGTCATATACCTTTTGTTCAGAACTAAATTTTTTTATAAGAGAAATTTTTGAACCTTTAGATAATTTAAAAGTTGTTATTCAAAGCACGTATATAATGCACATGTTAATTGATAAAAATATGTATAAAATCCACCTTTGATTGAAAGATGTTTTCTTGCAATATGTTGTGATTAGTAGAGTACCTAAGCTGCTTCTAACATATGTTGAACTGACTTTTTTTAATTTCATGCTTAAGCCATATGAACTGTTTATGTAACAAGTTCTTTAGAAAAAATCTTGTAAGCCAGAACAGATTTGTTTTATGGATGTTTAAGAACCCAGACTGTATTAAATAATTTATAAATGCTAAGACCTCTCTATGTAGAGAAGCAAATTCAGAGATTTTTGAAACTTACTTTATGTTGATTATTTTGATTATAGAGAAACACACTAAGAAATTTTTGAACTTATTATATATTGATTATTAATTTTTTTTGTAAATAATTTTTGCAACAAAAGAGAATACCATTTAAATTATATTTTGAATTAATACTTTCGTATTTTCATTTCACTAATTGAAATTAACTTTGTCCATATTAGATCAGCAAAATTTTGAATGTAGAAAAAAGTTGATACAGTACCAGGTAATAGGAACGGAATAAGTAATGTCCAGTAGAGTATTTTTTCATAGGTAAGGTGTTATTGAGATTTTGAATTCAGGCCAATCGATCTATAAAGCTCGAAATATTTTGTTATTGTAAGGCACAAACAGTGTCTTATTTTTTTATTTTTTTTGTGTGACATTTTCTTGCAGGTCCGACATCGCGGAAGCTAGAGCAGAGGTCCGAGAGGTTTCCAGAGATATTGCTTATTGTAATTTGTATGTTTTTTTGGTAATCATTATATCCTATAGGTTTCTGCGTCTTCCTGTAGGATACTTTAGTTTTGTTTATTGTCTATATAGGTGCAGTGGCGTCCATTTACGTTTTTTTTGTTCTCGTTTGTGGTTGAGCCCACCCTATATCCACGCCCAAACTCATTGCTCACCCTTGGGGTAATTCCCAGACTAAGCCGCGAATATAGTAAAGCTCGTGGGTCCACCGAGGTTTTGTTCACTAATTGACTCACTCCATTAGAGAAAAGCTTTACTAATTACATTTCACTGGCGCCCATGCGTGAGGCTAGCCTTGTGACCGATTAGAAAGAAAAAAATACTAACTACATTTCACTGGCGCACAACGTGTGAGGCTCGATTTTGTTGGTGCTCGATTTGTAAAAATAAGTTATTTCAATATCCCTTAATGAGTTGGTTTAGTTGGTAAACTCAAAATTAATTTGGTTATAAATTTTCATAGGATTTATATCGTGTCTGGAACCTCAAGTCTTTTAAGCATTAGTTATTTGAATGTCCCAACAGGTTTGATTCGCATTAAAGAAATTTTTTTGTCATATTGAGTTGGTCAAGAAATAAAATAATTTTAGTTTGTCATAATAAATTTTTTAAAATGGCTGAAACGTTTCAAATTGTTCACTTACTCAAAGAAGAGCTGGAATATTAATTAAAAATTCGTGGAATAGAAAGTGCTAGGCCGGTTATGGAAAAGAGAAAAATTCTAGGTAGATTGTTAGTGAAAGAAGTAGGGAAACCTGATTGTTTAGTAGATCTGTCAGTATACAGCGTAGAATTTGAGGAAGAATGTAGAGAGATAAATGCTACCATCGATTCAATAAAATATTTGGTGTTAGAATTTGAAGGTGATTCGGGAGATTCAATCTTTAAAAGCGTACTTTCTAGGCTTGTCCATGTATCATGTCGAGTTAAACGTATGAGACTCCCGTCTGACAAAGTGAAAGAAGCTGAACTATCTAAAAAGGAATTATTAGCAACCATCCTTACTGTCGAAGCTGAATTGTATGAGAAGGTGAAGCCGAGCCCAGGGTCAAGCAGTGCAAGTGATGCAAGTCACACAACTTCGTTAGCAGTAGCTGCACCTATGCATACGTTCCCATATTTTACACCACCGATCCCTGTTGGCTCTTGGTCAGTTAAATTTTCAGGAGACCCCAAGCAGCTGTATTTCTTTTTGGATAGGATAAAGGAGTTGGCACAATCACGTAAAGTATCCTATAAAGACTTGTTTGAATCATCCGTCGAACTGTTCGTTGGTAATGCTTTGGTGTGGTTTAGAGGTATTAGAGATTCCGTAAAAGATTGGGAAGCCCTTGAGAGTAGGTTGAAAGAAGATTTTTTACCCGCTCATTCAGAGGAAGAGATCTGGGAGACAATAAAAAATCGTCGTCAAAAGAGGGATGAACCAATTGTTCTATTCGTTGCCCATGTAGAAAGTTTATTTAGTAGACTACCCCATACCCCAGCGGAGATTACAAAAGTGAGGATACTCAGGAAAAATTTATTACCAGAATTCATATCGCAACTTGCTCTTTCAGATATTGAGGATACAGCTACGTTAATAAAATTATGCAAAAAATTAGAGGAAGCCATGATGTTGAAACAAAAATCAGTTTTCAGTCAGTCGACTAGCTCAGCTGAATTTCATAATAGTGCTAATTCGTCAGTAAAGAGTAAATACCCTATTTATTTGAAAGATTCTTCTACATCAGAAGCTCGTGTTGATAATCGAAAAACGTGTGCTCCACAAGTTCAGACTATAAGTAATAATAAAACTTTTCCAGTACCTACCCATGCTAGTTCTTCAGGTCCAACAAAAATTATTTCAGGGTGTTGGAATTGTTCGCGACATGGTCATTTCGATATTGTAGATTCCCAAAAAGAATTTTTTGCTACGGTTGCGGTCATAAAGGAGTTACACGTGATAAGTGTCCATCTTGTTCAAAAAACGAGTGAGGAGATGGATGTGGCGCAGCCGGCAATCCATTCCTTCTCAAAAGGCGGCAATTATGATTTGTGAACGAAAGAATTATTCTTGTAGAAAAGAGTGGTCTGAATGGTTAAAAGTAGTAAAAAATTTTTGTCGTGCTAACCCTCAGCCCAAAACTGATTCGTTATTTGTTGAAAAATCTGGTGATAATCGGCCATATGTGATGGTTAAATTATTTGATATAGATGTCACTGGTCTTTTGGATTCAGGATGTACTACATCGGTAGTTGGGTCTCTTGCTATTCCTTTAATCAATAAGTTAGAGTTAAAAATTTTCAGGTCACAAAAACAAGGTATTTTTACAGCAGATGGAGCTTTGAAACCAGTTGAAGGAATAGTAGATTTGCCCATTTCAGTAGGAAAACAATGTCGTGTTCTTAATGCTCTCGTAGTACCATCTTTACCACACGCATTTATATTCGGTAGTGATTTTGCTAAGCTATTTGGATTGATAGCAAATTTTAAAAATAATTCGTGGCATGTGCAAGGCGATGCGGAAAGTAGTGTTCCGTATGTAGGTCCATCATCAGTTCCCTTAAAGTATAGTGACTACTTACTCAATTTGGATGATTTGTCGATTAATCAGAGGTCACAGGCGCAAGCTGCCATAGATTCATTTCAGGAAATTTCTAGTGCTGATAAATTAGGGCGTACTAATATGATTGAGATGGATATCGATACAGGTGATACAAAACCCTTCAGGAAAAGACCCTATGTTATGTCTCCCTATATTAGTAAAGAGTTGGATAAGGAGTTAGATGAAATGATTCGATTAAAAGTAGTAGAACCGTGTCAGAGTCCATGGAATTCGCCTGTGTTGTTAGTTAAGAAAAAAGATAGTAAAGAATATAGATTTTGCTTCGACGGAAAAGCATTAAACGATGTTACGGTCCATGACAGCTACCCTCTTCCTAATATAGACAGAATCCTAGGGATGTTACGTAATGCGAATTATATTTCCAGTCTTGATTTGCGAAAGTCATTTTGGCAGGTCCCTCTTAGTGAATCGTCGAAGGATAAAACAGCGTTTAGCGTTATTTCGCGGGGACAGTATATATTTGTGACGATGCCGTTTGGTCTAAAAAATGCTGCACAGACTCAACAGCGGTTAGGTGATGCAATTTTCGGTCCAAAATTTGAACCATACGTTTTCTGCTATTTGGATGATATAATTCTATGCTCATCGACGTTTGAAGAACACCTAAAGTTATTGTACGAAGTCAAGAAACGCATTCGAGAGGCAAATTTAACGTTGAATTTAGAAAAGTGCGAGTTTTTTAAGTCACTCAAGTTTCTCGGTTATATAGTAGGGTCAAATTCTTTAAGGACGGATCCGGATAAGGTGTCAGCTATGGTTAATTTTCCACGCCCAAAGACCACCACTGAAGTTAAAAGATTTCTTGGTATGTGTAGTTGGTATCGTCGTTTCATTAAGGACTTTTCATCTTTAGTTTCACCAATCAATGATCTAGTCAAGAAAAGAAAAAAAGGTCAAGTCGTTACGTGGACTTCAGAAGCAGAGGCTTCCTTTGTGTCGATTAAAGAGGCTTTAGTGTCTGCACCACTTCTGGCGCAGCCGGATTATTCCGTTCCCTTTACTATTGAGTGTGATGCAAGTAATACGGGCCTAGGTGCCGTATTAATTCAGAATGTCAGTGGAGAAGAACGTGTTATATCGTATGCCAGCAAAACCCTTAATCGTGCTGAGCGAAATTATCACAACGACAGAGAAGGAGTGCCTTGCGGTAATTTTTGCCATTGAAAAGTTCCGTCCATGGGTTGAAGGAGTTCGTTTCACGGTAGTAACCGATCATTTTTCGTGGCTTTGGCTGAGTAATTTGCAGAACCCTACTGGAAAATTAGCTAGATGGGCTGTAAGGTTAAGACAACATTCGTTTGATTTGGTACACAGGAAAGGAAAGTTTAACGTAGTTCCTGACTGTCTTAGTCGTGCAACTCCGGAAGAAAAACATGTCGTAAATTTAATAGAGGTCAAGCTTGATAATTTAGAAAATTGGTATGTGTCGTTACGTGAGAAAATTTTGGCGTCGCCTGAGAATTACCCTCAATGGAAAGTTGAGAACGAGTTTGTTTTTAAGTTTATTCCGTCAAACCTGCCTATGTCGTCAAATGTAGTAGAGTGGAAATATTTAGTGCCGAAAGTTCAAAGAGAAGAAGTCATCAGATCGTGTCATGACCCTCAGTTGCAGGACATTTTGGGTTCTCGAAGACAATTGCTAGAGTACAGGAACATTATTATTGGCCCAAGATGAATTTAGATGTGTTGAAATTTTGTCGTGCATGTTTAGTGTGTGGTGCGCAAAAATCTTCTAATGCAGGTCCTTTAGGTTTAATGGGAAAGGAAAAAGAGGCCAAGTTTCCATTTCAAATTATCGCGTTAGATCTTATGGGTCCATTCCCTCGCTCAAAATTAGGATTTAAATGGTTGTTGGTAGTAGGAGATTGGTTCTCAAAATATACAATTCTACATCCTCTACGCAGTGCAAAGTCACATGTCATTGAACAGTTTATAGAACAGAAAGTGTTTTTAATGTTTGGTGTGCCCCAATTTATTATTTGCGATAATGGTTCAAATTTAGCTGGTCGAATTTTTAAGTCACTATGTAATAGGTTTGAAATTCAAAAGATATGGTATAATGCTGTTTATGCGCCACAATGTAATTTTGTTGAGAGGATTAATAGGACAGTAGGGACATTACATGTGATTTTTCTTCTTTTTTCCAATGCTCCACCCGAAGGTACTACATTGGCCAGGAAGCGAGTTTTTTTTTACCTGGAAAATTTTGAATTTTGCCGAATCCTTGCTGTTCCAAGCAAGGTAGGGATCTTTAACGTGCGTGACAACACTCACACACGGGACCTCCATTTTACCTCTCATCCGAACGAGGGTGTATTTTTGCGAAAAATGCTCGCCTAACATTTTTCAAGCGGACCGTGTCGGGATTCGAACCCGGGACCTAGGGCGTAGTAGTCACACACATACCACTACGCCACGGAGCCGCCTTGGACAGTAGGGACAGCTATTCGATCCTATCTCGAAGAACATGATACCTGGGATACTGAGTTAGCGCAGATTCAATTTGCTATTAATTCTGCTAAGCATGAGTCGACGGGTTATACTCCCAATTTTTGGTTTTTGGCCGACACGTCCCCATGTCCGGTAAATTTTTACGGTAGTGGATTTATTCCTGAAGCTGATGTTGAAATCGTTCCTGGTAGTCGCCCATTATATGCTTCAGACCATCAAGGTATTTTTAAGGTATTTGAAGACGTTCGTGCGAAGTTGCATGTAGCTTATCAAAGGTCGAGCAATCGATATAATCTAGGAGGAGGAACATTTCTTTTGAGGTTGGTAATAAAGTATGGAGGGCCAATAAGGTGTTGTCGAGCGCGGCTAATAAATTTACCGCTAAATTGGCTCCAAAATTTGTTTTGAGTGTAGTCAAGAAGAAGTGCTCGAATGTGGTGTACGACCTAATTAATTTAGATGGATCAAAGGCAGGCCGGTGGCATGTCAAAGATCTAAAACCCTATTCTGTCGTAGATTCAGAATATGTACGAGAGGACTGATTGGTTGTCTTTAGTATTTGTGTCGCAAAGGATATATTATAAATTTAGTTATGGGATAGAGTGGTGATGACCAAATTGAAGACTTTTACCAGTATTCCGTTGCTGGTAGAGATTGAAAAATTTCTCAAATGGTGTTGTTTTAAATGTGCATTAATGGAATATTTAGTAGTAGTAGATGAGAAAGACAAAATGTCATTTTGCCCGTGTTGTTGATATAGCCCGTAGTGGAGCGAAACAAATATTTGTTGCTTCATGTTTGTGGACGTATTTTGATCACGTCATGTGTTGTTATGTATAGAGTAAGTGAGGAAGATAGGTGCTGTTTGTTTTGTTGAAGTAAGTTGGAGTAAGCTAGTTGGTGAGGCCATTGAGTATTGAGTAGCTTTGGTTCGAGATGTTTGGTGTGGCCACGGTAGAGTTGAGGATTTTTTTTGAGACTGGAGTGTCCCAAGGAAAAGAGTAGCGATAAGGCTATGAATAGCTATAAGCTGAAGAAGCCAAGTATTCATTAGTAAGCTACACTGAGTATGGAATGTTGGCTTGATGAGCGGTTTATTTTTAGTAGTTTGGCTGAATGTGTTGAGCTGGAATTTTTGAGACCAGCGAATACATAATCATTGTTGGAACAGTATTGATATTTATGTATATAGATGTGAGTTTTTGATTTACTATTAATGTCAGTAAGGTTATCGTGTCAAGGGTAATAGTAAGAAAGTAAATCTTTTTGTTGTTATTTTGCGATAGTTCATGTCAAGCTTTTTGTTTGAATTTCAGTTTATATTTTGAAAAGTAGGTTAGTTTTTTTAGTTCCCCGTTTGGTTGCAACTCGAGTGTAAGACTACAATATTTTGACTTATACCGATTATGACTTTTTACCGATTATGACTTACCGATATTGACTCCTGACGGATGTGTGGTACGCAGAGTTACTTACACACTCATTTGGTTGCACCCCATTTTCCTCTTCTTAATTCAAGAGGTCACTCATGATTTTTTTCGGTTCAGAGATCAAAGTGCGAACTTACTTTGTTCTTACTTAGATTAGATATAATGCTTCTTTTTTGTATTTATCTTTTGGTTAAGGCGATAGTTTTCGTCTATAAAAAAAAAATCTTCTCGGTTATGTATAAATTAAGATATAATTAACCTCAAAGTTTTTTTCTTTTTGGTCGGAGGCAGTGTAACAAAATTTTTTGTTACGTTAAATATCTCTAAAGGATATATTACTAGCTGTTGTTATTTTACGAAATTGTCATTTAGCGTGAAATCGTTAAATAATTTAATGTACTATAAGGAAGAACACCTCTTTCCGTTTGCATTGTTTTCACCTATAGGGAATTTTTAATGGGGACTCCTATACTTTCAATATCCGTGGATACCTTGAACGTAACTTGAATTACATACGCTACAGGCGTACTGACGTCCACTAGTGCAATTGTTAAACACAACGCCTGCGCGAAAAGTGACGCGATTGCTAGGGTGTTGGCAAAGAAGGAACACAGCCATCTTGCAAGCAACTACGTGTACGTAGACTTCATTTTTGAAGATGGGAAGCTTTGCTTGTAAGTGGGAGCTAAGAATAGCTCTAGGATAGTGGAAGGGCTTTTGGTTGCCGCGTGGAGGCTTAACGAAGGAGCTCTCGTGAAAGCTGCCCAGACAACTTAGAGCAACAGTTACGACACGTGGTGAGGAGGTCCATTATTGGTGAGCATTGTGTAATTAACCAGCCTAGTATAAAACTAATACATGGTTCAATTTCTCTAGCATATTTAAGAAACACGATTAAACATGGAATTAGAATTTGGTGGTGTATCGTGAAATTGTTTGTTTTGAAGCTGTCCGAAGGATTGTAACTAATACAGGCATGTTTTGTATCTTTCTGAATTTCAAGGGGATGGAATGCTATGTGTCCTAGTTGATCTATTAAGTTCGTCAGCATCGCCGTTGTATAATTAAAACCAAATCAATCAAGTACTTATAAAACTATTTACTGAAAATTAATTTTACGTACTAATTACGGTTAAAGCTTTGTTTTAACATTTACTAAATCATAAGAACCATTAGTTAAAGAATGTAAATTTCAAGTTTGTTTGCAAGATGTATTTATGCTCAAATCTCACGTAAAAATCAGTTTGAAAATTATACCCTAGAAATTTGATAGGTCATATACCTTTTGTTCAGAACTAAATATTTTTATAAGAGAAATTTTTGAACCTTTAGATAATTTAAAAGTTGTTATTCAAAGCACGTATATAATGCACATGTTAATTGATAAAAATATGTATAAAATCCACCTTTGATTGAAAGATGTTTTCTTGCAAAATGTTGTGATTAGTAGAGTACCTAAGCTACTTCTAACATATGTTGAACTGACTTTTTTAATTTCATGCTTAAGCCATATGAACTGTTTATGTAACAAGTTCTTTAGAAAAAATCTTGTAAGCCTGAACAGATCTGTTTTATGGATGTTTAAGAACCCAGACTGTATTAAATAATTTATAAATGCTAAGACCTCTCTATGTAGAGAAGCAAATTCAGAGATTTTTGAAACTTACTTTATGTTGATTATTTTGATTATAGAGAAACACACTAAGAAATTTTTGAACTTATTATATATTGATTATTAATTTTTTTTGTAAATAATTTTTGCAACAAAAGAGAATACCATTTAAATTATATTTTGAATTAATACTTTCGTCTTTTTATTTCACTAATTGAAATTAACTTTGTCCATATTAGATCCGCAAAATTTTGAATGTAGAAAAAAGTTGATACAGTACCAGGTAATAGGAACGGAATAAGTAATGTCCAGTAGAGTATTTTTTCATAGGTAAGGTGTTATTGAGATTTTGAATTCAGGCCAATCGATCTATAAAGCTCGAAATATTTTGTTATTGTAAGGCACAAACAGTGTCTTATTTTTTTATTTTTTTTGTGTGACATTTTCTTGCAGGTCCGACATCGCGGAAGCTAGAGCAGAGGTCCGAGAGGTTTCCAGAGATATTGCTTATTGTAATTTGTATGTTTTTCTGGTAATCATTATATCCTATAGGTTTCTGCGTCTTCCTGTAGGATACTTTAGTTTTGTTTATTGTCTATATAGATACAGTGGCGTCCATTTACGTTTTTTTTGTTCTCGTTTGTGGTTGAGCCCACCCTATATCCACGCCCAAACTCATTGCTCACCCTTGGGGTAATTCCCAGACTAAGCCGCGAATATAGTAAAGCTCGTGGGTCCACCGAGGTTTTGTTCACTAATTGACTCACTCCATTAGAGAAAAGCTTTACTAATTACATTTCACTGGCGCCCATGCGTGAGGCTAGCCTTGTGACCAATTAGAAAGAAAAAAATACTAACTACATTTCACTATTAATAAAAATTTGTGGATTTACCCTGTTATCGCCATAAAACTTCATGTGTTGGTCCAATGATACTCCACCTGTAGAAAATCTGGGACCATCCCCCGTTAAATTTGACATGTTGTATTTGATACTACTAACTTCGCGTTCTACCCTGCCTAACTGATCCCTACATGAATCCGTCACTTCAGTCATTTTTATATTAATCTCTTCTTCACAAAAAATGCGTACTTCGGACCTTAAATGTCCCATTTCCTGTCGAAGACCTGTAATATCACGCTCATTTTTTTCAACCCTATTTTCTACTTCCCCCAGTTTCACGGTAAGACTATCTTTAAATTCTGTAAATTCTTTAGTATTTTGTTCAATTTTCCCGCTTATCTGCTCTAATTTTTGGTTGGACTTCTCCCTCGCTCTATTCGATTCTTCGCTTAGCAGTTCTAATTTTCTGTTGGACTCCTCCCTAGCTAATCGCATTTCCTCTAACATTCTCATCATTAACTCATTTCCTTGATCCCCTGATTCCGTCCTCGACTGATCTCTACTGCCTCCAGCTTCTTCCATTTTCGAATTTTCCCCACACAATGCACTATCGTCACTTCCAATTTCCACTCCTTGACTCCTTAACCACTCCTTTCTCTGCATACGTTCTAATCACTCTCACACACTCTAAAATACTCTTAAATTTATACACAAACAGAAACTCTCTCCCTCAGATCGCCAGTTTCCTGGAATAAAAGCACAAAAATTTTATTTGGAACTCGAGCCTCACTTTTGGGTCGCCAAGAATGCTGTGAGCCACCTATTAGAATCGAGCCTCACAAATTGGGCGTCAAGAATGCTGTGAAAGGTATAAAAAGCTATTAAATTACCTGGTCCGTTGACTTTCTTCTGTTAATCGCCTCTTTACTCTTTTCCGCCTCGGCTGCTCACCTAGTTAAACCTTCATTTTCATTCATAAAAAAAAACAAACACATTCCTACCACAAACATCAACGTTAACTCTATTTACAACAATATTCACAATACATTAAAATTTCAAAATTAAAATTCAGCATAAATTTCAGTATCAGAAAATTTCAAGATTAAATTTTGTTGTCATTTTAATGTGCATCCAGAATTAAAGTCCTTGTGGGATGCCTACTAATTAATATAACAATATATGCAGACCTGAGTCTGAGTACAAAGGGAGCATCTACCACCACTTTACGTTAATTAACCAGGTTCGTCTAATTGAGCTCAAAGACATCCCCAAATTTTCATCATAATCCAGAACATAAATACTAAATACCCCTTTCTACTTAAACAAGAAAATTTCACCTTACAATTAAAATTTTGTGGTTTGTACAAGTTCACTACTGTCCATTTTAAATAAACAAATTATAAAGTTATTCAACACACACCAAAACATCAAAATCGAACAACAAAGCATAAGTTACCTGAAGGTTACTGCACTCGTAGCTTCAATGTACATTGTCCCTTTGTTAATCACACCATTCCAACTGGGTTATATTTACAGCTTCTGATTCTCAACGCTTTTAAAATTTTCTCCATCACCATTCATCTAAAGTTGTTTCAGGGCTTTTCCGGAACTCATCTGTGTATATCTGAACCTTGTTTTGTGGATCCAGTCATGTTTACGAACCATTTAATTATTAACACCCCCGAAAAATAACAAAGAAATTCATACTTCTTTCACAAATATACGCCAAAACTGCCTACTTTTGTGTATTCATTTGTCGTTGCAGATTTGACTAATTGGTACAGTGATACTAAACTTTATTACCTTGTATCTTCTTTTCTAAGTGCACAAAATATACGAGCAAACTGTTTAAATTATTCAATCAAAATTGGACAACTAAAAAGCACTGTTTAACGCATTGAATCAATTCTAAAATCTAAGAGAGAGAAACTCATATCAACCTGGGTATATATAGTGGTTAGCCCGTCTGTCGGTTTTGTCCTCAAAACGGCCAGTTTCTAGAATTTCGTGTACTATGTTCCCATCTCGCCCGCCTGTGCGTCGGTTCTTATTAAATTTGCACTCGCACCAGTTAAATCTCAGAAATTTCCACACGGCACGCAACGTCTGAGAATACCTAATTAAATTTTATACAGAAATCGTTATTTTTACCTCTCA
This sequence comes from Platerodrilus igneus, assembly GCA_036346225.1. Taxonomy (NCBI): domain Eukaryota; kingdom Metazoa; phylum Arthropoda; class Insecta; order Coleoptera; family Lycidae; genus Platerodrilus; species Platerodrilus igneus. The sequence continues at coordinate 3,899,304 of JARFIW010000753.1, forward strand.
AGTTTGCCTTTTACTTTCAACCAATCGCAACCCAGTGACGTTGCTCCACTCACGCCTTTTACTATATGTGTGCATTTTCCATCGTTTCTCGTAACTTCTGAACAGTATTAATAGTTTCAGAATAAACTTTTTGCTTTAAAATACCCCAAATTCCATAGTGCATAGTATTTAACTCAGGGGACCAAGGCGGCCAATTAATGGGAGCATTTACTCCATGTCCAATCCACCTCTCAAGAAAATTGTTACTTAACCATCCTTGCAGTTAATGCAAAATGAGGTATTGCTTCGTCATGGATTCATATAGCAAAGTGCAAAATGAGTATTAATCGCCGTCTTGAGCATACAACATAGTTTGGATATTTTTGCTTAACTGCATCGACAAAATGTGTTCGCTTGTTACTTACAGCAATAAACGAATAAAAGGTAATGTAATGAAATAGACGTAGAAAAAGATGCCAAGTTATTACGTACATGATAAACAACTAGCAAAGAAAACAAGCTTATTTTGGAGAAATAAGTAAGCATCTAAACTACACTTGGCCCAATAATTAAGCAATTTCTTATATACCAACCCTCTAAAGCTTGATGAACGCTGTCCACAGCGGTTTGCATCGATGAAATACTTCCGTAGGAAATTTGCATTTGGGTATTTTCTAAGTAGGTTTCAATATCACTAAAAATAGTTTGAGCTGCTTTTGGAGCCATCGATATGGTTTTCGTTAGTTCCTCGTTACTTATCAACATCAAAATTGCGCAACACCTAAAAATAGGCAGAGTGTATAAACTGTGTTATAACTAAGAACATAAGATAAAAGGCGTTATTATACCTATTATACCTATTATACAAAGTCGAATATAGGCAATTTATAAATATATTCAATTTTAAGGTTTTTGGCATTAGTTTTATAATAGAACCGTAAATAAGCAATTCTTCAAATAATTTTATTTAAAAATGTAGAAAAAAACAGTTTAAGAAAAAATTAATTATAATAAATATTCAAATAATTGCCCGCTTGGAGATAAACAATACCCTAGACTGTTGTAAAAACTATTTCTAACGTTAGCTAAGCGCTTTTCAGTAATTAGCGCGCATTCCTTTTCTTAAAGAATTAATATTCGAGTGGCGTCTTCTGTAAATTTTGCTTTTAAGGTGTCCGCACAAGAAAAAATCACAAGGCGCTAAATCAGGAAATCTTGCTGGCCAAATTATAAAACCACCTCTACCAATCCAATGATTTAGAAAGGAATCATTTAAGAACATTCTAACATCTAAACCAAAATGTGCGGGAAAGCCGTCTTGCTGAAACCAGATCTCCTGATTTTTTGTTACAACTTCTTCCAACGCAGGTCCTACCTTCATTACTACAAGATCTAAATATCTTTCTGAATTTAAATTTCTTTGATTTTCAAACGGGCCGATAATATTAATATTAAAATTCCCAGCCCAAATATTAATTTTTTGAGGATACTGCGTTTTTGTCGAAATACTCACCGTAGGGTTTTCTTGTGCCCAATATTTTGTGTTTTGAATATTGGGTTCATTATTTTGTGTAGAAGTACACTCGTAGGTGAAGCATATCGACGATATATTGAAATCTTCTTCGTCTACAGCAAAAATCTTTTGATGGCATTGTGACTTAAAAGGATGATGTTTATTTTTTTTAATGTCTTCCATACTTGTGATTTACTTAATCTAACTTCAATTGAGATTTGATTCAAACTGAAGGTTGGGTCTGCATTTTACTAGCGCCAAAACACGCTTGTTTGTGCACTCAGCTATTTGTCGATTTCATGTGTTGTGATCAGTACTTTAGAACATCATTCAATAAAAACTGTAGTTACTCACCACCCTTATCTTCCGATTCTTCCGAAAATTTGCCCAGCCTTCAAATCTTTGCAGATATTTTTGATTAGTACTTACAGATGGTATAGGTCTAGCATTAAAGTTAGCGGCAAACAAATCTCCAGCTTTTCTCAAACTAACGCCACTATAATGGGTTTTCACCATAGAAACTCTTTCTTTGTTAGTATAATTATTCATGTTTAAGAAAAATGAACCTCAACACGTGCCTAAAAGTTGACTGCTTATTAACAAACAAACGGACTAATTTTCTGATCTAAACCTACTAATTAAAACTATGACTAATCGAAAATGCTGTCGAATACTAAAATCAAAGCTAATCATATTTACAAACTGTCAAATTTTAAATTCGTTTTTTAAAATAGTAATTGTATTTATAGTATTTCCAGTGGTATCATTTGAATCGCATTGATTTTCTCAATCTATCGATGCTACTATCCTTCCTGTACGATAAATTGACGAGCAACAATCATCAAAAACGTCCGATTGCATGTTAAATTCCTATGTTCGATTTTGAGAACGAACACACGGTGTATCAAAAAACGATTGCTAGCAATATATCAATATATTCGAAAATGAATAAGATTATTATCAAATATTCCAGCTTCATTTGAATAATGTACACATTCTATTCAAAAATTGGTTACAACCAGTAACCAATTATTTTAAAAAGAGGGTTTTGGATTGAAATGGAATTTTAAGTTCAAATTTGGCGCATGTTTAACCATTCAATTTAAACGCTTAAAACTATCAGTCCATATCTGCTAAGCCATTCATATAAAAATCAACAAGAGGTTTTTCAGACACAAAAATGCAACCACGTTCATATTTTCTTTTTCTTCCGAGAGTGATAGACCACCACTACTAACAAACTATTAGCAGCTTCCTCGAAATTCGGCAATGAAGATCACGAAGCAAAATCTACGGATTTAGATTTCTGTTAGAGGGTGGCCAAAGTCGCACGCATTTAAGCTTCAAGGTGGGCCTATTGCTTTGCCTCCCGTGCAGTAGCCTGGTTCTCTTTCAATCAACCACCCGATTTTGCAGATAAACCATAGGATGCTGGACCAAAGCGTGTTACTGATTCTGACTGTATCGCGTCTAAATTCCAAAAGCAAGGATCCTCGGATTTTGTTTAGTAGTAGACAGGTACACAAAATGCGTATGTACCGCCATTTCGTTATACCATTGATTGACAGTTAGGTTGTAGTACGCCTAATCTGTGCGGGTAATTTTTTACTTTACAGTGCCCTAACAAAATCCGTATCAGTAGACATAGTTTTTGCCTCGGAAAGTCAATCGGTATATTTATAACGTAAATGCGAATAACTGCAAAGTGTTCAGTAATAACAGTTTATAAATAGCAGTGGTGCAAGGAAAGTTCACAATAAATATAAAGCACAACTTAACATAAATATCTTTGGTGCGATTGTTGCAACATAAACTGCTACAAACACTAGTAGCACACAAGCAACGCAATTAACACTAAAGTATAATTTGAACAATACTAGCCTATCACCTTGATAGCAATCCGAAAACTATAAATTTGGCAAAATTTGAACTATTTTAAAATTTAAACCTCAGTTTATATGAGTAAAAGTGATGTTGAAACTTTGCTAAAAAGAATTTAGAATTCTGCAGAAAAAATTTAGTAGTAAAAATTTTGAACGCAGCTTACCCCCTCTTCCGGTAAAATTAAAAGATCGTGGTAGGAAACAAAAGCATAAGAGCAACTTGCTGAACAACAGAACGAACAGAAAGAAAAACAAATAAAAATGTCGTCCATCTCAAGATCAACACGAGTCACTTTAGAACTACAAGAGAGATTTGTACGGAACGCTATCTGAAATAAACACAAAGCAAACAACAGCCGAAGAAGGAGAAAGAAAAACAGCAGAGATATAGGGCAAATGAGTAATCAATAAGGAACTAAGATGGTACGCATCAACACTGCAGAAATCGTAAGTAGACGGATGTCTCTATTTAAGAAATAGTAAAGTATTTAAACCTAAAGAAAGAATTGGTTTGTAGCGAAAAAAATAAAAGTAAGAAAAAAACAAGCAAGAAAACCAGCATGACAAAACTGTCAAGTCTCAACTGTGCCACAGAACGCCGAGAGGGTTAAGAAATAAACGGGGTACTTCAATCTGTGAAAAAAAGGATCTTGATTTCGATGCAAACTCTGTTAAATAGTCTCTATTTGTAGTCAGGTGGCTTGAAATGATGTACCAATAAGATGGTCAACGATCCATGATACGAAAGTAACGAGTTAAACTCAATCAAATTCACCGCGGATTCAAACAATTCCAATTTAGCCACATCCTGCGCCCTTTTTAGTTCTTTGACTCTTTCTAGAAAAGTATGAACGGAAAGGCTATAGACTAACCATAAGATGTTCTTAGTATCCTTGAAAGAGTTTGCGGGAAGAGTCGGGATACAGGATGCTGAACACCGGGTGTAAACCGTGCGAGAGTGCAAGACGACTAAATTTTGTGGTAAGAGGCAGTTTAGTTTAAAAGACTTGGAATGATTTATTTTATGACACGATGTAACTTAATTTACAAAAGTTAACAATATAAAAATACAAAAACAAAACCCAAAAACACCTAAATATGTACATATGCACGATGAAATTAAGAGTAAATTAATCACTGTCTTAGCTAAACGTGTGGAACAAAACACCGGGTATTAAATCAAAGCTTTAAACATGCCGAATGATTTTTGCTTGCTTATTTTAAGGTTCCTTATAAATACTCCTGCGCTTTCGTTTCAATATTCCGTAACCAATCAATCTATTCCTTTAAAGCGCATTCTAAAACGCTGGTAATAAATGCTTGTTCAACATCCTGTATGTTTTAATTTGTATAACTATTATCTTGTGAATATAACCATTGATCTTGTAATAGAACAACAGTTTACTTATCTCAGACATATTGTTCTAGCAAATATTCTAAAGAAGGCATTTGCTCTATTTTTAAACAAAAATACGAGTTTGAAGAACAAGATTTCTTCAAAAGTACTCAATAAACGCAATTGTAGACAAATTTGTCAGTTTGGTTATCTAACAACCACATTTGACAGTGTTTTGATAACACATGTTAATAAAATATTGGGATTTCTTAGTTTTCGTGGTTCGGAATTTCATTCATTTACAATCCTGTCTTTGGCGGTGAAATACACACCTTCTACATGGTTGACACCGGTCTTGTTTTCAGGAGCAATGCACTCATTTTACGGTTTCATAAACAAGGAGATCCTGCTGGATGCATTGGTAAGTCCTGAAGCATTGACTCATACTAACGAGATTTTCTTTTTTAACTCTTCGGCATAGTCTGATCTGTCCTTAGTCACAGGCCCCTTTGGATCTTCACCGTATCCGCTAAAAAGCTTGCTTGTGGCGTCCGAAATGATTTTGCCAAAGAAATTTTTGTCGTGTCCGACACGATAGATGTAGTTAAAATGATGGCAATGTGTAATGCTGAAAGAAAAGTTCCGGTTTGCAGTTAGTGAACCCGGATCGGTGGTGCTTGTTGCAGTTGTTGCGAAGATTTTACCTGCTCTTGTTCATGTATATGCTGTTGGCAAGGAAACAAATTCGATCGCAGCTGATGTACTACCCGTTTCTATGTTTTAGTCTACTGCTGTCGAAAAAAAGCAAGTTCTAACGCGTTTGAAAGTTTCATTCAGGTTTTACTTGTTGTTGATTGAGCAATTAAGCTTAACCGCTACCGCTTATGAGTTTTTTTTCTCTTATGCGACTTGTTTCAGACACACTAGTACTACTCATGCTGGCGGCTGGAGTGCATTCCGACAGTCATCTGCTGGTGATTACAAAAATCACGTAAGTAATTTATTTTCAATTTACTCATAAACGGTTGCATGGCTACGAGAACCAAGATTTTCTCCATTATCACCCTCCGAGCTAAAACAGCCTTTCTTGATCCCCTGTTTTGTTTAAACCCAAATTGATCTTCTCCTACTATTTCTTCAGCTCGTTTGTCCATTCGTCTTTGTACAATTTTGGTTAATATTTTTGACACGTGTGCTGTCAAACTTATTGTTTGAAAACTTTTATATATATATATATATCCGCGCTTCTCTTTTTTGGTATAGTAACTATGATGTTACGTTTGAAGACTTAGAATATCTCGCTTATAAATTGGGAGAGACGTTTTGTTACTGCTTGTCCAGCGGCTTTTAGAGTTTCCGTTTGCAACATATTTGTAGCCGGTGCTTTACTATTTTTCAGACCCTTTAATACTAATTCAACAGAAAGCTACTTTAAAATTAAATTAGATACTTAAATCGGAGATGCACTTTTGATAATTGGTGTTCTAAATGGAGATTTAAGTGAATATAGATGATTTTGTAAACTGAGATTTGAACGTCAATTTAAAATAAAACCAAGAAAGAAGATATGGATAAGCGCTTTTTTAACATATAACCATAAGTATAAAATTTTAGATTGCTTGTTTGTAATGAGATTTCAATATTGTTGTCATTTGAATTTGCAGTAGAATAAGTGTTAATCATATATTATTTTTTGCAAGAGTATTTACCAGAAGGTGTGGTCAGAGTGTGAAATATTTTGATTTTTAAATAAACTATCTGTCAACGTTTTTTGGCCAAGCAGTCTTTGAAGCGTGGAAATAAAAGTCAAGTAAACTATTCACAAGAGAAGAGATTTGGGTTCTGTAAATTTTAAGCAAGAATAGGTGAAGAACATATTGATAATTAATTAAATAGGTACTTGTTAGGAATAATTTTATGTTTTAAAGAAAATATGCTGTAAATGTTCTATATTCTTTTGTATGAGAAAAAATATTTTTGTACTGTATAAATGCTTTTTAATATTGCTGTGTTTGACTTCATTTTGTAAATTTCATTACTTCCGTTGAGCTAGCCTCACAAAGAAACGTTAGAAAGGAAGGTAAGTCAGTACTTATACATTTTACAATTTGCACTCATTTAGAGGCGCTATATAAATGATCATTTCAAATAGAGCTAGTAATTGAAAGTTTGAAAATATAAGGTCACGGACAGGACTCAAACCTGAATCTTAATTGTGATTTTAGGTTCTATGTGAGTATCAAGTATTCAAAAAATTGCATTAAGGGAGTGACTGAGGACAATCCATATATGTATATTTTTTAAATTTATGTTTTATGTGAATAATAGAGTTGAAGTTAAAAATTAGTTTGAGGTAATTAAGGAGTATATTACTTAGTATTGCGAAGATTTTTTGTACTGTGTATATCCTCCGGGATTGATTGGATAAATATTGTTTTATTCCCGGATTTTTTCTTTTTATAACATGTTTTTATTAAAGGATTTGTAAATAAATGTTGTCTAATGAGGTTTTCTTTTTTTGTTTGTGACCAACATCACTCTACGGTTCTCTAGCTAACATGAGTAATGTTATTAAAATTCTAATTAACCATAAAGGAAAGGCACATGTTCATTTAGATTGTAGTTATCACACCATGTTGTTATTGAAGTAATATACTGTGAATCTTAAGTCAATTGCGGTAAATTCCAAATGCGACCATTCTATTGCCTTTTACTTTTACTTTCACGATAACAACAGGGTATAAAACGACAGTTGACAAATAAAGATCAACTAGTCATTGCTGAACAATATAACATGTACTACTGAACTTAGTTGTAATACTGTTGTATTTGATTTGTAATAACTTGTTCACTTCAAATAAAAAATTTTTTATTTAGGTTTTCGCAACAGAAAACATATTTGGCGCAATCGGTAGGATCCAAAGGTCACTAATTGCAAAAAAACAGAAGAGCATCTGAGCTATTGGTTTCAACCATTAACTTTGGACCAAACAACAACATACAGTACCTGGAAGAAGAAAACTTATAATAACAGTAAGTGTTGAGTTCTTTTCTTGTCCTTTCATTTTTGTATGAATTTTTAATAATAATCAAGTAAACTTGGTATTTTATATTTAAAATTTTATGTCAATCGATATTGCAATTGAACCTTTAATTGAGAATTTTAATCAAATAAACATAATCGAAATGGTATCAGTACAAGCTGCTAAAGAGATTGCTAGTACGATTACACCTTTTTCTGGGCGTAGCGAACATCCTGAATCTTTTATTAACGCAGTTGATAAATATCATAATCAATATGGAAGAACTACTGATAATAATTTAAGTGAATTTGTTTTTGCCTCAGTATGCGCAAAAATACTCGATGAAGCTGGTGACTTTGTATTATGTCGACCAGATTTAACGACTTGGCCTGAAATTAAAGAGGTATTAAAACAAAAATTTGGTGACAGACAAGACAGACATATTTTACAACAACAATTTATATATCTAACGAAAAATAAAGGTGAAAACGTAATAGATTTTTTAGACAGACTTAAATTAATGAAAATGCGGTTAAACTTAAAAATAAATTCAGACACGTCCCTATCGGAAAATACGAAAGCTGCATTAATTTCGCAAAATAACGCAACGACAGTTACCGTTTTGATATGGAATACACACACCGAATTAAGAACGCTTTTAACGCTACAGAAACCCAACACGATCGACGAAGCTACTTCATTGGTAATTAACCATATTTCAATAGAACAACAATTAAATAACCGATACCAATTTCAAGGTAATCAATATAATAAAGAGCATAAAAAACCCTTCCATAATGATCAAAACCAATCACAATCTTTCAAAACCCATAAAATGCAACCACAGCAACGAACAAATAATAATAATTTTCAAAATAGCAGACAGTTTCAACAACCGATGTATAATCAAAACTAAAATAAATCTCAATTCCCTAGCCAACCAATAAATATACAAAGTAGACCCGTTCCGCAAAAATTCTCTACAAACATAGAAGTATTTGGGAAACCAGTAAATGTATTTTCTCCGCAAAACTCTCACAAACCTCAAAATAAACCAGAACCAATGTCCATAAGCTCTCGACTTAGTCATAACAATAATAATCACCAAAATTTAAATCGATTTTATACTCAAAACAAAAATGAACTTTCAAATGTAGAAACTAATCAATACGACGAAACAGAAACGACTGAAGACATTCAAAACAACATTAGATATAATGACACTGGGTTTTACAAAGAATCGTATTATGACGAGAAACAAAATTACCCTAAACTGGAACCTGATAATGAAACAACAAATGGAAGTTATATAAGCGAAAATTTTCCAGTACAAAGCCTTTCACCAGACGCAACATAATAGATCTAAACAACCGCATTCTAAATTCATTACCATACATAAAAATAGAAAATTCATCAATGATTTTGTTAATTGATACCGGATGTCACACATCCTTAATTAGACCCTATTTTGCAGAAACACACTTTTCACAAACAATCTTTAAGCATAATACACCAATCATTACATGTACGGGAGAAAAACAAGCAAAATACGGAGCACACATCCCTTATTTAACGAATTCCAACCATTAACCGGAAATTTAGAATTTACACTTTTTAATTTTCACGATTATTTCGACGGAATAATTGGAATACGTGACTTACATAAATTAAACTTAAACATCAATTTAACTGACAAACTTTTATTTAATGACGACGTTCAAATTCCACTACATTTTAGGGAAGACTTTACATTGCAGAAAGTAGAAATACCCATTGCACAAGGATGATAAAACAAGTAAAAGTAAACTTATCGGATGGACAAATAATAATTCCTCGCTTAGTGAATAAACTGACTACAATTCCAGCAGGACTATTAACAATACACAACTTAACATATCCCGAAAAATCTCTGAAAAGAATCAAGACCGATCTGAAATCTTTAGAAAGCATTGTATCCCAAAAAGATACTCAAAATCAATTTTCCATCTTACTGAAAAATAAGATTGCAAATGCATTATCCCTAACATCAATTTCCACAATTAAATTGAACACATTTTCCCACAACCTTAGGATAAAAAGAGGACTAATAAACGGAATAGGTAAATTATCAAAATGGTTATTCGGCACCTTAGATTCCGAAGATGAAGAACACATGAATTCCTATCTTAACTTATTAATAAATGACGAGAAAGAAGTACACCACGAATTAAACTTACAAACTACGTTACTACAAGAAATGACAAATACCTACGAATGTAATTTTAATACCTTACGAGAGAATCAAGTTTTGCTACGAAAACAATTGAATAATTTAACTTCAGAACTCAATCAAATCATTGTTTTGGAAAAAGCATTTTCATTTTCAAGTATTATCGATAGTCTACTGACACAATTACATTCAGTTCAAAATTTAATTAATAATTTAGAACTAGCAATGTCATTTGCACGCCTCAATATTTTACACAGTTCAATAATTGAACCCAATCACTTAAATGGAATTATTTCAAAATTAAACAAAATATACGAAAAGGAGCAAATACCGTATTTACAGAATTTGATCAATTATTACTCTCTATTTTCTATGCAAGTATCAATTCGTGATAACTTGGTACTATTTAAGATTCATACTCCTGTTACATCCGCACAATTTAAATACCTTCAACTATACCCAATACCTATTTCCAATCTGATTATAAATCCTGAACAACCTTACTTGTTAATTAATAATGAAAATTACTGGACCACCACTGAAAGATGTCCAGAAATAGAAAGTTTCTACTACTGCCATCAATTCAATTTACATAAAAACCAACCATGTATGGCAGAACTAATAAGAACAGGGAATAATACTTGCACAGGTACAAGAGTAAAATTTTACGATTCCACAGTAACACAAATAAACGCTGGCGATATTTTGGGTAATACCAGCAAAACCTATCGTTGTACAGTCACAATGTAATAACGAAGGACTGTTCAAAATTGAAAAACCTAGTGTAGTTTCCTTAGGAACATGCTCGATGAAAATAAATGGAAAATTATATTATCCTGAAAGAACCATCCATGAAGAACTTATATACCAATTGCCTAAATTCAACGCATCATTTGAGAATACGAAAAACAAGCACTTCAGTTACAAGAAATCGACAGCGAGAAGACAAAACATCTAAAATTAATGGCAGAAAATTTGCAACACATAAATCTTGAAGATCCTCTAAACACTTCTCTTTCTTGGATCAACACAACTTTTTTGATAATTTTAATTTTAAGCATAATTTCTATTATAATTTATATCAAAATTGTTAAACCTAGACTTAAAAAAAATATAACTTTTACTCCGAGAATAGCAGTACCCATATTTTCTAGCTTAGGTAGGGAAGAGTAATGTTATTGAAATTGACAAATAAAGATCAACTAGTCATTGCTGAACAATATAATATGTACTACTGAACTTAGTTGTAACACTGTTGTATTTAATAATTTAATAATTTATTAATTAAATAATTTATTATTATTATTATTATTATTATTATTATACTGTTGTATTTCATTTGTAGTAACTTGTTCACTTCAAATAAATATTTTTTTATTTAAGTTTTCGCAACAGAAAACATATTTCATGGCATTCTTTGGATTCCTTTTTTGATGCGGTACTCGGTGCGGGCTATTTTTGTTACATATGTTGTTTTTTTCTTGTCCGCTCGAAAAACCGTAACACATTAATTGTTGTGTCCGCTCTTTATTACTCTCCAACAGGTGATATGTACGGGTAAACTACACCTTTCGCTCAGTAGGTTGATGACACAATCTACATTTTTATCAAATACAGCACAATTATTCAAATAGGAATTTTATAATTTTGTAGGATGTTGCTTAGCGAAAGAGAAATAATACAACACGCCCTCTCAAGTGCAATATTAGCGAGAAATGTTGTTTGTACGATTTCGGTTACGTTACCGTTGTGTTCAACAACTAGTTTAAGTTGCAGCACACGATCCTGATTGTCCTGTGTAAACAAGCTTTCCTTTTCACCCCTTTTAAAAGTATCCTTTAAGTATTTTGTGTGCGTTTGTTCGAGCTTTGAGCTTTATCAGTTGCAACTTGTACTAAGCACACTATAAAGTATTTTTGTATTCGTAATTTGCGTGCTGCGTTAATTATATACACATTCAATACTAAAAATAAACGAAATATAAAACTTTCTAACTACATCATTTCCAAGTTTGTCCAATGGAGAGAAGAAATAATTAAAAGCCCTTGTATTTAATGGTAATAATTTTATTTCATATGGGTGAAGCTAAAGTGTTAGTTTTTCAGTTCAAATGTACTTATATGATGTAATATCGCTTATCTACCCGCAACAATTACACTAATGACTGTAAAGCCCTCAGTTGTTTGGTTACACGGGGATGCTCCTCTGCAGTCTACAGCTTTAATTAAGTAATTATTAGAAATTCTTCTCTACCTCTCAATTCGCATTCGAATTAAATACAATTAATTCCTAAAATACTCGCTTGCTTGTTCCGAATTTTGAACGGAAGAAAATTTCTTGTAAAGAAATTAATATCATTCACTCTGCATTTAAATGAGCTTTATTAAAAATCCAGCGAAGTAGCTTACAGGGAATTTTATAGAAATTCAAAGCCCAACATTTGTTAATTTCTTTTTAAGATTTGTTTCTCTCTTTGTAAGGAAATTCAGCATTTAACTAAATACGCTGTTTAAATATAAATGCCAATTTTTGTGTGCTATTATTGTGTTATATATCTACTTAATTGCAGAACAAAGGAACAATGAAGGCAAAAATCGTGATTACGAGAACCCTTTTTTTTAAGTTGCTAAAACTGCGTGGTCTATTGAGATAGAATAGCTTAAATTAGTAATAGCTAAATTTAAGGTGATTGTGCCAATGTAATAAAACTTTTTGATGAAAAAGCAGTTGAGGGGAACTTTAAGATACGTAAAGGAACGCCGTTAATTAGCATAAATAAGCAACCAAAAAGATGAACTCTCCCTGCCATAAAGAATGACGGGTTTCATCTTCTGGAACCTTGAAATGTATTTCAATTCATTTGTGGCATTTAGAATATGAATAAAATTATAGAGGTATATGTATGTATATATATATATATATATATATATATATATATATATATATATATATACAATAACTTTTATATTTTCTTGACCATTTATATTATTTCTTGCAAAATTTTTCTTGGAACTGGTCATTAATAATTAATTTGAATGTTTTCTACATGCAGAATAAACACTTTTTTCTTGTCTTTAATTTTTATTATTCATATGACGCGTTTCGGCTAAACAACCATTTTCAAATATGAAACCTATAAACTATCTTTAATTAAATAATGATTTTTTAAAATTAAATTGCATACATACCATTTAATGTAAAGTCAAACTATTAAAACTTACAAACTAAATAAATTATTTCTAACATTATAGGATAAGCAACAATACATCCTAATAATACTCTTTTGGGTATGTTTTTAATTTAAAACTTGCTTTCCTTGTCAATTTACAACTAACATTTAGATTAATAAACCTTTACAAAACTAATACCTTATCAGTGATAATGCTATTGAATTAAACATATGAATTTTTACATGCTTATGCTAATATACAGTGTGAGAGGATATTTATGTATGTGGTATTAAAATTATTTCTGTTGTATTAAATTGTGGTAAATATTTATAAATCCGTCTTGGTCTATTTTTGAGTTTATAGCTTTAAGGTTCTTTTGAATTTCTATTGTTTCAAGTATGTTTCTTTTGTTATCATTTATCTCCGTTCCTAAAATTTTAACATTACTAAAATCGAACTGGTGGACTTTTTCAATTGCGTGCGTTGCTAGGGCCGTACTTTTTTTATTATTAGTTTTTATAGTATATTTGTGTTCATAAACTCGTTTATGGAGGTATTGTTTAGAATTTCCGGAACTGTGCGTTATCCAATTACGCTACCGAGGCCGATGGCTATAATTGGGAAATTTACAAATCTAAATCGTGTACAGTACCATATATACACCTAACTTTCAATTACGTTTAGCATTTTTGTCAATCATATCTGAAATTATCAAGTTTTTGACTTATGTCAGATATAGACAGGAAGCAACACTCAAAATCACGGCTATAAGCCAAGTATTAATATATAAATATTATAAGTAGTTTTTTACACAAGGTAAGTTGATAAATACTTACGTATTGAAATTAATAAGATGAAATAATAACTTAGACTTTTTAAGTAAAGCCCAAATGATCATTTCAAATCGAGCTAGTAATTGAAAGAAGGAAAATATAAGGCCTTGGACAGGATTTGAACCTGCATCTCAGTTTTGCCGGAACTGTGCGTAAGTATTTATCAACTTACCTTGTGTAAAAGCTACTTATAATATTTATATATATATATATATATATATATATATATATATATATATATATATATGAATTATTAATAACGACCTCCTTAAATTACTTCTCATTTATCACTCTTACAAAATAAAAATAAATTTTATTTTAACGCTAAAAAACAGAATTAAAGCAATAAGTCACCATACATTTTATCAAAAAAATTTAAACAAACTTTTTAATATCCTAATAAAAAACAACTATCCTCCACAATTAATAAAACGTCTTTTATATAACCACAATGCAGAAATTATGGATAATCATACACAAAACAACACAAATAATAATAATAAACAAATAGACACTACAGTTACATTCAAATCTCTTCCATACATTGAACACCTTACACCAAAACTAACTAACGTATTTAATAAATTTAACATAAAAATAACTTCTAAAAATACTTTAACCTTAAATTACCTTTTCTCTAAAATTAAAGATAAAACTCCGATTTTAAATAAAAGAAATATCATATATAAGATCAATTGTCTGGATTGCAATGAATGTTACGTGGGGCAAAGCAAACAAACACTTAAACAACGAATAACCCAACACAAGAGCGATATACGTATAAAACCCGATGCTTGTGCCCTATGTGTACACGTAAATACTAAAAAACATAAAAAGATTTTAACAATCCAATTATATTACAGATGGAAGACAAAAATCAAAAGAGAGTTTCTAGAAATGTGCCACATCTACCAACAAAAAAATACTATGAACAAAAGAACAGATGTTAATGACTTAAATTGTATCTACACGTATCTTCTAAATATCAAAAATAAAAACAATCATACAACAACAAATTTATCAATGGATCTATAAGATAAATTTCTCTTAAATATATTACAAACAAAAAAAAAACACAGAAACACACACTACACACACATACACACATACAGACTCATACATACACTCACAGTGTTACACGCAGGTACATACATAGTTATAATAAACATTTTTTAAGGTTGCCTTTTAATAACAATTTCTATCAAACTTTTGACTTTTATTTATTATCAATATTTTATATAAATAATATTTTTACCTCTTGTTGTAATTTGGCGTTGTTATATACTTTTTAAAAAAAATTTATAACAAAAATAACTTTTTATGTTAATTGCCAATTTTATTATATAACCTCACCTTAGTAAGTATAAAATATGATTTACTGTTTATTCATCAATTTTGTAATTGTAGTACCTTTGAAAAAGGATTAAAATAAATCCGAAAGCTCAGGTTTACAAAAAAGAGTTTTCTTAAATAATCCAGCCGACCTAGAACCCACAATATTTTTGAAATATATATATATATATATATATATATATATATACATTGTAATGTTATTAGGGGTTAAAAGGGTTCTAAGGGTTGTTTTGTTGAAGGTAGTGTATGCCAAATAAAGTAAGCCAAATATCAGATCCCGTAATTGAGAAATTTATGTTTGCCGTACTTTACAAACGTTAAAGTATTTGAAATATTAGTCAAAATGTAAGTGCCAAGACGTAAAAACAATGACTTGATGACGTGATAAAGCACAGTATTCAAGGTTTTATACTGAGTTGTATGTTGAATAAGCCATAGAACGTACATTTGCTATTCGAGAAACCGGATGCGTCTACACTATTCACCACGCAGATCCAGGTTTATATGTGTAACATTTCGGCATTTATTTAATAGAATCAACCTTTGGACAAACATGTAATATCAAAATTATAAGTACTAGCATTGTCAAATATGATTGAAGGGTTGTGCGATATTTAGGACCAATGATTGAATATTTATGTATGAAAAGGGAAAGTGCAAAAGACAAAGTATAAGGTATTAGTGACACGGACTTGTTGGTACGATGTTATTGGATGGAGTTAGTAAACAATGTAATTAAAGAGTAGGCATATTGAATTGTATTTATCACCTAGGAAAAGTAAACAAGGAAGTCGATTTTTAAATATTTTTGTAATAACACGTGTTTGTAAACTGCGCTAAATTGTTTGAATATTTTTGAAGATTTAATAAAAGAGTTTGAAAAGTGTACGAGTTTAATTTATATCAAGGAAGAGTAAGGATAAGTGACAGTAAATAAAACAATTAATTGCAACGACGAGTAACAAGTTTAAGAGTGGAATTAGTGCGACAGCGAACCGGCGGAACATAAGTGGATATTGGAACGAGATTTATATAGGCAGAAGGCATTGAATAGGAATTATAAGATTGAAGAAGATATTATTGGGATTGAATTGGATATGGTTTTATGTATAGCAGGGCATTGAGTGGTAAATAGAAGGAAAGATTGATTTGGAACGAGCGGATTAAATAGAAGGAAGGATTGATTTGGAACGAGCGGATAAAGAAAGCAGTGATTTAGAACGAGAGTAGCAAGATTAAAAGACAGCATTGGAGTAGCAAGAGGATTCGTACGAGATAAAGGAGATATAACACCGGAAAAATTAGCGCAGGGGAAGTAAATACAAAAGGTTATTCAAAATTCTAAATTTGGGTCATATTTATTTTAGATTTGGGAGCATCAAAATTAAGTCAACGATACCTGGAGTCTAGACGGCAGATTTCATAGTGATAGTGCAAACCTTGTAAAGACGTATACGGCGAGTAGGATTTTGAGCCAGCATTCAAAGAGGCCGACAACGAAGTATAGAACAGGTGAGTACTGTGTGATATAACGTCAAAGTCAGAAATTTTGAAATATTAATTAATTTGGCACAAGGCTACGTGGATCGTATATAGAAATTTGGCATATACACGGGTAAAATTGTCAAAGGTACAAAAAACAAAAGGTAATGCTGTTTGGTTGGTGCATTGCACATCTACTTACCACTGAACCCACGGTAAGTAGGTGGATACCCTGGGAAGAAAGAGTTTTCAAATAGTCGAGGCATATTTAACACAGTTTTTGATTTATAAACCAACCAAACGTTGCTAAAGCACGTAACATAAAATAAACACGTGCACATTATATAAAAATAATTAAATTAAAATAAAAAGGGGGTTGAGCATAAGAATATATATATATATATATATATATATATATATATATAGCTATGATATCGTTGTACTCCAATGTATTTAACGTTCAGTTTCCTGCTGCTCGCCACCGCTCTGTCTCTGAATAACCTATGATAAATTTTAGATTTTACACAAGTTGTTTTACATGCCTCGAGTAGCTCAGTTCAACCTCACACAAAGTGTAGATAAATAGCAAGTAACGTAAGTTGTATATGTAAAAATAATTATGCCTAAGATACCGTAAAACGCATTCAATGCAAACGCAAATCGATCATTTTAAGATAAATACAAAGTATTTTTACTTATTAATTATCAATACATTTCGATAAAAAAGCTTTTTATTTGCTGTAAATAGCATAGAATAGTACTAGCTTTATGCATTTAACATAAAAACTACAATCAACGTGTATTTAAGAAACCTCAACTTTAATATTAATTTTGTGTACTGAAAAACGTTTTACCGTAAAAGCAAATATTTCTATAAAATGCAACCCCTTTTGCATTAAAAAGCAATTAAAGTTTAAATTAATTATCTTGTGGATTACAGAAATTAATTTTAAATAAAGAATTCTCTAGAATATGTCATACGTATTTAGATCTACGTAAATAAACTAATTAATAAATGAAACATTTATTACAAGAAGCGGCCAGAACATTAAAAACCGAGAAAATGTAATAGAAACTGATAAGGAATATTTATGATCTTCCCATTCACTGTTGGAGAGAAGCGATGCGCCACATCACTGTATATGTGTTAGAGTAGGACAAACCGTGCACGTCACTAATAACTGGAATAAGATTACGAGGTAATAAACGCCGCAATTTTAAACGCTAATGAGTTTTTCTAAAAATTTTGCATTATAATGTTCCATACTATTCTACTATCTTCTGAATATAGATAATTTAAATATATAAGGAAGCGTTTATTAAAAACGGGAATTCATTCGATTCTTAAATTCGATCGCAAAATGTTATATAGATTTAAGTCATGAGTTGTTGCTTTGTGAACATGATATTTGTGGTATGCAGTAAACATACTGTAATTTAATAATTACGATAGCACAACGAATAATAGGTTATGTTTTAAATAAAACTTACATAAAAAATGGAATTTGTTAATTTACAATGAAAAGGAAAGATTCTTCAACATAACGCTATTTTAAACATTTTATTAAATAATTGAAAAAAAGATTTAAGCATAATGTACTTTGGTAACTGGTGTTTGAAATAAGGATTTTAAATATGAAAAATCTTGTAAGCTGATTTAACGTCAATTTAAAATAAGAAGAAATTTTATTACGAGGAGCGTTTTAGTGGATTCTGCAAATATTAATTTTAGATTTATTTTTAACTAATATTGAAGTATTTGTAATTAATTCAAGATAGTCCTAATAATTTTTTTTGTAAAGAACTTTTTTACCAGGAAGGTTTGTGTTCAGAGTTCAAAACACTCTGACCTTTTAATAGATTATCTGTCAAGGATTTTTGTGCCAAACAAACCTTACAAGCGTGGCAATAAACAAAGTCAGAAAAATATCCTTAAAAAAGAAATTTAGTTATGTAAATTTAAAATAAAGGTAACGAATTTTTTTTTAGAAATTATTTTATGTTTGAAGGAAACGATGTTGTAAATGTTCTATATGTTTTTGTCTGAGAGAAAATATTTCATACTGTATAAATGCTTTGTGATATTGCTGTGTTCGATTTCATTTTTAAGACTCCGTAAGTTCCGTTGAGCTAGCCAGATAAAATTAGAAGGAAAGGTAAGTTGTTTTACAAGTTGGTGTATCTGTATCATAGCACTCTTTCAGCGGCGCTCCAACGCGAAGTCTTATTATACCAATCTATATATATATATATATATATATATATATATCAAACTAACTTTTAATTACGTTTGACACTTTTGTCCATTGAAAGTTAGGTTGAGGTATGGCTGGATACATGATGTAAAATTGTATATCCTTTCAATTGTAACCACTAGTCCAGGTGGCGCAATTGGTAAGCTCATCGGCGGTCAAATCCGAAGGTTACAGATTTTAATTCTGTTCGGGACCATATATTTTCCATTTTTCAATTACTAGCTCGATTTGAAATGATCACTCAGGCTTTGAATATAAGTTTAAGCTATTATTTCATCTGATTAACTAGCATAAACATTGAAAATCAGTTTGCTCTGTACAATTGCTACTATTTGTTAATAATAATTGACTTGTATCCGTGAATTTAAATGTTGCTCTCTGGTTATACCTGACATAAGTAAAAAAAACTTGACACTGTCAGATATTATTGACAATAATACCAAAAGTTATTGAAAGCTAGGTTGATGAGTGGTTGCGTGTATGATTTAGATTTGTATTGTAATCACCTGTCCAGATGATGTAATTGGTTAGCGCATCAACGGTTATAGTCAAAAGCTACAGGTTCAAATCCTGTTCTGGACTTTATATTGTCCAATTTTCTATTACTAGCTTGATTTAATAGGATTATCTGGGTTCTGCATATATATATATATATATATATATATATATATATATATATATATATATATATATATATATAAAAGATAATATTTTAGCTTATTAACTAACACAAACATTGAAAATCAGTTTGCGTTGTTCAACTACTGAGATTTATAGTTAATAATTGATTCCCAGCCGTGTCTATATCTGACGTAAGTGAAAAATTTGACAGTGTCAGATGATTGCCAAACATGCCAAATGTATGTGAAAGTTAGGTTTATGTATGACTGCACTTTCTTTTTAGTTGTGTGGTATAAAAATACTATAAGATATTAATTTTTCGAACCCGGTACAGTGAAATAAACTCAAAACACAAAAATTGGATTAATTAAATAATAAATAAAGTGCGATTGCATGGATTTTAACTAAAATCCGCGTTTAAATCAAATAAAATTAAATTTCGACTTAACAAATCAAAAATCCCATAAAGTAGGACGCAATAAATAATTCCAAAAACAAATTTTAAGGTACTAGTAATAAATCTCCAATTTTTATAGCAAAATACAGTCTACATTAAAAAAAAGTTGCGCAAAACGTCCAAATAATTGTAAAATTTTCTTTAATTTACGTATAACAAATTATCAACTTTAAATTAGTAGCACAAAAATAGCGATTTTTGCTAAAAATTTAAATAAAATATAATAATATTTAAATCAACGTGCTTTAAAAAGTTTCCTTAAATAGAACCTTTTCTATAATTAGTGGTGGTGTAACAGTAAAATTTTGTACCAGTAAACGAGTAAGTATGCAATTAACGGGTTTCCGGTGCCTCATTCCATTGCATTCTATTAACACGATTTGTACTCGTTCGTTTGATAAAATAAATTTCAACGCACCAACCAGCGGTCTGGCATGTGGGCAGGGATTTACTGCTTAAGCCTTACTATAACATATAACTTAATAAACGTCTCGATGACATAACTTACAATTAGTTAGCGGTCTGGCATGTTGGCAGCGATTTGTTGCTTAAGCTTTACTATAACATATAATTTAACACTTTTCCTTTTTTGGAGGGGATAACCAGGTAATATTTCATTTCCTTATAAATGGGAATCTTGTAAGCATGTCGGAGTTTTTTAGCAACCATCAAGTTGCTAATATCTATGTTGAGCCAGGTAGATAGGAAAAGGATAGAAGAGTATAGGAAGACATAGACCAAACTATATTAGTCAAATTATTAGAAATTTAGGTTGTGAAGGGTATGTAGAACTTTTTACATTAGCACAGAATAGAAAAGAAGTTAGAGTTGCGTCAAACCGACCTTAAGTAAGGTTGAAAAGAAAATTATGATGATGATGACGATGATATATTACACAAAGCTAATAATGGCCAGTTTCTCCATAACTGAAGCACGAACTGTACTAGTCTGAACAAATATACTACGCAAAGTTTAAGTGTGAAATTAAACCAAGATTTATAAGTGAGTGTCGATAATTAAAAATTTCAAGTACAAGTGCACATTCAAATATACAAGTGTAATAAAAATTCGCCGTCGACATAAGACGTAAGTCCAAATTCTAATTAAGATAAACATAATCTTTAACATTTATTAACTTAGGGCTCTGAGAAATCAACTAAATACACTGAGAAATCCACTGAAAAAATTGCACTGAGAAATCCACTAAAAATTCCCTGGAAAAATCCACTGAAAGGTTTACAAAGCGATTCAATAAATAATTCACTAAACAAATTCAATAAGAAATCTAACATAAAAATCCAATACTACAAGTAACAGATATAATAAAGGTGAAAAACTCTGAATCAGGACGTTAAGCTGAAAGCAACCCATGGTCACTGGTTAACAGCACGTAGCGGCAGTTTAAAGAATTGAGGTATACGCAGAGCTACACATTCGAATCAAGAAATAAACCGGAAAAAATACCAGTTTAGCGATCATAGTTAATTAATAGCATAAGACTTAGTTTTTTGAACATTTATAACATGCATGTACTTAGACATTTATGTAAAGGGTCATCAAAAATTTTGATTGATACGTAGAAATTACGTTAAGAGAAAGAAGGGTCATTGAACGTTCAACGAAGCTTCCAATATAATACAAAATTATTTTTGCTGGCTTTAACTGCTTTAATGGGGTTATAATTTGGTAATGAACAGGTTTGTGTTTTAACTTTGACTTAAGGGTTTTAAATAGCAGATATTATTACGAAGGTTATACAGTTGCAAATTGTACATATTTTTTGGTTTATTATACAAATTTTGGTTTTTAGTTTATCTTATTTAAGTATGAAGTGTTAGAGAAAGAGGGTAAAAATTTCTGTTATCGTATCGTCGTGCACTCTGTGTGGGGGAACAGAGCGGTGGCAAGCAACAGGCAACTGAGCGTTAAATACATCTAACTACAGCAATATCATAGTAGTAATATATATATATATATATATATATATTGCTGTGATAAGGGTTTGTTTAAGGGTGCACGACATAGTGGAGGTCATTAGAGAATGAGTAATTAGAATAGGCAGCAGAAAATTGTAGTTATTTTAGGAAATAAGTAAGAAATAGAAGTAGATAGTAAGTAGGAAACACCCTGTGTACAAAGTAGAAATAGTTTTGGGCGACGCAGGAAAGACATAGGAAGACGCATAGTTGGCGTAGGAATGAGAAATACAAGTATTAAACGGATGGTAAAGATTAAATACCCTGTAGATAGTGTTCAGTTATATAAGTAAAGCGAATAAGAATATTTTTCAGTGGGAGCACGCGTATAAATGATAAAGAATAATTAGACACGCATTAAGAAAAGAGTCTCAGACGATTAAGTAATACGGAGGTGAAAATAGAGTTTCATGTAGCTAATATAATGCGTATAAAGATCTAACCATTTTAATAAGAGAAATGATTAAAATTGCGTAAATCGCATGTAAACAATGAAAGTTTAAAGTAAAATTGCATCAGTTGTTTATGGAAAGGCGACTATTCTATCAAAATACAGCATGTTGATAAGTGAAGACACCTGCAGGCAGGTGGGCATTATGAACGAACGCAGAGCATTACATCAGAAAATATTCGAAATGGAATTATTTGATTGGTCCGAAGCAAACGACAGGTTCTAGACCACACTACGGATGCAGTGGGGATTCGAAATTATATTAGCAAGCACCGCGATAAGAAAGTCAGTTTTGAACTCAATGAAGGCCCAAGTGCATTGCCAGTAATACTGAATAATACGTAACAAGTGGTACAAAGTGAAATAAATGAGTGTGTATATGAAAATTACCGTTTAAAACGTAAGTAGGATTATTTTATGAATTAATCGTAAACTAAGACATAAAAATAATAGGGCTTCGAGGTCTGAGGAAAATAGGCCAGAATGTTTGATGTTAAGAAAGATTACAATAAAACAATTTAAATGTCGAGGCGAAAAGAAGAACATAATCTTGAAGTATAGGGTGAACGAATTACAATTTGAAGTCTATGGCAAGAATGATTAAAGTATAAAATTATAATTTAATGGTGTTGGTCCATAATGGTGATAAGTTGAATGGAATCGAAAATTTGGGAAGATTAATTTTAATGGAAGCGTCGTCGTAAAAAGATAAAACCAGGTCAGATTGTTAGTTATAAGGCATCTGTTTTTCTACAAGAATTTTATTTTATTTTTAATATCAAATTGGCTAAATATTATATGCTTGTAAACAAGTCAACAAAGGGTTGAATACGTATTGAAATAATAATAAGAAAACGGATTTAGAATATTCTACATTAGTTGGTAAAGGTAATGAGTTTTCTTTGGTGACTTTGGTTTTTTTGTACAAATTAAATGGTTGTTGATAAATGAAATTTATAAAGGTGAATTAATTTGAAAATGTATTGTAAATAACGTCAAAGCTGTACATAAAGCATTAGTTTCATTAAATGGGATCCAAACTTACTGAATTTATATAATTACAAATATATGCTAGCCGAGGTCATAAGTACAAAGGAGGAGCCACAAATTAAGTAGGGCAGAGATAACCCGCAAAGGCGGTAACTTGTTGAATTTTGTCATTGGTCGATAAAGTTGTTTATGATAAACTCCAGTTGATAGCAACGTTAAGAAACAGCTGGAGGAGGAAATAATCACAAGCTGTAGGAAAGATTAAAATGGTGGTTCAATAATTTAATTTAGTATTATAGCAATTAAAATAAATAGGTCGCTCAACGTAAGGACACGTGATATTACAGAATTAATAGGTCGACCCACTAAAAGGGGTATTACAGCAATTAATATGTCGACCCAACGAAGGGGCTCGTAAATTAAACCACAATAAACTGAAATTAAGAGGGGCGAATTAAATTAAACCACAATAAAATAAACTGAGATTAAGAGGGGCGAATTAAATTAAAATAAATTTTAAAGTACGATTGTAAGATTTTATATAAATTAATTAAACTAAACCGGGATTTGAAAAGCTTCAATTAACAATAGTGAAATTTGTACAGTAATTTAAAGTTAGATAAATTTTAGTATTTAAAAAGTTTAGCATATAAATTTAATAATAATGGACAAGAAAATACGGGAAACACGGGAGGTTTTGAGACAACAAGGAGTAGAGATAGGATCCCAGGAGAGCGTTATAATTCAGGAAACCAGTTCCAGTGAAGAGAGGCGAACTTCACAAGAAAATAAGATGTTGGATATCTTAATGGCATTGAATGAAAAGATGGATAGGAGTGAGCAAGCCATAAATGCAGTTAAAATAAAAATGGATGAAAACAATGAGAAACTGGAGGGTAAAATTAAGAATCTTAGTGATGGACTGAAAGAAGCAAACCATAATATCGCGGAGATGAAAGCACAATTGAATGAGAGAGTTGGTAGAGTTTCTGAGGAGATAGACGGTTTATGGGATCATATTTCTTTAATCAAAACGAAACGAGAAGAGTTCGAAAGTGAGTCCAACAATAAAATTAAGAATTTAAATATTAAGTTAAATAAAATTGAAGAAAATTGCGAAACGGAATTCAGATCAATAAATCAAGAGATAAATAATTTAAAAAGCAATCCAATAAACTTTAATAGGAACCAATTAAGCTAATGCAAACGAATCTTTCAATGGAACAATTTACGAAATTTTACGGGACGGAAAAGTAAACCCTAAGATATTTCTGAAAAATTTTAAAATGTTGATACAGGGATACACAGATGAATTATTCAAATTAAATTTAATCAGGGCAATATTAAAAGGGAATGCTAAACAATGGTACAATCTAGTTGAGGATGAGATAGAAACGTTTGAACAGTTTGAAAGCAAATTTCTACGTCAATTCTGGAATGACAACCAGCAAAATCGAATTCGAAATGATTTGATTATGGGAAGATACGATTTGGCGAAAGGGATAACGCGAGAATCATATGCGATTGAGAAATTTACTGTAGCGAAGCAATTGGATCCTCCTTTAGAAGATAAAATTATTATAAAGTATTTAGCAAGTCATTTTAATGCGGAAGTAAAGCGATACATAACGACGCAAAACATAGTGGATAGAGACACGTTTATTGATTATTTGCAGAGATATGATGATTTGGAAAATGATGATGAAAGGAAAATAATTTTAGGGATCGACGCACGAATTTCATAAGGAATGATGAGACTAGGAATAATTATCGAAGGAACAGGTATAATTATGATCGCGGAAGAAATTTTAATGGGGGGAACTATGGAAACTTTAATAATGATTTTAGGCAGAACAGGGATAATGGTCAGACACCAAGGCAACGAATAGAGAGAACGAATCATGAGCGAAACAATAGAGTAATGAATAGACAGGAAAAGGATGATCGACGGACACCAGCAAGAAATATTAATAGTGTGGAATTAAGGAACACGAATTGCACAGATACAGGAAGAATGAGTCAGGCAGGACCTTCGACGCGAGATCAGGATTTTTGAGTACGGACGAACCAAGGAAAATTCTACGGATTAACGGATATGAGCACCAGCGCGAGTTTATTAAATATGAAATGGATAATGAATTAGGAAGACTTGAGAGAAACTTATTACCAATAATTAATTTAAAGGTGGAAAATAAAATAGTTAAAGTATTAATTGATACTGGAGCAGAGGCATCACTTGTAGCGGAAGAATTTGTTAAACGAGAGAAATTAGGGGATAAAGCGATAAAGATAGCAAGGTGTAATTTAGTGGCACCAAATAATAAGAGATTTAGTGTAATAAATGAAATGGTAATTCTGAGATGTGAAATGGGAAATAAAATATGGGAAAATGAGTTCATGGTGGTACCTGGACTGAAGATAGATGTTATATTTGGGATGAATATGATAGATAAGTTGGGGTTGAAGATAAATGCGGAATGCAAAGAGATTGAGTGTAATGGGAAATATATTAAATGGTATGAAGAGGGGAATATAGTAATAGAAGATGACTGCGTAAATATTAATCAGTTTAGTGAAGAGATAAATAATGGGGTAATGAAAGTGAAGAGATTAAGTGTCCAGATGATTTAAAAATAGGGTGAATGTATTATTGAATAAGCATTCAGAATTAATTGGGTCAAAGTCGAGAATTGCCAAGGGTTATGTGCACAAGTTAGAAGTAATAAATGAGGAACCGTTTAACAATAAGATATATCCTATCCCAGTAGCATATAGGAATAGAGTGAAGGAAGAAATTGAGGAAATGTTACGTGAAGGCATTATAGAAAACTCCAGTACACATTTTGTGAATCCATTAGTCGTCGTGAAGAAAAATGATAATAGCATTAGGTTATGTTTGGATGCAAGAGAGATAAATAAGCGAACGAAGCCGCAATACAATTGTCCACCAACGATGGAAAGCATATTAGCAAGAATAGGTAATAAGAAAATATATAGCAAATTAGACTTAAAGAATTCATTGTGTTTGATTCCATTAGCGCGTGAATCAAGGAAATATACGGGTTTTTCGGTAGAAGGAAAATTATACCAATTTAGGGTGGTCCCGGTTGGTTTGTCCTCGAGCACGGATGCATTAGAGAAGGTGATCAAGAATATTTTGGGACTGTATGAGGAATTTAGTATCCACTATAAGGATGAAATATTAATATTTAGTAATAGTGTAGAGGAACACTATGTACATTTAGAGAGAATATTATTAGAGTTGAATATAGCAGGTTTAAGGTTGAATTTAAGGAAGTGTGAATTTTTCAAAGTAGGGTTAGATTTTTAGGATATAGGATAGATAATAAATATAGGATTGAAAATATAGATTAAAAGGACCCAGATTTAAGAGTGAAAAGGGGAAGTTGAAAATAGATAAATTGAATTGGCCCATGCAAGGACAGATGAATAGATAAAAGGAAATGTAAAATAAATCATGAATAGGTATACATAGAGAAATAGAATAGGATTTGAACATAAGAATAGGCATAGATAGGAACAGTATAGTATAATAGGACATAGGTATGGGATAAATAAAATGTAAATATGAGATTAATAATGAAAAGGTTGAATTTCAATATGGAAATAAAAATATAATAATTTCATACCAATGTGAGTTTAAGTTCACGTTGGGCAACAAAAAAAGGACATTGATATAAAATTTTATATTTTAATTTGGGGGAATTATGCTGTGATAAGGGTTTGTTTAAGGGTGCACGACATAGTGGAGGTCATTAGAGAATGAGTAATTAGAATAGGCAGCAGAAAATTGTAGTTATTTTAGGAAATAAGTAAGAAATAGAAGTAGATAGTAAGTAGGAAACACCCTGTGTACAAAGTAGAAATAGTTTTGGGCGACGCAGGAAAGACATAGGAAGACGCATAGTTGGCGTAGGAATGAGAAATACAAGTATTAAACGGATGGTAAAGATTAAATACCCTGTAGATAGTGTTCAGTTATATAAGTAAAGCGAATAAGAATATTTTTCAGTGGAGCACGCGTATAAATGATAAAGAATAATTAGACACGCATTAAGAAAAGAGTCTCAGACGATTAAGTAATACGGAGGTGAAAATAGAGTTTCATGTAGCTAATATAATGCGTATAAAGATCTAACCATTTTAATAAGAGAAATGATTAAAAATTGCGTAAATCGCATGTAAACAATGAAAGTTTAAAGTAAAATTGCATCAGTTGTTTATGGAAAGGCGACTATTCTATCAAAATACAGCATGTTGATAAGTGAAGACACCTGCAGGCAGGTGGGCATTATGAACGAACGCAGAGCATTACATCAGAAAATATTCGAAATGGAATTATTTGATTGGTCCGAAGCAAACGACAGGTTCTAGACCACACCACGGATGCAGTGGGGATTCGAAATTATATTAGCAAGCACCGCGATAAGAAAGTCAGTTTTGAACTCAATGAAGGCCCAAGTGCATTGCCAGTAATACTGAATAATACGTAACAAGTGGCACAAAGTGAAATAAATGAGTGTGTATATGAAAATTACCGTTTAAAACGTAAGTAGGATTATTTTTATGAATTAATCGTAAACTAAGACATAAAAATAATAGGGCTTCGAGGTCTGAGGAAAATAGGCCAGAATGTTTGATGTTAAGAAAGATTACAATAAAACAATTTAAATGTCGAGGCGAAAAGAAGAACATAATCTTGAAGTATAGGGTGAACGAATTACAATTTGAAGTCTATGGCAAGAATGATTAAAGTATAAAATTATAATTTAATGGTGTTGGTCCATAATGGTGATAAGTTGAATGGAATCGAAAATTTGGGAAGATTAATTTTAATGGAAGCGTCGTCGTAAAAGATAAAACCAGGTCAGATTGTTAGTTATAAGGCATCTGTTTTTCTACAAGAATTTTATTTTATTTTTAATATCAAATTGGCTAAATATTATATGCTTGTAAACAAGTCAACAAAGGGTTGAATACGTATTGAAATAATAATAAGAAAACGGATTTAGAATATTCTACATTTGTTGGTAAAGGTAATGAGTTTTCTTTGGTGACTTTGGTTTTTGTACAAATTAAATGGTTGTTGATAAATGAAATTTATAAAGGTGAATTAATTTGAAAATGTATTGTAAATAACGTCAAAGCTGTACATAAAGCATTAGTTTCATTAAATGGGATCCAAACTTACTGAATTTATATAATTACAAATATATGCTAGCCGACGTCATAAGTACAAAGGAGGAGCCACAAATTAAGTAGGGCAGAGATAACCCGCAAAGGCGGTAACTTGTTGAATTTTGTCATTGGTCGATAAAGTTGTTTATGATAAACTCCAGTTGATAGCAACGTTAAGAAACAGCTGGAGGAGGAAATAATCACAAGCTGTAGGAAAGATTAAAATGGTGGTTCAATAATTTAATTTAGTATTATAGCAATTAAAATAAATAGGTCGCTCAACGTAAGGACACGTGATATTACAGAATTAATAGGTCGACCCACTAAAGGTGTAGTACAGCAATATATATATATATATATATATATATATATATATATTCAAATGGTTTTAAAATAAAGTAGTTGGAACTTACAAGAATTTAATTAATACCAAATGCATTACGACCAAAAGACAAGGTTTCTTCCACAGTCCTCTTGATTCCGTAGATGATGTAGATGAATCTTCACGTAAACGTTCAATGTCTTTAGGATTGCAACAATAACGTGCAATATATACACATGGTAGTAGTAGCGCTAAAATGAGCCACAACAACGTCCATGTGAGGAATGGTATTTCCCATTTAAGTATCTGCAAAAAAACGATCTAATTAACAAATTAACACGTTCTATTTCCTAACTTTATAGTAGGCGTAGTACCACTACTGATAATTGTCCTTATGTCAGTAAAAATTTGTAAAGTTGACACTCTCAAAAATACTAAAAAAGTGTTTGGTGTACATTCAGTGTTAGTATTTTGTATTTTATAGAAAAAGGTTATCCCGCTCAAGCGTTTGCGAAATATTTTCTACATTGTGTGTTGTTAACTTTAACTTTGTTGACAAACTAATGAAAAATTGCTTGTCCTTCATAAATGGTCTTCAGTTTACCGCAGAGGAAGCCATTACACCAAGCGTTTTTGTAGAAATGGATAATCAAAAAAGGTGCTTACGCTGTTCTGAAACTACTTACAAAACATTTTTACCGTTCAATAGTGCTTTGGCTTTTTAATACTTACTAGGATACGTTATTCCACTAAAAAGTTTATGATTAATTTCATTTTCGAATGAGGATGAACACCATAAAAAGCACTAACGAATATATTTTGGCTTATTGTCAGTGCCTCGTTGCTTTTTAGTAGTTATAGAAAAAAGTTACAGTGGTACCTCGACATACAAGTTTAATTCGTTCCGTAACCTTGCTCGTATATCAAATTGCTCGTACATCAAAGCAATTTTCCCCATTGAAATTAATTAAAATGCCATTAATTCGTTCCAGCTCCCAAAAAACCACCTCAGTTGTTTTTTTAAGTGTTTTTGAATAAGAAAAATGTATTTTTACAAGAAAAAACATTTATTTATAAATAACAAATACATATTCTATAAAAACTTAATAAAAGAAAAAGTGAAGTGCTACGGAAGCGCTTAATTTTCGTCACTAGTCTTCGCTTTTTTTGCCACGTTTTGCTCATTTTCACCTGCAGATCGTTTAAAAAACTGTCCAAGGAGGTTTGTTTCTTCCTTCCTTTCAGGATATTGCGGAAATGAGTTAGGCAAGTTTCGTTGAACAATTCCGATGCATGACCAGTTGCTACTTTTTCGGGGTGATTTTTATCCACGAACTCTACAACTTTTTCTCATATACAAAAAGCAAAAAACGCGTACGCAACTAATCAAAAATGCTTCGAAAACGAGGGAAACAAACACACAGACTGAGGTCTAGTCTGAGGTGGGAGAACCTGTTAGACGCTGCACACGACACCAACATGCGCTTGCATGTTGGGGTCGTGTGCAGTGGTGTAGTGTGCAATTTCTCGTATCTCAAATCTTGCTCTCATCTCAAAGCAAAATATCTCTCTCTCGGCGGCTCGTATCTCAAAACACTCGTATATTAAGGCACTCGTATATCCAGGTACCACTATATATGTTTTCAAGATATCCATTTTGAAACGGACGTGAAAGCTCCACCCTTTTTCAATACAATCGAAAAATTTTTTACCAGGTTATTAGTAATCCATTAGTTTTCTTTGCTACTTCATAACAAAAATTATTTCGCCCAGGAAATTTTGAAGAGTTAGATTTTTGTCAAATTTACTCGTTACAAGATTCGAAAAATCGTATTGTTGAAAATTCTTAATGCGTATTATGAGCGACTGTCGATTTAAAAAAGTTAGCCAAGAGCGAGTCGAGCTCGCACTATTAGGGTTCCGTACCAATACTACAGTGAGCATTCAACAAACCAAATTAAGCTATTTTTATTTTTTATGTATATTTAAATTTTATCCAAATTTGATTGTGATAACTGAAAAATGAATATATTGTCCTACATTGTACTGGTACATTTGTAAATACCTTGTCTATTACTGTGTTTAAAAATTCTTTTCCAGCAACTACTACATTGTCAAAAAAACCTGCAGTTTTTCAATAATCTATGTCTCAATATCTACTATCCCTATTAAAATCATAATTTTAGCTTTGGAAATGTAGAAAAACAGGGGGAGGGGACAGTCATTTTTGGCACATTTTGAGCTATATCATGGAGACTACTGGACCGAAAATTATAAAAAAAATATTTTTAAAAGCCTCTTAGAATCCTCTTTCAAATGATACGTCGCACGATATATTTATTAAAACTTTTTTTCTTTTGATTGAATTAACCCCCGCCATTTTAATCTAAAAATATTTTTTTATATTGTCTGACTGTCGAAATATGTGCGCGCCATAAAGATCTAGCATTGTGCCAAATTTCAAATTCCTACGTTACATAGTTCTCGAAATAAACCTCTGTAACAGACGGACGGACGGACACGAGAGTGATCTTTATAAAGGCTTCGTTATACCTTATAAGGTACGGAACCCTAAAAAATCAATCTAATTTGGTTGGGCAAAGTTGAATTGATATACTAACTCCTTTAAGAGCTTTTTTCCTGTTTTAATAACTAGAAGCGCGATGTATATACCTAAAAACTCCAAGCAGCTGAATTAAAAACGTACAAGTTATAAACATTTTAAATAAAAAATGTTTTTGAAATGAAAGCCTAAGGCAAGTGTGTGATGTTTTTATCGACTAACGGCATTTTAAAACAGTTAATCAATTAAAAAACACTAACCTGTAATGGTTGCCAATTGCGCTAGTATGAAACATGTAGTGGACTGTAATTCTGCATCTGCATGATCGCCGTAAACTGCATAAACGAAAGTTCACTACTCTTAAGGAGTTTTCACCATAGAACACCCCATGGTCAAGTACACCGAACTGAATCTTACGGTCACTCCCGTTGCATAGTTAATAATGTTCTGTCCGATGCGCGTCTTGAACTGTCTACACGAACACAAAAAAGGCACTTGCGCGCACTCCTTCCAATATTCAAAGTTGTATGTATATGTTATAGGATAGGCAATAACAGGAAAGAAACTTTTATAATGTAAATATCAAACCAGAATAATATAAAGTGATCATATGTCACCAAAAATGCTATAAAATGCATAACAGCAAGTGTTCTGGGAACCAACAGCAGGTCCGAATTATAAGTCATTTATTATATGTTTTCACGGTTTTCAGTAAATTAATCTAATTTAGATTATAAGAAAACTTTTTCTTTAATAAATAGCCATAAAACTTTCAACTATCGTCCTTACAGCATTATGCAACAAGTAATGCTCTCCCATTTAAGCCTATAAAACGAGGAAATAAAAAAGGCGCATAATGTCGTCTCATAGATACAGCAAGTAAATACTCTTTACAAATTGCCAACAAACACAGATGAATTATAGTTTATTTTCGCTTTGAAAACCGATTATAAAACCCACAACACGCACGCTAGGTATTGCAGTATGCGCCATAATATACAGTACTGGATTTCACGCAGACGAACTGACGTGCGCACTACATAATGTAGTGCGCACGTGTGTTCGTCGGTGCATCAGCAGTACTTATTTATACTACTTTAAAGAACGTTGTGCTGTTCAAAATGGGTCTGACGTCGGAGAATGAAGTTTGTTTCCGTTCATATGAACATGCCGGTTGAGGTTGGCGAGTTTGAAGTTAGTGGCGGAACAATATCGCAAATAGTTTATGAACGTTGCATCAAGAAAGACGGCTGTTATCTGTAGTTACAAAATTTTGTCATATTGGTAGTATATTGTGTCAACGAAACGGAAGGACTGGTAGACCAGTAACTGTGTTCACAAATGAAGATCGTGGATGTGTCTTTAATCGGATCAAAACGAAGTCTTCGACAAACGTCCATGAAATTGACCATTCCCAATACGTCACTGCGTTGATCGTTTAAAGACAATGATGTATTTTCGCATCGAATACAGGTGGGACGACGATTAACGAAGGAAGATAAACAAACAAGGGATGCGTATTGCACACGTTATTTGTTCATGGTATGCGAGGATACAGACTCCTAGATAAATTTTTGGTTCTCCGATAAACGTCACGTTCATTTGGACGGTTTCGTCAATCGTCAAACAATACACTCTCTTGGTTTCGAAATATCAAACGTTTTTGTCCAGAAATGGCTGCTTAGTAGGCATATGACGATATGGTATGCAGTGTCAGCAAAAGGTGTGCTAAGCCCGTATT
This sequence comes from Platerodrilus igneus, assembly GCA_036346225.1. Classification (NCBI taxonomy): domain Eukaryota; kingdom Metazoa; phylum Arthropoda; class Insecta; order Coleoptera; family Lycidae; genus Platerodrilus; species Platerodrilus igneus. The sequence goes on from JARFIW010000753.1 coordinate 3,932,660, forward strand.
TCATGGAGAATGTTCGTAATTCACCTCGTGCTCCTACCCAGGATCGCTACAAGGACATGGTAGTGATGCCACTTGTTCGAAATGTCAAACAGCTTTGTTGTGTCAGGAATCGTCCGATGGATAAACAGTGGTATTAACAGGATGGGGTGACGTGTCGCACTGGCCGACAGTCTCTAGCCATGCTACAATGTACTTTCCAGTACCAATTATTTCCTATGGAACTAGCTTCAAATTTTCAACGCATTTCCCTTTATCTGACACCGTCTGATGCTTTTCTTTGGGGAATGTTAAAGAAGAAAGTGTTCAGCGGTACAGATTCACCCAGAAGTTTGCATCCATTATGTAAGAAGATGGTCGTCTTTGTCAGGGATACCCAACAATCTACTTTAACGATATTTCAAAATCTGCGCGAGAGTAATAAATCCGGCCTACAGCGCGATGGCGCACATTTGGAACATTTACATTAATGTTCTATTAAGTAATTACACAATGAATCAAATTTCGAAATATAAGTAAAAATTTGTTTCTTATTACACTACAGTACTGTATATTTTGACGCATACTGTACTTTCCTAAAAAGTCGCCTACGCATTCGTTGTTAAATTTGGCTAGGCGATGTTTTGAAAATTTTCTACATTGCTTTTAAACTTGAGCTATGCTTTTGATTTTACGATTTTCTTGGCATTTGTGAAGAGAAAAATAGACCCATCTGAGGAGATATAAAAATAGCGATCCCGGCCATTGGTAGTTTTTGCTATACAAATTGCCAACAAACACAACTGATGTATTACCGAACACGTTGTTCTGACTGTCTAAACAGATTTTCTATAGAAATGCATTAAGGAGACAAAACTTGCTAATCACCGCTAAAAATATAATAAAATAACAAGCTGGAAAGATTTTAATAATGCATTCAATGAAGAACCCTACTTTTTAAAATCAAATTTGTAAACAGAAAAGCATTTATTAATTTAAGTTAGTTAAAATGAGCTTTATACGAAGATATCCTTAAAACTTTATGGAAGCGTTGGTAGTTTACAATGTACTAACGTGGCTATTTATTCATAATATTAAAATAGGACATAAACAGTGAAGTACCAGGTACATTCTTTTATTACCAGCAATAAAACCATGACTTTACAAGAAAAAGAAAAACCGACACATTTCCGTAAATTACCAAGCTTAAAAGGTATATTTGTAAACATCTTCACGTTTTGAAAGAAACGGAAATCAATTTAAATTACTCAAACAAATAAACAAAAAACCATAAAACATATAAAACTATATAGCGTACTAAATAACCAAATATGCAGCTGTGGGAAGACACAACCATTCTCATGCACCAAGTACATTTGACATCGACCTTAAAGCACCTCAAATTGTACAAACCGCGTGAACAGAGAAAGTCAAGTAAGCCCCTAAAATCATATAGTTATAAATTTCAACACAGCATAATCGAAAAAACCATTCAGATTTATTCAAATCTTTTAATACAAGCATCTATGTTTAGCCGATTGACAACCACCATTGTCCGGCGGGAAAACCGCTTAAGTAATTCGTGAGAATAGTTTTGAATTCGGGTTTATTAGTGATACAAGTTACCAAACGCAAAAGTATTCGCAAATTGGATAGAAGTGTCGTTAGATAATGAAAGTGCTTCTAAAGTAAATACCTCCGCTAACGATAGTTGGATAAGTGGATTACTGACACCCAGTTTGTTCTGCACCAACAAGCCGCTTGGGTCTAATCCGATCAACAAGCCGTAAATGATGGAATTTTTGTTTTCCATCTGCTACATATTTTGCTGATGTATATTTCAATATTTACAAAAAATTTATTGGTACATAAGTTTTTACGTTGGTACACACTAGTTAAAAGCGTAATATAATATTAAGTTCTAATATAAACAAGCACCAAAATTGTATTTGTATAAATTTCTAGGGATAGGCTTTAGTATATGTGTTGCTTGTTTTTGTTAAATACTGTGATATTCATGTTTTGTTTAGTATAGGTTATGTAAGCATTTTGCAAGTTTATTATTGTTTGTGCTTAGTTTAAATTAGTAGGCGAGAAAAAGTACACACAAAGCTCTATCAACCTGTGTGGCCGAAAGAACTAATTATTTGGTCGTCTTTTAGACCATCCACTGCTTTTAGTCCGTACCAGCTAAGAATAAAGTAATTAAAAGTATAGGGTACGTTTAACTTCACTTTGATTGGTTACATCATGGTGCATGATTGCACAGCTTAAAATAGGTACGTTTGTATTGAAATATGTGAATACCGCCATTAGCAGTTTTACAATAAAAACGGATTATGTAAAATAATGGTGATTTATTTTCAGTCAAACTAAATTTTAAAATGCGAGATAAGCTAGGTTTTCTGCACCCGCATTAAAAATTAATTTTACGCAGTGTAAATCCACCGTGCATCCTTATTATTATTTGGAATGGACTTTAGTAAGACGAAAATCCAAGTGGGTTGGTGTTCAACAATTTGTATTAGACCGGTAGTTTAGAGACCTTCCCAGCTAGGTGCAAGTGAAAGTGTTGGGGTTTGTATACTTCAAAAATATTTGAATTTGATTTTATAGAACCCTTGCCTCACCATTGAAAGCTATGTGGTGCATAATTTTACTGTTACGTTTTCTTGCTAGAGTAAATATCAGTCACGTAACTAGCGTCAATTAAATACGTAACAGTCTATATGAAATAAATATCAATTTAAAGCATTTAAGAGGACTAGCGAGTGATTAACATTTGAATAAATAGCTTCGTTAGTGCTTTCAACTACGCATGAAGTTGATACGCCACTTCAAAGTCGCACTTGTCAAAAACGCTAGGACGCAACAACTTTTAAGCATCAGAAAGCACTAATGTCGTATCAACTATTGTATGAACATTGCGCTTATTGCTTTTAATAAAGCCAGAAGTAGAAACGCCGTTTGAAAACTGAGTTATGCAAATTTTATGTACAGAATATTTTTTTCTAGGATTAACTAAAAAGCACTAGAGAGGTATTAACGATTACATAAATCACTTTGCTTAGTGTTTTTAACGAAGCATGTAGTTGACATGCTCCGTTTAATGTCAAATTTTTAAAAAGCTAGGGTTGAGAAAATAGTTATTATAAAGCAAAAAGCACAATAACGCCGCACTAATGATTCGTCCAAAAATTTACGTTAGTGCTCAGAAAGAACGATGAATTTACACACTCTCTTGAAAACCGATTTATTGGATATGTCTTGGGCGGAACAACTACTTTATATAGCGCTAAACACCTTAAAGAGGCAATAACGATTACAAATCCTGGTGTTAGTGTTTTCAGGTATGTTGCAACTCCACAGTCCTAAACAATGCATGGTATCGTAATCCTCTTACCTTGAAACTAGAAAACTATAAAGCCTGACTTTCTGTGCTTTAAAATATAAAACTGAACGTCGTTATCCATGATTATTAAATTCTATAAAATTAGATAGTTCTGCGGTTTGCTTATTCCTTTGAGAAGCTTATTCAGCACGTCTTGAAATAATCAAATAATTACATCAAAACAAACAAACTTTGCAGTAAAATTCCACTAATGGTTACTTGTAAAGAAAACTTCAAAGCTTGGAGTCACGAAAGAATCCGTATTTATTATTAAAATTCGCAATACAGGCAAGTTTTTATAAAATTATTATTTGTATGAAAAAAGAAATACATTAGTTTTCATCAGAAGTCTATTTGGCTTCAGAGTTCAAAAACTTTTCTCATTTTTGGGTTAACGTAATTATAAAAAAGTTTTGCGAGGAAATATAAATAACTGAGTTGTTTGAGAAAGCTGAGGAATATTTGTATTACTGCAATTCAATTCATGGAAGATCTTTTTCATCCCTTGCACGGTATAAAGTATAGGTTATACAATATTTTAATTTTGTAATAGACCAAAAATCCGTATCGGCGACATAATTGCCGCGTGTTTTAGGTTTGTAACCTTTATAATTATTTACCTTTCTAAAAAATTAATTAAGTTAAAATTTTCTTGCTAAACTATACATGAACTGCACTCTTATCTCCAGGACTGCAGTGGGTTCTTTTAATTGTTATTCCTACTAGTAAAATCATACGCTTGATTTAATCCAAGTTCAATAAACAGTAAAATATTGCAACTATTTTAGTTAATAAAAAAATATATTATAAATAATTCTTTAAACCAATGATATGTACAACTAAAATTTTTCTTTAATGTTTATACAATATTTACCGAATTAAAATGTTGCTACTTGAAAAATAAAAATAAAATAAAAAATTGCTGCAATGCAAACGGCATAAAAAAATTTGTTAAATATTTTTAATATTGAATGAAATCGTTAAATATTTAAAGCGAGCTCGTTTTAATTATTTCAGACTTGTACAAAATTGAAGTCCCTTTATTAGTAACTAATTCAAGCAAAAGGTTAATGAAATTTTATGTGCTGCTTTAAAAATTGTTACTGTGCAGTTTTAAACTACTCAGCGAATTAAAATTTTACCATTATAAAATTGAATAAAATTGGAAATACCTGTTTGCGTGTTTAGTATGTAGATAGTTAGTTGCCACCTGATTTAAGACGTTGATATCGATGATATGTAACGGGCCTCAACCAGAACTCGCTATTATTGATCGACCAAGGACAACACCTATGAAGATAACAGCTTCAAAAACACAATTGGACAGCGTGCTCGATTAACAGCTTTCCATAATTTACGATTACATCACCAAAACGCCTTTTTTGTGAATTCCATGCGATCTAACTTATAAAACTGTAAATTGGTTACACCGAAAATTGTTAAAGATACTCCTCAGAAATAATGGCTGCATTGCAGGATTTAAAATGGCAACGAAAAATGTTTGGGGTGTTCCAAACTCAGGGGTTAGAATTCACCATGTGCGAATCTATTAAAAACAGATGTATTTCGGTTTTCAGAGTGAATAAGCCAGGATCAAAATTATTTCCACGTGCTTCCGGCAAAAATTTAGTATTACGTGATTCTCGCAATAATTTAATGTCACATGAACCCGTAATTAAATACCACTTTCGTAAATCCGGAAATAAATGCTGAAGTGAAAAACCTTATTAGATTTAACAATTTCAAATTAATAAAAGCGAAGTACACTTACTCACTTTCGGCTTTGCACATTATTACAAAATGAATAATCTAAGTTGTGACCACTTAAATACTTGATGCTTTTTAGGCAAAGCTCAAGTTCCCAATTAGCAAGACCCATTTTTGTGCAGTACTTAAATCAAAATGAAAGACAAAATTCGCGTATCTAACCAAGTAGATAATATCCTTCCTAAGCACAGATGGTTTCTAAAACGTTGTTTTCAACCAAACACGTTCCTATAAGGTCTGTATGTATGTATGGTTGTTTATCTATCAGAATAAGTAGAATACATTGCCTAACCAACAGTATTAGTAGCAGAAAAATTTAAACTGTTACAGGTTTTACATAAAAACATGATATCTAAAAACTACACACGCCTCAATTATTGTTACTAAACTTTTTCAATGCAATGTTGTATATTTATCTTCAAGTCTATAACCTAAGAAAGATTAATACATTATCTATAATTCCACAGTTGAATATTTCTGTTAGTAGTTCCACTTAGTAAAAATTTACTATTAGTTATATACAGTACAGTTTTCCAATTAGGATCATTTATCACATATTCGACTTGTATATAATTGCAGTGGCGTAGTCAGGGAGGGAGCGCGGAGAGACCGAGCCCACCTCCAAGACATTAAAAATAAATAATTAATATTGGCTATTGGTTATGGCTTAATTAAAATACCATTCTGTTGACAAACTAGTAAAGCTTTTTTGATCGTGTTCCAGTTTTGTGTCCAACAATTTAGATTATTAAAGTTTCAGTTAATTATAATTCATTTAGGAGCATTCCACCAGCACCCCCATTTTCACATGGGGGATTGAAAATGGGTGCGTTCGTTTGTGCTACGTTTGTGCTAGTTGGTGCTGTAAAACCCATCGTTTGTGCCACTTCCGTTCTCGAGATATTCAAAAAACAAGTTGGGGTGCTATTGAAACGTCCGCACCCGCACTATTTCAGAGGGGAATATAAAGTGATGCATTCGTTTGTGCTACGCTCGTGCTGGTTTGTGCTGCAAACCCTATCGTTTGTGCAACTTCCGCTCTCGAGATATTCAAAAAACAAGTTGGGAGTGCTGCTAAAACGTCCGCACCCCCACTCTTTCGGAGGGGGATATAAAGTGGTGCATTTGTTTGTGCTAGTTTGTGCTGCAAACTCCATCGTTTGTGCTGCTTTTCTTCTTTCGGTTAGGGAATTACAGGGAACACTAGGAACAAATTTGAATAAGTTCTTAGGCCATGGAGGACAAATTTGTAAATATATAGAACAGGCAAAATAGCTGGATTCACTATTAAACATTTGGCAAATGCTTATAAAAATTTGAATCCATTTTTAATATTAGCTAGCTAGATTTGGATAGTTTTAAGACGACTCTTCAGGTCAAACCGGTAAGTAGAGCTGGCAGCTGCTATCCGGTATTACGGATCCCTCTCCATTCATTTTTGCTTGTGTCTTGTAAATCGGGCTAACTCTAGAATCAACGCTAGGGATACCATTCTTTAAACCCTATTTTTAGTTTCAGTTTGTTAGATTTTTATTTAGTATTGATTAACCTGAAGTTAGATTAAATTTGGAGCACGTTTACTTTTCGCGTTTAAATCCAACGTAGTATCTTCGGGTCGAGCATTGGGGACGTGGCCGCAAACATAGCGGCCCTTAATTACATTATAATGCTTTCCTTCTCGCGATGTTCAAAAGAAAATTGGGGGTACTGTAGAAATGAAGTGAATGGAGTGTGAGGCGTGTGGTTAAAAGTTCATCAAATTTGTTGAAAGCACTTGTAAGCATTTGTGCTCCGAAAGCAGCCGTGAGACTTTTTAAGAAACAAAAATTCGTACGGAATACGAAAATCATATTTATTTTTAACCAGCCCTCAACTCCGTGGATCTTCGCCTTCCTCCCTCCTTCAAATTAAAAAATTTGTCCTGCAAGCAGTTGAACAATATTGAATTGTTGCGTCAAATCCAAAAATAATTTTTTCCCAACTTTAAACGTGTGAATTTTAGCACCCTTTATTCGGCGTAAGACATCTGGGCGCTGCTGGTAAGGCGCCGCCGTTAGGGCGCGTGCGATATAAACGCGAGAATAGTAGGGCGCGGGTCGTTAAGGTGCCGCCGATAGTGCGCGGGACATTAGGGCGCGAGGACCGTAGGTCGCGAGGACTGTAGCGCGCGAGTCGTTAGGGCGCTTAGTAAGGACGCGGGCTGTTATATCGCGGGACAGTCGGGATCATAAGACACAAAAAGGTTAAGTCTTGAAACTGTTAGGGTTACAGAAAAATATTAAATCAACTTATAAGAAAATATTAAATGTTTTCTGAGTGGGCGCTGTAACTTTTTTCTGTGTTGTTTATTGTTCTAATTCTTCTTGTATAATATTCCTGCGTGTGTTTATATGAAAATGTACTGGTTGAATTTTTGAAGATGCCCGTGACTGGCTAAAATATTGTTCTTTTATTACTTTTAAAGAATGCTTGCTTCTGCGTGGATCAGTATTTTGGCAGCTGGGGGGGAGCATTGTCAAAAATTCTGCCTGTTCATTCTCATCAACACACATACAGGAACACGATACAAAAACAATTAGAACATCATAAAACACAAAAGAAAGTTTACGACCAAATTTTTTTTATTTTTGGAATTTTGCTCGTGTCCTACTAATCCCGCGTCCTAATATCTCGCGTGCTATCGGCGGCGCCCTAATGTCCCACACCTTATCGGCGGCGCCCTAACGGCTTGCACCCTACTGTCCTTGCCTCCAAATGACCCGTGCCCTTACGGCCACTCTCCAATGTACGGATTCGCCCTTTATTACCATAGAAGAAGTTGAATAAGGAGACGTCAATTTCACAAGCCCTCTGAACAATTTTAATCCACTCCTGTGAACAGATTAGATAGGACAACTGTAAAAGTCAACTAATTAGGTTTTAGCAATGTTTAAAATAATTATAGACATTATTTATATAGGTATACTATGTATATTTTTTACGTGAGTGTTGAAAATAGACCATAAGTTTACATAGTCAAGACTCAGGGTCGGTTTAAGGGCGCTTTAAAGTGAACAAAGTTTGAAATAAAAGTTTATTTTTCGGAAAAATTGAACAAATATTTTATTAGGAACAACTTAAAATAAATCAAAAAACTTGTATAAACTCAAAATAAAAAAAAACGTTTCATTGGTGAAAACTTAAATTAAAGTGCACATTTCATTAGGGCAACTTTGATTACAATAAACTTCTTCCTTGTATCGAACAAATTACAATGTGTACAACGACATGTGACAGTTTACCGTCTTTTGAGACATAGCATTTAGGAACTTGTAACGTATTTTTTTTCTAGTTACACTTCGGTCTTTAAAATAAAAATAAAACAACTATAATTTAAAATATTTAATTTGTGAATTATCGTCCAATAGAAATTAATACATAAAATTGATAATAACACATAGATTCTTTTACGTTTATGCTCTAAAGTTAGTTACTAAGCTCTGTCGAGTTGTCAATTTCTGCACTTCATTATCAGCGTTCGAACGGGCAAGCTGTTTTACAAGTTAGTGGAGTCAAGATGGTCGTGTTTAAACACGTGGCCTCTAACAGAGTAAGAAAAAGAAAATAATTGATAAATTCTTGGTGTCTGGAGGTCGAGCCTAACAGCGGTGGCGTGAGCATGATTTTCTCTAAGCTTCGCTCAGAGCAGTTCAGTTGATCACTGCAGGCCTAAGAAGATGGAAGCCCCTTTTTGACATCATTAATACAGTTGGTATATATTAATTAAATAGATTATACTAATATTTTTCATCTTAGTGCAATATCTCCGATAATAACTTAAGACAATGTCTTAAGGCAATATTTTAAAGCAAGAACATATATGGTTACGTCTTATTTAATATAAAATGCAGTAACGTAGAAGGCAATTTCACATGTGTTCCGTATATTTCAACTTCACCAATAAATAACATCAAATAAGGAAATTTTGGAGCTAAAGTTTTGTTGAAAAAAAAATTCATTCGAGCTGAGGTTGGTTTTGTAATATAATCGTTGTATTCCGAAGAACTTTGATGGTTATGGAAATTTCCGACAGCTGAGGTCAAGGACCTATATCTTTCGTTCAAAGCAGTTTCGTAGCACGTGAGTGTACCTTAGGATTTAATCACTTTGAACATTAATTAAATTGCTATAAAGAATATAACATTAAGAATTTGAGTAACGTAAAAAGCTTTTAAGGAAACAGCAAATTAAATAACAAATCTATTGTGTGTCAGAATGTTTACACGTACACAAAGTGTACATTTGGTAAAGCTGTAAATGACATATTATGTCAAATATATAAAAAACATAGATTCAGTTGTCCTATCTAGACGTCACATGTCGTCTTAATTTAATTTAAAATATGTAAATATTTTGAGGTCATGAACTTGCATTTTTCATCGACATGTGAAATTCGCGTATTTACAGTTAAATAAAAATAAATTAGAATAATTATATTCTACAATATCAGCACTTTGATAATTCAATTTTATTGTGAAAGTCAACGAAGTACTTCATTGATTTAAAGAAATTTATGTATTGTGAGTAACTTAGAAATTCCAAGTCAATATACTTAAATTTTATAGAAAAGATCCATTCAGAGATCTTCCTAATTTTGAATGCAAAACTTCACTAGTCTATTTCTGTTCTAGAAAATTATTAAGAGAAAATTTTATAAAGATACAAACTTAAATATTCTAGTTACATATATTCAGAAAATTTATCCAAATAGAATCTATTTTGTTTTGAATGACTTTTTATTATTTAGAATTCAAAAAAAAAATTTACAAGTCATCCCTGATTAGAAATAGAGTGTAATGAAAACTAATTCCCTCGGTATATATTTTAGAAGCCTAAATTCTATTATTTTATTTTTGGCAAATATTTTTGAGGACACAAATGGTGTCCATGTTGTACCTTTGTTTGTTCACAGGTCAAGCCGAGACATCTGTATGACATCTGGTGTTTGAGGTCTTGGTAAGTGTGTTTTAAAGAGTGAAATTCAGGTTTTATGGCTATGTTAGTGGTGTTAAGATAAGGTTTCCGCATTCCCCTTATACAAGCACAGTTAAATTTTGTTGGTTATTGTATTGAAAAATACGGCGGCGCTCATTAAATATATTTTTGGTCTTTTAACAACCCATGACCCAAGCTCATGATCTACCCAGAGCTAACACTCGACTAGCCGTTTATGTCTTATGACTTTTTCTTTATCTCAAGCCATTCTCCATACAACTTTATCTTGGGCTTACATTAATAAGAAGAAATTCTCGACCTTGTGATATCAGGTTAGGGTTTAGGAAATTTAAAGGTGTAAATTTTTTAGCTGATAGTCACGAGGGTAAAGTTAATAATAAAAAAATCAAGCAAGATAGAATTTTTTTTTACAAACTTGTCCTGAAGATCATCATACAATTCCCATTTCAGGCACTTTCCAGCCAGCAATACGCGGTGTAATGCCCAATCAATAGAGGATCTCCTCCTGCAACAGGGCTGAATGCAAGAATTCCCCTTAAGGTGTAATTTTTTTCGCCAATTACAATGTGACGGAGAATCACATTTAAACTCACGTTAAACAAAGGACGAGGTGCTTTATTGTCCTGTCGCATATACAGTCATGGTTCTATAAACAGGCGGGTGTTCGAAATGGTACTCGTATTCGATGAAATGTTGCAAGTCGTACATTTTGTACTTTGGTTACTGAACCTTTCATCTATAACCTTTTGTAGCTGAGTAATTTCATTATTTGCAATATTTGCAGTAAATACGCAAGCAAAAAGGTTCCTATGCGATTACATGTAAGACATTCATCACTTCTTTCTTCGACCGAAGGATTGTATATTAATAATTGTTCCAACAGATAGCATGCTGCACAAGCAGAATTTATATGTGTTAATTGTTCAGTAGGTTTTATAGAATTTGATGAATCGCGAAAGTGATGTTCAATAAGTTTGTCCTCTCTTGGCATAACTTTGTGCAGTAATATCGTCGCACAAAATGTTACTGATTAATTCTAAAAATTTGAATGATAAATTTTCTGTAATAAATGCAGCGTAACGTTGACTGTCTGCAAAAGCGGTACAAATCAGATGCAGTGCACCATCAAACGTGCAAGTATTGATAAAGGTGTAAAACTTTCCGCCTATCTTGATAGATTTAAGCGAAAGAGTATTGCCATTTTTCAGAATGCCTATTATTGATGTAGGGTCCTTTGTGAGATTGACACTTGTTTTAGTATTTTTATTACGTTTAGTACTTTTTGCTCCGTTACCTCTCCAATTTTCTAAGAGTTTTTCGAGGTTAGCTTCAGAAGGATCGGCACAGGAGTGGATGGCAGTACAATTGTCTTCACCGATTAACTCATTACCAGGCATAGCAGAGATAGGTATCAGGATGTTAGAAGAAATACGTTCTGTAGCGGGCTACCGCTAACGCGTTTCACTCATTTAGAACAAGTAATAACTAAAGTCTTTATTACTCACTATTTACAAGTCTAATTAACAGTATATGCCTTATTTATAGATGTTTTCAGTCCAATTAACAATGAAACACTATCACACTAATGTTATTTACAAGCACTAGTATCTTCTTAAACTAAATCCTTACCCATGTCTTCTTAACAGCACTAAACACTAATATAACGACCAACTAACTATACACGATATGATCTATATACGACATTTTGATATAAACTAACCTCTGTACACTCATCACCGATCTTATATATACCCTATAATTAAATAGATGACTCATATTCTAGCTGCACCCCAGATTGTTTTTAAATTAGTAGTTAAGAGGGTAGCACAAACGATGGGGTTTGTAGCACAAACCCGCACAAACAAATGCACCTCTTTCCCATATAACACATAGCGTCCCATGGGCATCCCGTGGACGTCCGTTTCAGTTTCATACAATATACGAACACCCATGAATTTTTGATGGACGTCCATAGGACGTCCTTCAGTTAAAGTGGTATGTACGTCTTTTGGCAAATGTCCATTGTATATTCGTACATTGAATGGAACCAAAACGGACGCCTAATGGACGTTTGCCAAAGAACGTCTATACCACTTTAGTTGAAGAACTTATTTATGGACGCCCATTAAAATTCCATAGACGTTCGTTGGAAAAATTAATAATTATTGGATTAGGAGCAAAAATTAAATGTATAACTTGGGATATTTTACATCTAGCGAATTAGGGGAGAGGGGGTCCCCAACGGAGTCGAGGACTAGTTAAAAATAAATGTGATTTTCGGATTCCGTACGAAATTTTTGTTGCTTAATAAGTCTCACGGCTGGTTTCAGAAAAAATTTGTTTCCGTTTTATTTGCATATTTCTAGATAAAATAAGACAACCCTAACCAGAGGGGTGACTGGTGAAGCAAAAATGTCAGTGCACCATGTAGCACAAACGGAGCACAAACGATTACAAGTGCTTTCAACAAACTTGATTAACTTTCAACCTCACTCTGATTCACTTCATTTCTATAGCACCCCCAAATTGTTTCTTGAATATCGCGAGGACAGCAGCACAAACGATGGGGTTTGCAGCACAAACCAGCACAAACGATCGCACAATTTTCAATCTCTTATTTGAAAGTGGGGGTGCCGGTGAAATGCACCTAATTCATTTTGTAGATGTGACAATTTTAATAAAATAATCTTTGTTTTGGCCAATAAACAAATTTTATTAATTTTAATCGCATTATTTGAATTTTTACATAACATTTATATTAAATCTTAATTTTACGGTTTCGTTGCACGGCGATCCTACTAATCTTTACTGCAAATCTATTTACTACCCACGTGACCGCATTATTCCATTACCCGAACCTCGCATGGCAATAATTTTTTTCTTAACCATCCTCCCGAGTCTTTGCGTTCAAACGAGTCCAGCGATAGGCTTTTTGAGGTTAGGTTACTGTTAGAAATAGATATTATTATTAAAAAAACACAAATGACTTAACACGCATATCAGAACAGTTGTTTCTTTTTGTTGCTAAAACTATTGCAGAATGTTCTGATATGCGTGTGTGTTAAGTGATTTGTGTTTTGTGTTTTTTAATAAAATAATATCTATTTCTAACAGTAACCTAACCGAGGACTCGTTCAAACGTAGACTCGGGAGGATGGATAAGAAAAACATTACTGCCTCCGCATGACCGGCGCGGCGCTAAAGCAATCGTACGGGGTATGTCCGTATATGGTTCTTTTAGTCGCATCGTTTGATGAGTTTGTGCCCTTTGCTAGTGTGAAACCGTAGAGTGCAAACAGTCAAATATCATGGATAGCTTTCTTATCAAGAAACCCAGACTGGATAATAACAAGCAACTCAAATCGTCAATTAGTGTGAGTATAAAATTAAAATATTTTATAATACATATTAACCTAATGAAAGCACGTGCAATTTATCCTTTTACCCATTGACGGGCGCGCATATGTTTTAAACACAAACGGTCGCGCGTTGCACAGGGTGCAACCAAATAAAAAGTCATATTTTCCATCAATAAAGTTGCCACTACATACATAATTGATATATTTGTAAGTATATATACTGTTTATTTTAATGATGTAGTATTTTGAAATTTGCACTTGTTTGGTTGCAGATTGCAGCGAACCAGCCTCATCACTACGAGCATAAACAAGAACTTTCCATTCCTTCAACTTCAACCACAAAAGCAGGGACAAGTTCTTGCATGGAAGCTGATAAAGGAAGCCCAGACAAAAACCATGCGTATACAACAAATGATATTGGAAATTTTGTCGGAAAATCTAATATTTATAAAGAAAGTGTTTTACGAACAATATGAAATCCGTTACCTTCACACAAATGTCATGTTCAAGTAATTGGTTTCAAGAAACAACCACTTCAAAGTGGCTTCAGCGGTTTCTTTGGCTGGCATATTCTAACAAACTAAATGGTGCGTTTTGTAAATACAGTCTTTTGTTTTGTCAATCTGGAGTTGGCAGTGGATCTCACGAATCACGAGAACAATTGGTTAAAAAACTCTTCGATAGGTGGAAGGACTTTATTGAGACTTTTGAGAAACATTCGAGGACAAAATACCATGGAAGATAACGTTTGGCTAGAACTAATTTTTTGAATTTTTTTGATGGAAAGCGGCAAGATGTAGTGCAGCAGTATGGAAGAAAGATTAAGTAGACATTAAACAAAATATATGCATTATAAGATCTATTGCAGAAACAATCTTATTCTGTGGACGACAAGAACTACCTTTACGAGGTCATTGTAATTCAGGACGGCTATCACCAGACACAAATGATGGAAACTTTAGGGCTTTAGTCAGATACAGAGATAATGTATTGTCTGAACACATTCACTTATCAGCTAATAACGCTATATACATCAGTCCAACAGTTCAGAATATTCTAATAAATATCATTGGAAATTAAATCCAAAAAAATATTTTGGAGAGAGTAAACAAAGGAAATTTATTCACGATTTTTGGAAATGAGACATCAGACATTAGCCTAGTAGAACAATTTTCCCTATGTGTTCGGTATATTGACACAGACGTTATGAATTTAGGAGAAGATTTTCTCACATTTATTTCCGTTTGCGACGTGACAGGTGTTGGTATAGCATCAACACTCAAAACGCAGCTCTAATATCTTGGCATTGAGTTACAAAATTTATGAGGTAAAGGATATGACGGTACTTCAGCAATGAGAAAAGCATTCAATGGAGTTCAATCTATTGTAAAGAGAAAATATCCTAAAGCTGTTTATACTCATTGCTCATCACACTGCCTTAATTTATGTCTAAGCGATGATACCAAAACTCCGCGCATCCGTAACTGTTTTCAAACAATATCTGAAGCGAATAATTTCTTTAGAGCTTCAGCAAAGCGTGTTACAATTTTAAAAGATATTCTGGCAGAAGCAGGAAAAGAAAATAATGTCATACACAACTACTGCCAAACCAGGTGGGTGGGAAAGCATGATGCAGTGGTTGTATTCTTTGAAAGTTTTAAATGTGTAGTTTCTGTATTAGAGAAAATAATAGTACAACAGACAAAAATGCAAGTGCTAAAACCGCTAGTCTTCATACATGTCCATGCAAGTTTGAATTTATAATCATGTTAACTGTTATGTCAAAAATTCTATCATTAACTTACATCACTTCTAAATATTTACAAAAGAAATCTATCTATCTCAATTTGGAAATGAGTAAAATTAAACTAGTAGAGAACATAATTGTCGGCTTGAGGAGTAATACTGAAGAAGAGTTTAAGAAACTAAACAAAAAGGCTGAAAATGTACGAGTAGCTACTAAGCTAGGAGGTGCTCCAAAAGTACGTAGAACCGGCACCTAAAATTTTCGATCAAATGTTTAATCAAAGACACCAGAAGAATACTATCACCGAACAGTTTTTATTCTTTTTTTTTGATGAGATTGCAGAATCGTTAAAGGAAAGATTCTCATGTCATATAGAAGTTTTAGTTTGACTTGACAGTGTCTTGCCAGCTAATCCTGTAAATAGAACGTTCAATTACTTGGTTCCGGCTGTGGAGTTTTACCTCAAACCCTATTTTTAGTTTTTATTTCAGTTGTTAGATTTTTATTTAGGATGTGTTAATTTTGAAGTTATAATAATTAGGAGCATGTTTATTTTTTCGCGTTTAAACCCAATGTAGTACCTTCAGGTGGAGCATTGGGGACGTGGCCGCAAGCATAGCGGTCCTTATTTAAATTATAATATGGAGTTTTACCTCTTTTTTAGTTAGCGCTTGAAGTGAGCGGACGTGTTGTACGGAACTCCCGCTTAAGCAGCCAACAAGTAAGTTTTTATTTAGGGTTTATTATTATATTTTTATATTTAAAGCTTTATTATTTATTGTATTTAATTATATTATCTTGTAGCATTAATTTTAATACATAGGGTAGTGAAATAAAATCAATAACTAAATTTAAATCGAATAAATACTAAGTAAATCGCGTTTTAACTTAAATTTTAACCAAAATTTGCGTTTAAAAATAAACTAAATTAAATTTCGGGCTAATAAACCAAAAACTAATAACCAAACAAAATAATTTCAAATAATTTAAAAAGACGTTTTTAATAAATTTATTGAAAAAAAAACAATTAAATCGGATTAAAAACCGCGTAAAACAAGTAAATAAATTCGGAAAAATTCTGTAGTGTGCGTGTAATAAAGTAACAAACTAAAAACCAAAATCTAGGCCCTTTTTGAATTTGCGGATAATACGGATTTAATTGTCAGATCGCGATTGTTAATGGATATGCGCACAAACTCGTTTAATAAACTACACGAATGGTCGCAGGCGCTCTATTTAGAAAAGAAACTGAAACAGCGACTCCCTAGGCTAGAGCTAGGAAAGGAGAAAATTCCGTTTAAGTAAGCAATTACATAACTCGGGGTAAAGATTGGCGATAAGTTAAATTGGAAAACTCACATGCAGTACGTTAAAAGCAAAGGCAGCGAAATATTAAACAAAATAATGGCGGTGGGGAAAATAAACTGGGGTTTTAGAGGCGAATCGCTGAGGACGATTTATGCCGGATCAATTGAGCCGACAATGCTGTACGCAGTATCTGTACAAGCGGAAGGTTGTAAAGTCCGGGAGATGCGTCAATTGACGAGTGTACAACGCATAACCGCGGTGAAAGCGGCCAGGGCGTACAGGACCACCTCCACGGAGGCGGTCCTGGTGATCAGTAGGACTCTCTTTATCGAATATGTCGTTAGGAAGATTAAAGATAGGAAATTTATTAATATAGAGAAAGGGCGCGAAATTATCTAAGATATTAATCTTGGTAATAGGGAGATGGAGAAGAAGATCGTTGTATCAGAGTTGAGGCACCCGGCCGATATTAGAGGAATCGAGTTTGTCGAAGGTGATGGGGACGCGACGGGTATCAGAATTTACACGGACGGTTCAGGTATGGTTGACGGAGAAACAGACGCGGCGTTTGTCGTGTTTAAGCAGGAAAGGGAGGTGTTTTGGTTTCAAACTAAACTCGCGAACTGGAGCACTATCTTCCAATGCGAATAAACCATACGGGTAGAGACGAGTATTATATAATTAGTGATAGTAAATCGGGGCTAATGGCGTTTAAAGTTCTGTTGGGTTAGGTCCCACGATGGTAACGTAGGACACGATAGAGATTATGAATTAGCTAAAGAAGCCCCGACGGGCGTTCTGGACAGCCTTTAGTGAATTCGCGAAGGGTCGCAAGATAACCGCGCCTAAATCGGAGGGGAGGGAGAGGATTGGAAATTTTAGATTTGGACTTGGCGTGAGAAATGATATAAGTATAAAATAACCAAAACCTGGGGAAAAAATTATAATAATAATATAATAATTATAACCAAATGTCTAATATTGCACAACCACCCTCACACCCCTAAAACAATCACTGTCCAACCTTCTACGCGCGGAAGATCGGGAAAAAACAAAAACAAATAAATAATAACAAATAAATTAGAAAATCCTCGTTAATTTAAAATTTAAAATAGAGTGAAACCGCGCATCCCTCCAAAACTTTAAAGTGATAGTGATTATAAAACAACCCCCCCCTCCCCGAAAGGTTTAGTGCATACCTCTCCAGGACTATAACAGTGCATAACATCTCCCTATCCCCCTAGAAGTAAGAAACAAATAGATGTAGGTGGACGACCAGGTCCTCGGATGCTGGGAAAATTTATAATGAAGCTAAGAATAAAATTGTGGCGGCTGTACTCACATAAGCATTGATTTGTGTTAATAAAAAATTTTTTTTAATAATTTAACGATCACGTTTTTGTGGGTAATGGCGCTATCCAACATAATGCTTATGCGAGCGCACTTGATAATTTATTTGGGTGATGCTTCTGCTAAATGCACTTTTAATGCTTATGCTTTTAGATGTTTATTTGTTTATGTGTATATATATATATATATATATATATATATATGTATTTATTTTATATTTATTTATATTTATATTCTATATTTATTTGCATGTAATATATTATTTTGGGGCTTGAATTGTTTTTTCTGACGTTTTGTTGCCATGTTTGGTGGCAACATTTTTATAGGAAGGAAGAATGTAATAGAGAAGTTTGTAATTATAATATAAATCAGTTAGGGCATGGTAGGAAAAGCTAGGAACGGATTTCGGCTAAATTACTTAGACCAAGGAGGACGAATTTGTAATATTTTTAATTAGTTAGCTAGCTTTGGATAGTTCTTAATTGACCCTTCAGGTCGCACCGGTAAGCAGAGCTGGTTTTACGGATCCCTCCTTTTTTACGCGTGTATATTGTTAATCGGACACACTCCAAAATCAGCGTCAGGGATACCATTATTCAAACCCTATTTTTAGCTTTGTCTCAGGTTGACAGATTTTTATTTAAGATGGATTAAGTTTGAAGTTAGATTTAATTTGAAGCATGTTTATATTTTCGCGTTTAAACCCAATGTAGTACTTTCGGGTGAAGCATTGGGGACGTGGCCGCAAGTATAGCGACCCTTATTCACATTATAATGTGGAGTTTTGCCAAAGTGATTTACAGCATACCAGCAAGGATATTCTTGAGGTAGAATGGGATTTGTGGGTGTCACATTAAAAAACTGCCACCTCAAAAATCATTGAAGAGATACATTCCCTAGCATGAGTACTTTTCTTATGATTCTTGCAGACATTTCAATCAACACGTCTTCTGTAGAGAGGTCGTTTTCAACGTTGAAAAGACTGAAAAATTATCTACGAAATAGTACTGATGAAGAGAGATTCACAGCGAAGGCATTAATAACCGTCCATAGGACGTTCATGTTGACATAGAAGAAGTAAAAAACCAATATAACCAAGGACCCAGAAGATTATGTTTTTCTTAGATTTTGTTACATGTTATTACGTGTCTTTTATAAT
This sequence comes from Platerodrilus igneus, assembly GCA_036346225.1. Classification (NCBI taxonomy): domain Eukaryota; kingdom Metazoa; phylum Arthropoda; class Insecta; order Coleoptera; family Lycidae; genus Platerodrilus; species Platerodrilus igneus. Next base: position 3,951,712 of record JARFIW010000753.1, read on the forward strand.
AAAATTAAACTGCATTGTTTTGATAGATAAGCGCTTGTAATGTAATCAGAGTTTATTGTGGGAATACATATTAAATTGATGCCTTAGTATTCGATGCAGTTAATAAAAATTAAAATTTACATAAAATTCATCAAACCTATTGTTAATGCGGCGGTTACCTTCGATAACCAGAGATGGTGAGATAAGTGGACACGTATACGAAAACAATAAGAATAAGGAAAACCTTCAAGTACTTACCTGAGTTATTAGATTTAGCGGTGTTCGCAGAACTAGTAGTAAAAAACCTCGACTTTTGACAGGAGGTCGTATCTGTATAACAAAAAAACCATTGCGAAGCCCAGCACACTTTTAACTAAGTTTTAACGGTACATCAATAACACAGAGTAGTTTGAAGGCGGAATCGCAACAAATCTAATGACATTTGATGTCCACAGGGCAGATGCAAGTTTACCTGCGAGCTAACATTGAACTGGGCGTGCAAATTGGGATTATTTGAAACACGTAACAAAATCCATTATCATAGGTTAGATACGGTTATTACAAAGCATATTGTGCATTTTTATCAATTATTCATATGCTATAATTATGATATAACTAACGGTAAATTAACTATAAATGCAAACGGAACACTTATATTCATTTTTCTTACATTCTTATTCCACCGTATGGAGTTGGCTTATGTGCCCCCGCCCTCCCCCAATAAAATCTTGGCTTCGTCACTGTATAATTGATATAAAACTTTTACACTTTATAAATGCTAATGCAAACAAAGATTTACACGGAGTATTGCTCAAGTACCACGGCCTTCTACTTTCGTCCTGAAAATGATACCTTTCAGGTCGATATGTAGAGAACCATTTTATACGCAGGTGTGTATATTTAAAGAAATATTTTAAAATTATTTCCTAGTTACATACATATCTGAGAAGTACTATTATAATTATAAATAAGATTGCATACCTGAAGAGCAATTACAATGCTTGATGGTTGATGAGAACTTTGCAATACAGATGTAAGAAATTCTGAAAAGAAATTATTATTATAAATTTGTATTTGCAGTAATATGACACCAACACATGCTTATTAATTAACAAAATTAAATTTTAGCTTATTTGCAATTTCCATGAGAGCATTCCGATAGACAATCATTATAAATTGAAAATTTTTCCTAAATACCGAGTATTACATCAAGTTTTACTAACACTACCAATACAGACACGGCTGGATTTACGGCAACGCAGTGGTGCAGCTGCTCCAGACATCAGGCAGAGCAACCCCCATCGGGCGAAAAGCAATTTAAAAATAGACAATAAATATTATTTATAGTATAAGTGGGGTATAGACATTATCATACACGAGTGAAACACTTGCACGACCAGAACGTAGTCCGAGTCGAGTAATCTCGCAAATGGAATTAAAAATAGCGTTACCCACGTTCACTATACAAAATTTGATCTAAAACTGCGAAACTACAACTACATAAAATTGAAAAAATCTAAAATCAAATCCAGTTTGTAAGTAAGTTTTGATTGAAAATCAAGAAGCAAAGTTAGTGTTTTCGTAGCCAGACAAACCTGTTATAAATAAAATTGAGTTTTCGTTTTTACATTTTCTTGTGAAAGTATTGATGTTGAGTGAAATAATGAGTGATGCGGGAACAGAAAACCTGCCCTTTAAAATTGAAAAAAGTGCTACAAATGAGATAGCTTTACTTTTACCAGATAAATCGAGAATTAAGTATGATTAACTTTATAAACAATTCAAAGATTGGTATGCATCTAGAAATATACAAAACAAAGCAAGAGAGTGTTCTGACTTGGTATCGGTGGAGGTGGTGTCTAAATTCCGAGGCACAGTGTGTCAGCCGCCTTAAATCTGTTTATATGACTAATATTTACAAAATATACATATATACAGGGTAAGAACAAGTATAGGATTTATATATATATATATATATATATATATATATATAAATCCTATATTTGTTTTTACCCTGTATATATGTATACATACAGGGTGTCCACGTCCTCCGTGAAAGTTCTATAACTCCAGACAGTGTTTTCGCACAATTAAGTCTGTTGACACCGAGATTTAAAATGTACGCTCCGCATAATACCCGATAGTCCCTTGTGATTAACGTGCGTGAGATAAAGATCCTTTCGTGTGTAATACACCTATAATATAAGTAACCCCGGGAATAAAAGGTCATGCCAAATGTAGTAACAAGTCTATTCAAGTTAAACCTACGTCTGCTGTTACAATTGCTCAGTATGATTTGCATGCACCCGATCCATCACGCTTGGTATAAGGTGTCATGGTTTGTTTATACTCCGCGTTGTCAAGTTTGATAACCTTATTGGCATGAAACCCAGGTGCATTCAACCCCACTCTGTTGAATAATATAGGAATTTAGATTAGTAACTGGTCATAACGAACTTCATTTAGTAATAAAAACTTTTCCATTGCTTTGTTGAAGGGGTTAGTTATTGTATAGTTGTATCTCGGCGAAAGAGTATAGGTCATATCTTTGTTTCACATATATAAGTACTTTGTAAACTGGTGTAGTTTTTACATTTATACGTTTCGAATAAGTTTAAGAATTGCAGTTCAGGTACATCATTTCCGACAAGAGTAACTGTGTGAGTGAAACGAGATAGAGCACCCTATATCGTGGATCCCTGCTTTTCCCCTTAATATTGCCAAGTGCTGAAGGGTTTCCTGGACCAGTTATGAGGTCCCGTCAATAGTAATAGGCACAGTGACATTACTGATGTTGCCCACTCAATTTTGTCCGCATTAGAATAGACCCTTATTTTTTTCTGTCTTGGTCGATCACTACTAATATCGTGTAAATTAAAGGTTAAGAGGGATAAATAAGTCAAAAAAATAAGTTTGTAACAACCGTGTAAATAGAAAAGAGGAACAAATTATTTACGCTCCAAATTAATTAGTTTTGACCTTAGAGCAAACGGATAATAGCATACATTTGTATTAATAAATCGTAGTGTTAAATTTGCATAGTGTAGAAGCTTTGTAGTACGTGAAAACTCAAGGATAATACGACTATAATTACTTTTAATATTTGAAGTTTGTAAATTGAGCATATCAGATAATAAGTAAGAGCTTTTGTGTATAAAATCGATAATATAAACGCATATTTTCCATTTAACAAAGCGTTCGTTGAAAATATATCCTAAGAAATCTAAAGATTAAACAACATGGAAAGTACAATTTCAAACAGGCAATCGGTTCATAGACAGCCTGACGGACAAATAAACAAGTTTAAGAAACAAGAATGTACGTTGGAACATAATTGTATAGGAATTTGAGTTAACGGTCGTAGCAAAGACTATAAAATAACAGGTACTTTGAAAACAAATAGAGATGGGGTGTCAATAGCATTGGGTAAACAAGGAGGACAAATAACAGACGTTGGATAGAACAGACATGTAAAGCGCGCGATAATTTGTAGAGGCTAACCACAATATCGATTTTATGTTGCTGTAGTGGGATTTTAATAAAGACGGTAAATATGAGTTAGACGAAGATAACATAGTTGGATGATAGACCTACGAATGGGAAAAATGGCGTGGATTCGCTGATTGTAAAAGGGAGTGAAAGAAATTTCGAGAAGATCGCGACCGTTGTGTTGGTTAGTGAGTGTTTCGGACTAAAAACGGCGTGGAATGAGAAATTCTAAGTTTTAGAAAGTTCGTTGCATATTAAATTTTCAGAATCGGTTACGGTGGTAGTGCTTTTCGATAGAAACGGGGTACAGAAGGTGTGTTTTAACTGTTATAAATACACTAGAATACGTAGTGAAGCTCTCTTACTTCACTTACTTCTTCGGTCCGCTTCAGACTTATATGGTAACATCTAAGTTAAAAATGTATAAATCGGTGATAGTGCAGGCCGTCTTAATTTAATTAAAAGTGTGAAAGCACGAGTAGGTGCTAAATTGTAAACGGTGCTGTAGATTCATACAAAGAACGAACAAAAGATGTTACTGAGGTCAGCGTGCCTAGATAATTTTTCGAAACGAGGATGCTGGGTGTATGGTAAATTCAGAAGGCGATTAGTATATTTTGGACAATTATATGGAAAGATATATTGAAGGCGTGTACAGAGAATTGGATAGCGAGTGAAAATGAGTTTGATGTACATATAGCAGATAGAAGGTGGATGGAATGCAACGACGAGGTTTTGGGTGGATGACATCTTCGGAGGTAACGGTGCAAAAAGCTTACTGCAGGTAACGAAATAAGTTTCTTTTGTTATTGCTTGAACATTTTGTGTTGTTATTTTGTGCTAGAGTGATTTGACATTTTGGGTGTGTACTTTATGAACATAAAAGGTAATTTGAAGGGTATATGAAAAAGACAATTTGTGTTTATTATTTGAAGGTGTAAATAAATGACGTAAAAATTTGATGTAAAGAGTAAACGGGTCTTTAGGGTTGTTGAAAACAAAGATGCGATTTATTTATTCATTTAGAGTAGCAGTGTTTATACTGAGCTCACCATAGAACAGAGTAAATTTCAATTTAGGCTTTTATCTACTTATATAAAAAAAAATTTGTTGAAATAAATTAAAGTCGTGAAATTTAACAGGATTTAATGATTGATATTGTACAATTTTATGAAGATGTATATCCGAGTTTGTAAATATTGAGCTGGTGACGTAAAATTTTCATTTGTATGAATAAAAAGTTGTATGTTTCGTTGAATTATTTGAGTGGTAATTTTATTTGGTAGTATAAGTGAGAAAGAGTAAACCTAGGATGATAAGTATCTCTGAAGAAGCCGATTTTAGAGCTAGCCGTGGTATGCTGAAATAAGGGGAGCGTTCCAGAGATATTGGAATATATTTTTTTTCAGGAATTTTTATGACGATTTTAAAGGCTAATCCACTGCAATTTATGGCTCCCAACGCAAGGGCTCAAAGGTAATCCCAATCTCCACTGTAATATATATATATATATATATATATATATATATATATATTCTGGATTTATGGAGAATCTTATGATAAAAACGTAATAAGCATAACTTTCTTGTCTTACAGTTAAGAGGAATAATTTCTTTAAGCCGGTACTTTGAAAATGCACTGCTCGTAATTTTTAAACTATTTGGATGTATTCGCGTCCGTTAACTTACAGTTCACATGTAACTAATTACCCACTTCACAGCTGAAAGACCGTTCTAGTAAAAGGTGTTCTTACTTATTAAACTGGAAAGTAGATGTGGTTTTAATACTTTACCTTGAGAAAAAGATTGAGGCACTACGAATCGCAGTAAGTGAGTGAAATATTCGAACATAAAGTATTCGTTTTCCAATTTAAGTTCAGGGACCCTCATAACATCCCCTCGAGGAACTGGAGGAAATTCCAAGTTAGAAACCTTCTTTGCAAGCATGCTAGCGGGGTTAGCAGCATTCTCATTCTCTTCAATTGTGATTTGAGCATTTCCCAAGAAACTCGCGTTGATGGAGAATCTGAAATACATAATGCACTATATGTATACACGGAAACAGAATTATTTGCTTAATGCTATATAGTTATCAAATATGTAAATGAAACAGTAAAAATACCATTGCTGCATTGAAAAACGTATAATGGTTATATAATCAGTAAGTGACCCATTTAGGCTTGATTTTAAGTATTTAGTAAGGAAACTATAAAAACAAACCAATGCCTTTAAAAAGGAACTGAATATACAAAACGATCTGTAGCTTAGTGTAAACGTGTTATTGGAAAAATTTAAAAACAAATATTCATGTTTCCCTTAATCATTTCACAACGACAACTTTTATGATAGTGCTTTTAAAAGAACATAAAACAATTATCATCCAATTGAATTAGTGGCCCACTTCAACTACGCTAAAATTTGTATTTCAAGTATAAAAATGAACAATTATTAAATTAAAGCTTGTATTTGAGTTATCAAATCGAAAGAAATTAAATGCATATGAATTAGATTCTTGACTTTTCTTAAATTTTTTATTAACAAAACAGCAAAAACATTGCCAAGGCTATACGATTCCATTCAGCGTTATTTAGCACACCTAAAACAGCGGTACAGAATTGTAACGCAGGTGCGTTACTTTAAACAAACGTTAGGTTATAAGAAAAAATTTATTATTTTAGGTTAAACGACCTTTAGCATGAAAGCAATCTGTAAAATCTAGAAGCTTTGGTAGTGTACATTTAATAACGTGGCTATTCCAATTAATTTTACATTAGGATCAAGAAACAAACAGAAAAGCACCAAATATATTAAATACAAACTAATAAAAATTGGGGCTTTGCACTCTTTGTATTCAGTTTAGAAAATTACAGATAGATCTCGTTAAATAACCGGCTTAGGAAAGCTTGTTTGTACAAGTTCACACGAGTTCGAAAAAAAACTATTGAATCATGTAATTGGACCAACACACTCTACACCCTCAATAATCATAACATCCACTATAAAATATTAATGCGTTCCATGTAAATCGTGAAAGAAATTAAGAGCTCACAGGAATTTAAGGAAACCGTTACCATGGTAGATTATCTTCAATATTTATATATTCATAATTTTACAGCCATAAAAGGTATGTTGTAAACGTATACAAAGAACACCAATTTCAAAAGTGAGAGAACAAATGACCGATCACATGGAAGAGAATGAATTCGATCTCGGTCGTAGGGCAGCTTTAGACAAGCTACCCCGTGAGAACAAAAAACAGCATATGATGACCCTAAAGCAAAAACTAATACAACCCGCTGATAATATAGGAAATCTATCAATCTTTCATCTTTAGTTATAAAGCTTCGAATTCGATTGACACCCAAGCATCAGTATGAGGGATGAAGATAATTATCGAGTAATTCAAGGACGACATTACACCCCGGAATTGTGAGTCAACGTGCCCAAATGTGAGTAAAAATATGAAACTAAAGATGCAGCTACCAGAAAAAATGTCCTCTGTTGGAGGCATTTATACAACGCTAAGTTGAAGTATTTGATTACCTACAGCCAAAAGATTTATGCACTAAATCATCGTTCTGAGCTTTGTAAAAGACCAGAAAACTTGTAAGTTACTGAATTTTTGTCTCCCACTTGCCAAACATTCCATGCTGTTGCCGCTGAAAAGATTTATTTAACAAAGAAAGTTTAATGAACTCTTAAGGTAGATGTAAAAGTACTCGATAAATGCATTATAATCTGTATATCCATAAAAGTTTTTCATTTGCTTTCGTAGAAGCACTCTACATCACCGAAAGCTTGGTGCACTATATTACTGTTACGTCACTCGTTTTTGTGGAGTCAGATTCGGGTACTTAACTAAATTTAGCAATTTAGCACCTAATAGATTTTTAGCACCCAACATGAACCGGTTTTCATTTTAATAAGCTGATAAATGGATTTTTGTGCTTAAAGAGCAACCTTTTCATTGTATCTTTATTTTGATTTTGATATAGTAATTTTTTGAAAGCGCTACATTTTAGTGTTTTTAAAAAAAGATAGTTTTTTGGAAAATTTATCTTAAAGAGACAAAAATTTAACTGATTGTGACAAAACGGTAAATATTTACAGATTAAAAACGGACGCTATTTATAACGTAGATAATTTGTTAAAGACAGAATTAATTTACGAAATAAACCGTATACATATAGAAACAGAAAATTTGACAGCACACCGAAATTAAAATTGTGCGAAAAGTTATAGATACACCGACAAAGGTAGATGACGATTTTGAATATCTATTTAATTTTATGGATGATGTTTTGGACATAAAGACAGTATAATGTGAAATTAGAGAAAATATTGAATCATGTTAATTTTTGAAGAAATGATGGAAAAATTGAGTGAAAATGTTCATTGCTATTCTAGATTACCACATTGTTTACCGGATGAAGAGGATGATGAAGAATATAGGACTCGATTACAAACCGATTTAGAAAAATTAATTGGGGATTACCAAATGGAAAAAGAAAGCATTTTTAACGTTAGGAGAGACAAAAAATTAAAGTAAGATGAAAATTTTGAAGGAATTGGTAGTGGCGTATAGTTTAGAAGAAGTAGAACATATCCTATAAGATTGAGCGCTGGTAGAACCTGAAGGAGTTAATTTAAAAAGTCAGTTTCGGAAAGTTCAAAGCCTCATATAAATTTAAATAATTCAGTAGTATATGAAGTCACCTGTTTCAAAATGGGAAATAATATTTCAAGAGGCTACAACAATAAATCTTTTTTTAAGAGTAAAAGAGTTAAAAATAGCTACAAATATTTCAAATTTGCAACTATTTTCAGAAGCTTGTTATCTTTTTTTAGCAATAGCATTAATTTGGTCCGTGCAAATGAAAACCAATTGGGAAGAATTAAAGATCTCGTTAAAAGATTAGTCTCTTCCATCAGACTACGACGCAAAGTTTTTGACGGAAATAAAATTACATACGCAAAGACAAACAGAAACAATATATATATATATATATATATATATATATATATATACTGTGGTTTGGTGGGCTTAGATATGTGTAAATAAGCCAACATGTATTTATTTGTAAGTACCCTGTACATAGAAATCAAATCAATAATTTATTTAAAACGCTTTAATATAATTAGATTGGGATAAGGTTGGATAAGATACTGTAGGTTTAATTTTTATACGTTAATTTAAAACACGGACAACAGTTTATTATGAATAAGATCGATGGCAAGGTCAATAATCGTGTACAAAGATTTCTATTATAAAAGATTTTCAGTGTAAAAATCAATAATTTAAGAAAGGTACATTAATTAAACATAGCATACGCAAAAGCATTTGAGGAACGTTGCAAGGTTTAGTATTTGAAAACAAGCTACAACAGTCAAGGATTTCAGGGAACAGACGTGCGCTAAATACACAATTCCTATAAAAGTTGGTATACGTTGAGAAAATAGTTATAGGTAAAATGTGTTAACTGAAAATAGAAGTCTAATAGCAATGGTCGACTAGTTGAAAACAGGTCAATAAAATTAGGCGACAGACAATATTTAATATGTAACAGAAACAGAGGGAAAATATCAGGTGGTTAAGTGACAATGACTTTCAAACGTTGGTAAGACGAGTATATGAAACAGGCGAGATACCCAAAGATTTCAAACGTAACATCATAGTCACTATGCCGAAAACGAGAAGCTCGGATAAATGTGAAAAATTTCGAACAATAAGTTTGACAGCACATATGTCAAAAATATTAACTAAAATTGTACAAAGACGAACCTAAAAACGACCTGAAGAAATAGTGGGAGAAGAACAATTTGGGGTTAGGCAAACCAGGGAAACACGGGAGGCTATTTTAACTCTGAGGGGAATAATAAAGAAAACAATAGAAAAAGGAGAGAGCGTGTATATAGGGTTTGTAGATCAGAAAAAAACATTCGACAATGTAAATAGGAAAAATATGTTCGAAATACTCAAAAAGATTGAATTGACTTTTAGGAATAGACGGATAGTACAAAGCTTATACAAAGAGCAAGCAACGGTAATAAAATTATAGCATGAACGGAGAGAAGTAAATATTAGGAAAATGGTGCGGCACAGATGTGCCCTATCCCCATTAAATTTTAACTTGTACGTCGAAGAGGCAATGAATACCGTCAAATGCAAGAAGACATTTGGAATTATTATGCAAGGACAAAAGATTGATATGTTTAGATTTGCAGATGATATAGCAGTATTAGCATATAGCAAGGAAGAGTTAGAAGCTGCTCTTAATGAAATGGAAACAGTTCTAACAGAGCTATGGTATGAAAATTAACAAAAATAAAACTAAAGTACTGGTATGCAAAAGAAAGAAAAATAAAAGCTAGAATACAAATAGGAAATGAGAACTTACAAGAGATTAAGGATTTCTGCTACCTAGGAAGCCAAATAACTCAAGATGAAAAAAGCGCAAAAGATAGAAAAAAATATTAGCACAAGGTCGTGCTACATTTAACAAGAAAAAGCAATTAATGTGTTCAAAGACGACAAACATAGAAACAAGGAAAAGATTGCTTAAAACATATGTGTGGTGCACAGCACTGTACGACCGTGAAACCTGGACAGTAGGAGAAGAGAACAGGAAAAAGATAGAAGCCTTTGAATAGAATAGAATAAAATAGAATAGAAATCAATCGAGGTATGCATCCAATCAATTCGAAGGTGAAAAACCTAATGACGAAAAAAATAACTGTACCTAAACCTGATGATTATTATAAGCAACTACAGGTATTGGTTTTGCAATACTTTCAACTAATGTTAATTGTGCGAATGCACTTACTGGAAAACTATTAATTCACCAAATGCCTAATTGTTGGGGGATCCTTGGTAGCCACAGGCTGCTTAACCTCTTTCACATACCTTGCATATGATTTCCCAATGCTCCACCCGAAGGTACTACATTGACCAGAAAGCGAGTTCTTTTTTGCCTAGAAATTTTGAATTTTGTCGAACCCTTGCTGTTGCAAGCAAGGTAGGGATCTTTAACGTGCGTGACAACAATCAAACACGGGACCTCCATTTTACTTTTCATCCGAACGAGAGCGTATTTTTGTGAATAATGCTCGCCTAACATTTTTAAAGCAGACCGTGTCGGGATTTGAATCCGCGATTTTGGGCATGTTAGTCACACGCAAACCAACTATACCACGTAGTAACCCCCCCCCCCCCCCGCTTCACATACCACTGAATCTTCGTGACATAGGGCATACAATTAGGAAACAACAGAACGGGGACCGAACTGTATCTAGGCTCTGAAAATTTCAGAGAACAGTGTAGGCTAGCTCAGAATAGTAATAAGTGAAGGTACGCGTCCAACGAGTTTCAAGACTGAAAATCTAATGACGAAAAAATAATTGCACTTATGATTATTATAAACTACATCTGATCGTTTTGAAATATTTTCAACTAATGTTGATTGTGCGTAACGATATATTGGATAACTATTACATTCAAATGGTGGGGATCTTGGTAGCCGCAGGCTGCTTAACCCCCTTCACATACTACTGAATATCAGGAAATAGGGTATATATTTATAAACCATAGAAAAGGAACAGAACTGCATTTAACAACAAAAAGCAGTGGCCATGTTCGAAAACAACAAACATAGAAACAAGAAGAACCTTGTTGAAAGCGTATCTGTGGAGCACAGTACATTATGTCTATGAAATAGGGGTAGTAGAAGAAGCAGACAGGAAAACGGTAGAAGTCTTTTAGAATGTTGTGCTGTAGATGTATGAAGATGATAGCTTGGACAGACAAAGTTAATAACAAAGAGGTTATAGAAATAAGGTGCGTGAAGTTAGCGGAATAATGTCGGCAGGAATAATTTTAATTGGAGTAATTGTTAGTGCTTCGTTAGTGCTTTTTAGTGCCCAAATATGAAAGTCAGCGGACTATTCAAACAATAGTTATAAGTAGTTAAAGTTATTCCGCCAACTTCACGCCTGGCGGAAAAGTGTAGTCAGGAATAATTGTAGCAGGTGTAATGGTTAGTGCTTCGTGAGTGCTATTTAGTGCCCAAATAAGAATGCCAGCGGACTACTCCAAAAAAAGTTATATGCAGTTAAAGTAATTTCGCCACTTCACGCCTGGCGGAAAAGTGAAGGCAGGAATAATTGTAGCAGGTGTAGTGGTTAGTGCTTTGTTAGTGCTCGTTAGTACCCAAATAAGAATGCCAACGGACTACTAAGAAAATAGCCATATGCAGTAAAAGTTATTCCGCCAACTTCACGCCTGGCGGAAAAGTGTAGGCAGGAATGATTGTAACAGGGGTAATGGTTAGTGCTTCGTTAGTGCTCTTTAGTGTCCAAATATGAATACCAGCGAACTACTCAAAAGATTATTATATGCAGTTAAAGTTATTCCGCCAACTTCACGCCTGGCGAAAAAGTGTAGGCAGGAATAATTGTAGCAGGTGTAATGGTTAGTGCTTCGTTAGTGCTCTTTAGTGCCCAAATACGAACGCCAGCGGACTACTCAAAAAATAGTTGTATGCAGTTAAAGCTATTCCGCCAACTTCACGCATGGCGGAAAAGTGTAGGCAGGAATAATTCTAGCAAGTGTAATAGTTAGTGCTTCGTTAGTGCTCTTTAGTGCCCAAATATGAATATCAGCGGATTACTTAAAAAATAGTTATATGCAGTTAAAGTTATTTCTCTAACTTCACGCCTGACAGAAAAGTGAAGGCAGGAATAATTGTAGCAGGTATAATGGTTAGTCCTTTGTTAGTGCTCGTTGGTGCCCAAATAAGAATGCCAACAGACTACTAAGAAAATAGCCATATGCAGTAAAAGTTATTCCGCCAACTTCACGCCTGGCGAAAAGTGTAGGCTGGAATAATTGTAGCAGGTGTAATGGTTAGTGCTTCGTTAGTGCTTCTTAGTGCCTAAATATGAATACCAGCGAACTACTCAAAAAATAGTTATATGCAGTTAAAGTTATTCCGCCAACTTCACGCCTGGTGGAAAAGTGTAGGCAGGAATAATTGTAGCAGGTGTAATGGTTAGTGCTTCGTTAGTGCTCTTTAGTGCCCAAATAAGAACGTCAGCAGACTACTCAAAAAATAGTTGTATGCAGTTAAAGCAATTCCGCCAACTTCACGCCTGGTGGAAAAGTGTAGGCAGGAATAATTCTAGCAGGTGTAATAGTTAGTGCTTCGTTAGTGCTCTTTAGTGCCCAAATATGAATATCAGCGGATTACTCAAAAAATAATTATATGCAGTTAAAGTTATTTCGCCAACTTTACGCTTGGCGGAAAAGTGTAGGCAGGAATAATTCTAGCAGGTGTAATAGTTAGTGCTTCGATAGTGCTCTTTAGTGCCCAAATATGAATATCAGCGGATTACTCAAAAAATAGTTATATGCAGTTAAAGTTATTCCTCCAACTTCACGCCTGTCAGAAAAGTGTTGACAGGAATGATTGTAGCAGATGTAATTATTAGTGCTTTGTTAGTACTTTTTAGTGCCCAAATATGAATACCAGCAAACTACTCAAAAAATAATTATATGCAGTTAAAGTTATTCCGCCAACTTCACGCCTGGCGGAAAAGTGTAGGCAGGAATAATTGTAGCAAGTGTAATGGTTAGTGCTTTGTTAGTGCTCTTTAGTGTCCAAATAAGAATGCCAGCGGACTACTAAAAAAAAAGTTGCATGCTGTTAAAGTTATTCCGCCAACTTCACGCCTGGCGGAAAAGTGTAGGCAGGAATAATTCTAGCAGGTGTAATAGTTAGTGCTTCGTTGGTGCTCTTTAGTGTCCAAATATGAATACCAACGGACTACTCAAAAAATAATTATATGCAGTTAAAGTTATTCCGCCAACTTCACGCCTGGCGGAAAAGTGTAGGCACAAATAATTGTAGCAGGTGTAATGGTTACATACTAACGAAGCACTAACTATTACACCTGCTAGAATTATTCCTGCCTACACTTTTCCGCCAGGCGTGAAGTTGGCGGAATAACTTTAACAGATGCAACTTTTCTTTTAGTAGTCCGCTGGCATTTTTATTTGGACACCAAAGAGCACTAACAAAGCACTAACCATTACACTTGCTACAATTATTCCTGCCTACACTTTTCCGCCGGGCATGAAGTTGGCGGAATAACTTTTACTGCATATAACTATTTTTTGAGTAGTCCGCTGGCATTCTTATTTGGGCATTAACGAGCACTAACGAAGCACTAACCATTACACCTGCTACAATTATTCCTTCCTTCACTTTTCCGCCAGGCGTGAAGTTCGCGGAATAACTTTAACTGCGTATAACTATTTTTTGAGTAGTCCGCTGGCATTCTTATTTGGGCACTAAAGAGCACTAAGGAAGCACTAACCATTACACCTGCTACAATTATTCTTGCCTACACTTTTCCGCCAGGCGTGAAGTTGGCGGAATAACTTCAACTGCTTATAACTATTGTTTGAATAATCCGCTGACTTTCATATTTGGACACTAAAAAGCACTAACAAAGCACTAACAATTACTCCAATTAAATTTGTTCCTGCCGACATTATTCCGATAACTTCACGTACCTATAGAAATAGTAGGGAATAAAGATATATGTGGAAAATAAATAGGAGAAATAGACGGGCAGGATACATTCTATGGCATTTTTTGGAAATAATGCAGGATATATTACAAGCAGAGATAGGAAAATGAGGTAGAAGTAGACCTAGATCAGACTATTGCACACGGATAGTGAAAGATACAGACTGTACAAATTTCAAGGAAATGTGTAGGTTGGTTGGTTGGTCAAATCAGTTTCAGGACTGGAGACCTAGTGATGATGATGAAAAAAATTTAAATTACTTCTTCCTTGTCATTCGTTATTTGATGCAAGTAGTGTGAATGTGTAAGCAACTTTTGATGCCACAGTTTTACTTGCTGCATCAAAAATTCCTGCAACAAAAATACATAAAGTGATATAGGCTTAAAACTCCTTAATAGGCTTTAGCTCTTGAACTATTCTTCGGTATGTTAGTCTTTTTATCATATCATACCGATTCAAGAAGACACAATAGACTAAAAAATTTGATTCAAAACTTTTTAATTTTAGTTAGTTTGTAAATAATACTGAATCCTATGCAGCTAAATTTTTAAGCTTTTAAGTTAGTAAAGTAAAAGACTCGGCTTTGTATCCGTTTAAAATTTTTAAGCGATTTAGAGTAGTAATCAATTTTTATTTAAAAGTTGCGAAACGTTAAAGCACAAAATTAAACGCAGTTGAAAGCATAGTGTATTAGCACGTATTACAGATAATTTTATTGTTTTTTATAATTTCGTCGAACTTTCTATTATCTCCAAAAATGGCGCTCATAACGTTTGATTTACAGCCCAGTCCCATCGTTCGTGTTTAAAGCTCCAGTAATATTTCATGTAATGTAAAGCATAATCACCGTAGTCACAAATTGTATTTCTTACATAAAACAACATAATTCACGTTTAAATAATGTTAGAAATCTTAAATTTATTATGCTGCTGTAAGAAGATAAGCATGCACTACTTTTAAGTAAAGCTCTACTTATTCAAACGTTAAGCACAGTTTAGATATGGAAATTTCAAGGAAGGGTTCTAGCAAACGGGATTTGGAAATGTACCCATAACTATTTATACTTATTTCTTTCTATTTGGTATGTATGTATTACTTGCTTATTTCAGTTGTTGAATCAGATTCCGAATGGCGTTTAAATCTATGCTGAAAAATTTTCTCTCTTCTACCATGCTTGTTCAATGTACACGAGGCATTAGTTATAGGTACTGAACTGTAATGCATATTAAAGCCCGCTTTTAAATAAAGTTGATCATTCTTCTTAAGTAATTCAGTCATAGAAAAGTTTCTTGCAACAGAATTATATGTAGATTGTAACTCTCCGAGTTTTACTGCTTCAAGCGACTCTTTAAAGCTTGTTCTACTTAGAGCAAGCGATGTATTTGATGGTAAGAACTTATGAAAAGTCTTAGTTTCACTGTTAATAAAAATGAACACAATTGAAATACAAACATGATGGAAGCGAAACATTTCGATATAATAGCGTGGAAGACTTGCTAACAAATGTAGGCATTCGATTGAAGCCATAACAGTATAGGGTAAGAGTAACTTATAAATTGAGGTCATGGAAAGTGTAAAATAAACGTAGGGGATTAATTTTATAGGTTTCCTTTCAGACTAAGTACAACACGAGCTACTAAATATGCTCAATATTAGCACATTATTATAAATAAAGCCTTTGCGTATCATAATTGCATATGTACCTGTATTCTACACTGCGCCGTGTTGGAGCTTTTTACCGCTCGTATACGAACGACTGCCTCGCCTCCAATAAGTTTTGACTTTTTTGACGCGATCTTTGAAATCCATTTATAAACAGGGTAATTTATTAAAAATGGTCGAACTTAAAAGTAGACATACTTGAAACCCAGATATTAGGATTTAGCATAACATGCTGTAAAATAATGTCAACGGGCGAGAGTTTTACAAATTAAAGCCTTCACTACTAGGCTATTTTTTTCCATTACAATGTGAGTTATGTATCCCCTAATCTATATACATATGTATAATAAAATAGAATTTATTAAGAATTATTAAAGAAACTTAAGTATATGCAACAATGTAAATTCAGGGATAAACCAGAGAGGTTATTGAAAGTTCACAAGCAAGTTGTAAGAACGGATGCAATACATTGTAATCCAGGCGACAGTGATACTGCAAGTGGCAGGTCGCAGACGGTTAAGAAACCGCAATTACTCAGAAATTAAGATTGTTACATTGTATAATGAATAGAATTAAGAAATAAGCAGACATGAGCCCTGAAAATTCCTATAGATATGTGAGGGGCAGGGATAGCATAAATACCCCGGGAGACCCAAGACCATCAGTCAGTCTTAAGTATTTTAGCTTTAACATTGCCGTTTGCTTAGGCTACTCGCCCTAATATTAATTCAATTATTAATTCTTTTTCGACTTAGTTTAATTTATACAAGTTTGTCAAAATTCCACATTAATATCTGTTTAATAAATAAAATTTGTTACGAAGTTTTTGGAGAAGTTTTTAAAAAGACCGCTCCCAAGGCCCGAAACGTAACTGGCGCAGCCGTACGGATCCAGAAAGGCACTACGAATTCAAAAATCGGAGAACTGGTGACTAAGAATTTCAATTCACAATCTGAAAGAACCCAAACAAAGTTGGAAGAGGTACAAGAATCGACCGAACCGAACCAAACAAATTTGGACGAAGTTCAAGAATCGACCGAGCCCAAAGAAACAAATCGTGGACGAAGTACAAAAATCGACCGAGCCCACAGCCAGAAAACAAAAGAAAACGACGATGAAAATTAAGTAAGTTTATTTTCCTAAACCAATTTTTTTTTACAAATTTATTGATATTAGCTAGTAAAAAACTTTTTTTTATTATTGTTTTATGTATGTACAGATTTTAATTATTATTATTGCAGCTTATTCCATTTTATAAAAATAATTTACTTATTTAATAGTAGAAATTATTTTCAAACACGAAATGTTATTTTAAGAGAAATTATTTTTATACAAGAGAATTTTGAAACAAAAAAACCGAAAGGACGTATATACGCAATTATTAGTACAATTAATACGAATTATTATTAAAATACAAAACAAAAGACGAATTCAATTCAGCATGTCTGAAACAATAAAAATAAAACGCGATTAATTTTTACCATTTATTCACCGAAAGCTTATAGAAACGATTTATTTAAACTTAACCTTCATCAAGGTCTATAATTAAACACCTAGTGTATAATCATAGAAACATCTTTGCAATCTACTATTAAAATTAACTCATTACAAATTGAAACAAAGCGTGCAAATTTAAAACGCGACTTTGATACAAATTATTACCGGAAACCATTCACTCATCCTAAATATCTACATTACTGAAAAGATTCGTTCAAACGTGACATATTTTATGCTTAAATACTTTAGCACAAAGTAATTAATTGTAAAAGGCGCAATTTAATTATCACCGAGACTGAAAATAAAAACTTTTTAGTAGACTAAAACTCTATATTTAAACAATTTTATTGTACAAATTATAAATGAAATATTGATACTGTAACGAAACGGTAGACTGAAAACTTGCAACTCTATATTTAGACATTCAAGGTAACTAGACAATACAATTGAAAGGAAGCATTATTATGCATTCACCTACGGAGACGAGATAATTAAAGCAAACTCAATTAATCAGCAGGACTGAAACAAAATAAAATCATAACTGGTGCAACAAAACGTCAAAGTACAACGCAATTATTCCAATAAATTATTAATTCACATAGAAACCTTTCAGAAAATTAAAACCCGCGATAAACTATCACATCCGCGAAGTATAAAAATACGAATCCAAAATACAGAAATTAACAGACATTACTGAGCACAATCCCACAATTTAATAACACCGTATAACTACGTATAAAATATAAGTAAAGCGACTCTTTAAATAACCCTACACAATCTAAACTAAAATTTAATCAACCAAACCGAGATAAATCTCAATTTTTACAAAAATTTGAAATTAATTAAAGGCGAAAATAACTATTAATTACTAAAACAACCCTTAACAATCATTAATTCAGATATATAAATTTACCTCAAAAGTATACCCCAATTCAACTGAGATGAGACCCTTCTAGGAAGTTTCATTTCGCGTGCGAAATATTTTTTAAAACCTTGAACAAACCAAGAGATAACGTAAGAAATTTACTACTTTTACGCCTGCTAATAAGTAAACGAACCATCAGGCACTAATGCTAATAGCCAGCCGAGACGATTTAGAACAGTGGGAAGATTTTAAACGCAAATTGATAGCATATTTCGGCTACCAACGCAACATCAAATGACTTATCCGCGACTTAATAAACTTAAGAATGGAAAGTAACCAATCCCCGTATCAATTCGGAATGAAATGCTAAGACGTAAGAAGTTTAATTTAACAAAACTAAAAATCGAAAAACCCGACCAAAATATCCGCCTACTAAAAACAAAAATGTATGACAAAATGGCATTGGATATCTACATAAATGCACTACCAGAACGACTATCAGATAAAATAAGATTTCAACATCTCCTAAATCTAGAAAAGGCAATGAATATGATCATAGAGGAAGAAAACGTACTGCATTATCGAAACAGACTATATAATCTCAACGCGAATAAGAGTTATTCAACAATAAAAACCATACAAGCCGCAAGACATACATCCACCCATCCAAAATTCTCATCACTCAACGCACAAATGAAACAACCGCGAAGTAATAACTCAAATTTTAATAACACAAATTTTAACAATCAATTTAAACAATTTCCAAGACCAACGTTCAACTCAAATTTTACGAAGCCCGCATTCACACCAGGATTCAACCAAAATATGAACCAACAAAGACAAACATTCGGCACAAACCCCATTAGAAATACACCGATGATAAATAACAATAACAACCCTAATAATTATTACAAACAAACCCCCATGGATACCTCATCTGGAAACGCCAGACAAAATACAAAAATATCTCAAATCCGACTCAGCCATAACCAGAAACGAAACTTTACCTCGGAAGAGTTATTTCACCAAGAAATAGACGAATCTAACGATGAACCAAACCACTTAGAAACTTATGAACGCGCAAACCATGCGAAAATTACGAAAAGGACGACGAAGAAAATACGTGCTCAAATTTTCAGATAGACCGATTTATGAACGACCAACCGTAATCAATTTAAATAATATCAATCAACAAGTATTGCCATACATAAAAATACCCCATGCAGAACTTAAATTATTAATCGATACCGGATCTTCAAAAACACTAACCAGTCCCCGAACCGTAAAAAAATATTATTTAGATTTTGTAAAAAGAAAACCCTTTAAAATTAAAACAGCCCATCAGACGACCGTACATCAATTCATAGCTATATACCCCTACCAATAACATCCATGTAAAAATAAAACAAAAATTTTGCATTTTTGAATTCAACGATAAATACGACGGACTAATAGGAATGGACCTTTTAAGAAAACTAGCAGCCAACATTGACATAAAAAACCGTTTATTAAAGACAAAACACGGGCAAATCCCCATTAAATTTCAAACTACCCAAACCGAGCAAGAATACACCATAGAACCCCGAACAGGGAAAAAAATTAAATCTTAGTAAATTCAAAAAACGAAGTAGAAATTATAAATCATATAACATTTCAACAAGGAGTAGAAACCCCTACCGCATTTGTACAAATAAAAGATCATTACGCCACTACAACAATTCTAAACTCTAATAACTACCCCGTAGAACTATCACTAACACACTCAATTAAAGTAGGAGAATTAAATTTTAACGAAATAGAAATAGACGAAAATTTAGAAAACGATTACAACCCCGCAGAACACGACAAGATGTTAAGAGAAAATTTAAGTTACATTCGCTTCAATAACGACATTAACAAAGAAGAGGAGAGAACAATTAAAAACTTATGTTTTGAATATCGCGAAATATTCCATTGCGAAGGAATACCCCTAACCTTAGTGAACACAGTCAAACACCACGTAGATCTAACAGACAACAAGCCAATTTTTACAAAAGCATACAGACTACCTCAGGCAAGCTAGGAAAACGCTGTTAGACAAGTAGCAGATTTATTAGACCGAGATATCATATTACATCACTCAATAAGTCCGTAGGATGATACATAGATGGCGTTGCTATGTAATAATCCATATGATTTGTAGGAAGTACTAACCTTAAAAAGATATCTGTCAAAATTTCATGACAATCCGACGATTAGTTTACAAGTTACAGAGGTTCAAGTGACGATACTTTTGAGTTTTTCAAAAATGAATTCAAGCAATTTCGCATGTTGATTTATCATTGCTTTTGATGGGTAAAATACCATCGCAGCCAAAGCATGGCTTGATAAGTGTTATCCGGGCTCTGCTCCATCGAGGCAAACGGTGGAGAAGTGGTTTGCTGATTTTAAACGTGGCCGTACAGACACTGACGATGCTGAACGCTCTGGAAGGCCAATTGAGGTGGTTACACCGGAAAACATCAAAAAGTCCACCGAATCGTTTTGGAAAACAGAAAAGTGAAATTGCGTGAGATAGCTGACACCTTGAAGATATCAGAAGGCAGTGTGCACACTATTTTGCATGAACATTTGTCCATGAGAAAGCTGTTCTCAAAGTGGGTGCCGCGTTTGCTCACAGTGGACCAAAACAACAACGTGTCGATGATTCTGAGAGCTGTTTGGAGCTGTTCAACCGGAATAAAAGGACTTTTGCGTCGGTATGTGACAATGGATGAAACATGGATCCACCACCACACTCCAGAGTCTAATCGGCAGTCAGCTGAGTGGACTGCAGCCGGAGAACCACGTCCAAAGCGGCCAAAACCGCAAAAGTCGGCTGGTAAGGTTTTGGGATGCGCACGGAATTTTGTACATCGACTATCTTGAGAAAGGAAGAAGAATCAACAGCGAATACTACATGGCATTATTAGTGCGTTTGAAGGAAGAAATTGCCAAAAAACGGCCACACATGAAGAAGAAAAAAATTCTCTTTCACCAAGACAATGCACCGTGTCACAAGTCGATCGCAACGATGGCCAAATTGCACCAATTGGGCTTCAATTGCTTCCGCACCACCGTATTCTCCAGATTTGGCCCCAGCGACTACTACCTGTTCGCAGACCTGAAAAAATGCTCGCCGGAAAAAATTTGGCTCGGATGAAAAGGTGATCGCTGAAACTGAAGCTTATTTTGAGGCCAAAGACGAATTGTTTTACAAAAAGGTATCGAAATGCTAGAACGGCATTGGACTGATTGTATCACTCTTGAAGGAATGTATGTTGATGAATAAAATCGAATTTCGCCAAAAAAATGTGTTTTTCTTAGTTATCCTACGGACTTATTGAGTGATGTGTTACAACACTCCAACTCACCATTGAGCAACCGCGTATTAATAGTACCGAAGAAATTAGACGCCTCAGGCAAACGAAAATATCGAGTAGTAATAGATTACAGAAAGCTAAACGAAAAAACGGTAGATGACAAATATTCCTAGAGGTTATTGAAAGTTCACAAGCAAGTTGTAAGAACGGATGCAATACATTATATTCTAGACAGTAAGTGATACTTCAGGTGCAGGTCACAGACGGTTAAAAAACCGCAATAACTTAGAGATTAAGATTGTTACATTGTATAGTAAATAGAATTAAGAAATAAGCAGACATGAGCTTTGCAAGTTCCCCTAGATATGTGAGGGGCGGGGACAACATAAATACCCCGGGAGCCCCAAAACCATGTCAGTCTTGAGTATTTCAGCTTTAACATTGCCGTTTTCTTAGGCTACTAACCCTAATATTAATTCAATTATTAATTATTTTTGGACTTTGTTTAATTTATACAAGTTTGTCAAAATTCCACATTAATATCTGTTCAATAAAGAAATTTTGTTACAAAGTTTTTGGAAGAAGTTCTTAAAAAGACCGCTTCCAAGGCCCGAAATGTAACTTGTGTTACAGATGAAATCTTTCTACCGTTACAGGTAAAACATTTTCAATTTTGACTTGCCCCATGGTGCTTCATTTTGTAATAACATAGATCTCTTGACATTTTTTGTATTTTGACTGCTTTGCAGTTAAAAAAATAAAGAACAATCATCGGTGGTTCTAATCTAATAACCGTAGACCGTGGATGCAAAATTAATTCTGTTATGGTTGTATTAATCTTAACAGTTCAGCGTAACTTATGTATTGTTGAAATATTTGCACATAGTTATTTTGAAAGAGAATGGTTAATTTCAAACATCTATCAAGTATGGTCTGTGGCACACTAAAAACTCGGCGATTGTATCAAGAGCGCTTTATCAATAGAGTCACACCAGATAGGCGAACATTTTCAAGCATTCATAGAAGATTGACTGAAACAGGAACTTTTAAGCCATACAATCAATTAAAGGTTACACATCGGAACACAAGAACTAAAGAAATTGCAGCAGTTCTAAATTTAATTGAGAAAAATCTTGAACTTAGCACTAGAGCAATTGGAATAACTTGAATATCTCTCACATTCTAGTTTGGAGAATTTTTTAAAGATTTCGTGTTGTATCCGTATCATACTCAACGCGTCCAAGCTTTACTTTCCCGAGACTTTTCTTTGTGAGTTAATTTTTGTAAATGGTTTTTAAGAAAGATTGTGCAAAGCCCCGTGTTCGACAGTGAAATAATTTTCACAGACGAAGCTATCTTTTGAAGAAGCGTTATCAGAAATTTCAGGAATGATTATATTTTGGTCAAAGAAAACCCGCATGAAATTATAGAATATTACCATCAAGAACAATTTTCAGTAAATGTATGGGTTATAATTATTGAAAATAACCTAATTCGACATTTTTTCTACTAGCAAAGCAAAATGGCTATACATATCGTATAATTTGAGTAGGAACCGCTACACCTGCGGCCACATCCTCAATGCTCCTCCCAAAGGTATTACATTGGGTTTAAATGCGAATAATTACGTGCGTCATAATAAATCTAAATTCAAAATTAATTAATCGTTAAATATAACTTATAAACTAAAACTAAAGTTAGGCTTTTAATAATAATGCTCATAGCGTGATTTTAGAGTGTATGATCAACAGAGCACTAGCCAAAAGTAGGGGAGGTCTGTAAAACCGGATAGCAGTCGCAGGCTCTGCTTACCGGTGCGACCTAAAGGGCCGACTTAAAACTCTCCAATTACAGCTAAATTGGTATTTACTAATGGATTCAAATTTCTAAGCATACGCCAAATTTATTAATAGGGAATCCAGCTATTTGTTCTTACCCTACCAATTTATAAAATCGTTCACTGTAACTTAAGTAATTTACTTTAACTTCGGCCTAAATTGGTCCTTAACGTTCACTATCGTTCTCTAACATATTTTTATGTAGCTTCAAAGTAATAATTTTTGTACATCAATTTATGGCAAAGACAAATAGGATCGATGACAAGGTTGACTATTGCATACAACCATGTATAATATTAAAGCTTCGCGGTGCGTGAAAATCAATAATTTGTATACGTTAATGTAAGACAAGGTTGACTATTGCAGACAAACATGTGTAATATTAAAACTTCGCGGTATATAAAAATCAATAATTGATGCAACGGATATTTCTTTAGCATCGTAAATTAAAAAGTACATTAATGTAATTTGTAGAAGATTACAAAATAACATGACCAAATAGTCGAGGAGTTCAAGGAAGGGAAGCTGCAAATAAATAAATATTTCTTTGGAAGCTATAAAACGTAACGATAACATTGCCAAGTATGGGACAACTGAAAGGCCAAGTTAACGAGCAAGTATGTTATTTTTGAAGCAAAAATCAATAATTTTAAGGGACAGAAAATCGTTAAAAGGCAACTAAGGGAGACCGAGAATAAATCAGCTGGTAGGAGGACAAGCAGTTTCAAGCGCATGACAGACGAGTATATTTTTAAAAACAAATGGGTGAAACAAAGATGCAAGATGCTTGTCGACGATATCGTTTTCAAGGCGCGTATTTAGCGAGGAAACGGTAACTGTAGACAGCAAGTCGATAATGGGGCTTGATGAAAGTAGGGAAACACGAGTGAGACAGAAATAGTGATTATGAAAGCATGACTGCAAGGAAAATAGAGACGCGGACACTATGGGCGTGTTTTGCAGGCCGTTAGAGATATGGAGAGCAATGAATTTTTGGGTACGCGTCAACTGTTGCAACCGGTAGACAGTTTTTCGTGGTAAAGCCGTAATGAAACGAATGAAATTCTCGGTTTTAAAAGTTTGTTGTGTTTTGTGTGGAGGAATTTGCAGAATTGTTGGTAGCGAGTGCAACAAATCAGCGAAAACTATGGAAATACGTGACTAGAGAAGGGGTTTGAAGATTATAAAAGCTCTTGCTAGGAGTGGGGGAGCTCTCTTATTTTTCCGATTCGCTTCAAATACACTAAGTAGCATCGAAAAGACATCCTAATTTAAAATTAAAAGCTGAGACATAGTGCAGTTCGCCGTATATTTTACAAGTGTTATAAATGCACGAGTGGGTACTTAAGTTAAATAAGTTAAACCGGCTAAAAATAAATAATTATAAATTAGTATAAATAATTGTACGAGTAAAATATGATGCTACTGAGGTAAGCGAACCAAGTATTTCTTGAACGAGAGTGCTGGTAGCGCGTTACATTAAGACGGAGGCAACAGTTGGATTTAAATGGATCGTAGTATGGAAAGCATCCACTAATAACTGGGGAACTGGATGAACGAGTTGAGATGGAGTTGCTGTCCATGTGGGAGTGAGAAATTGGGGGAAATCCAAGTACGTGAGTTTGGTGGAGGTCATCCAAGGAGGTGGTGCGTCCGAAGAACACACCAGGGAACGAATTTTGTTTTATTGTTGAACTGTGGTGCTGGCATTGTGTTATAAAACTATGTGTGATTAGAATTATGTGGTGAAAATTTATGAACTAAAATTTTATTTGATTACCATATATAAAAAACAATTTTCTATTATTATTTGAGTAGGTAAAAACAAGAATAATAATTTTTGATGTAAAGAGTACACGGGTCTTTGGAGTAATTTGACCATGCAATATTTTATGCATATCAAGGAAAAAGGTTTATACTGAGCTCACCATAGACCAAGAAAAAGTAAATTTAGGGTTTCACGATAGGCCCATCTACTTTGAAAGAAAATGTTAAAGTATAATAACTCTCAAACAATTTAAATTGAAGTAAAGGGTGAAATGTTTTATTGTAAATATAAAAATGTAAATATTGAGATCATCTGAATATTCGTTTATGTCAAACAAATAAAAGGGTGTATGTTTGTCCAAGGATTTTATTTTATTTTTGTATTTTGTTGTGTGTAAAGGTATCGAAAGAATGTGTGCTTGGAGTAAGTATATCCTAGGAGGTAGTGCACAGAGCTAGCCGAGAAAGATCAAATTGAGAAAGCAGCTTGAAGCAATTTGGTGGAGTTGGATTGGAGCCCAGATAGGTTTGTAGAAGCAGTAAGGCAAGATTTTTAGGGATTCCTTTTAGGATAATCTTACAGTAATAATGGCTTCCCAATTTTGGGGCACCATTCACACAGATATATATTGCTGCAAATTTTCTTTTTGAACATTATTACACCAGCCCTACATTGGGTGCCAGTGAAACGAATAATGTTTTTTGAAGCACCTGCCCTACGTTTATAGAAAGCCAGTCAAGCGAATCTTTCCTACATACAACTGGTCTCACGTTATGAGCAAGTGTAACGAAGTCTTCCGACATAACTAGGGGTCTATTCCTCGGGTAGAGCTATGAGAAATGGGGGGGGTAAGTCGAATTCTGATTGTATACTGAATCTAATCTAAAACAAATAGGGCGCCACCATGTCCTGACTTAATTAGGGTAATTGCGTAGTATAATTCTAGGGGCGGACGTGGAAACCCAAAGAAAAAGAAATCGCCTTCGATGACAGAAACCCGTCTTAATTGAATAAAACGCTGCTCCTGAAAGAAATGGTCATAATTAATTTAATAGAAGGGTGGAACACTATTTGTGTGCCACAAATATACCTAAAGAAACATCAAAATAAATAACTCCTATATAAGTTGTCATTAAAATTCTACTCATTTGGATGTTAGTTTCTTGTAGTTAGTTTTGACCATCTTTGATCAAAATAAAAAAAGCTTTAATTTTGAACTACTAATTTACTCAAAAGATTCTCTTTTAAAACAAAATTCAATGCTACAAAGTTTCATAAATAATTAAATGAGGTAAAGTATTTTAAAAAAAGTTTCATCAAAATAATTTCTCAGCAAACATTTTAAAAGTTAGTGTTTACATGTTACAAAGAAAAGCCGACTCTGGCAGATCTGTCGAGAGGGTTACAAAAATAAAGCATATTAAATCACTTTTTCTTAATCTTAATTAATTGTTTCAGTTTTAGTTCTCATAAAGAAAGATTGTAAAAATATTCTTATAAGTTCAACTTATGCAAGCATTATTCAAAGCATATGTTATTTGAGCACAGGTGTCAGCATTAAACTGCAAGCAAACAAGTGACGTAACAAGACATCTGTCGTTGTTACTAACAGAACAAAATGAACCACGTGTATGGTTTCTCAAATCATTATAAATGCTGAATTATAATTTTAACACTGAAAAATTCAGTACAACAAACAATCTAAATTTTATATCATTCGTGCTTTTATGCACTACACAAAAACAACGTGATTCTAATCTAGAACACCAGCAAAATTCCTAAAGCTATCTACGAACCAGGACTGCGTTAATTGGATGTTAACAAGTGTTGCAAAATCAAACATAATTGCCAAACTTCCATCAGGTTTGTGGTAATATGCTCTTCTACCAATTATTCAATTACTAAATTACCAAAGCCGCTTCTTACGAACTGCTATACAAAGTCGTCTTACATCAGTAGTTGGAATTGTGGTTACTATAGTTGGTTTTATGGTGGTGGAATACGCGCTAAACAAAATACCTTAATTAAACAAAGTAAATATTCATTATAGGATACCAACCGCTATTTTAAAGATGGATCTCTAATCGTCGAAATGTAACCGCAAGTTCGCGGCCTGCCTCCAATTGTACCTGGTCATTTCACAAGCTTGCAGGACCGACTCTCTTATCACCTCGCACGAGCGACGACGTAACCCCCAGCAGAGGCCTTCAAGCAACACGCGCCTGCGAAACGTTTTATACATAGAAAACAATATGTAGATACGACCTTAGCGTATTACTAAACTCGTTGCTTGTACTTTATTAATAATTTGAATAAAAGCGCTTTATGACTTTGCTTTTTATGATTGGATTTAGTAACTGCAAAATAAACTTGTTACACTACCCCTTCCCAAAAAAAGAAAAAATTTTTCCAACTAAGTAAAACTTTAAATGCTAATACAAGAAACAATTTTTTTTATACTTATTCATACTAGCCTTTCCTACATCCCTAATCATCAAAACAAAATCTTATGAATTTATCAAAACGAGGGGGGCAAATATTTACAAATTGGAGTGTGTCGGTAACTACGTGTACCTAACGTCCATAGGGAGACAAAATCGGGGAGTCACAATCGGTGTAGGTCAAAATTGGGAGGGGTCAAAGTAAAAAGTCAAACACTCCACGGGACAAAAAAATTAATCCAAAGCTAGATTCAAGGTAAACCTTTAACTAGAGGTTCTTGCTCCTACTGAGGCTAGTATTTACTAACTATACCAAACATATTAGAAATTGTCCTAATTTCCACAAATAAAGACTCCACTTCCTGGAGCTCAAGTAGTTCTCTATACAAAAAAAATTTGAGTGCTACTACCTCAAAAATAGCACAACTCTTCAAAATATTATCACTATCCAGTGACAATCAAAAGGAGGACACCACCGATAGGTCCAAATCCATAACACCATCATCACAAAGTGATAATCAAAACAAAGGCAACCTTACCAAAAGGTTACTTACAAAATTCAAATTCAAAATAGCATCATCACAAAGTGATAATCAAAACAAAGGCAACCTTACCAAAAGGTTACTTACAAAATTCAAATTCAAAATAGCATCATCACAAAGTGATAATCAAAACAAAGGCAACCTTACCAAAAGGTTACTTACAAAATTCAAAATCGAAATTGAACCAGCCAGGGCTGTAACATCCTACATCCTACTGACTATCCTATCACTAACCTTCAAACAACACATCTCATTAGTGATGGAACAAATGGTGGGGTTCACCACTCAAACCTTTGACCTTGACAAACCAAATTTCTGACAGGTCAGAGATAAGGGAAAGAATAAATTAATATTCTCTCGACCAAAATGTGTAGAAATCAGGACTTGAATAGCCCACATACTTCTACATCCTGAAGACATCTGTCAAAGACATCTTCTAACCACATCTTTAAATAACGCGCGACCAAAACAACCCTTATGCACAATAATGCACATCTCAAAACTACCACCAAAAATCTCTAACCACTTGCTTCAATTATTAAACAAAAATTTCAAAATACTAGATACCAAACGGCAGTCTGCATTTAGTAAACATCAAAGAGATGACTAGACTGGAACTAATAGTCAGGGTCATCATTTTCATTTGGACATGATGCTCCGATGGGCTTTAAATCCTTGACATGCCATCTTCCGGCTTTTGTCCCATCTTCATTTTCTAGTTCGTAAACTAAATTAGAGAGTTTTTTCCAAACTCTACTCAAAATAAACTTTGGAGCTAACTTAGCGGAGAATTTATCACCGGCGCTTGAAAGCACCTTATTAGTTCTCCAAACTCTTTCTCCGACTTGAAAAGAAACGTCTCTTCTTCTAAGGTTGTAGCGTTTACTCGCACGCTGATATGCTACATGCAGATTTTCACGGACATTTCCAAAGATATCAAGCAAAGGTCGACGATCTAAAACATAGGAAGGTCTACTACTTGAAACAACATCAACATCCTCACCAGGTTTAAAATTATCTCTATACGCTTTTCCACTTAAGGGTACCTGACGACCAAAGACTAAAAAATTTGGAGAATAGTTGGTTGATTCGTGTTTCGCTGAATTAATAGCGTACTGAATTTTTGATATCTCGACATCCCATGTATCATGTTCTTCTACGTACGAACGGATGGCAGTACCAATCGTCTTATTAATTCTTTCCACGAAATTGCATTGAGGAGCATACACAGCATTGTACCAAATTTTTTGGATTTCGTACCTTGCACACAAAGCCTTAAAAACACGTCCAATCAACTATGGACCATTATCACGAATAACGAATTGTGGTACCCCGTAGACAAGAAATACCTTTTCTTCTAAAAAGTTCTCAATCAAATGTGCTGTGGCACTACGCAAAGGTTGCAAAATTGAATACTTCGAAAACCAGTCCCCAACAACTAAATGCCATTTACTTGCTTATGAGTCATCAATAAAAAAACTAATCACGACGATAGCTAACAAAAAAAATCAGTGTACAGGTACACTCTCATCCTACTACCAATTGAACTGTCGAAACAACTACTATGCTTCACAACGCCTAAATATGCTAGAGTGACAAACTCTCTACGAGTCTCACCTAGACTAACAATACCAAAATTTACATCAAATCAAAACAAAATATGGTGCAAAAATTCTAGAGCGCCTAACTCACCTCGAGTCTCATCTAGACTTACGCAATGCCGAGCGACCAACTCTTCCTGAGTCTCGTCTGGACTAACATACTGCTGAGCGACCAACCACGACGACAAGTTCCGCCTAGACTAAATTGCGTTGCAATGCTGATCTAAACAAAAATCTGCTAACAAAATCAAAAACGTGCTTATGCACAAAGAGCAATTTTCAAACGACACAACGACAGCTCACTCCAATGTACCTTCAAAATAGAATCTTTAGCTTTATCATCAAATTTCGACAAAGATGTTCTTTATAAACTCAAGCAAATCAAACAACAGGCTTATCAGCTTTTTTTAGCTGACAGTCTTCCTAAAATTTTTTCTCCAAAACTGGTTTCTCACTCACTTGAACCTTACCAAAATTATCAAAACAAATTCGGGCAACTAAAGGTAAAAGTCAAAAAGTGTATTTGCAAAATAAACTTTACCAAAACAATATCAAAAAAATTATATTGGGTCAAAACAGAATGAAAGTTAACAATAAATTTGACTAAGTTAATTAATTGACTGTATGGGGGTTAACGTTTCAACCAAACTTTCAAACAACCAAATCTTAATGTCAACTAAACCTTGAGCTAACAAATTTTTGAAGCGAAGCAATTTCCGAACAAACAAATTTCAAAGGAAAACAATTTTTGGACAGACAAATTCGAAGTGAAATAAATTTTGAATAAACAAATTCGAAGCACAATAATTTTTGAATAACAAATTCGAAGCAAAATAATTTTTGAATAACAAATTCGAAGCCAAATAATTCCTGAACAAACAAATTCGAAGTAAAATAATTTTTGAACAAACTAATTCGAAGCAAAATAATTTTTGAACAAATTAATTCGAAGCCCCAAACGTTGCCGGCGCCAGTGCTGCCAATTTTCTTTTTGAACATTATTACACCAGCCCTACATTGGGTGCCAGTGAAACGAATAATGTTTTTTGAAGCACCTGCCCTACGTTTATAGAAAGCCAGTCAAGCGAATCTTTCCTACATACAACTGGTCTCACGTTATGAGCAAGTGTAACGAAGTCTTCCGACATAACTAGGGGTCTATTCCTCGGGTAGAGCTATGAGAAATGGGGGGGTAAGTCGAATTCTGATTGTATACTGAATCTAATCTAAAACAAATAGGGCGCCACCATGTCCTGACTTAATTAGGGTAATTGCGTAGTATAATTCTAGGGGCGGACGTGGAAACCCAAAGAAAAAGAAATCGCCTTCGATGACAGAAACCCGTCTTAATTGAATAAAACGCTGCTCCTGAAAGAAATGGTAATAATTAATTTAATAGAAGGGTGGAACACTATTTGTGTGCCACAAATATACCTAAAGAAACATCAAAATAAATAACTCCTATATAAGTTGTCATTAAAATTCTACTCATATGGATGTTAGTTTCTTGTAGTTAGTTTTGACCATCTTTGATCAAAATAAAAAAGCTTTAATTTTGAACTACTAATTTACTCAAAAGATTCTCTTTTAAAACAAAATTCAATGCTACAAAGTTTCATAAATAATTAAATGAGGTAAAGTATTTTAAAAAAAGTTTCATCAAAATAATTTCTCAGCAAACATTTTAAAAGTTAGTGTTTACATGTTACAAAGAAAAGCCGACTCTGGCAGATCTGTCGAGAGGGTTACAAAAATAAAGCATATTAAATCACTTTTTCTTAATCTTAATTAATTGTTTCAGTTTTAGTTCTCATAAAGAAAGATTGTAAAAATATTCTTATAAGTTCAACTTATGCAAGCATTATTCAAAGCATATGTTATTTGAGCACAGGTGTCAGCATTAAACTGCAAGCAAACAAGTGACGTAACAAGACATCTGTCGTTGTTACTAACAGAACAAAATGAACCACGTGTATGGTTTCTCAAATTATTATAAATGCTGAATTATAATTTTAACACTGAAAAATTCAGTCCAACAAACAATCTAAATTTTATATCATTCGTGCTTTTATGCACTACACAAAAACAACGTGATTCTAATCTAGAACACGAGCAAAATTCCTAAAGCTATCTACGAACCAGGACTGCGTTAATTGGATGTTAACAAGTGTTGCAAAATCAAACATAATCGCCAAACTTCCATCAGGTTTGTGGTAATATGCTCTTCTACCAATTATTCAATTACTAAATTACCAAAGCCGCTTCTTACGAACTGCTATACAAAGTCGTCTTACATCAGTAGTTGGAATTGTGGTTACTATAGTTGGTTTTATGGTGGTGTAATACGCGCTAAACAAAATACCTTAATTAAACAAAGTAAATATTCATTATAGGGTACCAACCGCTATTTTAAAGATGGATCTCTAATCGTCGAAATGTAACCGCAAGTTCGCGGCCTGCCTCCAATTGTACCTGGTCATTTCACAAGCTTGCAGGACCGACTCTCTTATCACCTCGCACGAGCGACGACGTAACCCCCAGCAGAGGCCTTCAAGCAACACGCGCCTGCGAAACGTTTTATACATAGAAAACAATATGTAGATACGACCTTAGCGTATTACTAAACTCGTTGCTTGTACTTTATTAATAATTTGAATAAAAGCGCTTTATGACTTTGCTTTTTATGATTGGATTTAGTAACTGCGAAATAAACTTGTTACAATATATATATATATATATATATATATATATATATATATAAAATGGTATTCTTTTGTAGGTTTCAGGTCTTCTTAAATAATCAGTACTCTTTTTATAAATCTAAGCTTTCGGATATATTCAATCCTTTGTCAAAGATACTAAAATATACAGAAATAATAATACTGTAAAATTATAAAGGTATGCTGTTACTTACTAAAGCGAGGCTACAGATATAAATTAAAAATACATTTGTTTAGCAATACAAACATTAAAGATATAAACTTGTTGGAAGTTAGGTAAGTTTGACATTTGACAGGTGTTTTATTTTTGACTGAAAGCTCCCCTCTGTTTTTATATGTTTATTTAAATTTTAAATAGCATGTTGTGTGTGTGGTGTGTGTGTGTGTGTATGTTAGAGCTGTTGTGTAGATTACTGAATATTTTTAATTTATGTGTTAGTGGTTTGAAAATTTAGAAGATAAGTATATATAGAGCTCAAACTATCAAAATCAGTTTTTTTGTTCATACTGTTAGAATTTTGAAAAATGTAGCACATTTCAAGAAATTCTCTTTTCTTTTATGACTTTCAATGTCTAAAATTTTGGTGTGTTGAAATTTATCTCATGATGAGTGCTATTAACGTGAGTAGTTAAAGCACATGCATTGGGTTTGACTCGTATGTCACTTTTATGTTGAGTAATACGTTGTTTCAACTTTTGTGAGCTTTGTCCTATGTAAGATTGGTCACAATTTAAACAATTAATTTTGTAGATAACGTTTCGTTGGTATAATGGAGTTGTTTTATCTTTTACTTTAGAGAATAGGTTATTTAGAGTTAAACTATTCCTTTTCGCAATTTTAGTTAAATTTTTGAAAATATTTTCTAATTTGACGGTTAAATGTTTTATATAGGGAGAGATTGAAATATTAAAGTAGTATCGTTTTGGTTTTGTGTTATTATTGAATTGCATGAGGTGTCATGTGATTGTATAGAAGACGTTTAATTAAAATGGATGGATAGTTATTGTTTTTAGTATGATAAAGAGTTTTTTAAATTTTTTGGTATAACGATGGATGACTAATTTTTGAATTCTATTCTTTAAACCTAAGATGAAGTTAATTTTAATGTTGTATGAGTGATATGATAAATAATTTAAATACCTGCCGGAATTAATAGGTTTTGTACCAATCTAAAATAATGTTGTTTTCTGAATTTCTAATTAGTAGAGTGTCTAAAAAGGAATCGAGCGATTATTTTCGTTTTCTATAGTAAATTGTATTTTGTTGTTATAACTATTGAAAATTTGTAAGGTTTCATTGAGTTTATCTTTAGGAATAGCTGTTACTATGTCGTCTACAAATTTCTTTATGAATGGTAAACTGAAAGGTAGTTTAGGGATCACATTATCTAGTAGGGTGTCCATGACAATTTTGGCTAATATAGGACTTAAATTGGAGCCCATTGGACAGCCAAATATCTGAAGATAAAATTTATTATTAAATTTAAAATAACTTGTTTCAAAGAAAATTAATAATTTCTATAAAAACCGGTTTTGAGATATTACAATTGTTTGTGATGTTTAACCATAAGTTATCAATATTTTGTAATACTAACTCTTTTGAAATGTTTGTGAAGAGTGAAATTACATCTAAACTTATTAATATATAATTGTTTGGTAGTTGGAAGTTGTTTATAAAGGTTGCAAATTCAAAGAATCTTTTACATTGTATTCGTTTAGATTTGTTGATTTTTCTAAAATAATAGCAACGAATTTAGAGAGCTTTTCAGTTGGATTATTGTATGAAGCTTACAATTGGTCGAATTGGGTTATCTAATTTATGGATTTTTGGTAGACCATATAATTTTGGAATTGAGCTGCTATAATTATTAAGTAATTTAGCTTCTTCATTAGTAATGAATTTTTTGGTTTTTAGCTCTTGTATTAATTTTAAGGTTTGTGCTTGAAAGCGAGATGTCGGGTCTACACGATTTCTTTGTAAGTTAAAGGATCATTGAGTAAGGTATCTATCTTCTGAATATAGTCAGTTTTGAAATGGCTACACTTAAGTTTCCTTTATCAGCTTTTAATATTAGTAAATCACTATTTTCTTTTAAGTATTTACGACATTTGTTGAAGTCTAACATAAATTTTGATTTAACGTTCGAAGATTCATGTATAAAGTTAGTAATTATATTGGTAGTCTGAGCTCTACATAAATCTCTCTTTTATTATCAATATTATCTATAATGGTTTCTAAATCAGCTAAAACATTGATAATTGTCTTGTTATTGATTTTGGTGGTATACTGAATTTTGGACCAAGAGATGAAAAGACTTAATGTCATCTGGAATCTCAAAGTCACTTATGTTTTTGAACCATTTGTCAAGATTATTAAAACTAAATGTGGTTAGAATTTATTAGGTTAGTAATCTTTTTAGGTTAGCTGTCTTAATTTTGTGAAACATTTTATTGTAATTTATAGTTTGTCTATGTTCGTATTCAGTATAAATATAAAGTGGTAAAGTGGTTGAAATCTTTTCTTTAATAGCCGTTAGTTCTTTGTACATCTTATTGAGTAAGTAGTGGGTTATTTTAATCTCTCAAATGTATCTTGCCAAGACATATTCCAGAAGCTTTAAAAAACTTATATTCATTGTTGGAAAGTAATGGTAAAATTATTGCCCCGATTGTTCAACGCTTTAATGACAGGCTAAAAAAGAAAATTCTAAATTTAGAGATTAAAATAACCCACTACTTACTCAATAAGATGTACAAAGAACTAACGGCTATTAAAGAAAAGATTTCAACCACTTTACCACTTTATATTTATACTGAATACGAACATAGACAAACTATAAATTACAATAAAATGTTTCACAAAATTAAGACAGCTAACCTAAAAAAGATTACTAACCTAATAAATTCTAACCACACTCTTAGTTTTAATAATCTTGACAAATGGTTCAAAAACATAAGTGACTTTGAGATTCCAGATGACATTAAGTCTTTTCTATCTCTTGGTCCAAAATTCAGTATACCACCAAAATCAATAACAAGACAATTATCAATGTTTTAGCTGATTTAGAAACCATTATAGATAATATTGATAATAAAAGAGATTTATGTAGAGCTCAGACTACCAATATAATTACTAACTTTATACATGAATCTTCGAACGTTAAATCAAAATTTATGTTAGACTTCAACAAATGTCGTAAATACTTAAAAGAAAATAGTGATTTACTAATATTAAAAGCTGATAAAGGAAACTTAAGTGTAGCCATTTCAAAAACTGACTATATTCAGAAGATAGATACCTTACTCAATGATCCTTTAACTTACAAAGAAATCCGTGTAGACCCGACATCTCGCTTTCAAGCACAAACCTTAAAATTAATACAAGAGCTAAAAAACAAAAAATTCATTACTAATGAAGAAGCTAAATTACTTAATAATTATAGCAGCTCAATTCCAAAATTATATGGTCTACCAAAAATCCATAAATTAGATAACCCAATTCGACCAATTGTAGCTTCATACAATAATCCAACTGAAAAGCTCTCTAAATTCGTTGCTATTATTTTAGAAAAATCAACAAATCTAAACGAATACAATGTAAAGATTCTTTTGAATTTGCAACCTTTATAAACAACTTCCAACTACCAAACAATTATATATTAATAAGTTTAGATGTAAATTCACTCTTCACAAACATTTCAAAAGAGTTAGTATTACAAAATATTGATAACTTATGGTTAAACATCACAAACAATTGTAATATCTCAAAACCGGTTTTTATAGAAATTATTAATTTTCTCTTTGAAACAAGTTATTTTAAATTTAATAATAAATTTTATCTTCAGATATTTGGCTGTCCAATGGGCTCCAATTTAAGTCCTATATTAGCCAAAATTGTCATGGACACCCTACTAGATAATGTGATCCCTAAACTACCTTTCAGTTTACCATTCATAAAGAAATTTGTAGACGACATAGTAACAGCTATTCCTAAAGATAAACTCAATGAAACCTTACAAATTTTCAATAGTTATAACAACAAAATACAATTTACCATAGAAAACGAAAATAATCGCTCGATTCCTTTTTTAGACACTCTACTAATTAGAAATTCAGAAAACAACATTATTTTAGATTGGTACCAAAACCTATTAATTCCGGCAGGTATTTAAATTATTTATCATATCACTCATACAACATTAAAATTAACTTCATCTTAGGTTTAAAGAATAGAATTCAAAAATTAGTCATCCATCGTTATACCAAAAAATTTAAAAACTCTTTATCATACTAAAAACAATAACTATCCATCCATTTTAATTAAACGTCTTCTATACAATCACATGACACCTCATGCAATTCTCAATAATAACACAAAAACCAAAACGATACTACTTTAATATTTCAATCTCTCCCTATATAAAACATTTAACCGTCAAATTAGAAAATATTTTCAAAAATTTAACATAAAAATTGCGAAAAGGAATAGTTTAACTCTAAATAACCTATTCTCTAAAGTAAAAGATAAAACAACTCCATTATACCAACGAAACGTTATCTACAAAATTAATTGTTTAAATTGTGACCAATCTTACATAGGACAAAGCTCACAAAAGTTGAAACAACGTATTACTCAACATAAAAGTGACATACGAGTCAAACCCAATGCATGTGCTTTAACTACTCACGTTAATAGCACTCATCATGAGATAAATTTCAACACACCAAAAATTTTAGACATTGAAAGTCATAAAAAGAAAAGAGAATTTCTTGAAATGTGCTACATTTTTCAAAATTCTAACAGTATGAACAAAAAAACTGATTTTGATAGTTTGAGCTCTATATATACTTATCTTCTAAATTTTCAAACCACTAACACATAAATTAAAAATATTCAGTAATCTACACAACAGCTGCTAACATACACACACACACACACACACACACACAACATGCTATTTAAAATTTAAATAAACATATAAAAAACAGAGGGGGAGCTTTCAGTCAAAAATAAAACACCTGTCAAATGTCAAACTTTACCTAACTTCCAACAAGTTTATATCTTTAATGTTTGTATTGCTAAACAAATGTATTTTTAATTTATATCTGTAGCCTCGCTTTAGTAAGTAACAGCATACCTTTATAATTTTACAGTATTATTATTTCTGTATATTTTAGTATCTTTGACAAAGGATTGAATATATCCGAAAGCTTAGATTTATAAAAAAGAGTACTGATTATTTAAGAAGACCTGAAACCTACAAAAAGAATACCATTTTATATTGAAATTAAGGTCGTTATCTTTATAAAGAAGTTTATATATATATATATATCTCTTAAATTATTAGGTCCACTCGCATACATATTACGTCGGCTAGTGCCATCACACTAAAACGTGCTTGTTCAAAATTTACTGCAAAATTTACTTATAGTACTAGTCAATATTTATGCGAGTACAGCCGCTACAATATTTATAAGTACTTCGAATATATTTCTCCAGTATTTGGAGATCTGGTCTTCTACCTACACCTAATTATATCTTACTATTAAGGGGAGATGAGTATGCACGGTTAAACTTCTCCTGAGTAAATGCATTAAGTGTCTTGGGGAATTACAATCATTATCACTTTTTAAATCGGAGGGCGGGGGGGGGGGCTGGTTTCACTCTAATTCAATTTCTTAGTTTAATTGATTTATTTGGTTAGTTTAAATTAATTACGAAATCTGATTTAGTTTTGTTGTTTGCTAGCCTGGTTTAAAGTTATATTTAATAACTCATATTTTTAAGTGCGCTTTAGGAAATATAGTGACCGATTTAGTGTAAAATTCATCGTGCATATTTAGATATTTGGGTGCTTTGCTTTGTTTTTTGTATATATTTTCGTTGCTTTGCTTTCTTTTTTATTTATTAAGTTACATCATGCTTCAAATTAAATTTTATGCATAGTCTAAATTTTGCCTACTCCAAATTTCAAGTGACCCCCCCCCTCACTCCTTCGCTTTATATCCGGTTCTCAGCGACCAGTCTCGCGACCCTTCCCGAAAACTCCTTCAAGGCTACCCAGAACGCTCTCAGATTAGCCATTTCTTGGACTTCTTCCAAGCTTTTGGGCTATTCTAGCACCTCGACAGCTAGTTTCCTGCCAGCGAACCTTCTGTTAGTCAGTTCAAGTGAGCAGTGAAATAGCACGTGCTCGGCAATTTCTGCGCTCCTACCGCATTTGTAGAAGTTATTCTTGGTCAATCCGAATCTTCGCAGGTAGGATTTCAGTGCTCCGTGCTCTATTACTAGCTGCGCCATCTTATGATCGAACTTCACCTCCATCTTATCTATATTCTCGATGCACGCTATAAATTTGTGTGTGAACCTGCTCGTGGCAGTTTTATTTCACCTGTCTTTTTACTGTAGAACGGACATTTTTCACATATTTTTCTTAATAGCGATTTCGGTATTGATAAATACGATGTAAGAAACTCCCCTGTTGCGACCTCTTTGGCCAGTACGGCTGCTCTGTCGATTTCATGATTGCCGTTATGCGATCTAACCCAATAAAACTTTAAATCACTAAACCCAAGTGGCGTACGCTCTATTCTCCAGGCATCCCCTTAAAGATATTTCGAGGTGATCATATTTGTCAGAGTAATAAGGACCAATTTGCTATCGCTAATGATAGAGTACCCATCTGTGCCTGAGTAGTTGATGACGAACTCTACCAACTCGCACTGAAAGATTGTGCTCCAGTCCGCCAGTTTACTTTGGAATCAAAACACTTCCCTCCCTTGCTTATACACAACCAACGGCGCTCCTGCATGCTTATAGCGCAGGTCAAACATGTCGTCAATTTCTAGAGGAGGATGTGTCCATATTGTTAGAAGAAGTGTCAATTTCAATTAGACGTGAAATGTGGTTTATGCATGATGGCGCACCATCTCATTCTTGTGTAAAAGCAGGAGAATATTTAAATAATTCATTTCATAATCGATAGATATGTCGCGGTGGTAGGTATTTTCAACAACTTACCTAATTTTTGTTGTTGTTTATTAACACAAAGTTGTTATTACTGTATTAATACTCAATTGATATTTTAATAACATTTCTTTCATTCATAATATACAGGGCCATATTAATTGAGACACCACTGGTTACAATTAAAAATTAATGTTTTACACCAAAAATGTGTCTCTATATCTAGTCCACACCCTCCAAGTTTTATATAAATATCTAATGTATTTTCCAAATTATTAAAAAAAAACATTTTTTAAAAAAAAGCTTTTACACGCTGTGAATAAAATATTAGTGCATACCCACCAGGACTTTAGCAGTGCACCCCAGCTTACCCTTAGAAGTAAGTTACAGTTAGATGTAAGCAGACGACCAGATCTTCGGATGCTGGAGAATTTTATCATGGAGGTAAGACTTAAATTGTGGCGGCTGTACTCGCACAAGCTTTGATTTACATTAATTAGTAGTTTTTGAAATAATTTAACAAGCACGTTTTGTGTGTAATGGCGCTAGCCGAAATATGCTTGTGGGAGTGCACCTGATAAATAGGGTTATGCTTTTGCTATTTTGTGCACTGCTATATGCTTAACGCTTATTAGACATGTATTTATATATTTATATAATTATATTTATTTATATTTTATATTTACACTTTATATTTATTAGCATGTATTGTAGTATTTTGTGGCATATTTGTTTTGTTTGACGTTCTGTCGCCATTTTGGTTGC
This sequence comes from Platerodrilus igneus, assembly GCA_036346225.1. NCBI lineage: Eukaryota > Metazoa > Arthropoda > Insecta > Coleoptera > Lycidae > Platerodrilus > Platerodrilus igneus. Next base: position 3,991,776 of record JARFIW010000753.1, read on the forward strand.
AGTATATATTTGGGAAGGAAGAGCAGAATTGAGAAGATTGTAATCATAATATATATCAGTTAGGAAATGATAGGAAAGCTAGGGATAAATTTAAATTAGTTAGCTAGATTTGGATAGTTTTAAGACGACCCTTCAGGTCGCACTGGTAAGCAGAGCCGGCGTCTGCTATCCGGTATTACGGACCCCCCCCCCTCTCCCATTTTTGCTTGTGTCTTGTTGATCGGGTACACTCCAAAGTCAGCGCTAGAGATACCATTATTTACAACCCTGTTTTTAGTTTTTGATTTTAGTTTTTGTTTCAGTTTGTCAGATTTATATGTTTGTTAGATTGTTAGAGCTTGTTAGATTTTTAGGTTTGTTAGATTTTTATTTAGTTTTTTATTTAGGGTGGATTAACTATGAAGTTGGAATGAATTAGAAGCACGATTATTTTCGCGTTTAAACCCAATGTAGTACCTTCGGGTGGAGCATTGGGGACGTGGCCGCAAGTATAGCGGCCGTTATTCAAACTATAATGTGAAAAAAATATTAGGCGGCTCCGTGGCGTAGTGGTATGTGTGTGACTACTACGCCCAAGGTCCCGGGTTCGAATCCCGACACGGTCCGCTTGAAAAATGTTAGGCGAGCATTTTTCACAAAAATACACCCTCGTTCGGATGAGAGGTAAAATGGAGGTCCCGTGTGTGAGTGTTGTCACGCACGTTAAAGATCCCTACCTTGCTTGGAACAGCAAGGGTTCGGCAAAATTCAAAATTTTCCAGGTAACAAAAACTCGCTTCCTGGCCAATGTAGTACCTTCGGGTGGAGCATTGGAAAATCACATGTAATGTGAATAAAATAGAAAGCAAAAAGCAGACCTATGCTTATATGAACTTTTTGTCTTAAAGTCGTGCTCAGATTAACCCCCTTCAATATTGATATCAATTATGAACACCCTGTATAAGTAAGAAGCTCTTGATATAATAATTCAAACTTCATTAGTTCTTAAAACTTTTGTGGTGTAAAGCACAAGTTGTACCCATCTCTAAAATTATTAAATTTGTGTCATGTGCGGTGACAAGTAAACCACGCATTTCGAATGACTGGGCATTGTATTTAAAAACCCCTGTTTGATATATATGATCGAATATCACTAGAATAACGAGGGACTTTACTCTTTCAACGTTTCAAATTAATTGTTATTTGAAAAGCAATAACAGGTTTAAATATGAAAACGCATCAAAATGTTTATTATTTGCTGAGTAATCAAAGCCTGAAACGAAATACAATAGAATGCCAAAACTGAGTACTCACCATTACTTCCCTTAAGGTATTTGAACGGTGTCACTATCATAGAGATGACAACTAGATGCTTTTGAAATTGTATTAAATTGATATTTTTCACTAATGGTATGAATGAAATAAGTATCAATTTGCCCATTTTGCACCATGCGCAAATTATTCAATAAATTTAATTGGAAACACTGCTGCCGAAAGTTGCATGGAAATGACCACTTTTTTCAATATCGTTCAGAAATTGTACGTATTTTTTTCAAGTTCTACACATAGGTGGAATGCATTACAAAAATTTAGTAAGAGCAAACACTTGAGTACTAAACCTATTTGTGACACCAGGTGATCTGCTTGTTCCGAAGCTGTGAAATCCTTAAAGGAAAATTATTAAGAAATTAAACATTGTGTAAATTAATTGCGGTAATTTCGAATAGCTAAAGAAGAGAGAAACAAGTGGACTGTATTGAATTTAAATGATATTGTAACAACCAACAAATAATTAAATGTTCTTAAACAAACCAAAGCAGGGCGTTTACTATTAGCACTCACCTGTTAATGATGCGGCGTGCAGATAAAAAAACGTTGGAACAAATACAGCTCTTCCTTTGACGGATGGAGCGCAGCATAATTTAACGATAGTGGTTTATCAAAGCGGTTCATAAGTGTAATAATTATTATAAATAGCGGCGGCGGGCAACAAAACGGTTCATCCAATTAACTCCATGCAGCACGTGCAAACTCGACGCGGTGTATTCGACTCACAAAACAAGACTCTACTCTTAACACAGCGGTTCATACGTAGTTGGTTCTACGCATATGAGGATAAAAATGCGATGCGGTCAATTCGAAAGACGACACTATACTACTCTCGCTTCATGGATTTTCCAATCGATACTTGTTTGCAGCCGCGCACTAAACAACGGTCGCCACTCACGGCACAGGTTAGCGGATGCTTAGTAAACACATGGGGACTTTGAACTAACAAATCCAAATATACCGCGGCGAATTTAAAATAACCAACAAACTCAATAAAATAAAATTTAGCTATAAATTATTTACATAAGAACGGAACACATTGTTTACGTAATTTTTCCTCAAACAAAGATGAAAACCCATTAACAAGGTCCGAAGCTGCCGATTTACGTAAAAAACTTAATATATTTGAGTATGTGCTGTAAATTACTATATGGGAAAAGATTTGAGAGAGAATAGATGCTTCAAACAAGAATCTTCAATAAAAAGACGGATTCCTAAATACAGCAGTTTTAATATATGATTCATTGATAGAATTCATACAAACTGTTAGAGACGATTTTGACAATTTAGAAAAAGAAGAAGAAAAGTTAAAGATATTGCATATACTAATGATAAAAATGGCAGAAAATACAAAAACTATTTCACGATGAAATTTTAGAACATGAAATAAGATTCAGTGGCAAAGAACATTTTAAAATTAATATTTCTTTTGTTGTATGCGATTCTTTAATTAGCAACAATAAAAAAAGATCTGAGGGGTATAAAACTATTAACTTGCTACGTACCTAGACGTACCGAGAGAAAAGAAAATATCAAGCTAACTATCAAACGCGGAAAGTGGGGGGATTCCTCTACATACGAAGAAAACCAAAAAAAAAGAGCACGTCGCCCACGATTATCTATTAACAAATAGAAATAAATAAAGGATTCTGTACAAACAAGCAAAAGCAATAAATTAAGCGTTATTATTTCAAAGCAAGCGATTAGGTGATATGAACAATTTAGTACTTTAGATACGAAGTGCGCATCTCGTATTTTACACAAAATAAAATTAATCAGTAGTAAATAAACATGTGAGAGCTTTTGTCAAGCATTTTTAAAACTGCACCTAATACTTTTTGTAAAATAAACTACTCAGTACGAAAGAATGAACGTGTGTCTGTCAAACATTTTTAATAATGATACATCACACTTGTAGAGCGATAATATAGATTCGCAGCAACAAACAACAGTTATACAGTGTCACGTTTGTTATCATGTAACTACACCAAACGCTGATACGGAATATGCCCTTGATATACACAAAAGAAAACAAGTTGTATACCTGTATGTGTCTGGAAACTTTACTTGCACGCCGTGTGGGGGTGAGTCAGCACAGCAACGCCATGGTAGTCAACATCCATTCACCCTGCCACCGTAACTGTAGCAGCGGCCAACGGACAAAAACAGTTAGGCTACATAAAGAAAGAACCCATTTGGCCTCCAGCTAAGAGCAATACACGCAAGATACCTTCTACGTGTCGAACAAAAACAAAACGTGTATTGCTTTTGAAGTACTGTGACAAAACAATGTAGAAAATATTTCAATGCACTAGCTGCAGAATCAAATTCAAAATGGGTTCAAATAACACGAGTTCCTACTGCAATCGTTATCGAAGCACGATTAGCAAAACTGGAAAACACGCTATCAAATAATAGTAGAATCTCATTTCGACAAGCCTTTAAATGGGAAACACCAGAGAAAGCAATTATACATTATCGGAAGGTTTAATATATTACCGAATACCTAAAACAAAGTATAGACTATTTAATTTATCGAATACATTTTTGTTTTAAAAGCAAAAGGGATTTGAGTTATAATTATGTTAAGTGGGGTTATACTGAACAGGTACACTATATAGGGTATTGGTGGAAATTTAAGAATAGAAATGGAATTTATTCGAGGACTAATGACTTAACCAGGGATAAAAGGGTATTTAATTCAGATAGATAAATAAACGTAACAAACAATAAATTCAAAACAATTTTTCATGATAATGATTTTAGTGACTCCTCAATAGAAGAATTAAAATGTTTTGAACAAGATTTAAACCTAGCAGAACTGAAAAATGAAGTATTGCAATTTAAGACTTTTATAAGTAAAGAAAATATTATTCTACCTGTATCCATGTGGTCGTTTATTAAGGAAAATAATTTTATTGCAACATTCCCGAATTTAAACATAATACTGAGAATGTATTTAACCCTTCCAATAAGCAATGCCAGCGGTGAAAAATTATTCTCAGTAATGTGCAGAATAAAATTTTTTTTAAGATCCACATTAGGCCAACAAAAATTAAATAGTTTATTATTACTATATATCGAAAAAGTGTTATTAAATAACTCTATTAATTATGACAAACTAATTGACGAGTATGCAGAATTACAAGTGAGAAAAAATGCTATATAACTAATCAATCTGGATTTATTTGTTTAAGTATTATTGTTTGTTTTAATAAATTATGTTTATGTTTGTTTGTTTTAATAAATAATGTTTATTTAATTTTTGTTTATGTATTATTTTTTTCTTTTTTTTCTTGGAATTTGATAATTAAATAGAACTACATACTATATGCTTTAAAACCAAACTTCAAACGTAAAGTATGTGTAATGACTGAAAATAGGCCCAGAATTGCAATGTTGTCTAGAGCCCGCTTTAACCTTAGTGCGCCACCGGTGGTTATTATATAAACATGAGTAATGTACGGTTTGCTTGTATTTTTATTTTTTATTTGCTTGAAACTCCTTGTTAAAAAGACCTTTTTCAAATAAAATATACTAAGGGCGTACAGCTACTGGAATACGTACTCTAGAGATCAATTTATGCCTGAGTAATATTGTATTCAAATTCAGATCATCTAATTAAAATCAAACCGCTCGCTATATTTTGGAGAACTCGTATAATTTCCGGATCCTTCTAAGAATTATTTCGCACTTCCAAATATCAGTAAATAATAAATTGCCTTAAAACTAAGCAAATTTCTAGTACTTCACATTTCTGGAAATATTTAAGGAAGTTCACAAGAACTTTTTGGTGGCTAATGTCTATATAAAATGGGCATGTTTTAAGTGCGCCGGCTTGACGCAAAGTGTCAGAGCTAACTGAAAATGAAAAGGGATGATGTCTGTATCAAAACGCTGAACGCTGCAGTCCGCGTTTGTCGGTGTGATGTGCGATTGTGCCCTACGGGACGATTCTACTTAGTTACGCAAAAGTACGTGAGTGTACTGGAGATGTAATGATGTTTGTAATACTTAATAGTTAATAGTGGAAGTTTTTACTTTTTAATTTTGGACATGCATTTATTATTTTAGGTAAGTTTAATACTTATAATTCTACAAAGGATTTATAGGCTTGAACTTAGCTTAGTTATACAATTACAACATTCTTGAAAAATAATTTTGAACTTATTATGACTTTTAGGGTTATAATTAACCCTAATGTGCGTTTAGGATAAAAATGGATGGTCATCAATGTTAGAGGAAACAAATATGCATTTTTTTATTTTCATTTGAATGGTTTGGCTTAAAAAATTAATCAAAGTAAAGATCCATAACTACAAGGCGTATGTGTGTCAGGGATCTCTAGCATACTGTAATATATGTGAATTCCTTGCATGAATTTTATATATATATATATATATATATATATATATATATATATATATAAAATACTCATATTTAGACCAGGGTAGAAAATTAAATAATCACATCAAATAATTTTAATCACCGTGTATAAGGAATTTCATTAAATAATACGCTTTATTAAAACCATGAAGCATAAATAAACTCGGTTGTTTCAGTAAAAATAAGAAATTTAAATTATTTATAAGACGCTTTATATCAAAAGAAGCAGTATTGAAAAGCTCTGCGTGTAATGTAATTATTCTAAACAAAGAGAAATTACGTGCAAAGTTTATATTAATTAACCCTATTTTAAGTAACCGGTAGTAAAACAAAGTGTACATATAATAATTAATATTTAAGTTGTATTCGCTAAAATGAAAAGAATAGAAATCAATTTTAATTGGAGTTAATTAAACCGTTAATAACATATAATAAGCATAAAAGCTTGTGAAAACCCAATAATAGTCAAATCGTAGGAAGGTTATTTAAAATGTTACGTTTGAACACCCTGCGTGTTTTTAAAAGGCAATTTCAGTTTAATTTGTTTGGATAAACATGTCGATTCTAAGGATATTGGAAACGATCAGATGCTTTAGCAGGAAATACAGAACACCTGCGTATTTTTAAAAAGCTCATTCTGCGTAAATTTGGCAAATAATTAATGGTTACAAAGAATCTTGGAGAAACCGGGGCTTAGTATTCACGAGAATGTGCGATACGGGTTTATTAAACCCAGATAACAGTCCGCGTGGACTGAAATAATCGATAATGAAGAGTGTCAATTTGCACCAATAAGAACACGGTAGAGAAGGAAAGAGAAATGCGTCAAGCAAAGACACATATTGTAAAAGGCGGGATTCAAGCAACGTCACGGGGGTCACAATTGGTTAAAAATAGGATGCAAATATCAGAGGTAGAACAACAATTTCTGTACAAAATCAATTAGTTTTTCTCGGACATGCTTGCGTGCCGTGTGGAAATTTTCTGAGATTTGAATGGGGCGAGTGAAAATTCGTAAAAATCGACGTGCGAGCAACAGACTGGGAACATAGAATGAGAAATTCTAGAAACTGGCCGTTTTAGAGACTCGACCGACAGACAGGCTTTTTGCTATATATACCGGCGGTAATATGAATTTCGGCCTCTTAGACTCTGAGACTTTTGACGATTCGATGCGTTAAAAACTCGTACATACGCGACTTGATTGAAAATGTTAAACCGTGCATTTTAGTTTGATTAAATAATTTAAAGTTTGCTAGTATATTTTAGTGATTCAAAATAGCTTGTTATTTACGTGTTAACATGAATGTACTTCAGTGCACTTAGATACAAGGTAATAAAATTTAGTTTCACTGTACCAATTAGCAAAATTTACAACGACGAATGTATACACAAAAAGTAGGCAGTTTTGGCGTATATTGGTGACAGAAGCATGAAGTTATTTGCTATTTTTCGGGGGTGTTAATAATTAAATGGTTCAAATACGTGTCTGGATCCACGAAACAAGGGTCAGATATACATAGATGAGTTCCGGAAAAGCCCAGAAACAACTGGTGATGGAGAAAATTTTAAAAGCGTAGAGAATCACAAGCCGTAATTATAATCCTGTTGAATGGTGTGATTAACTAAAGAAACGATACCTTGAAACGACGAGGACAGTAACCTTCAGGTAAATTATACTATTTTGTTTGACATTTTTGTGTGTATTGAATGACTTTATAATTGATTTACTTTAAATGGACATTAGTGAAATTGTTCTAACCATAAAAGTTTAATTTTAAGATGAAATTTGCTTGTTTAAGTAAAAAGGGGTATTTTGTTTTGATGTTCGGGAATATGATGAAACTTTGGGTATGTCTTTGAGCTCAATTAGACAAACCTGGTTAATTAACGTAAAGGGGTGGTAGATGCTCCCTTTGTACTCAGACTCCGGTTTGCTTATATTGTTATATTAATTAGTAGGCATCCAACAAGGACTTGAATTCTGGATGCACGTTAAAGTGATAATAAAATTAATTTTGAAATTCCTTTTAAAAACTGAATTTTATGCTGAAATTTAATTTGAAAATTTAATGTATTCTGAATATTGATGTAAATAGAATTAACGTTGATGTTTGTGGTAAGAATGTGTTTAATTTTTATGAATGAGGAGATTTATAAAATTAGGTGAGCAGCCGAGGCGAAAAGAATAGTTCACGGATTTGGAGGTTTCACAGCATAATTTGGCGACCCAAAAGTGAGGCTCGAGTTCCAAATAAAATTTTTGTGATTTTATTCCAGGAAACTGGCGATCTGAGAGAGAGAGTTTGTGTGTGTATAAATTTAAGCGTATTTTAGAGTGTGTGTGAGTGATTAGAACGTATACAGAGAAAAGAGTGGTTAAGGAGTCAAGGAGTGGAAATTGGAAGTGACGATAGTACATTGTGTGAGAAAATTTCTAAAATGGAAGATGCTGGAGGCAGTAGAGATCAGTCGAGGACGGAATCAGGGATCAAGGAAACGAGATGATATTGAGAATGTTAGAGAGGATGAGTGAAGAATCTAATAGAGCTAGGGTAGAATCGAATAGAGCGATGGAGGAGTCCAATAGAAAATTAGAACAGCTAAGCGATGAATCTAATAGAGCTAGGGAAGAATCGAGCAGGAAGTTAGAAGAGATTAGAGAAATGAGTGAGGAATCGAATCGTAAGTTTGAACAAATTAGTCAGAAAATAGATAAGACGAATCAAGAAGTTTCAGAATTTAAAATAGTCTTACCGTAAAGATGGGGAAGTTGAAAATAGGGTTGAAAAAATGAACGTGATATTACAGGTCTTCGACAGGAAATGGGACATTTAAGGTCCGAAGTACGCATTTTCTGTGAAGAAGAAATAAACGTAAAATGACTGAAGTAACGGACTCATGTAGGGATCAGTTAGGCAGGGTAGAACGTGAAGTTAGTAGTATTAAATACAACATGTCAAATTTAACGGGGATGGTCCCAGATTTTCTACAGGTGGAGTATCATTGGACCAACACATGAAGTTTTATGGCGATAACAGGGTAAATCCACAAATTTTTATTAATAGTGTAAGAAATCTAGTGGGAAATTTATTTGACGAACAGACTAAACTGAATACGATAAAGGCTTTATTAAAGGACAACGCGGAAGCATGGTACAATTTAGTAGGACAGGACATAGACACGTATCAGGACTTTGAAGACAAATTTTACAACATTACTGGAGTGATCACAAACAGGATCAGATTAGGGACGACTTGATTACAGGAAAATTTAAGGAGAGTTTGCAGGTTCTAGGAGCAATATGCCATCCGCAAGTACAGTGTGGCCAAACAACTGAATCCACCATTGACGGACAGACAGATTATTAAGTACCTATCACGACATTTTGAACTGGAAATTAGACAACACGTGGCCTTACAAAACATCACAGAACGGGAGACATTTTTAGAGTATTTGCAGAGATATGACGATGTATGTGTAGGACGGACAAGAGAGATACGAGAACGAAACGTTAACACAGTTAGGTTTGACAACAGGACACCGAATTATCCGAGACGGCCTGACTACAGCAGAAATTTTCGACCGAATTGGGAACGACGAGGACAGGAATACAGGAGCAATAGTGCGACTAGGGGACCGACGCCAAGACCTAGTTACACGCGACAGAACAGTTTACCGGAAGTAAACAGGACTGTGACCAGCACGCCGAATAGAGACAGGGACACGGATATTAACACGAGGAGGACGTACGCACAGGTTGTAGAAGGACAACCAGGACCAAGCACGGAAAACAGGATGAGACAGGATTTTTAGAACGTGACAGACCACTAGATTTCTGTGTAAATGTATACGAACATCCACGTGAATTTTTCAAAATTGAGGAGGAAGTAGAGCCAGAAACTGTAGAAAAATTATATTTGCCAATTATTAATTTAGAAATTTTTGAAAATAATGTAGAAGTATTACTTGATACAGGGGCAGAGGCGAGTTTAATATCGGAGGAATTCGTCAGCAAAATTAGGGATAAGGTTTGTGATAGAATTATGCCTATAAAGCGTAGCCATTTAGTAGCTCCAAATAAAAAGAAGTTTGCTGTAGTAAATAGTGTTGTGGTGCTTAGGATAGATATAGGAGATTTAAGCTGTGAACAGGAGTTTGTAATTGTACCTGGACTGAAGTTTCAGAGCATTTTAGGTGTTGACTGTATGATGAAGTTAGGGGTTTTGATAGATATGGAAAGGAAGGTAGTAAGGATTAAAGATAGGGTAGTGCCATGGAAGGGCAGTTATGAAGTCACAGAGGATGACACGGGGTTTAGTATTAATGTAGTCGAGGTAGAGGATGATGAAGGTAAACAGATCAACACAATAAGATGTCCAGAGGAAAGGAAAGTAGAGGTTCAAGCTTTAATACAAAAACATGCAGAAGTAGTGGGGTAGAAGCAGCATATCAGGAGCAGGTAAAGGCGAAATTAAGTAAAGATGGCAAGTTTGTTTTTAATCAAGTAGATTTAAGGGATTCATTCTGGCGGATTCCATTACATAAAAATTCTAGAAGGTACATAGGATTTTCCGTAGAGGGAAAAATCGAGAATTGTAAAGTAGTATCGTTTGGTTTGTCGGCAGAAAGGGAAACAACAATAAATGAGAAACAGACAAGTGTAGGGACTGAAGAAGAAGTAATATTTAAGAGTCAGGATAAGAGGGATGATAAGTTTATTGTATGTGAGATAATAGAGATGTTAAGTATAGATATAGAAGGGGGAGAGATAGGGATGAAGAGTATTAGGATGGTAAGAAGAAAGACATGGAGGGTCAAGAAGAGAGTTAGATTTAAATAGGATAGGGAGAGAATAGGTGTATATAGAAGAGTAGAAGTAGGTGTTGATAGAAAATAAAGCTAGGTATAGGATAAATATGGGAGATAATTAGAAATAGGTTTAGGAGGAGAATAAAGAGTAAATGTAGGAAGAAAATAAGATAGGTTAAGTGTAGATATTTCATAGAAGATTAGTGGCGAGTTAGGAATAGAGTAAGAGTAGGATAGGCATATAGGATTAGGTAGGGGGAAGTGAAGTATAGTGAAGATTAGTTAAAAGTTAGGGATAGGATAGGTATATAGGATGTATATAGGATTAGATGGATAAGTAGGATGAAGTTAGGGATAATTTCAGTTTATAGAAGTAGGTGAGAGTTAGGAATAGGATAGGGATATAGGATAGGTGTAAATAATTTTTTGATTGGAGACAAAGTAGGTAAGTTAGATAGATAAGGGTAGAGAAAGATAGGCAATTTTTTTTTGTAATTTTTTTTTGTCTAAATGCTTTATATTTGAAGTCAAATAAGTGGGATTATTTGTATTCAAATAGGGGGAAAATACTCATATTTAGACCAGGGTAGAAAATTAAATAATCACATCAAATAATTTTAATCACCGTGTATAAGGAATTTCATTAAATAATACGCTTTATTAAAACCATGAAGCATAAATAAACTCGGTTGTTTCAGTAAAAATAAGAAATTTAAATTATTTATAAGACGCTTTATATCAAAAGAAGCAGTATTGAAAAGCTCTGCGTGTAATGTAATTATTCCTAAACAAAGAGAAATTACGTGCAAAGTTTATATTAATTAACCCTATTTTAAGTAACCGGTAGTAAAACAAAGTGTACATATAATAATTAATACTTAAGTTGTATTCGCTAAAAATGAAAAGGATAGAAATCAATTTTAATTGGAGTTAATTAAACCGTTAATAACATATAATAAGCATAAAAGCTTGTGAAAACCCAATAATAGTCAAATCGTAGGAAGGTTATTTAAAATGTTACGTTTGAACACCCTGCGTGTTTTAAAAGGCAATTTCAGTTTAATTTGTTTGGATAAACATGTCGATTCTAAGGATATTGGAAACGATCAGATGCTTTAGCAGGAAATACAGAACACCTGCGTATTTTTAAAAAAGCTCATTCTGCGAAAATTTGGCAAATAATTAATGGTTACAAAGAATCTTGGAGAAACCGGGGCTTAGTATTCACGAGAATGTGCGATACGGGTTTATTAAACCCAGATAACAGTCCGCGTGGACTGAAATAATCGATAATGAAGAGTGTCAATTTGCACCAATAAGAACACGGTAGAGAAGGAAAGAGAAATGCGTCAAGCAAAGACACATATTGTAAAAGGCGGGATTCAAGCAACGTCACGGGGTCACAATTGGTTAAAAATAGGATGCAAATATCAGAGGTAGAACAACAATTTCTGTACAAAATCAATTAGTTTTTCTCGGACATGCTTGCGTGCCGTGTGGAAATTTTCTGAGATTTGAATGGGGCGAGTGAAAATTCGTAAAAATCGACGTGCGAGCAACAGACTGGGAACATAGAATGAGAAATTCTAGAAACTGGCCGTTTTAGAGACTCGACCGACAGACAGGCTTTTTGCTATATATATACCGGCGGTAATATGAATTTCGGCCTCTTAGACTCTGAGACTTTTGACGATTCGATGCGTTAAAAGCTCGTACATACGCGACTTGATTGAAAATGTTAAACCGTGCATTTTAGTTTGATTAAATAATTTAAAGTTTGCTAGTATATTTTAGTGATTCAAAATAGCTTGTTATTTACGTGTTAACATGAATGTACTTCAGTGCACTTAGATACAAGGTAATAAAATTTAGTTTCACTGTACCAATTAGCAAAATTTACAACGACGAATGTATACACAAAAAGTAGGCAGTTTTGGCGTATATTGGTGACAGAAGCATGAAGTTATTTGCTATTTTTCGGGGGTGTTAATAATTAAATGGTTCAAATACGTGTCTGGATCCACGAAACAAGGGTCAGATATACATAGATGAGTTCCGGAAAAGCCCAGAAACAACTGGTGATGGAGAAAATTTTAAAAGCGTAGAGAATCACAAGCCGTAATTATAATCCTGTTGAATGGTGTGATTAACTAAAGAAACGATACCTTGAAACGACGAGGACAGTAACCTTCAGGTAAATTATACTATTTTGTTTGACATTTTTGTGTGTATTGAATGACTTTATAATTGATTTACTTTAAATGGACATTAGTGAAATTGTTCTAACCATAAAAGTTTAATTTTAAGATGAAATTTGCTTGTTTAAGTAAAAGGGTATTTTGTTTTGATGTTCGGGAATATGATGAAACTTTGGGTATGTCTTTGAGCTCAATTAGACAAACCTGGTTAATTAACGTAAAGGGTGGTAGATGCTCCTTTGTACTCAGACTCCGGTCTGCTTATATTGTTATATTAATTAGTAGGCATCCAACAAGGACTTGAATTCTGGATGCACGTTAAAGTGATAATAAAATTAATTTTGAAATTCCTTTTAAAAACTGAATTTTATGCTGAAATTTAATTTGAAAATTTAATGTATTCTGAATATTGATGTAAATAGAATTAACGTTGATGTTTGTGGAAGGAATGTGTTTAATTTTTATGAATGAGGAGATTTATAAAATTAGGTGAGCAGCCGAGGCGAAAAGAATAGTTCACGGATTTGGAGGTTTCACAGCAATATATATATATATATATATATATATATTTTCTAAAAATGTGGGTTTTAGGTCGGCTGGATTATTTAAGAAAACTCTTTTTTATAAACCTGAGCTTTCGGATTTTTTAATCCTTTTTCAAAGGTACTACAATTACAGAATTGATAAATAAACATTAAATGATATTGTATACTCACTTAGGCGAGGTTATAATAAATTGGCCATTAACATAAAAAGATATTTTCGTTATAAATCTTCTAAAATGTATATAACAACTTCAAAATACAATAAGAGGTAAAAGGATTATGTAAATAGAATATTGGTGGAAATTGTTATTAAAAGGCAACCTTAAAAAATGTTTATTATAACTGTTCTGTGTATGTGTCTGCGTGTAACACTGTGAGTGTATGTATGTATGTATGTGGGTGTGTGTTTGTGTGTGTGTGGTGTGTTTTTTTATTTTATTTATTTATTTTAATATTATTAAGAGAAATTCATCTTATAGATCCATTGACAAATTTGTTGTTGTGCGGTTGTTTTTTATTTTTGATATTAAGAAGATACATGTAGATACAATTTAAGTTATTAACATCTGTTCTTTTGTTCATAGTATTTTTTTGTTGGTAGATGTGGCACATTTCTAGAAACTCTCTTTTTGATTTTTTGTCTTCCATCTGTAATATAATTGGAGTGCTAAAATCTATTTTATGGTTTTTAGTATTTACGTGTATACATAGGGCACAAGCATTTGGTTTTATACGTATATCACTCTTATGTTAGGTTATTCGTTGCCTAAGAGTTTGTTTGCTTTGTCCTACGTAACACTCATTACAATCTAGACAATTGATCTTATATATGATGTTCCTTTTATTTAAAATAGCAGTTTTATCTTTAATTTTAGAGAAAATGTATTTTAAGGTTAAAGTATTTTTAGAAGTTATTTTTATGTTAAATTTATTAAATACGTTAGTTAGTTTTGATGTAAGGTGTTCAATGTATGGAAGAGATTTAAATGTAACTGTACTGTCTATTTGTTTATTATTATTATTATTTGTGTTGTTATGTGTATTATTATCTATAATTTCTGCAGTGTGGTTATATAAAAGACGTTTTATTAATTTTGGAGGATAGTTGTTTTTTATTAAAATATTAAAAAGTTTGTTTAAATTTTTTTGATAAAATGTATGGTGACTTATTGTTTTAATTCTGTTTTTTAGTGTTAAAATAAAATTTATTTTTATTTTGTAAGAGTGATACGAGAAGTAATTTAAGTACCTTCCAGAGTTGGTTGGTTTTTGATACCAATCTAATAAAATAACATTATTTGTATTTCTAATAAGTAACGTATCTAAAAATGGTACTGCGTTTTTATTCTCTACTTCTACGGTAAACTGATTTTTTTCGTGATAACTGTTAAAAGTATTAAGTGTTTCCGTAATTTTATTTGCTGGTACAGATGTAATTATGTCATCAAACAAATTTTTTTATGAAGGGTAGTTGAAAAGGAAGTTCTTTAATTACTTCATCTAAAAGATTATCCATTACAATTTGTGCAAATATTGGACTTAAATTGGATCCCATAGGGCAACCAAAAGTTTGAATACAATATTCATTTTTGAAGCTGAAGCAACTACTATCAAATATGAATTCTATTACATCTAAAAATAATTGTTTTGGAATATTACATATGTTTTTTTATATTATTTCAAATGTTTTTGATATTGTCTAGTACTAATTGTTTTGGAATATTAGTAAATATTATATATATATATATATATATATATATATATATATATTATATATACTTCGAATATGAAAACGACAACTATCAGCTTACAACAAGCTATTTCATAAAATTAAAACTAATAATTTAAAAAAAATTGACAACTTTTCAAAATTACACAAACCTCAATTTAACATCATTGACGAATGGTTTGTCAATGTCAGTGATATTGATATTCCAGATGACATTAAGAGAATTTTATCTTTAGGTCCAAAATTTAGCATTCCTCCTACTTTCAACAAACACTCGATAAATAACTTATTGGCAGACTTACAAGATATTATAGTTGATATACAAGAAGATATAAAAAAAACCTATGCAGAGCCTATATTACAAACATAATTACTAATTATATAAATCAAAATTCTAATCCAGAATCTAATTTTTTATTAGATTGTAATAAAAGCAAAAAATTTTTGAAAGACTCCAAGGATCTTCTCATCATTAAAGCCGATAAAGGAAATATTACTGTGGCAATGTCAGTTGATGACTATAACGATAAAATGTATGATCTAATTAACGACATTTCTACTTACAAAAAGATTGATTCAGATCCTACATCAAAATTTCAAAGAGAAACTATAAAATTAATAAAAAACCTAAAAGATAATAAATTCATTACTGAAAGTGAATCAAAAATATTAAACAATTATAGCAGTACTGCACCAAAATTATATGGAATTCCAAAAATTCATAAGAATAATACACCATTAAGACCAATTGTAGCATCTATAAACAACCCAACTGAAAGTTATCAAAATTTATAGCAGACATTTTAAAAATATCTACAACTAATAATAATTATAATGTTTCAGATTCTTTTGATTTTACCAAATTCATACATAATTTTTATCTCCCAAACAATTATGTTTTCATAAGCTTGGATTTAGTTTCACTATTTACTAATATTCCAAAACAATTAGTACTAGACAATATCAAAAACATTTGGAATAATATAAAAACATATGTAATATTCCAAAACAATTATTTTTAGATGTAATAGAATTCATATTTGATAGTAGTTACTTCAGCTTCAAAAATGAATATTATATTCAAACTTTTGGTTGCCCTATGGGATCCAATTTAAGTCCAATATTTGCACAAATTGTAATGGATAATCTTTTAGATAAAGTAATTAAAAAACTTCCTTTTCAACTACCCTTCAGAAAAAAAGTTTGTTGATGACAATTACATCTGTACCAGCAAATAAAATTACGGAAACACTTAATACTTTTAACAGTTATCACGAAAAAAATCAGTTTACCGTAGAAGTAGAGAAGAAAAACGCAGTACCATTATTAGATACGTTACTTATTAGAAATACAAATAATGTTATTTTATTAGATTGGTATCAAAAACCAACCAACTCTGGAAGGTACTTAAATTACGTCTCGTATCACTCTTACACAATAAAAATAAATTTTATTTTAACACTAAAAAACAGAATTAAAACAATCAGTCACCATACATTTTATCAAAAAAATTTAAACAAACTTTTTAATATTTTAATAAAAAACAACTATCCTCCAAAATTATTAAAACGTCTTTTATATAACCACACTGCAGAAATTATAGATAATAATACACATAACAACACAAATAATAATAATAATAAACAAATAGACAGTACAGTTACATTTAAATCTCTTCCATACATTGAACACCTTACACCAAAACTAACTAAAGTATTTAATAAATTTAACATAAAAATAACTTCTAAAAATACTTTAACCTTAAATTACATTTTCTCTAAAATTAAAGATAAAACTCATATTTTAAATACAAGGAACATCATATATAAGATCAATTGTCTAGATTGTAATGAGTGTTACGTAGGACAAAGCAAACAAACCCTTAGGCAACGAATAACCCAACATAAGAGCGATATACGTATAAAACCAAATGCTTGTGCCCTATGTATACACGTAAATACTAAAAACCATAAAATAGATTTTAACAATCCAATTATATTACAGATGGAAGACAAAAAATCAAAAAGAGAGTTTCTAGAAATGTGCCATATCTACCAACAAAAAAATACTATGAACAAAAGAACAGATGTTAATAACTTAAATTGTATCTAAACGTATCTTCTTAATATCAAAAATAAAAAACAACCACACAACAACAAATTTGTCAATGGATCTATAAGATTAATTTCTCTTAATAATATTAAAATAAATAAATAAAATAAAAAAAAACCCACACAAACACACACCCTCATACACATACATACATACATACATACACTCACAGTGTTACACGCAGACATATACACAGAATAGTTATAATAAACAATTTTTAAGGTTGCCTTTTAATAACAATTTCTATCAAAATTTTGATTTTTATTTACATAATACTTTTACCTCTTGTTGTATTTTGAAGTTGTTATATATATTTTAGAAGATTTATAACAAAAATATCTTTTTATGTTAATCGCCAATTTATTATAACCTCGCCTTAGTGAGGATACAATATCATTTAATGTTTATTTATTAATTCTGTAATTGTAGTACCTTTGAAAAAGGATTAAAATAATCCGAAAGCTTAGGTTTATAAAAAAGAGTTTTCTTAAATAATCCAGCCGACCTAAAACCCACAACATTTTTAGAAAATTACACTAAAGGAGGTCGTTATTAGTAATTCATATATATATATATATATATATATATATATAATATATATATATATATATATATATATTACTATGTCAGTAAACACAATAACTGTTAAATAGAATTTTTATTGTAATGTCCTTGTAACTATCTCTCAGTTGGTACATATCAAACTTAAATCTTTTTCAAAAATTGTAAGATATACAAGTTGTTCGTTCTAAAGATAAAAAGCCAAATATAATATTAATTACACAATAAGAAGGATATAAGATATTTGTTGCATAAATTACTACAAAGTCTAGTAACCATAGGCTTTTATAAATAAGATTTTAAAAATTTGATTTAAAAAGAAACTGCTTTTTTGCACTGCGACTTGAAACTGCCCTGTTTGAAAACCTCTATTAAATATTGGTGTAGTATTTATGCAAAAAAATTACTATTTGATTTCTTTTCATCATATTTTACTCAAATCAGTATAATTGTACCTTACAAACATTTCACGAAAACAGCTGGTATTTAAATTATTCAATAAATTAACAATTTACAGAATAAATTATAATGTTATGAAATTATAAAATAAATATATCTCTGGCTTTATTCAGTGTCCATATTGCATCAGATGTTGTCCTTTGTCACGCCCCGTTCGGGAAATTCCTAGATTGTTAAATAAAATTTACTTTGAATTATTTTATCTGTCCAAAATTTTACTTCCTTACGAAAATATTGGTATTAATGCATTTCTACTCTTATGAATAAAACTTCATTATCATAAACTAGAACTAAAAGTTGTAATACGTAAGTTAGAGCTCTATAAAATTCGAGCAAATATTAGTTAATCTAAAATTTCTCACGCTTACGTTTAATTAAACAGCTTAAAATTAAAATATTGAAAACTTTGCAAATGTTTTATTTATTCAACTTGGTTTAATTATTACGAACGGTTATGTTAAATTTTCATTTAGACTAACGTAATGTATGGTTGTTTTCATTAGTTATCCCTGAAAAAATACTCTTTACGGTGTTTCGCGCTTCTATTTATATTAATGACAGACATAAAATCTATCTAAAATGTATTCCATTGATGCTTTGTCCCGCAGGTATTACATTTAAAATTACTACTCAGTAAGGAAATCTAATCAAATACAGCTTTTAAAGACAAATGTTCAATACAGTCTCCTCTAATTTTCACCTTCATTGGCCGCATAATACAATAACAAGGTTGTAACTGACATGTTGCACACGTGGTTTGGAAATTTTAGAATATTCCTTCCTTTACCTTATCAACCTATATTAAACGCAATATTTATACACCAAATTTCAAATAAAACGACAATAAACGATTTTTTACAACAATCTATGCTACTTGAAGTTAATGTTGCTCTTTTCATACCTCATTCGAATTTGTTAGAAATGAATTACATGCGCTCCTTATAAAATAATATTTTTTAACATAATAAAATTCTTTCAAATGGTTTTTAAGGTGTTGTAGAAAAAGGTAAAGTATTATGTGATAAATATAGGAAACCAAATGCAAAGGAGTGTAAGAAAAATATCAAAAGTGATTGCTGAAACAAAACGATTTGGTGCCCCATAATTATGGTAATAGAAAAAGGCGTTTCAATGTGGCTTTTATGTTGTTTATGTATTTTAGTCATTTTATTGGTAACAGCTAACGACAAAATTCCGTGTTCTATCTTTAATATTATACACTCATCGGTTATAGAAAAATTTAGCTTAATCATCAACACCTTTTTCTATCTAGTTGCTTTCCAAAACTTTTAAAACACACTCTTGGTGACCATTATCAAAAGAGTCAAATCCAACGGCTCGCTTTAAATATTGCCCCATATGTATTTTATTAGCATTGTCTAAAGTCCTCAAATACATAGCGTTCGTCCAAATATCGGAATTCATGAGACAAAATAAATATTTGACGTATATTAATATAGGTTTCGTACCACACATAGTACGTGCACAGATTTGTTGCAAATACCTGATGATCCTCATTGAGCCGCAAACATCCAACAATTCACCGTCCTTATAATTTTAGATTATAGCTCAGCTTATAACAATGTTGATTTTGATATTCTCTTAAGTTATCCAAAGTATTTGAATAACTTTTCTGATAAGGCTTTTGATTGGATTAAATCTTACATAACTAATCGCAAGCAGCAAGTAGATGCCTTTGAACCGTTCTCAGATACAACTGTTTTAGTTGCGGAATTTCCTCAAGAAAGTGTGCTAGGCCCACGTCTGTTTAATTTGTAAATACAAAATGTGTCCACTATCTTAAAATTTTGTAAGTATCATAGTTATGATAACAATTGAGAGGTTTATAATCATTTTAGTCGCATTCAATAATGTAAATAGTGACTTGGCGAAAATTCACCAATAGAGTAACTGAAACCTCATCATCATCATTAGGTCTTCAGTCCTGGAACTGGTTAGACGCGTACCATCATTGTTTCCTATCCTGAACTAACCTACAGATTTCACTGAAATTTGCATAGTCTGCAACTATCACTATCTGATCTAGGTCTACATCTACCTCTTTTTTCCTATCTCTGCTTGTAATATATCCCATACTATTTCCCAAAAATGCCTTAGAACGTATTTCGCCCTTCTATTTCTCTTTTTCCGCAGATATCCTTGTTCCCCTACTATTTTTATAACCTATTTGTAATTATCTTTGTCTGTCCATGCTATCGTCCTCATACATCTGAAGCACAGCATTTCAGAAGGCTGCTACCGTTTTTCTGTCTGCGTTTCAGACTGCCCGTATTTTAAAGGCATACTGTGCTGTGCTCCACACATATGCTTTCAACAATTTTCTTCTTGTTCTATGTTTGTTGTCTTTCCTCATAGGCGCTGTTTTTTCTTGTTAGATGCAGTTCGGTCACCTTCTATTGTTTTACCAGTTATAAACCTTATTCTGTGGTTGTGAAGTGAGGTAAGCAGCCTGTGGCTGCCAAGTTCCCCCAACACTTAACCATTAACCGATTTAATATATTTTCCAATATATCTTTTGGCACAGTCACCATTAGTTGCAGATATTTCGCAACCAACAACTAGTTGTTTATACTAATCATCAAATTTATCTGCGCTTATTTTTTCGTCATTACGTTTTCCGTCTCAAAACTGGTTGGACACGTACCTGCACTTATTTATATTCTGAGCTAGCCTACATAGTTCCCTGAAATTCTCACACAGCATGTGTATACAGCTCGTTCCCCTTCTATTGTTTTCTAATTTATGCCCTATTTCACCGAGATTCAGTGAAGGGGGTTAAGCAACCTGTGGCTACCAAGATCCCCCAACACTTAGACATTTGCCGAAATAATGGTTTTCCAGGAAATCCTTTCACACACTTAACATTATTCGAGAATATTGCCCAACCAATTCTTGTAGTTACTCATAATAATCCTCATGTTTAAGCACAGTTATTTTTTCGTCACTAGTTTATCCATCTTGGGATTGGTTGGATGCGTACCTCCATTGATTTCTATTCTGGGCTAGCCTACACATCTCCCTGAAACTCCATACAGCCTACATCTTTTACTATCTGTGTGCAGTAGTCTAACCTAGGTCTGCCTCTTTTTCTCTTTTTTCCTATCTCTGCTTCTAATATATTCCGCACTATTTTTTCATGCCGTAGTATGTGGCCTATCATCCTATCTCTCTTATTTTTTACCGTTTTCCACAAATTTCTTTTTTTCCCTGCCATTTTTAGTACCTCTTTGTTCTTAACTTTGTCTGTCCATGATATCTTCATCGTACGTCTGTAGCACCACATTTCAAGGGCTTAACTGAAACCTACTTCTAATTAATCTTGACAAGTGTTAAGCAGTCGTTCTAGACACTCAAAATATACCAAGGTACCTACGCTACTTATGGGATCATTGATTAGGTTTGTCACCAACAGTTAAAGATTTAGATACACTGATAGACACCACTTTATCATGGAAAGAACGGGTATCAAGCATTTGCAGGAAAATAACTTTTTCGCTTCATTTTCATAAGCGGTTCTTATCTCTGAAACTTATACAAACACTTGTTCTGTGTTTAATCTTCCCGCATTTCGACTAATATGATGAAATATACACAAACTTATCGGCTAGTTTTGAAACACGCCTACAGCGTGCACAAAATAGCTGCATCTGTTTTATTTATAATTTGAAATACTCCAATAGAGCGTTACCTTATTATATACATATAGAACGGCTTAAACTGGATACAAAGCGTAAACTACAGTTAGCGTGATTGGATTTTAAGTTTTAAATGATGGGGTTCCATATTATATTGCTTCTCCCTATTTATCTCAATCAAACTATCAGTACGATACAAGGCAGTACGATCTATTATCAGTACCTACTCATCGTGCCCAAATATATCATTTGTTCTTGTTCCAAGCATACATCTTTAGTATTCAATACCGTACATTTGATTTTTCCAATGCTCCACCCGAAGGTACTACATTGGCCAGAAAGCGAGTTCTTTATCTGGAAAATTTTGAATTTTGCCGAACCCTTGCTGTTCCAAGCAAGGTAGGGATCTTTAACGTGCATGACAACACTCACACACGGGACCTCCATTTTACTTCTCATCCGAACGAGTGCGTATTTTTGTGAAAAATGCTCGCCTAACATTTTTCAAGCGGGCCGTGAGGAGATTCGAACCCGAGACCTTGGATGTAGTAGTCACACGCATACCAACTACGACACGGAGCCGCTCGGTATTCGATACCACTGAAAGTCCAAAAGCATCTTCTATTTTATGATTTCGTAAACTCTATCACGAATATCTGCTAAAATTGTAAATAATGCAATATTTACTATCACCACGTAAGTAGTGTGATCATCCGTTTTTCAGTAATAAAGTAATGTAAGAATAACAAAGCAAATCACTTAAAATATTAAAAAATGTTCATGTTTCAATTTACACTACTGCATATACAGATAATTACATCACAGGGTTAGAGTATTCTTACCTTCGTCTGTTACTTAAAAAATATCTTTAAACCAAACATTTGTATAAATTGCTCTTTGTTGTAAATTATTTCCTAAACAGATATTGAATTATTGAAATCTTACAAATACAAAATATTACCCTAAAATTATTTAATACACAAAGGACATTTCCAATTGTCCTTTACAAAAAACACAAAGCTTATAAACTGATCTTAGTTTGATTACTAAAATCTTGTATTATATACGGAGAAACAGTTTCCCAACATATGCGTCTTTCTCAAGAATTGAAGTACGAACCAAGTTACACAAATTAGCATATAGTTTAAATAGGAAACCCAATTTGGCCCAAATATTATTTCAACAGCTCCAAACCAATTAGATTTAAACAATTACTTTCAGCAATTGCATTGATTTTTGAAGAATTTAGTTTGTATTATTACAGTATTTCCTATTAAAGTAATAAAATCATTTAAGGTGATACTGATATTATTTATAGTGATACTTAGAAGTGTTATGGAGATGCTTACGAATTTGCACAGGGGTGCTTAAGAATTACTGCGGGTAGTACTTAGAATTTCTGGAGTTGGTACGTATAAGCCGATTTGAATCACCTAAGTCGAATTATACTTTAATTTACTTTATAACATATAATTATCGTTATTTGATACTTAAACGTAGTACCTTATGGTTCACTAAGAAAATCAATAACTATTCTTTCGTAGTACTCTACTGTTATTCATGAGTATTAATTCTGATAACGGAGCACTTATTTGAAATAATTTTTACGCCACACCTCCTGTTCAACGTGATAAATCGCACGTACACTGCGTCCAATGAGTACGCATTTTAAATCCACAAAATTGTATTCGTTGATTGGTTTAAATATTGCTAATTCGACGTCATTTTCATAAATAAACTCCATTAACGTTTATATTGAATTAACTCTGTAATCTCCAAATCTAAATAACAAATTTGTTTTTATAGCATCTTTCTCACCTGCAAGTGTAGATTTGTACAACTAAAGTATCTTATGCCACGTGATCAATGGAATGTAGTACAAACTCAAAGTTCCCAGTTTTAACATTTGTGCAATTATTAATATTTGCCTGAATTTTTTAAAATAAATGCAATTTTTCAGTTTACATTAATATGTTTAATCTATTAATGACGAATGAAATGATACACAAGATATTGCTTAATTTCTCCAAAATAAAGCCCGCTCTTATAAGAGTTTTGATTCTTTGTACTTGCAAACAATATACACATTGAATGAGTGAAAAGCTGCATAAATCTTCCACATTTTCGCTCGTGTAATGAGTTAAAATGGCGTCCTTTTTCTAGTATCTCCCTTCAAATTACAATATAAAATTTTGAAATAAAAAATTTTTTTTAATCATTTTGACGTTCTTCTTCTCTCCTCTTTTACTTCTATACATCACCATGTCTATGACTACGGGTGTTGAACCCCTTAAATTTCACATTTTGTTTGAAAAATTCACATTTCCCAAAATTCAAAGTTGTACGACATTTAATTCTAACAATATCCTACATAAGTGTATTAAGTGCTGTTCTAAATTGTTGCTGAAAATGAAGGCAATAATTTTCATACAGTCCCAAGGTACATTGTATCGCTTTGACAAGAGCTGCTGTAAATGAAGACAAATCATAATGGATAACTTTAGATTAATAGATCTTACCTTCAGCAGAAAACCCATATATCTTCTTGAATTTCCTTTCTTAAATCTAACTTTGAAAATATTGCCTTTCTCTCAATCTAGCTAAAATAGTGTCCATCATAAAAGGACTAGCGTATTGTGGTTTTGTTGATTTGTCTTTCTGACATCTAGGCATAGACGAATGCTGCCATTCTTTTCTACCAATACAAGCGGATTTACAAAATGCATCGATGATCTCTCTATGATACCCTGCTCCAACAAGTTGTTTATTTCTAAATTAACGTGTTTCTTATACGTCGCTGGTGTCGGATATATTTTCGATCGAAAAGGTTCCGTATTTACTACCTCAAATTTGTGCTCAACGTCTCTAGCAATTCTTGATTCTGAACCAATTAATTCTGGATACTCCAGTAGAACAGTAAGAACTTGCTCTCTAGCTTTTCTAGGACAGTTTATGGATTTAATTTCATATACACCCCTTCACTTTTAATACAATTATTATCAATGCAGTTGGTATTTTCTTTGATGCTTAGCTCAACATCCCACCCTATACAATAATCCTCAATTATAACAGTTTTACTCTTGGCATTCAATTTTATTTTCAATTTATTTATTTCATTCATTCCTATTATGCATTCTAACTTGAACCCTGGTATTATTAAGAACGTATGTCGCTGTACACCATTCCCTATTTTCAGGTCATAATCACCACGCTATTAAATGTATCAAACCATTTATTATCTGATGCTATCAAATTATTTTTCTTAACAGGTATCACATTCTTTCACAGCAAATTTTTATGTTGCATCATAGGACTCTCAGAAATCAAACTAGCTTTTGGTCCAGTGCCTACTATCGTTTTCACCGTCCTGGAGTTTTTACATTTTATAGCTAGGAATTTTTCTAGAAATCCCGAAACTATTGAGATTTCGTCCAACAAAATTTACGAGTAAGATCACTATTTCTCCACGAAGGTACTTTAACTTTCTGTAATCACGTACACCTTCACCCCCTTTTCAGCGAAAGGTAACCCGTACAGTCGAAGTAAACGTTGTTTACAACAAAAAGCTGTTTACAAAATGAAAATATTTTAAATTCAGTTAACTGACCATTTCACATGCACAGAATGCTATTAAATATGTTTGTTTTATGTTTCCAAATGTTTAATTAAAACTTATAATGAGAACCCACTTACATCTATAATATACAACAGTAGTTGGGCTAAACGCAAACCGAAATTCGTTGATCTGAAAAGCATTATTTACAACCCTCTCAGTTACTAACCGAAAACTTCTACTGAAGTTGGGTAAACATCTAAATACTTTATATCAAACCATTTTGCTTTGTTAGTTGTACCGAATGTTAAATAAATATTCAACGGGTATGTTTTAGCATTTTCAAAGAGCTGGATATGTTAATTGCCCTGAAGATGTGTTCCAATTAGCCAGCGACGAAAAAGGTCAATAAATTGATGCTAAACAAATTTTAGTTCTCGCTAGCTTCGGTTATATATTAGAATGCTTCAATGTGGCTCTAGTATTTAACCAAATCTGTAACTCAATAGAATGTCATTGAGTTGGAACTATTGTACCTCTTACTAAAGGGTTTAAATCGATAGAGAACTCCTGAAAAGAGAACTACCGCCTATATCACTAAACCTGAGGTTGCTTAATTGCCTTATTAGTTATAATGTAATATAGTAACTAAAGAGAAGGTTTCTCAGAGTAGTAGTGTAATGGAAGAGGGGTTTCAGTCATGTGGTTTGATTTATAGTAGATTTTCTTACAATAAGGTCTGTAAGCACTTTCAAAATGCAGAAGTAAGTTTAGAATGTACACAATTATCATTTAAACTTGAAATTGTGTTTGAATAGTGAATACCATTTCTGGATAATTACACTAACCATTATATGACAGTTATATGCACTACTTAAACTTATAACATAAAGTACCATGAAGTCTTTCTAATAACGAAATCGAACGATTTGGTATTTTTTATTGTTGTTTCAGCATATATATTTGGTGTTATACACTAATAGAATTAATTTTTCTTACCTAGCGCCTCTTTCTGGGATGATCTGCAGGGTGTAGCACTCGATTACTACACAACTTTTACTCCCAGCACCATTCACAATCTTCTTCCACATCCGTCGAACTCTACACATTCCCTTGCTTCTGCAACATTCATATATTGCTCTTAGCATGCTCTTAAGTTCCATAGACTTCTCACCCTTCGTTCTTTCAGAATCCCCTCTATTACATTCAACCATACTTTACGCGGTCTACGCTCTGCTGCTCTACGAGTCATCTTACTTGCATATATACGCTTGGTAAGTCTATCTTCATTTATTTTTTCTTCATGTTCAAATTGTCTAAGCATGCTTCGCTCGTCAACTCCTTAAGGGTCACTTACAAACCACACTTGACTCTGACAAATTCGTTTGACACTTTCTGTCTCAATGTTTTTCGGCACACACTTCTTAAGAACCTTATTGCTGCTGCATTTAAGCCACTAACATGTTTCTTCTATCAGTTGGCACAAACCCACTCTTGCAAATGATCCGCTTTGTGTTTATACTCAATCCTTCATCCATTCCACTGTCCACATACTTCCAGATACTTTTCTTCCAGAATTTGCAAATCTTTCTATTTCACCATCCAGCTTTCTATTACTCAAAACTTTCAACCAAAATACACGAAGTAAATCACATTCTCTATCGCGTCATTCTCCATTCTAATTACATCAATCAATCAATTCCGCAATATCAAAAATCATAACTTTCGTCTTATTTACATTGACTTTCAATTGCATATTGTCAAACGCTTCCGACAGCCTGTCAAGCATTCGTTGCAAATTTTGTGACGATTCAGCTAACAATACTGCATCACCCGCATACAATAGCACGCTGATATTTTTTTCACTAATTTTCACTACCTCCATTTTTTCGCAAGCCTGCCTGGAACACTTATCCATAAATACATTTAAGAGTCATGAAGCTACCACACAGCCCTGCTTTACACCATCCACAATATCAAAGTATTGCCCTATGTTACTATTCACATGTACACATCCTCTACTGCCTTCGAACATCGCCCTGATAGAGTTTATCAAACACTTTCTTACATCTTATTTACGCAGCGCCTTCCATAATTCACTTCTGTTCACGGAATCATACGCCTGCTCAAGATCTACAAATGCTGCTTACATTTTATTTTTGGCATGCATAAAGTTTTTGGCAATGAGTTGCATTGTGAACATCTGATCCACACATTCTCTTCCAGGCAGAAAACTACATTGAACGTCCCATATTTTACTCTACTTTCTCTTGCAAACTCTCTCGATCATAATTTTTCTATACACTTTACTAGGTATACTCAACAGATTTATCTCATGATAATTTTTGTATTCATACTTGTCGCGTTTACTTTTGTGCAAAGGGACAATGACCGCCCTCTTCCAATCTTTATGCATCTTCGCTTGTACTATACACAACCCTATCAGTTTGCACAAACATTCAATCAGCACTTCGGACCCATGCTTAAGCATTTCACTTGTTATTCCATCTACACCAGCAACTTTGTTTCACCGCCTACATACCTCATCTACATTGCATTCAAACTTCATACTAATTATCTACATTTTCGAACAGTAAATTACTGATCTCTTCGTCACTCACACAGTCATCTGTATCTTTCTTGTTATAACCATACAGGATAATATAAGTAACGACCGTTAGGCTTACGGCCACGTCCTCAATGCTCCACCCGAAGCTACTATATTGCTTTAAATGCGAAAATAAACGTGCTTCAGTAGTGTATTATGGGCGTAATCAGCACCACATTTCCTCCAGAATCCCACATTTCCTCACACATCTGGACCAAAAAGTTTTCTTCGACTAACCATTTTTCATCTTTCGAGATAAATATATCTTAAATTTTTTATCTTTCGAGATAAATGAGCATCCACATTTCCTCCCACGAGATAAACCTATTTTAAGATTTTTACCGCTAACATTCTGGACCAAAAGTTTTCTTCGACTAGCCATTTTTTATCTTTCGAGATAAACCTACCTTGTTTGGTATCAATTAATATTAGATTTTCTCAGGTACCCGAATCTTTAAGAATTTTTAGATTGCATCACCCCAAGGGAGCTACCCCCATTTTAAGATTTTTTACCTATAGCGACTTTTGAGCGTTCTTATAAATTTTCTTAGTCATGCAATACATCTTGTTAGCTTAGAATTTTATTGCAGAATCTGTAAACAGATTTAAAATCGGACTACTCCTTACAAAGTTACACTTTAAGCTCTCAAACCTCTAAATTTCGCCATTGCTTTATAAGCAAAACTAACAAATAGTTTTCCTCGTCTAGCCAATGCATCTTTCGAGATAAACCTACCTTGTTTGGTATCAATTAATATTAGATTTTCTCAGCTACCCGAATCTTTTATTTCTAATTTTCAGATCTCCGCGGCTAGCTCTTTTCAACGTCTTAAAACCGGTTGTAGAAATTGTTTTGTGAACCTTAGAATTTTGGTGTTGAAAATAAAAACTAAACATATTAAATAAAATTTATTGATAAAATAGCCGCCACTGAACACCTTATCCATCTAACGTATTGATTTTTTAAATAATATTAACAAAACGCTAGTTCGCAGGATCTGAAATTTGTGTAAACAAGGATGAACTCCATTCAACGGTACATCAACTACTTATTTTCTCTTTAGGAATATACACCAGAAACTTGTATGCTTTAATTAATTAAAAGCAGAAAGTTTTGTCCGGAAACGCTACTGTAAAATATATAGAGCAAATAAATTATTCCCTGAATGTGTTTTCAATTGCAATAACTGACTATACAATCACAATTTAAATTACACTTTATTTAACTAAGTTACTTTAAACAAGAAATTACCGCATCCAAAAATTCCAATGCATGCTTAACAATAATGTAGAAATGGCAAGGTCGACTTTTGATGTCCAATGTAATGTGTTTTAAATATCTAAAAAGAAAGCGCATTTTGCTGGTATGAAATCTATGGAATTTCTCCTGTAATGAAAGAAGAATGCATTCGTAATTGAAAATGCGTGCTACAACTTTCGCTAGATACCAGCCATGTATGTTAATTAAAAATTTTGTGTATGACATCATTAACTACCTAAATTCCAGAATTAACAAAATGTAATAAACCAGATTAAGTACTGTTCAATAATAATCAGAGTGAAAGTAAATGGGTCTTATTACCTAAATTACCTTACGTGATGCGGTAGAAGCATTATAACGCAAATTCGGAAACTTCAATGTAGTATTAATAAAATTGTAACTCGTAATCCAACAAATATTCTAGATTTCTTAACGAACATTTGAATGCTGTTTTATAATTTCTTTTCTTGGACTTTCTATTAATTATGTTGAGAATATGTTTCAATGACGCGCATTTCAAATCGAGATATAATTGTTTGTAGATTACCAATAACACGAGGCGCTGAAAAGTGCGTATTTACGGAAAATACAAACCTCATTTAGTAGTATAATTAACGGAGCTTAACAGTGGACGATGTTACACCACGACATTAAATGGCGTGCTTGAATATTTTCTTTGGAAACAATCGAAGATTGCCGAAGACACTCGAAGAGTGCACAAACGCGGTCACTAAACCACAATTAATAATCGCCTTTATAGGTTTAACATTTTTACCATTACCAATGACTTTAATTTCTTATTGGAGAGAATCCTTATTCTCCCACGCACTGTTGCGTAGCTGGATGCCCACCCCTTTTGGGAATATATGCTCGTTATAGGTTGTAAGACCCTCGGTTTTACTTAACTACACTTTGTGAGATCCCTTTAATCTTTTTAATCGTGTCCTTCTCGCGCACAATACAGTAGGACTTAGCCTTACTACCTACAGATTCTAACACCAAGTCACCGTAAAACTCGTCTTTAAATTTCCCCCACAACTTTTGTTAACATGCGGTATATTGTGTTTATTATTTCCGCGTACACCACTTTAAACCTAAAAATAAAAACAGGATAGTTTAATACGTCTATTAATAATTTATGGTAATGTTGGCGATACAAATATGTAAAAACAAACTTTATCAAGAAATATGTTTTAATAGAATACATACATGTATTGATAACATCTATAAACCGCTGTGGTAACCAGAGTCTGGCGAATCTGGGATAGCCAAATCTCTAAACATTTGCGCAAGCGATTGCCTTGCAGTTGCATCTTTTAAGTACTGAATGGGAAACATTTAATAAGTTCCAACACTGTCAAGTAATTTAAATTGCTGCAATCATTAGACAGAGAAATACTGGCACTGCTCTCTCCCTCTAATAACGTTTGAACCCTTTCTTCCTCCGTCGTATTTCCACATACTTTTTTTATATCACCAACAAATTTTTCGTAAAATTCTGGAAAGTTTCTACACCTTAACTCGGCCATTTTAAAACAGATCAATTCTCGCAAATTTAATAGCTTGATGCACTCGTACGCAGGTAGCACAATAACATTCCCATCTTTCGTAATCTCCATATTATATAAATTCTCTTTTCAAAATTGTTCAAAACCATATACTTCTATTAAAGGCTGTGCTCAGCTGCAATTTGAAATCTTGATCCAATTGTATCTCAACAACATCGTTTCCAGTAGTCAGACCATTTAATCGTACTTGTTTTGAGTCTTGAGCAAATTGGTGAATTTGAAATTCCACTTGAAAAGTACACAATTTCTTCCAATCGAAGTAAGAGAATGTTATCGTAGAATCAGCACACATACCACTACAGCAAATCACTTGGATGGCAGGTTGAAGACCACCATATAAATCAAAACCAACTTCTAATATATGGTGGTGATAATTTGGAGGAAATTCGCCTAACCTATAGGTTGACTTACCAACTAGTTGGTTGATATTTAATTGTGGTACTCGCACATCACTTGTAACGTCAACACAAGAAAAATCCATCTTTTATTTATAATTTTAATCAAACTCGACGATACTTTGACGACTAATGCACTGGAACATGGCTCTCGCCTTTTATGCCGATGGTCGAGCGTGCGCAGCTCCTTATTATATTAGTTGGCGTTATATGCAAGTCTTGACTGGAAAAGTGACGTCTATAATTGTTTTATAGTGGGTTTTACCTGTATGTATTTAACCACCAACGCCATTTTAGAATTATTAAACAAAATTACTCTTAGCAGTATTTTAATATACCATCGTGTAAGATTTCAATTATTATTATGTTTTCCTCAGGTTTTCAAATCCTCGGAATTTTTCCAAATCGAATGACACCTTACTGATTTGCAGAATAACCTTTTGCAAGCACCGTATATAATTCATCTTTAATCTATTTCTAAACCGTATCGCTCTGTCTTTTGAGATAAATCCTGGTGTGTCCCACAATCGACTTCCTTTCCACCCCAAACACGTTGACACTGATGTTGTTTAATTCCTCGAACCGGGGTATATCCTTTATGGATATCGGGAACTGCAGTCCTGTCAAATTGAGAATGGTGCTGTAATGGGGTAGCTACCGACCCTTTGCGGATTGTGAGCACTGAGTAGAGCGCAGCTATCACGCACCAGGCAAAGCATGCGTTGTCGTCATTTTGTATATTAATAACAGCTCTGGTGTTTCGAACCCATTTGGGGAGCTCGATGTATGAGGATCCACGCAAAGGGTTGTACTTGTTTACATTAATCTCCAAGTACAACGCCTGTTTCAGAGTCCATCCTAAAATTTAAAAAATTAGAAAAAATAAATTATTGTAGAAACTAACCAGAATCTCGTTCTTGGAACTCCTCTGACTTAGCTGACATCCTCTCCACAAAGGAATTGTAGATCTCCCCTAGGTTACTGGAGGAGGTGAGCACAACATTTCGAGTGTTGAAAGATTTAACATCCTCTACACTGTCCATCTTAATGTAGCCACTAATTAGGTAGTTTACTTTTAAATTAGGAGAAACACAGCGTCGTTTAACCTTGAGTAACATTTCATACCAGTCTATTCACGTCGGTGAAAATCAATTAACTTCTTGCTTACGCGCTACATCTATAATTATCGGATGTATCAAACGAGAACAAAGTTAGACGGGGGTAAATATTTATACATATTTTTCGAAATTGTGAAATTGGAATAGTCTGCATTTGCATTTTGATAAGTAAACATCGTAATAAAATGAGCGGGAAAGAATTATATCTTTAGATGCTATAAAAATTTTAGAAGAAGTTGTCAAGGAGATGAAAACAAGTTTATCAAACAATTCAACTAGCCAACATTTGAATGGTATGTCTAATGAATCTCTGGTAAATACTAAAATAGTGCAAGATAAACCTACACATGATAATGTTGATGCGAAAGATCAGAACATAGACTCCAAGTCAGACGTTTCTGACAGAAAAAGAAAGAGACAACTTAAATCGTATACTAAAGAGGATTTAAATAAAGCCCTTGACGAAATAAACAAAGGATGGATTACTGGTTCAGAAGCATCCGAAATCTACAATGTTCCAAAAGCTACACTCTATACGAAACTCAGATCAAACGAAAATCGTGTGCAAAATTTGGATATGTATACTACACATTTGCCAATTAAAAGGAGGAAAAAGTGACTTTTTTGTGTGTGTGTGTGTGTGTGTGTGTGTGTGTGTGTATTAGTTTTAATGAATAAAAATATATTTCTATGTGAAGTGTACATGTTAAGTATTTGAATTGTAATATAAATATTGTTTCAAACGTTTTGGTTTTATTTATATATAATGGTATTGTTAGGATACAATTACTCGGAAGCAGTAGCAGAATTTTGGTTTATGTAATATCATAGAAGTTGAAAAAAAACAAAAAACTAAAAGGTATGTTTGAAACACGTAGTTGTAGTCATTTCTATTAAAATTAAATGTAGCGCTCTTTGTTATAATTCTTTTCATAATTACTTAGATATCCATTTCAGTTACGTGGACATTTGAAAAATTAAACAATACCAATGTATGCTTTATATTTTAAAACATAAACAAGCTAATATATACAAAAATAATTTCTAAAATCACATCATTCATTTCTTATGATAACAGTTGTGGTGGTTAAATTTTTATTTTAAAACTTACAATTTAGTATATATTCCATTTGAATATCTGCCAACAGTTTTATAAACCCCATCTCCTCGATTATTTCCATAAAATCATCCAGATCCTCGGGCAATGATAACACTGCAGTACAGTGCTGTATTGCTTCCTCGTATGACTGACACATAAGACATTTTCTCCATCTATCGAAAAGCGTTGCCCACATTCTGCTTTTTACTCGTAGAGCATTGCGAAATCTTCGAATAACCTCTCCAAAGTTTTTATACATATTTATTATATTGTCTCTTTAAACCGTACAATCAACAAATAATAACTTCTACGCGAACAGTCCTTTTATATGAGCTACTCCTATTCGGATATGTACCGATTGCACCCGATTTGTGTGCACGCACGAAGCAACCGGTATGGAATGTATTCTATGAACAAAATCATTACATTTCTTAAGAAAATGCTAAGGACTTTAAAATAATTATAACTCTTGTTAGACCTCTAGTCTCTAGATAAACGTTATTATTTTAGGTTGTGTCACTGTTTTCTAAATCAATTTCCTACATACTTTTTCCTAAACTATGCGTATCAATTGACGGTTATACTTTACTCCATAACCGACTTGTATATATTTTCGTCTTCGTCTCTAGCTAACACATCCGCATAGTAAAGATGGAACGGTTCTTCTGGAACGAGTTGCTTAATTTTCTTTATAGGTACGTCCATGTTTTCGACTTTAACCTTTGTTGTAGGTATGGGGATTTTTTCGGTGATCGATTGCAACTGGGAAGCGGTTATTTGCAGTGGATCGATCAATTGTTTGTGCACCTCTTTGAATTTTTGCTGAGATGTAGCATCTCCCTTTTTGTACGCTACAAACTTTTTTCGTACAGCATCCTGCATAAGATGAAGACTGCGTTTATTTGCAATAAAATTGTTAACGTCCGTCATCATGAAACTTTGGATGGGAACTAACTTTTTTTGAATAATATCAAATATTTATATACTCGTCGAAATTCTTCCTATATCGACCATTATCCAAATCAAAATCTTTAACAACAGTTATAAAATTATGTTTTGAGTCGCCCCAACACTGTAAACACATTTCTTTAAATTTCGGATATATCATGTCACCACTTATATGATCCGAAAAGATATGTCCGAGATTGGTTTCATCCTGTTTCCATAATGCGATTACATTGGCGTTATCTCTGAGTCTATGTTTTAAGGCACTAGCGTAAGTTTGACATAGATAGAACGAATCTATTGCTTTATGTCGACCGAACGAGAAAAACTGAGTGATTTTACTTTGCTCGTTTGCAGGTATATCATCGAAAACCATAATTGAATCTTCTTTGGTATCTCCGGGTTCGATCAAATCATCGCAATTTTCAAACTCATGGTAACCAATTTCTTCTTTTAATGGTGTAAAAACGTTTCTTAACAATTCGTATTTCGGTTGATACAAACTCTTCGAAAATACATAGCCGCGGCGCTGGCCTAACCTATTAATTTTTCCTTTTATCTAACCTAGGTCCACACTTGGTTTTTAATGGAAAAACTCATTAAAAAGCAATTAGTGCTAATGGGTTTTTAATGAGAAAACTCATTAAAAAGCAATTAGTGCTAATGGGTTTTTAATGAGAAAACTCATTAAAAAGCAATTAGGTCATATGGTCATGTGGTCATGTGGTCATGTGGTCATGTGGTCATATGGTCATGTGGTCATGTGGTCATATGGTCATATGGTCATGTGGTCATATGGTCATATGGTCATATGGTCATGTGGTCATGTGGTCATATGGTCATGTGGTCATGTGGTCATATGGTCATATGGTCATGTGGTCATATGGTCATATGGTCATATGGTCATGTGGTCATGTGGTCATATGGTCATGTGGTCATGTGGTCATATGGTCATATGGTCATGTGGTTATGTGAGCAGGAGATTAAATTTGGTATATAAGGAAGTAGTTTTGGGTAGAGCTTAGTTATAGTAAGACATTTTTTCGAAAGATGTCGCATTCAAGCAATCAGTGGTGCTCCAAACAATCTATTACAAAAGCAGCAGAGGATATCCTGGATGGCTCGAGTTTCTACGCTGCTAGTAAAAAATATAATATACCTAGAACAACGTTATGCAGATATGTTAAAAGGTTGCAGAACGTGAAGAAATTACATAATTCCAACGATGCATCCAGAGATGTTATACCAGAAGTTAAAATACCTATACAGAATTATGATAACTTTGCTATTGCTAATGCAAAAGAGGATGGTAAACATGGTCCTTTGTTCCCGTCTAACATACGAGCTATATTCGTGGGACCATCGAGTTGTGGGAAGACCAACGCTTTAATATCTCTGATCTTGCACGAGAACGGTCTTAGATTTCAAAATGTCTATGTATTTTCGAAGAGTTTGTATCAACCGAAATACGAATTGTTAAGAAACGTTTTACACCATTAAAAGAAGAAATTGGTTACCATGAGTTTGAAAATTGCGATGATTTGATCGAACCCGGAGATACCAAAGAAGATTCAATTATGGTTTTCGATGATATACCTGCAAACGAGCAAAGTAAAATCACTCAGTTTTTCTCGTTCGGTCGACATAAAGCAATAGATTCGTTCTATCTATGTCAAACTTACGCTAGTGCCTTAAAACATAGACTCAGAGATAACGCCAATGTAATCGCATTATGGAAACAGGATGAAACCAATCTCGGACATATCTTTTCGGATCATATAAGTGGTGACATGATATATCCGAAATTTAAAGAAATGTGTTTACAGTGTTGGGGCGACTCAAAACATAATTTTATAACTGTTGTTAAAGATTTTGATTTGGATAATGGTCGATATAGGAAGAATTTCGACGAGTATATAAATATTTGATATTATTCAAAAAGTTAGTTCCCATCCAAAGTTTCATGATGACGGACGTTAACAATTTTATTGCAAATAAACGCAGTCTTCATCTTATGCAGGATGCTGTACGAAAAAGTTTGTAGCGTACAAAAGGGAGATGCTACATCTCAGCAAAATTCAAAGAGGTGCACAAACAATTGATCGATCCACTGCAAATAACCGCTTCCCAGTTGCAATCGATCACCGAAAAATCCCCATACCTACAACAAAGGTTAAAGTCGAAAACATGGACGTACCTATAAAGAAAATTAAGCAACTCGTTCCAGAAGAACCGTTCCATCTTTACTATGCGGATGTGTTAGCTAGAGACGAAGACGAAAATATATACAAGTCGGTTATGGAGTAAAGTATAACCGTCAATTGATACGCATAGTTTAGGAAAAGTATGTAGGAAATTGATTTAGAAAACAGTGACACAACCTAAAATAATAACGTTTATCTAGAGACTAGAGGTCTAACAAGAGTTATAATTATTTTTAAAGTCCTTAGCATTTTTCTTAAGAAATGTAATGATTTTGTTCATAGAATACATTCCATACCGGTTGCTTCGTGCGTGCACACAAATCGGGTGCAATCGGTACATATCCGAATAGGGTAGCTCATATAAAAGGACTGTTCGCGTAGAAGTTATTATTTGTTGATTGTACGGTTTAAAGAGACAATATAATAAATATGTATAAAAACTTTGGAGAGGTTATTCGAAGATTTCGCAATGCTCTACGAGTAAAAAGCAGAATGTGGGCAACGCTTTTCGATAGATGGAGAAAATGTCTTATGTGTCAGTCATACGAGGAAGCAATACAGCACTGTACTGCAGTGTTATCATTGCCGAGGATCTGGATGATTTTATGGAAATAATCGAGGAGATGGGGTTTATAAAACTGTTGGCAGATATTCAAATGGAATATATACTAAATTGTAAGTTTTAAAATAAAAATTTAACCACCACAACTGTTATCATAAGAAATGAATGATGTGATTTTAGAAATTATTTTTGTATATATTAGCTTGTTTATGTTTTAAAATATAAAGCATACATTGGTATTGTTTAATTTTTCAAATGTCCACGTAACTGAAATGGATATCTAAGTAATTATAAAAAGAATTATAACAAAGAGCGCTACATTTAATTTTAATAGAAATGACTACAACTACGTGTTTCAAACATACCTTTTAGTTTTTTTTGTTTTTTTTTTTTTTCAACTTCTATGATATTACATAAACCAAAATTCTGCTACTGCTTCCGAGTAATTGTATCCTAACAATACCATTATATATAAATAAAACCAAAACGTTTGAAACAATATTTATATTACAATTCAAATACTTAACATGTACACTTCACATAGAAATATATTTTTATTCATTAAAACTAATACACACACACACACACACACACACACAAAAAGTCACTTTTTCCTCCTTTTAATTGGCAAATGTGTAGTATACATATCCAAATTTTGCACACGATTTTCGTTTGATCTGAGTTTCGTATAGAGTGTAGCTTTTGGAACATTGTAGATTTCGGATGCTTCTGAACCAGTAATCCATCCTTTGTTTATTTCGTCAAGGGCTTTATTTAAATCCTCTTTAGTATACGATTTAAGTTGTCTCTTTCTTTTTCTGTCAGAAACGTCTGACTTGGAGTCTATGTTCTGATCTTTCGCATCAACATTATCATGTGTAGGTTTATCTTGCACTATTTTAGTATTTACCAGAGATTCATTAGACATACCATTCAAATGTTGGCTAGTTGAATTGTTTGATAAACTTGTTTTCATCTCCTTGACAACTTCTTCTAAAATTTTATAGCATCTAAGGATATAATTCTTTCCCCGCTCATTTTATTACGATGTTTACTTATCAAAATGCAAATGCAGACTATTCCAATTTCACAATTTCGAAAAATATGTATAAATATTTACCCCGTCTAACTTTGTTCTCGTTTGATACATCCGATAATTATAGATGTAGCGCGTAAGCAAGAAGTTAATTGATTTTCACCGACGTGAATAGACTGGTATGAAATGTTACTCAAGGTTAAACGACGCTGGGTTTCTCCTAATTTAAAAGTAAACTACCTAATTAGTGGCTACATTAAGATGGACAGTGTAGAGGATGTTAAATCTTTCAACACTCGAAATGTTGTGCTCACCTCCTCCAGTAACCTAGGGGAGATCTACAATTCCTTTGTGGAGAGGATGTCAGCTAAGTCAGAGGAGTTCCAAGAACGAGATTCTGGTTAGTTTCTACAATAATTTATTTTTCTAATTTTTAAATTTTAGGATGGACTCTGAAACAGGCGTTGTACTTGGAGATTAATGTAAACAAGTACAACCCTTTGCGTGGATCCTCATACATCGAGCTCCCCAAATGGGTTCGAAACACCAGAGCTGTTATTAATATACAAAATGACGACAACGCATGCTTTGCCTGGTGCGTGATAGCTGCGCTCTACTCAGTGCTCACAATCCGCAAAGGGTCGGTAGCTACCCCATTACAGCACCATTCTCAATTTGACAGGACTGCAGTTCCCGATATCCATAAAGGATATACCCCGGTTCGAGGAATTAAACAACATCAGTGTCAACGTGTTTGGGGTGGAAAGGAAGTCGATTGTGGGACACACCAGGATTTATCTCAAAAGACAGAGCGATACGGTTTAGAAATAGATTAAAGATGAATTATATACGGTGCTTGCAAAGGTTATTCTGCAAATCAGTAAGGTGTCATTCGATTTGGAAAAAATTCCGAGGGATTTGAAAACCTGAGGAAAAACATAATAATAATTGAAATCTTACACGATGGTATATTAAAAATACTGCTAAGAGTAATTTTGTTTAATAATTCTAAAATGGCGTTGGTGGTTAAATACATACAGGTAAAACCCACTATAAAACAATTATAGACGTCACTTTTCCAGTCAAGACTTGCATATAACGCCAACTAATATAATAAGGAGCTGCGCACGCTCGACCATCGGCATAAAAGGCGAGAGCCATGTTCCAGTGCATTAGTCGTCAAAGTATCGTCGAGTTTGATTAAAATTATAAATAAAGATGGATTTTTCTTGTGTTGACGTTACAAGTGATGTGCGAGTACCACAATTAAATATCAACCAACTAGTTGGTAAGTCAACCTATAGGTTAGGCGAATTTCCTCCAAATTATCACCACCATATATTAGAAGTTGGTTTTGATTTATATGGTGGTCTTCAACCTGCCATCCAAGTGATTTGCTGTAGTGGTATGTGTGCTGATTCTACGATAACATTCTCTTACTTCGATTGGAAGAAATTGTGTACTTTTCAAGTGGAATTTCAAATTCACCAATTTGATCAAGACTCAAAACAAGTACGATTAAATGGTCTGACTACTGGAAACGATGTTGTTGAGATACAATTGGATCAAGATTTCAAATTGCAGCTGAGCACAGCCTTTAATAGAAGTATATGGTTTTGAACAATTTTGAAAAGAGAATTTATATAATATGGAGATTACGAAAGATGGGAATGTTATTGTGCTACCTGCGTACGAGTGCATCAAGCTATTAAATTTGCGAGAATTGATCTGTTTTAAAATGGCCGAGTTAAGGTGTAGAAACTTTCCAGAATTTTACGAAAATTTGTTGGTGATATAAAAAGTATGTGGAAATACGACGGAGGAAGAAAGGGTTCAAACGTTATTAGAGGAGAGAGCAGTGCCAGTATTTCTCTGTCTAATGATTGCAGCAATTTAAATTACTTGACAGTGTTGGAACTTATTAAATGTTTCCCATTCAGTACTTAAAAGATGCAACTGCAAGGCAATCGCTTGCGCAAATGTTTAGAGATTTGGCTATCCCAGATTCGCCAGACTCTGGTTACCACAGCGGTTTATAGATGTTATCAATACATGTATGTATTCTATTAAAACATATTTCTTGATAAAGTTTGTTTTACATATTTGTATCGCCAACATTACCATAAATTATTAATAGACGTATTAAACTATCCTGTTTTTATTTTTAGGTTTAAAGTGGTGTACGCGGAAATAATAAACACAATATACCGCATGTTAACAAAAGTTGTGGGGAAATTTAAAGACGAGTTTTACGGTGACTTGGTGTTAGAATCTGTAGGTAGTAAGGCTAAGTCCTACTGTATTGTGCGCGAGAAGGACACGATTAAAAGATTAAAGGGATCTCACAAAGTGTAGTTAAGTAAAACCGAGGGTCTTACAACCTATAACGAGCATATATTCCCAAAAGGGGTGGGCATCCAGCTACGCAACAGTGCGTGGGAGAATAAGGATTCTCTCCAATAAGAAATTAAAGTCATTGGTAATGGTAAAAATGTTAAACCTATAAAGGCGATTATTAATTGTGGTTTAGTGACCGCGTTTGTGCACTCTTCGAGTGTCTTCGGCAATCTTCGATTGTTTCAAAGAAAATATTCAAGCACGCCATTTAATGTCGTGGTGTAACATCGTCCACTGTTAAGCTCCGTTAATTATACTACTAAATGAGGTTTGTATTTTCCGTAAATACGCACTTTTCAGCGCCTCGTGTTATTGGTAATCTACAAACAATTATATCTCGATTTGAAATGCGCGTCATTGAAACATATTCTCAACATAATTAATAGAAAGTCCAAGAAAAGAAATTATAAAACAGCATT
Source organism: Platerodrilus igneus (assembly GCA_036346225.1). Taxonomy (NCBI): domain Eukaryota; kingdom Metazoa; phylum Arthropoda; class Insecta; order Coleoptera; family Lycidae; genus Platerodrilus; species Platerodrilus igneus. The sequence goes on from JARFIW010000753.1 coordinate 4,032,707, forward strand.
CAAATGTTCGTTAAGAAATCTAGAATATTTGTTGGATTACGAGTTACAATTTTATTAATACTACATTGAAGTTTCCGGAATTTGCGTTATAATGCTTCTACCGCATCACGTAAGGTAATTTAGGTAATAAGACCCATTTACTTTCACTCTGATTATTATTGAACAGTACTTAATCTGGTTTATTACATTTTTGTTAATTCTGGAATTTAGGTAGTTAATGATGTCATACACAAAATTTCTAATTAACATACATGGCTGGTATCTAGCGAAAGTTGTAGCACGCATTTTCAATTACGAATGCATTCTTCTTTCATTACAGGAGAAATTCCATAGATTTCATACCAGCAAAATGCGCTTTCTTTTAGATATTTAAAACACATTACATTGGACATCAAAAGTCGACCTTGCCATTTCTACATTATTGTTAAGCATGCATTGGAATTTTGGATGCGGTAATTTCTTGTTTAAAGTAACTTAGTTAAATAAAGTGTAATTTAAATTGTGATTGTATAGTCAGTTATTGCAATTGAAAACACATTCAGGGAATAATTTATTTGCTCTATATATTTTACAGTAGCGTTTCCGGACAAAACTTTCTGCTTTTAATTAATTAAAGCATACAAGTTTCTGGTGTATATTCCTAAAGAGAAAATAAGTAGTTGATGTACCGTTGAATGGAGTTCATCCTTGTTTACACAAATTTCAGATCCTGCGAACTAGCGTTTTTGTTAATATTATTTAAAAAAATCAATACGTTAGATGGATAAGGTGTTCAGTGGCGGCTATTTTATCAATAAATTTTATTTAATATGTTTAGTTTTTTATTTTCAACACCAAAATTCTAAGGTTCACAAAACAATTTCTACAACCGGTTTTAAGACGTTGAAAAAGAGCTAGCCGCGGAGATCTGAAAATTAGAAATAAAAAGATTCGGGTACCTGAGAAAAATCTAATATTAATTGATACCAAACAAGGTAGGTTTATCTCGAAAGATAAAAAAATGGCTAGTCGAAGAAAACTTTTTGGTCCAGAATGTTAGCGGTAAAAAATCTTAAAAATAGGTTTATCTCGTGGGAGGAAATGTGGATGCTCATTTATCTCGAAAGATAAAAAATTTAAGATATATTTATCTCGAAAGATGAAAAATGGTTAGTCGAAGAAAACTTTTTGGTCCAGATGTGTGAGGAAATGTGGGATTCTGGAGGAAATGTGGTGCTGATTACGCCCATAATACACTACTTGCTTCTAGTAAATCTGACTTCAAAATTAATCGATCATAAATAAAATGTCTAAACTAAAACTAAAGTCGGGGTTTATATAATGGTATCCCTAGCGTTTGCTGTGGAGTGTTGTCTGATCAACGAAACACAAGCAAAAAGTAGAAGAGGAGGGATCCGTAATACCGGATAGCAGCTGTCAGCTCTGCTTACCCGTGTGACTTAAAACTATTTAAAGCTAGCTAATTACCAATGGATTCAAATTTCTAAGCATACCCCAAATTTATTAATAGCAAATCCAGCTATGTATTCCTCTACTCTATAAATTTACAAAGTCGTCCTCCCTGGTCTAAGTATTTTATTCCAAGTTTAGCCCGAATTTGTCCCTAACGTTCCCTGTCGTTACCTAACTGACTTATATTCTAATTCCGATCTTCCTTCTTATGGATAGTGCGAGCAAAAATAGGCAGCAAAACGCCAAACAAAACAAATCAAGACAGAAAGCAATTAAATGCATCCAAAAAATATAAATATAAAAATGATTATAAATATATAAATAAATATCTAAATACCCAAATAAGCATTAAGCATGTAACAGTGCATGAAATAGAAAAAAGCATTACCCAAAGTATCAGCTGTATTCACATAAACATTATGTCAGCTAGCGCCACCACACTAAGAACGTGCTCGTTCAAAATTATTCCAAAATCTACTTAATAATGCAAATCAATGATTATGCAAGTACAGCCGCCACAATTTTTATACATACCTCGAATATTATTTTTCCAGAATCGAAAGTCTGTGGGTGCGGAAATTGCATTTATATAGGAAAAACATCTTTTGGTTATATGCAACGACTTGTTATTTTCAAAAAGTACGTCAGATAGATAATATAAAATTGGTTTCAACAGTGCAAAAGAATTTTCTTTAGCGGCCGTCCGTAGAGGGCGGAAATTGCATTTATAGAAGAGAAAGGGTTTCTGTGGTATTATGCAACGACTTGTTATTTCCAAACAAGAACGACAAACAGATAAAGCATAAGCGTCTCTGACATTACATACAAATTTTCCATTGCGGCCGTCCGTGAGGGCAAAAGTTGCATTTATAGAAAAGAAAACGTACTTCTGATTTTATGCAACGACTTGCCATTTAGAAACTAGTACTAATGATGGATAATTTAAAAGCGTTTTTGGGAGTACAAACTAATTCTTACCGGCCGATCGATGAAGAAGACATTGCATTTATAGAGAAAAAATGTTTTCCTATTTTTATGCAACAACTGTTTATTTTCAAAATGAGCACAAATGATAAAATTGCTTAAGGTAGTGCCAAAAACTATTCTTCAGCGAACTTCCGTGGAGGCGATATTGCATTTATAGAAGAAAAAGCCTTCTTCTGCTACTATGCAACAAGTTGTGATTTTCAAATAAGTACGAAAAACATAATATAAAAGCGCTTTAAACAGTACAAACGAACTTTCCTTGCGGACACCCGTGAGGACGAAAATTGCATTTATAGGCGAGAAAGCTTACTTCTGATTTTATGCAACGACATGATATCTACAAAACGAGTACAAAAGATAAATACTTGAAAAGCGTTTGTTTGCAGCGTAAACTCGTGTCCTAGCAACCTCTCGTGGAGGCGGAAATTATATTTATAGAGGAGAAACCGTTTTCCTAGTAATATGTAATGACTTGTAATATTCAAAACTAGTATAAAGGCGCGTTTAGCAGTTAAATGAATTTTACTTAGCGGTCGTACGTTTGGGCAGAAACAGCATTTATAGATGAGAAAACATTTCTTTGGTTTCATCCAATGACTTGTTATTTTCGAAACTATAATAAAGGTAAATAATATAAAAGCGTTTAAACCAGTGCGAAAAATTCTTCTTTAGCGCACGCCCGTGGAGGCGAAAATTGTATTCATAGAAGAAAAACATTCCTTTGCTAATATGGAACGACTGATTATTTACAAACAGGCACGAAAGAGAGATAATATAGAAGTGCTTTTGACAGTACGTTTGTACTGTCAAAAGCGCAATAATATTGTTAGGCTAACGAGCAATACAGATTGACTAAACTAGGACGGCTCGAGCAGTAAACTTAAATAGGACAATTTGCATGCTGCTGACTCTAGTGCTTAATTTAAATCGACTGACACTAAAGCTAAACACCTTCCACTTCTGCCCATACCTTGAAAATGTTATTTATGTCCGACAGGGTTAAGTTAATGGAAATGGTTTTTATGTGTCAGTGATGTTTTTCTAGTACCATTATATATTTATATAATTATACCCGAAGCACTCTTCTGTAACATTATTTTATACTTGTCATTTTTGATAGGAATATTTCAGTATTTCCACACATTACATGGTCTAGTTTTTCATCAGTTTGAATGAACTAAATGTCATAACCATAAAAAGTCAGTAAAGCTCAGCTGGTTTGAAAACGACAGTAAGCCACAGATCCACAATAAGCGGCGAGTCTTCATTTTTACGAAGTGAAGGGTTGATTATCTTCCATGGTTTAGGAAAGATGAAATTGTAGGCTTTTGGTTTTTAGAGATGATATGTCAGTCCCGGAATTCTTTGCGATAGGCTTATCGATTTTGTGATCGCCACTGTAAAAGTTACACTAGAAATGTAATGACTTTCTGGTTTTGAAAAATTATAGGCAACGTGCTTGGAGCATATTTACAATTTCAACAGGCGCAAAGTAGTCTCAGGATCAAACATTCTTTTTAGATTGATACCACACATGCTTGGAACCCTTTAGAGGGTTTGTTTCGGATTTTCAGGTATCAGGATAAAAATTTCATATTTAGTATTTAGGAAATTTAAGGCAAGTCTGAGGAAAATTTTGGTGTAAGTAAGTACATTCTGGAATCAAATTTTTACCCGAAATAAAACTTACACCTTCAACTTTTTAACAATAAAAACTTCACGTACTTTGAATTTTTGAGGATGGATTTTCCGCTGTTACAAAATGAAGGGTGTGCCCCAGAGTAAATATATTGCCATCTCTAGAAAAATAATTTTTAATATGTTTCTGAACTACCAATAGATCGTAGCATTAAAGTGTGATATATTTGCATGTTTATATAAAAATGATATTAAAAAAAAAAGATGTCGAATTAGTAATTCAGTAACTAATCGATATCCTTTCGTTTAAGCGTTCCTAAAAATAATGTGCCGTTCACGTGGTCATATTATGTAGTTAACCACCGTTCTTTGTTTTCTAGAATAGTATAGGATTATTCACATAATTAGCGTGTTTTGCGACGAGCGACGTCCCCCTCCTGATGCTCAAAATCGTCCAATACACCTACTCAGGTTAATAGTGTAATTAAAAATATAACATTTACAACAAAATAGTCCAATAATTTTCAAATGTGTTAATGAATAGAAACTGCTGCAGCAAAAGGTTTCCTTGTTCTTGTTATAAAACGCCAGTGGAACAAATGTTTCAGTTACTGCTGCCGGTGGATGACTGATGGAACAGTACTTACGAACTAGCTTTGATCTTCACTTTACTGCACATTACTGCATCTAAACATATTAGAATAAAACGGTTACATAGGGAAAGTGCAACAACTCTAGCGTCACGTCTAGTAATGACAAATATGAATCACGAGTATGGAGTTTTTACTTGAAATAAACACATTTTAATGTAATTCAAACACGAGACGAGATCGCAACTTGCGTTTCAAATTCAGAAATAAAACTAAAAGGAAGATATTAAATCCTTGTTGCACAAAGCTTCTGTATGGGTTAGGACTACGTCCACATATATTTTGTGCATTTTTTACAAAATTCTGACCACACCTATATTTACCTTAAAGCAGCAAACGTAAGTTATGTATCCCCCAATTTATGTATGAATAAAGAAATAGAATTAATTAGGAACTATTAGAAATTGTCAAAGGAATTATAAAGTAAAATGCTACAATGTAATACAACCATAAACCAGACAGGTTATTAACAGTTCATGAGAACAGATGCAATACAATGTATTCTAGACGATAGTGATACTGCAGGCGGCTGGTCACAGACGGTTAAGATATCGCAATTACCTAGAAAATAAGATTGTAACATTGTAACAATGAATAGAATTAATAATAAGCAGACATGAGCTCTGCAAGTTCCCACAGAATTGTGAGGGGTAGGGACATTATAAATAGCCCGGGAGCCCCAAGACCCGACAGTCAGTCAAAGTATTCAGTTTTAGCATTGCAGTTTGCTTAGACGACTCACAATAATTTATTTAAATCAGTTATTTCGACTTAGAATTTTATATTAATTTCTGTTTAAGTTGAACCAATTAAATAAATTTGTTAAGAAGTTTGGAAGTGTTTTTTAAAAACGCAGCTTTCAAGGCCCGAACCTTAACTGACGCAGTCTGTAGGATGTCAAAAGAGCACTACGAATCCAAGAATCGAAAGACTGGTGACCAAGAATTTTAATTCGCAATTTTTGCAGAATTCAAACAGAAGTTGGACAAGATATAAGAATCGATCAAATCCAACAAACCAAACCAACGTGGACAACGTAGAAGCATCCACCGAGTCCATGGAACCAACAAAGAAACTAATGTAAGTTCATTTCCTTAAAAAACCAATTGATTATAATAAACTAGAATTGATATTTTCTAGTATAAAAATTTTGTTTATTATTATTTTATTATTTTATGTATATACAGACTTTTTATTATTATTTTATTACCGCATGCCAATTAATGAAAATAATCCACTTATGTATTAAGAGAATTATTTTCAGAATTTATTTTGAGATTGATTTTTAAAGAGACTTTTAAAGCAAGAGAGAATTTGTTTTGAAACGAAAGAATTTTTAGAACAAAATAGTATAAACAATTATTACGAATTATTACCAAAAAATCTGGCGCACAATTATGAAATTAATACTAAACGTAACTGAAGTACGAATAATTATTAATACGGAAACGCAACGATTTAATTCAGCAAACATAACAATACAACGCAATTAACTCTATCATTTAATACCAAAAGCTTAAACGCAATTCTTATAAGCAAGCAGTAACGGAAACGATTTATTAGAGAAACGGCTATTAAAATTTAACTTTCAAAGCATTTCTATAAATTAAAGAAACGCACTTTGCATTACAATCTATTAATAATTAATCCATCACGAATTAAAACAAAGCGTATAAAATTACGACCACATTGAATGAAATTATTCATCATTGCGACTCTATAAATGTCCACATTACTGAAAAGCTATAATTAACTGAAAGCGCATATCGCAACTGTATAAAAAAGTAATTATCAAACGTAATATTTTATGCAGTAATTAACGAAGTGAAGACGTAAACTATTCTTTCTCACACCAACTGAAGCCAACACCTTTCAGAAAAGTATTAACGATTTTAATTGCATATTAAATTAAACAAAAGCATTACGTTATTTATTAAAACTATTCACAAGACTAAATTACATCTTCAAGTAGACATATAACTTTGTAATTATATTACAGAGGCAAATACTATAACAAAGTAATTAACTGAAAACATGCAAACTTTATATTTAACCCTCAAGGTGACGAGACAGCGGTACATCTTACATGTTTCTACAATTCAATTAACACCCACGGAGAAGACATAATTAATAGAGACTTAACAGAATCTACCGAACTAAACGAAGATAAAGTCATAACTGGCGCAAACATACAAAGTGAAGTAGTTACCGCAAAAAATTATTTATCATATCGGAATCTTTCAGAAAGCAAAACTCAAGTAGAATTTACGACAAATTAACATTCGCAAAGTATAAAATAAACGAATTTAAGGCTACAGCAAGCAACGCGACATTATCGAGCATAAATTACCCCTTACCAAAAATAAACAAGGAAATTAAAGGATTCCTGGGACTTAATGGTTACTACCGCAAATTCATCAAAAGTTACGCTCAGATAACCAAACCCTTGACAAATTGTTTAAAAAAAGGAAATAAAATTGAACACAACCCGGAATTCATTAAAGCCGTAGATAAAATTAAAAATATACTAACAAATCACCCCGTATTAGAATACACAGACTTTACGAAACCATTCATATTAACGACAGACGCGTAGAATGTAGCATTAGGCGCAGTATTAAGCCAAGAAAAAGTAGGTAGCGATAAACCCATCAGCTACGCATCCAGAACCCTAAATAAGACCGTACAAAAATATAGTACCATAGAAAAGAAATTATTAGCCATAATTTGGGCAACAAAATATTTTAGAGCATACCTATACGGAAGAAAATTTTACATATACACCGATTATAGACCATTAGTATGACTATGCAAACTTAAAGAACCAAATTCAAAATTACAACGATGGAGAATCAGATTAGAAGAATTCGATTACGAAATTATATACAAAAAGGGAATTTATAATAACAACGCAGACTCCCTAAGTAGAATATAGCTCAATGCACTAGAAACAGAATCCATTGTAGAAAACATAGACGAAACAGAAATAAGGGAAAACCTAAAACAGATCAACACAAAATGAAGAACCTAAAATCACGATTAAAATTTAAATAAAGCAATCGATATGAAACCCAACCAATTTATAATTACCGACGTTTTGAATAACCCCAATCCATTAAAATACACAAAAGTTGACAACAAAAAGATATACCAAATTTAAATAAGCAAAGACGACAACGAAAAGCAACTAATTAAAATTCTAAAAGAATACACTCTTTTTAACACCGAATATTTATACAAAAGATTTTCAGAATTATACGTTAAACTATTCAATAACTCTGGCCCTGAACTTATCAGATGCACAAGAAAATTAATAACATTAGACGACCCTGACAAAATAAATGATGTAATTAAAAACCAACACGAAGGAAAAACCAACCATCATGGAATTAATGAGACAATATAGCAACTTATAACACGATATTATTTTAAAGACATGAAAGAATTGACCACAGATTTTATTAACAATGTGAACTATGCGACAAAGCAAAATACGACAGAAAACCCCCAAAAATACCCTTAGTGTTAACCGAAGCACCTGACAAATTTTTTCAAAAATTACATGCCGATGCTCTAGTAGTAGAAGCATAAAACTATTTAACAATTGTAAACGCATTTGCCAAAATAGGCCAAGCAATACCAATCACTTCTAAAAATAGCATTAACGTAACTCAAGGATTTTTACAGTACTTTACATTTTATAGAATACGCAAAACAATAATTTTAGATAACGGCAGAGAATTTAAAAATGCGACAATACAAGACACTTTAGAACTCCACAAAATAAAAATTCATTTTATAACTGAAAACCACACTGAATCAAATGGACTAATTGAACGACTACATTCAACCTTGTCAGAACACATTCGATTATTAAGAATAAATTATAAGAAATAACACATCACCAATTTAATGTCATATGCGCTAATCGCCTACAATAATACAATTTACTCATCAACCAATTTTACACCATTAGAATTATCTTCAGGACATTCAGATTCATACGCCAAAAATCATAAAGAAAAACTAAAAATAACTTATGACAAGGTAAAAGATAAATTACATAACGATAAGGAACGTATCACCACAACCTATAATAAAAATACCGACGCAAATAAATTTTCAATAGGACAAACCGTATACCAGAAAATTTTTCAAAGTAAGCGACATATAACGGCACCCAGAAATTTAGGCCGATTTAAAATTAAGAGAATATCCAACAAAAATATAGCCGTAGTAGACAACGGCAAAATAACGAAATACATTTATTTGAAAAATTTATGACACCCTGTAATTTCAGATGGACAATCATCACCCTTATCGTCAACCTCCGTCCAGGTAGAACGGACAACAAAATAATAATTGAACATATAAAAAACCACCCGGTATACTACCAATAAAATTAGGCAGTATGCAAAATACCATAAACTGTTGGACATTCGCACAAAAAATCGACCTAACGGAACTAAAACAAGAATTTCAAACCATCAAAGAAAATTATTACCGATTAAAACAGTCAATGGACACAGCAAAATTCGGAAAGGAATACGCAATAGAAATGATGAATTACAACAGCATAATAGAAAGTATTTTAAGAAACATAGAAGATAAATTTAACAGATTAAAACCCACCGAACAAACTACAAGACCAAAAAGAGGACTAATCAATGGATTAGGTAACATAATAAAAGCTATCACAGGCAATTTAGACAATCAAGACGCAGAACGTTATGACAACGCAATACAACAATTAATTGAGAATCAAAATGACATATAAACCATAATTAGCAACCAAATATCACTAACCCGATCAACAATTATAAAATTCAACGAATCAATAAGAAAGCTAGTAAGAAACCAAGATTGTATAGCCAACAGAATACAAACCCTTGAAACTAACATGCAAACCACCATGTTAGGCATGCGAGATTTAATTAGATTCAATACGATATACACTCAAATAATATCAATCCTTACTTTAATTCAACAAATTTTACCAACCTTAGAAAACGCAGTAACATGTGCAAAATTAAATACCCTACACTCTAGTATCATTGAACCAACCGATTTATTAAAAGAATTATTAAGAATCAGATCATTTATAACTAACAGTAAACTAGCTTTGATGTAACAGAATCAAACATTCTAATATTTGAAAGAATAGCTATAGCTAAAGGCTACATAAGGAACAATGAAATAATATTTTTAATAGAAATTCCAATAGTAGAGAGTAACAATTATAATTATTATCATTTATTTGCTTTTCCAATGTAAATTTCTAGTACATACCAAGTTATTATACCTAAAACCAAATTACTATCCTTAAATGAACTAAGATATGGTTATACAAACGAAAAATGTAACGAAGTCACACCGAACCAATATTTATGCCAATAGTTGACGACAACAATCATTCAAGAAGACAGCCGTTGCGAAGTACAACTACTAAAATTTTCATACCATTACGAAAACTGTAAAACAAAACCCGTACAAATAACCAACATGAAAATTTAAAAAGTTACAGAAAACAAATGGATCGCTATTTTCCCAACAGAACTAATAGCAACCGTCCACTGCAATCAAAACGACAACAATTTAGCATTAACCGGAAGCAAATTAATCACCCTCAAAGAAGACTGTTATTTAAAATTGAAAAACAAAATAATCAGAGTTTATCAAGATCCCATAGCAACAAAGAAACTCGCAAACTTACCAGAACTATAGTTCAAAATGCCACAACCAAAAGACGAAAAAATAATCCAAAAACCCCATACAACTGAGCATCTAGAATTAGACGACCTCAACCACGCCGTGAAATTAATAGAAAACTATAAGGAACACTTAAATGAACTAAAAATGCCCAAGTTACACTACGACAACATAAGTGTTTGGACAATTGTTTTAATCATTTTAATTATTTTTCTAATTATATATGTATTTTACAAAATGTATCTTAGATATAAGAATAATGAAAACAGTTTTAGATTTAAGGAAACAAAGAGAAATAAAGAAACAATAAGTGTACCCTTAGAAACGATGCAATTTAAAAAATGAAAAGTATGAATTTAAACAATGAATTTAAGTTATCAATTAAAAATTAAGCGAGAAAAACCTTTAATTTTTCATGTACGTCGGGAGAAGTTATGTATCCCCCAATTTATGTATGTATTAAAAAATAGAAATAATTAGGAATTATTAGAAATTGTCAGAGGAATTATAAAATAAAATGCAACAATGTAATACAAGGATAAATCAGACAGGTAATTAATAGTTCATGAGAACGGATGCAATACGATGTATTAGACGATAGTGATACTGCAGGCGGTAAGTCACAGACGGTTAAAAGATATCGCAATTACCTAGAAAATAGGATAGTAACAATGTAACAAAGTATAGAATTAAGAATAAGCAGTCATGAGCTCTGCAAGTTCCCACAGAGTTGTGAGGGGTAGGGACATTATAAATAGCCCGGAGTCTCAGGACCCGTTAGTCTGTCAAAGTATTCAGCTTTAACATTGCAGTTTGCTTAGGCGACTCACAATAATTCATTTAAATGAGTTATTTCGACTTAGATTTCTACATTAATTTCTGTTTAAGTTGAACCAATTAAATAAATTTGTTAAGAAGTTTGAAAGTGTTTTTTAAAAACGCAGCTCCCAAGGCCCAAACTTTAACTCGTATAGTTTGCAAATAAAAATTTTAGAATCAGTTCATGCATGTAATTGTAAATTAATTATTCCACAACAAAAAAATGAGACCTGAAAATGATAATTTATATAATTTACTTATTCTATAACATAAAGAGTTGAAACTAAATATCTGATTAAACCAGTATTTTTTATAATAGCGCTTTTAAAATATTTTACAAAAGTAGTTCTGAAGTATGCTCAAAAATATTAACATTTTATACATAAAAGCTAGTTCTTTAAATTATGTACACGTAAAATCATACAATTAGCTATATTTGAATTCAGCTTATTTCTCACATCAAGTACTTAAGTCGTAAATTTGTGTATACAAATTTTGGTGCTGTACAAGATTTAAAAGTTGTAAATACTTTTCATAGATTTTAATTAATATAACACTTTCAACACTACAAGTAATCTACTTTTAAACTGTTTTATATAAATTGAAAAATTTAAGATGAACAAAATATGGTTTACAATCTTATAAATAAATAAATACTTACATAAGGTGTATATAAACTTCTCTTAGTATGTCTCCTTTACTTTGAGTTATAAATTTCCTCGAGTAACTTCAAATATTCCAAGGTTAAAAAGTCAAAACAAAATTCAAGGGCCAAACAACTGTTTACGAGATGTGGAATATAAGCGGCGTTGGTACACGTAATTAGATTTGATGAAAATTCTACAACCAATGATTTTTTTTGGGAACCTATTAAGTTGCGAAAGTCCATAATTCTTAATATTCAGCGGAAGTTGAACACCTTCAGATGACTATTTACCAAGTGTTTTGAATACCAATGGGATGTCATAGCTCGACTAGCAGACGGTACACTCCCAAAAAAAAGAAATAGATCTCCATCGGCGTATAAACTGCATTGCAATTCTTTAGTTTTTAAATAATAAACAAATACCATTCGTTTCAATACTCGATAACCACATTGCAAATTCTGATGCTTGTTTAAATTCAAGTTACTAATTTTTATATTCTATAATTACGATGTGTATTTGTAATACTTTAAAATTTACGCCTAAAATCTAAATACTTCAAGGATACGCTGTAAATAATTATTTAATCAAAGTGTATAAATTTGATAACACTAACCATTGTTAAAAAGGTCAATGATGTGGTAAGGCATGCTGTCTTTACTAAGATCTCAGATTGTTGCCTAAATTACCTCTTACCTTCAACATTATGAAGCTCTTCCGAATCTGGCAAACTTGTAGCTGATCGCATATACTCGTGAGCGTCGATAAACTATCGACTTTGTGAATTTTAAATAATAGATAACGAAAGGATCTTCTGGACATATAATGATTGGAAAGTTTCTGCTTGGTTAAACAAAACCACTGTTTTTAAATAGAAATCCATGTACTATTTTTGTAAGTGTGGAATTAAGCAGCCCCTAAAATTACTTAAAACTGCAATTACTGCAAATTTCTACTTACTAGCCTGTACTAATGCTGAATAGTTTCAGGTAGGTAGTTACTACTGGTAGAGAGGTTATAACAGAAAAAGTTAAATTTAGTATAGAGCAAATATCTAATTAATTTTTAAATCACAAGCTGTAAAATGACATTCTGTATTGAGGTGCCTGCAAATTATAGTCAGTATGAAATTTGATTTATTAAAACTATTACAATAACAAGTCTAATGATTATAAAAAGGATTGTCTTACAAATTAAACTGAATGCGGAATATCTTAAGCTCATACATCCATTCTCAATTCATGTTTGGTCGGAATACAGTACAATCTTAAGAAATACTGCACACCGCTTTATATGAATTTATCAGATTTCCATTAGGGTTTCTTGTCCTAGAGTGTCATTTTCTGCGGTCCTAATGAAAATAAAGTATATTTATTTTATTAAGAACATGATAATGATGCAGATATACTTTGTGTTGGTCAACTATTAACAACATTTTTTTCTCTATTATTTGTGGCTTGCAAATTATAAGTCACTACGACGTAAACCCCAGCACAACGCTTTTCAATTAGCAGAAGAAACTTTTAATCATCTATAAAAATCGTACTGATTTTTCAATCAAGAGAAAACTGACATAAGATTACTTGAGAACACTACGAGGGGTTGATTTACTCTTAGCCTACTGTTGCAGTGGTAATAATTTAAAGTTTGAACTTAGAATATTCTGCTATTCAACATAGTCTTTTCTTGAATTAATACACTTAATACAGCAATCCTGCAACGCCATTAACCCTTAAAAAACATTCTTCTTGATCTGGAAGTCGGCCTTCTACGGCTTATTACCTCTTCATTATACAAAAATGGATGTTTTTTTATTCATAACAATGCGCCCTGTGTACAGATGCATTTTCCTACAAAAACAACACACCTTTTGCTAACATGCCACCTTTTGTTTTCTTAGTTTTCTCTTTCAAAGTAATTAGTAATTTAGATTATTTATCTACAGTGAATTTGGCTCTTTTTTAGGCAATCGACTATTATTATTCTACCGATCTCCCTAAAAGCTAAAGTAAAAGCTTTTTCATCAAATTCCTGAATTGTAAACTTCTCATACCATGGAGAACCATGATGATTTCACTTCATGAACTGCTGTTTTATTTTTGCATCATAAAAATGAACCCATATTTCGTCCATAGTAACAAGACGGTTCATAAGGTCTGCACCTGCGTCCAAACAGCTACAATGATTCCATGTAGCACTAGTACATTAATGAAGCAAATATTAGTTAATATAAACAATTTATTAATTTACTAATTAATTAATTAATACAAAAATATTCTGAAAAGTTTATAGAAGCTTGGGTAGATTAAATCAGCAACAGAAATCGAGATTCTACACTCGTCGTATTCATTTTGGAAAATACCAAAGTAGTTCAGTAAATTACCCGCCTAAGAAAGTGTATTCGTAAACATTCACACAAGTATAAAAACACCAAAAAAATAGTGAATTACCCTTATTAAAATAAACTCGTATTTTACAAACATAAGGATTTCGTTGCAAACAAGCAACCAAACCGCTTTCATAAAGATGAGAACCAGATGACCGTGAACCTAAATAGAAATGCGTTGAACTCAAAATAGGAAACTTTAGACGCACTATCCGTGTGAATGAAAGAGAGTAATCCCCTGGAACATTCTAATTTGTAAATATCAACGGATCATAATAGAGGGAAAATTCAGGCGGCTACACCTAAGAGAAGCTAGCTAGAAAAAAAGAACGATATCAGTAACGGAATGTTCACCCGCATTACGATAACAGAGAATGGATAGAAGGAAAATGGATATCATGCTAATATAGTCAGAGATTAAAGGGTCCTATGGAACGAAGCAAAAGAATACAACCCAAGTCGTCCAACTTATTCATGCAGACAGAGCATTAGTCTGTCCAATATTATAAGATTCAATACTCAATTAATAATGCACAAAAATAAATAGAATAGTTATGAAGTTTATTTCAGCATGTTTATATAAATTTATACCCCGTAACACATACTTATAAAAAATTTAAAATATAAACGTAAATATGAATATGACAAAAAAACTTACATACTTATTTACCACGTTGACGATAACGAGCTCGTCTCAATAAAATTTAATAAACCTTGGACACAAAATATACATTTACAATAAGCGCACGTAGACGCAATAAATATACCAACACCATCACCTAATCAATATCACAACTGATAGATGTTTTTCAAATCAAGTCAAGATTTTTAAGATTAAAATTAAATAACTATTACCAATCAATATAAATGCAATATCACACAAAACCTTGCAACGGTAAAAACTATGAAATTTAGAAAGACCTGGCTAACTACAAACGCGGAGAGTAAAAGGATTCACATAGACAAGAAAAGTACATCGCCATCGATTTTCTATTTATAATAAAAATAAAAAATTATATTTTAAACAAAAAAATGGACAGTTACATGTACGGACGATCTTAATAATGGAAAAACGAAGTGCGCATTTCGTATCTTAACATGTACAGTAAACTTTTCAGTAAGAAAAAAAGAATAATGCTTAGGCTTTCTTATAAGCAAGATGTGTTACGTTAAAAGTATCACATTCAGAATCATTTCTAGTAAGCAATTGATAGTAGCAAGAAACACTAGGGAAGCTAGTTTTAAACGGGACGGATTTGTAAACTTGGTCCCAGAAGACCCAGAAATGTGACTAGGGTATATCCGTGGTTTATTGGTTACTCAGCCAACAGCAAAAGTAGATAAAAAGATGCATTCAATATATATAAAAAATATCGCTACATACCTCCAGATGCTGTGATACTTATCTTGCAGCTAAGCCATCGGGGGTGAATCGCCACGGTAGTCAAAATCATCCACACGACTACCATAACTGCAACAGCTGTCTATAAACAAGGACAGTTGGCCTACGCCGAAGAACTATCGGGTCTACATAAAAAAGCAATTTGGTGTAACGGAGGAGAACCTTTGGGCTTACGTCTAAGAGCTAAAATAATAATCTTATTAGTATTGATCAGCTTGGAAGAACTTACCGATGCATCCAGGATATCCAGTTCTCCGAAGGAAAGGAAAAGGTCTAGAAGAACATACCACAGGAAGCAAATCAAAAAATTTAATCAAGTTAGTATGAGTACGAAAACCAGCTAAAGGAAAGGTAAAGGAAAAAAAGACCACAAGGAACGAAGATGCAAAACCAAACTAAAAGAACCCCTAAAAAACAGCACAATAAGAAAACAAAACCAAAATCGAGTGTAGTTATGTTTGCGGGTGTATATGTGGGTATGTACGTGTATGTATGTGAGCGTGTGTATGTATGTTGGACCACATTAGTCGCCTGTTACGACACACAGGTTGTACCGTGCGACTATTCTAATCCGGGCTCACACGGGGTTAGGTGAAAAAAAAGAAAAAGACCCCAGTAAAACAAGAAAGTAAATAAAGATAGCGTAAAGTCCAAAAGTCAAATCCTAAGGAGAGCAATATCGGTATAAGAATCTGGGAGCACCAGGACTAGAGATAAAGCTTAAGACGTTTGCGCCGCCAGAAGGAAAACGAAGCAAGATCAGAGCCCCAAGAATTGTTAGGATAAGCAGGTTAAAAGTCTTTGAGGTGCCAGACGGAAAGAAACAAGACAACAACAAAGATAATTGTGGTTATGGATGTTACGATAGGCAAAGGAAAGTTTCTGAGGACATGGAAACGGATATTTTTGAAGTGTTCGGGATCAGGAATATACATATCGTTTATTTCGGACAGTTGTGCTATGGAATCTATGCCCAAATTCGTACTCTTTCTGTTCCGTTCTTACCGAATTATCTAACTATTTTTATATAAAATTAATCTTTATGCGCTCGAAAATTTAATTGTTACACGACAAATTTAAGGAACTGAAAGTTGGAGTAACCGTTACACAAAATAACGACTCCATAGTGCAATTCAGCTTGTAGTTTTAATTTTAATTTAGAATGACAATAATTTACATCCAAAATTATTACAAGTATTCTCAAATTCAACGGAAGACCAAATGCTGTCTATTTAAATAAAATTTAATACAGCTTTTGAAGTTATATAACAGGATGCTGTAGGCAACAGTATACGATTATTTAGTAAATTTAATTTATGTAATCATGTTCTAGTAAACAGGTATTCAATTGACAATCAAACTTAATTTGGACATTATTACATTTATCGTGTTACAATTTAGGCGTGGCTCTAACGCCGTTATTATAACCTATACCGACCACGTTTTTACCGGACGATGCAAGCGCTGTCTAAGTCTATTTACATGCACATTCTTGGTAAGATTCAAATTACTTGCGTGATGGATATATCTCGGAACTTCATCACAGAGTCCAGCACGTGGTTGCGGTTGTCGGAATTACGCGGTGTTGAACATCAAATTATTATCCGTCACTAAACTTCTATTGCATCTCCTAGGGGTTTGAAGGGAAATAGGTAGCGGAACGATTGGGGGAGGTAAAGGAAAACTACATACGTGTTTTTCTTTAAAAACTACACCGCACTTAGATACTTGTTGCTTAGTCTATGTCTCGTTGCTTAATGTCCGCTTTCTCGACTCGCGCACATCCGCATTCCTTCTGCACAGACTCGACAGTCAGCAACGGCGGAAGTTAGCGTATCATTTCAAAAATACGCGGCAATTAACCTACAAGGTATCTCTAAACCTAAAACATACATGACCAGTTTGGCATGTAACAACATAGCTAATCAAAGTTTTATAGTCGACTAAAAATTTGTTCTTTGCAAGTTTAATTTTAACGACTATGATGATTCATGTATTACAACCGCCTGAAAAATATCTCAAAGTCTTAAAATTCACGATTCATATCATTTTCGAATCA
Source organism: Platerodrilus igneus (assembly GCA_036346225.1). NCBI lineage: Eukaryota > Metazoa > Arthropoda > Insecta > Coleoptera > Lycidae > Platerodrilus > Platerodrilus igneus. The sequence goes on from JARFIW010000753.1 coordinate 4,050,453, forward strand.
CCATACTGTGCCAGATAACATTTTGTTCGTATAGACGCATGAACTTCTGTAAAAGAAAATGTGTTGATTAAATCTTTCCTCTACATCACACGTAATTGTGGATAATCGTTCTGCTATTTGATTGCCTTAGAATGAGAAAAAAGCTGCAGCCAGTTGTGGATTGTGGCTTTAAAACAACTTTCCAAAACCTATGAAAATACGTCCATAAACAAAACTTTTAATTTTGCTTTTTGTTTCAGTGCTTGTACCATACTGAGCGTGGGTTGCGGTATGCGGACCCGACTATGTAAAGGCTAAACACCCGTTTGAGGTTTTATTCTAGCTATTGCATAATAAAGCTCGCATCAAGCCATAACGCTTCCACGCCAGCTTTTATGGCACAGGAAACGGGTTTTAATAAAAATTTAAGAATTCGCAGTAAATATCTAACTACCTTCAAAGTCGCGAAAAAGGAAGTAGGCAATAGTAACGTAAACCTAAGGCTTCAATACAAATCAGTGGGGTTGTTGATTTTCTTTGATCTACTTTAATATATTGCTACAGATGAATTAATATTTCTAAAAAACGTTGGATGATGACGCGTGAGCAATTTTAATAAGCTTTATGTGTGTACATAGTCTGATTTTGCCGTTATCTTTGCAAGTTAGACTATTTCAAGTGCTATCTAAAAGTAGCTACACAACTCACTTTAGCAAAAGTTCAAATTCCTCCCTAGACGTGAGCGCTAACATATTATATGCGATAATGTCAAACATAAGTGATATATTTGCCAAGCTTCCATTCATTTTTATTAGTTTCTATAGCAACGACTCCGTTTTTAGGTTATTCGGCCAACAACCCGTATTAGTAATAAACTATCTTGACAAAACATCAAATTCTTCAATTTGCGGTATTGCATAATTGAATACAGTGTGTTAACAAATTTAGATATTCAGATATTATATAACCTAACCTTAGTAGGTATAAAATATGATTTACTGTTTATTTATCAATTTTGTAATTGTAGTACCTTTGAAAAAGAATTAAAATAAATCTGAAAGCTCAGGTTTATAAAAAAGAGTTTTCTTAAATAATCCAACCGACTTAAAACCCACAATATTTTTGGAAAATTAAAGATATATATATATATATATATATATATATATATATATATATATATATATATTGATGAGATATTGAGAACACGAGCGGGCATTAAATGCCAATTTCTATAAAAAGCCACCAAAAGAGAAGAAAATGGAGAAATGTAAAATTTCACAATGTTTAATTTTTTCACCCTGTATACTCGTATAGGCGTATACTATTAGCACAGAAAATAAAATTTTCATGTAAAATTATACTCTATAAAACAGACAGTATTGTTATACCATTTAAGAAAAAGCATAACTTTAAACCTTGTGCAAATAACGATTTTCTAGAAAAAAAAGGCTTTTATTATTGGATTTACATTTACCCCTTGTTTCCATAAATCATCTCGTGCTTCTTTATTTTATATTTCTCTGCATATGCTTTGAATCTCTTCCCTTAAATACTTTTGACGCAGATTAGAATTCTTTTCGACGCAGATTAGAATTGTACCAGAATTGTGCCAGAAACCAATTAGAATTTGATTATAATTCAATTAAAATTGTAGCAGAAGCGAATTAGAATTTGATTGGAATTGTACTAAAAGTCAATCAGAATTCAATTAAAAGACCTATATGATTATAAATATTTAATTTAAATTAATTACCCAATTTCTACCCTCGTTTTCTGAGAAAAACGGCAAAAACTCTTCATGTATGCTCAACGTAATTGTTGCACAGTAATACTTTCACAATAACATAAATTTGATATATTCTAAACTTTATTTATTTGACGCGTAGATTTCTGGTTAAAAGTGACGTGACTTCGACGCGCAGCAAGTGTAGGCTGACTTGTCTTATCACCGGTGGGTGTTAAATAGCCTTTTTCCACTACATCTGGGTTGGGTTTTCAAGCAGTTTTTCAGATTGTTTCAACTAACCAGCTTTTGTTTTTAATATTCTCTGTATTTTTAAGCTGCTTCTGATGAAATTATTTCGGATTCTAATATCATGCATGTTATTTGCTATTGTTTGATACTTTATTATTTGTTATCGTGGCCAGACTTTCAACTTGCGTCTGTTGTTTTGTATAGATAATACTTTTGGATAATTGTACAAAAATAAATGATGTAACTCTAGTGCTGTTTTCGTTTATGTATTTATTTATTTGAAAGTGCGTTCTCCTAGCAAAGCGCTCATGGTTCCAGCGTAATTGCATGAAGATTTGTTAGGTTTCATCTCTTCTTCTGCGTATTTTACTTTATAAACTGGTAGAACACTTCTTAACGTCGTTTAATAACATGTACGGTTATTTCTTTGCTGAATACGCGTTCTATTGTTAAAAGATATGCTTACTTTCATTGATTAAGGTTAATTACGGTATATATACAAGGTGTTAAATTCTTGCTATTTACATAATGTAGGAATTACTTAATTTTCTGCTAAATAAATGCAGTTTTCTGATTCCTATGGCTATTTACAGTTACTATGCAACCCTTACTACTCAATACACCCCTAAACAACCCCTTATCACAGCAATATATATATATATATATATATGTATATATAAAGAGTATATAAGGTCACAAGGGGGGTATACTTCATGTAAACGTTATAAAAATCAGGAAAACCAAACATTTAAGAAGTAAATAATTCGTTCATTATACAAAAGCAGATACAAATCATCCTGTATCTAATTACTAACAAGCTACAGTTAATAAAACGAAGTTTATTCAGTAATAACTCAACCACATTTGGTAAAATAAATAATTGCGGGCGCAACCCAATCCATTTTAAAACATTTAAAACATTCATAAATTCAAAATAAATACAATTTAGGCATATTTAAAGTAAAGTAAACGTGAAATGAAATCTCTTTCAAACTCGACGCATTTGCGTAAGAAATAGAAGTCAGTAAAACGCATACAATTTGTACCAGTTTGTAATAAACAAATATTTGCAAAACAAATATATTTCATAACGCAATAGGAATAGATATTGAAGTGAAAGAGTACGTGACGTTTAAAATGTAGAAATTGCCATATTTTACAAAACCCAACTTAAGCAAGCAAGGTATGGAGACTAAAAATTACGCCTACGTGAAGTCGAAAGGTACAAAATACCACTTGGTGATAAATTCTATAATACAAAGCTTTTGTCTACGTGTTAATTCGATGATACGGAAACAAAGAAATTTTAACTCCCACTTTTTCTCTAACACTTCATACTTAAATAATATAAGCTGAATAACCAAAAATTTATATAATAATCAAGAAATATGTACAATTTGCACTTTTTCAACCTTCGTACTATTATTTGCTATTTAAAACCCTTGAATCAAAGTAAAAATATAAATCTATTTCCCACCAAATTATAACTCTACTAAAACTATATAAAGCCAGCAAAAATAACTCTGTATTATATTGGAAGTCTCGTTGAACGTTCAATGACACATCGTAATTTCTATGTATCAATCAAAATTTTTCATGACCCTTTACATAAATATCTAAGTACATGCAAGTTTTAAACGTTAAAAAAAAATTTAATCTTATGCTATTAATTAATTATCGCTAACCTGGTATTTTTCGAGTTTGATTTCTTTGTTCGAATGTGTAGTTCTTCTTACCCCCAATCCTGCCGCTACGCGCTGCTAACCAATGTCCTTGGGATGCTTTCAGCTTAACGTCCTGATGCAAAATTTTTCCCTTTGTTATATCTGTTACTCGTAGTATTGGATTTTTACGTTGAATTTCTTATTGAATTTGTTTTGTGAATTGTTTATTGAATTGCTTCGTATATCTCTCAGTATATTTTTAGTACTGTTTTCTTAGATCTCTTAGATTTTCTTAAATTTCATTAGAGAATTTCTCAGTGCCCTAAGTTAATAAATGTTAAAGATCATGTTTACCTTAATTAAAATTTGGACTTAAGTCTTATGTCGATGACGAGTTTTTATTTCACTTGTATATTTGAACGCGCACTCGTACTTGAAATTCTTAATTTTCACTTAAAATCTGTGGTTTTAATTTGACACTTGAACTTTGCGTAGTATTTTTATTCAAACTAGTAGAGTTTGTGTTTCAGTTAGGTAAACTCTGACCATTAACCCCTTTATATAACATATAAAGACAAGCCCTTCCCCATGCTGTTATTGGCTTGATTGAGCATTATCGGGATTGAGGCGTTGCACTTCTCTTATCATAAAGACCTTCGGATTTTACATAAAGTTACCTATCCTAGATTTTGTTGCAATGCTTTTCAAATCACGTAGACATCAAAATTTCACACTATAGAGTTCATTGACTGTGGTAATTTGTAACGATCAATATCATGTTTTCGCGTTTTGTATAGGAAATTATTCAAACTGTGCTTTTAATTCCGCACCTACACAAACTTGTTGTTCTATATTTTGTTTATCCAATATGCTGGGTTTTATTCGAAAATGTAGCGATTTCTACATTTAAACATCACAAGCTAAATTTTATAATGGGATTTTTTTAAAGGATGACGTAAATAGATGCATTTTTATTGACTTTTTACTTTCTAAAATATGCCTGTTTTGAAAGCCCTGTTTGTTGTAAGCACGCATAATTATTAATGCGTCGAGTTTAAAAAAATTCGTTTCATGTTTGTTTGACTTTAGATACTTCTAATTTGTATTTATCTAAAGTTTCTGAATGTATTCTTGTTTCTGAAATGAATCGAATTGCGTCTAGAGTTATTTATTCTACTAAATGTGGTTAAATTATTAAAGAATGAGCTTCCTTTTATTGACTAAAGTTAGTTGTAGATTTTATACATTGTTTGATATTTGCTTTTAGCATAATTAACAATTGTGTACTTTTTATGATTCAAATGTTTAGCTTCCTTGACTTTGGTATGGTTTACATGAAGTCTACTACCTTCATGACTCTCTGTACCTTTAAATAACCTTATTATCATAGCAATATATATATATATATATATATATATATATATTGTTATAAATTCAAAGGGTTAAATTTGGGGTAAGCAATGCAATTTCAAACACCCTGTATAGAGAAACAAACAAATTATTTACGCGCAAAATTTATATAATTTATTTAATTTAAACGGACAAGTATTGACGTATTTTTATAATTTATGATTGAAAGGTTAAAGGTACATAGAGAACACCAGTTTTAAAAACAAATAGAAACGCATAATTAATTTAATTAATTTTAATTCAACGTGTAATAGCATTAGAAAACACACCAGGGTATAGAAAATCAATAACCCCAAGGCAAAAGGTGGCTTGGTAACAAACAGACGTCAGTACGGTGAAATATAAGCTCCAAGAATTGTTGTTTTAAACGGTCGATAATTAAGAACACCTGCTTGTTTAAAAGGTTACCTTCTTCGAATTTATCAGCATAATAAAGCGGACTTCATAAAAAATAGTGTTCAACCGTCAGTTGCTTCGAATAACAAACTAACCAAGTTTTTTAAAGAGTAGAGAAAATGCACGATCGGTAATATGCTACAGATAAAGACAGATATAAAAGCATGGGTTTGCAAAACGCACGTACTTAATCCACGTGGAGTGATGAGACGCTTCAGCAATATCGATTTTCTACAACTCAAGTGGGGTTTAGAACGCGACATCATATATGCATAAGACAGATAAAAATATTACAGGCGGAGTTTCATGACGACACAGATCAGAATCATTGGTTGAAACGGATAGTTTTAAAAACGGACGAACATGCGACAGATGGAAGTGATTTTCGGATTATACGGCGCGTCCACGAGGCGAATTTCAGGAATCTTGAAGTCGGTTATATCAAAATTTGGAGAAGTGTTATTTTAAAATAAGTATTTCGCGCGAAGTGTGGCCTAGAGGTGGCATTTTGAACGATATAAATACTCTTAAAGAATTAGGAGCGCTCTTTCTTTATTTTCTCATCGCTTTTAACTACTTACAACGATAGACCGACGTTATAGTAGAGTTCTTATGAGTATTAAAATTTGTTCATGATTCAGTAAATGTAGTACTAGCACTTATAACTTGGTAGTTGACGCCTAATAGTTATTAACGTGAGTAGTGTCGAGTGAATTCAATTAACTGAGGTCCAACTAATACCATACCAAGCTAGTAAATCAATAAACAGAAGTATAATATACGTGAGTTTGTATGCTGTTTGGGAATGGTAATTGGAAGCAAGGCTGGGCAAATACTGAGGTTTTTATCTATAAATATGTAAAGTATCAGAGCGCATAGTCACGAAACCAAGGGGTTCAGATGAGCATCGTCGAAGGGCTGGAGGCTTAAAGCATTTCCAGATAACTTTTTTTTGAATTTTCTGTTATCTGATGAACTTTTGGAATTAGTTGGTGATGTGTGAGTAAACATTTTGGTTGTTTATGGTTATATAACGTATCGGAAAAGATACGCGTACTTGACAATTATTAGGGTTATTTAAAATATTGAAAAAGGGTGTATGTAAAACTTAGTAAATTTCATTATGAATTTAAATTGAATTGTTAAAGGTACATGGGTTTATTAGTTTTGCAGTAATTTTATGCAAGGTAAAAAGCATACATTAATAAACTGGGTTATTATGAGCTCACCATACTCCAGTGTGCAATAAAAATAGGGTATTATTTGGGGCCCATCTACTCATATTGTATTAAATGTGTTTGCAAATAATAATTTAAAACAAGGACTTTGAAACATATCCCTTATTGAGTTGTAATTAGTGTACTAAACTCTTTATACTTGAGAACAATTTGTTTGTAAATAGCGGTAAATAAAGATTATATGATTGTTGTATTATTTGGGAGATTTTATTGAATGGTGTGCGAGTGGGAAGGATGAATGATTGTAAATTTAGCTGAGCTAGCCAGGGAAGCTGCTGAAGATTGTTGCAGCAAAAGTAACGGGTAAGAAAGTTTATTTTTATAAATTTGTTTTTTTTGAAAATCAGTGTTGACATTGGCGTTGTCAAACGTATAAGTCCCCGATCACAGCAATCTTATGACGGCCCAACGTTGGGGCTTGAATGGTTTTTAGGGCGATCCAAAGACTAAGTACACGATCCACAGCAATATATATATATATATATATATATATATACATATATATATATATATATACACACATATATATATATATATATATAAGATGTATCTGTAAACAAACTCTTATGAAAATAATAAGAGCCATTGACAAATACAAATCGGGCTGGTAGTTATATAGCCATGGCTATATAGCTACCAGCCCGATTTGTATTTGTCAATGGCTCTTATTATTTTCATAAGAGTTTGTTTACAGATACATCTTACTTTATATATATATATATATATATATATATATATATAGCCATGGCTATATAGCTACCAGCCCGATTTGTATTTGTCAATGGCTCTTATTATTTTCATAAGAGTTTGTTTACAGATACATCTTACTTTATATACAATTTTCTTATTGCGGACTGCAAATAACTTGTCTTTTATATATATATATATATATATATATATATATATTACTGTGTAGGTTAAAAGGCAACGTGTGTAAATAGACCCAGAAGATATTTTTATAACGACCCTGTGAATAGAAAAATAATAATTTATTTATTACGCTTCAAATCACTAATTTGCATACTTCAGTATAAGACAAGGTAGACGATTATATACAGAAATTTTTAATGGTAAATGACATATTTTTATGTACCTTCAAAGTAATAATTTGAGTACATTAATTTAATGCAAGGAGAAGTAGGATGGATGACAAAGTTGACTATCGCTTACAACCATGGAGAATACTAATTTGTATACGTTAATTTAATACAAGTCAAATATGTGTAATATTATAGCTTCGCGGTATATAAAAATCAATAATTGATGCAACGGATATTTATTTAGCATCGTAAACTAAAAGGTACGTTAATTTGATTTGTAGAAATCTACAAAATGACTTAACCAAACGGTCGAGGAGTTCAGGGAATAGAAGCTTCAAATAAATAAATATTTCTTTGAAAGCTACAAGACGATGCGATAAAATTTTGAATTATTATACAGCGGAAAAGTCAGGTTAACGAACAAGTATGTTATTTTTGAAGCAAAAATCAATAATTTTAAGGGACAGAGAATCGTTAGAGGGCAACCAAAGGAGACAGAATACATCAGCTGGTAGAAGGACAAGCAGTTTTCAAGCGCGTGACAGACGAGTATGTTTTAAAAAACAAATGGGTGAAACAAAGATGCAAGATGTTTGTCGACGATATCGATTTTTAAGGCGCACATTTAGCGAGGGAATCGTAACCATAGACAGCACGGCGATAGAGGAAGCTCGATGAAAGTAGAAAAACACGAGTGAGACAGAAAATAGTGGTTATAAACGCATGACTGCAAGAAAAATAGAGACGCAGGCACTATGGGCCTGTTTTGCAGGTGGTCAGGGTAAATGGAGAGAAAAGATTTTCTAGGTACGCGTCGACGGTTGCAACTGATATCTAGTTTTTCGTGGTAATACCGTAGTGGAAGGAGTGGAATTCTGAGTCTTAAAAGTTCGTTGTGTTTTGAGTGGAGGAATTTGGAGAATTGTTTATAACGAATGTGATAGTTGAGCGAAAACTTTAGAAATACATGGCTAGAGCAGAGGTTTGAAAATTATAAAAGTTCTTGCCAGGGGTGGTAGAGCTCTCTAAATCTTCTGATCCGCTTCAAGTACATTAAGTAGCATCGAGAAGACATCCTAATTTAAAATTAAAAGCCGCGACATAGTGCAGTCCGTCGTATATTTTTACAAGTGTTCTAAATGCAGGAGTTAGTGCTAACAAATTTAACGGGCTGAAAATAAATTAGTATAAATAATTGTACAAGTACAACAGGATGCTACTGAGGTAAGCGAAACAAGTATTTCCTGAACGAGAGTGCTGGTGGCACGTTAAATTGAGACGGAGGCATAATTTGGATTTGGATGGATGATGGTATGAAAAGCATCAACTAATAACTGGCGGAACTAGATGAACAAGTTGAGATGGAGTTGCTGTCCATGTAGGAGTGAGAACGTAGGGAAAATCGAAGTACGTGAGTTTGGTGGAGGTCATATAAGGACAATTTTTTATTATTATTTGAGTAGGTAAAAACGGGAGTAATAATTTTTGATGTAAAGAGTAAACAGGTCTTTAGAGTAATTAGGGAAAAAGGTTTATACTGAGCTCACCATAGACCAAGTAAATGTAAATTTAGGGTTTCACGATAGGCCCATCTACTTTGAAAAATAAAAATGTTGAAGTGTAATAACGCACAAATAATTTAGATTAAAAAAAAAAGGTGAAATGTTTTATTATAAATATAACAATGTAAATATTGAGATTGTCTGAATAATTATTTATGTCATATGAATAAATGTTTGTCCAAGGATTTTATTATATTTATGTATTTTGTTGTGTGTAAAGGTGTTGAAAAAATGTGTAGTGGGAGTAAGTATATCAGAGGAGGTGGTCCACAAAGCTAGCCGTGGTAGATCAACTTGGAGAAGCAATTTTTGTACATATCAAACTAGAACATATCATAATCAAACACGAAATTTGCAACGAAGTTTTATTTAGGTACAAATTGCTGGAGTTATATTTCGATCACACAAGGAGGAAGTAGGGGCTTCAAATAGAAGACCACTGCATTTTTATGACGCCCAAAGTGTGGGGCACGATTTTTAGGACATAATTCCAGCGAGACCACTGCATTTTTATGACGCCCAATTCGTGGGGGCATGATTTTCAAATAGAAGTCCACTGCAATATATATATATATATATATATTATATATACATATTATATATATTATATAGATATATATATATATATATATATAATATAGATATATATATATATATATATTTTAAAGATAATGACCTTCTAGTATTATATATTATATATATATATTATATACATATTATATATATTATATAAATATATATATATATATATATATATATATTGCTGTGAAGCCATCTTAAATCCGGGTACTCCGCTTTTCGAATCGAGCCTTTATGAATTGGATGCCAAAGAATGCTGTGAATCCTACAAAAAGCTATTCATTACCTTAACTGTGTTGGTCCATTGATTTTCTTCTTCTCGCCTCGGCTGCTCCTCTAGATAACTTTCATCCTCATACATAAAAAAACAAACACATTCCTACCACAAACATCAACGTTAACTCTATTTACATCAATATTCACAATACATTAAAATTTCAAAATTAAAATTCAGCATAAATTTTAATATCAGAGAATTTCAAAATTAAATTTATTGTCATTTTAAAGTGCATCCAGAATTAAAGTCCTTGTAGGATGCCTACTAATTACTATAACAATATATGCAGAGTACAAAGGGAGCATCTACCACCCCTTTACGTTAATTAACCAGGTTCGTCTAATTGAGCTTAAAGACATACCCAAATTTTCATCATAATCCAGAACATCAATACTAAATACCCCTTTCTACTTAAACAAGCAAATTTCACCTTAAAATTAAAATTTTATTGCTAGTACAATTTCACTACTGTCCATTTTGAGTAAATCAATTATAAAGTTATTCAACACACACAAAAATATCAAAGTTCAAACAAAATAGTATAATTTACCTGAAGGTTACTTGCACTCGTAGCTTCAATGTACATAGTCCCTTTTGTTAATCACACCATTCCAACTGGGTTATATTTGCGGCTTCTGATTCTCAACGCTTTTAAAATCTTCTCCATCACCATTCATCTAAAGTTGTTTCAGGGCTTTTCCGGAACTCCTCTATGTATATCTGACCCTTGTTTCGTGGATCCAGACACGTTTATGCACCATTTAAGTATTAATACCCCCGAAAAATAACAAAGAAATTCATACTTCTTTCACCAAGATACGCCAAAACTGCCTACTTTTGTGTATTTATTTGTCGTAGTAAATTTTACCAATTGGTACAGTGATACTAAATTTTATTACCTTGTATCTAAGTGCACTAAAGTATATTCATGTTAGCACGTAAAGAACAAACTATTTTGAATCACCAAAATATACGAGCAAACTTTAAATTATTTTATCAAACTAAAATGCACTGTTTAACATCTTGAATCAAGTCGCGGATCTAAGAGAGCTTCTTCATATTCACCTCCGTATATATAGCGGTTAGCCTGTCTGTCGGTCTGTTCCCCAAAACGGCCAGTTTCTAGAATTTCGTCATTCTATGTTCCCATTCCGTAGCTCGCGCGTCGGTTTTTACGAATTTTGTACTCGCCCTAGTTAAATCTCAGAAAATTTCCACACGGCACGCAACGTCTGAGAATACCTAATTAAATTTTATACAGAAATGTTATTTCTACCTCTCAATTTTGCCTTTTACTTTTAACCAATCGCAACCCCATGACGTTGCTCTACTCACGCCTTTTTACTATATGTGTCTCGGTCTTGCGCATATTATCTGTCTCTATCTACCCTGTTCTTATTAGTGCAAATTGATATTCCTTATTATCGATTATTTTAGTCCATGTGGAGTGTGAAATATCCCACCTTTAGCATTTCTCGTAACTATTAAGCTACGTTTTCTCCAAGATTCTTTGAAACCATTTGTTATCTACAAAACTTTCGCCGTACGTGACATTTAAACTACGCAGGTGTTCAAACATAATATTAATTCTCAGAGCTTTATTTTCTGGTATTTTAATCTTGGATTTTCACAGGCTTTTATGCTTATTATTAATAATGGTTTAATTAACTCCAATTAAAATTGACTTCTATCCTTTCATTTTTAGCGAATACAAATTAAATATTAATTATTATGTGTACACTTTGTTTAATACCGGTTACTTAAAATAGGGTTAATTAATATAAATTTTGCACGTAATTTCCATTTGTTTCTTTATTAGGAATAATTAAATTACACGTAGAGCTTTTTAATACTGTTTCTTTTGATATAAAACGTCTTGTACATGATTTAAATCTCTTATTTTTACTGAAACTAATAAATGTTTATGCTTCACGGTTTTAATAACGCGTATTATCTAATAATATTCATTATACACGGTGATGAAAATTATTTGATGTGATTATTTAATTTTCTACCCTGGTCTAAATATGAGTATTTTCCCCCTATTTGAATACAAATAATCCCACTTATTTGAATGCAAATATAAAGCATTTAGACAAAAAAAAATTACAAAAAAAAAATTGCCTATCTTTCTCTATCCTTATCTATCTAACTTACCTACTTTATCTCCAATCCAAAAAAAATATTTACACCTATCCTATATCCCTATCCTATTCCTAACTTTATTCCTAACTCTCCACTAATCTTATATGAAATATCTATACTTAACCTATCTTATTTTCTTCCTACATTTACTTTTCCTTCTCATCCTATATACCTATTTCTAACTATCTCCCGTATTTATCCTATACTTAGCTTTATTTTCTATAAACACTTACTTCTACTCTTCTATCTACACCTATTCTATCCCTATCCTATTTAAATCTAACTCTCTTCTTGACCCTCCATGTCTTTCTTCTTACCATCCTAATACTCTTCATCCCTATCTCTCCCCCTTCTATATCTATACTTAACATCTCTATTATCTCACATACAATAAACTTATCATCCCTCTTATCCTGACTCTTAAATATTACTTCTTCTTCAGTCCCTACACTTGTCTGTTTCTCATTTATTGTTGTTTCCCTTTCTGCCGACAAACCAAACGATACTACTTTACAATTCTCGATTTTTCCCTCTACGGAAAATCCTATGTACCTTCTAGAATTTTTATGTAATGGAATCCGCCAGAATGAATCCCTTAAATCTACTTGATTAAAACAAACTTGCCATCTTTACTTAATTTCGCCTTTACCTGCTCCTGATATGCTGCTTCTACCCCACTACTTCTGCATGTTTTTGTATTAAAGCTTGAACCTCTACTTTCCTTTCCTCTGGACATCTTATTGTGTTGATCTGTTTACCTTCATCATCCTCTACCTCTACTACATTAATACTAAACCCCGTGTCATCCTCTGTGACTTCATAACTGCCCTTCCATGGCACTACCCTATCTTTAATCCTTACTACCTTCCTTTCCATATCTATCAAAACCCCTAACTTCATCATACAGTCAACACCTAAAATGCTCTGAAACTTCAGTCCAGGTACAATTACAAACTCCTGTTCACAGCTTAAACCTCCTATATCTATCCTAAGCACCACAACACTATTTACTACAGCAAACTTCTGTTTATTTGGAGCTACTAAATGGCTACGCTTTATAGGCATAATTCTATCACAAACCTTATCCCTAATTTTGCTGACGAATTCCTCCGATATTAAACTCGCATCTGCCCCTGTATCAAGTAATACTTCTACATTATTCTCAAAAATTTCTAAATTAATAATTGGCAAACATAATTTTTCCTCAGTTTCTGGCTCTACTTCCTCCTCAATTTTGAAAAATTCACATGGATGTTCATATACATTTACACTGAAATCTAGTGGTCTGTCGCGTTCTAAAAATCTTGTCCAGGTCTGTTTTCCCTACTCGGTTCTGGTGTAGCCGTCACCTCAGCGTATGTCCTAGGCGTTTCCACTCGTTCCGTGTCTGTATTAACAGTCCCCCTCATGTCCGGTGAACTATTCCTTCTGGTAGGTCCCGGTCTCGGTGCAGGTCCCCTTCCTAAACTATTACTCCTAACGTATGGTCGTCTCTGTTCCCAATTCTGTCGCTGGTATCCGTAACTATTCCCCCTTCTAGCATAGTTGTCCCGTCTATTGTCAAACCTAACTGTGTTGATCTGTCTTTCCCTATTATCCCGAGGTCGTCCACTACTTACGTCGTCGTATCTCTGCAGGTATTCTAGAAACATTTCTCTGTCCACTATGTTCTGTAGTGCTACGTGTTGCCTTATGTCTACCTCGAAGTGTCGTGATAAATACTTAATAATTTGTCGGTCCGTCAGTGGTGGGTTCAGTTGCTTTGCTATGCTATACTTGCGTATAGCATATTGCTCTACTTCCTGAAAATTCTCCCTTAAATTTCCTGTGATTAAGTCGTCTCGTACCTGGTCTTGTCTGTGGTCACTCCAGTAGTGCTTTAAAAATCTGTCCTCAAAGTCCGTGTAAGTGTCTATGTCCTGTCCTACTAAATTGTACCATGCTTCCGCGTTGTCCTTTAATAAAGCCTTTATCGTATTCAGTTTAGTCTGTTCGTCAAATAAATTTCCCACTAGATTTCTTACGCTATTAATAAAAATTTGTGGATTTACCCTGTTATCGCCATAAAACTTCATGTGTTGGTCCAATGATACTCCACCTGTAGAAAATCTGGGACCATCCCCCGTTAAATTTGACATGTTGTATTTGATACTACTAACTTCGCGTTCTACCCTGCCTAACTGATCCCTACATGAGTCCGTCACTTCAGTCATTTTTACATTAATCTCTTCTTCACAAAAAATGCGTACTTCGGACCTTAAATGTCCCATTTCCTGTCGAAGACCTGTAATATCACGCTCATTTTTTTCAACCCTATTTTCAACTTCCCCCATCTTTACGGTAAGACTATTTTAAATTCTGAAACTTCTTTATTCGTCTTGTCTATTTTCTCACTTAGGGTTTCCCTAACTCCTGTTAATGTCTCATTCATTCGGTCAAATTTTCGATTTGAGTCCTCTCTCGCTCTATTCGATTCATCGCTTAGCTGTTCTAATTTTCTATTGGATTCCTCCCTAGCTAATCGCATTTCCTCTAACATTCTCATCATTAACTCATTTCCTTGATCCCCTGATTCCGTCCTCGACTGATCTCTACTGCCTCCTGCTTCTTCCATTTTGAATTTTTCCCACACAATGCACTATCGTCACTTCCAATTTCCACTCCTTGACTCCTTAACCACTCCTTTCTCTGCATACGTTCTAATCACTCTCACACACTCTAAAATACTCTTAAATTTATACACACACAGCAACTCTCTCTCTCAGATCGCCAGTTTCCTGGAATAGTTAAACACTATCTGGAATTCGAGCCCTCACGTTGTGGTCGCCATATAATGCTGTGAAGCCATCTTAAATCCGGGTACTCCGCTTTTCGAATCGAGCCCCTACGAATTGGATGCCAAAGAATGCTGTGAATCCTACAAAAAGCTATTCATTACCTTAACTGTGTTGGTCCATTGACTTTCTTCTGTTAATCGCCTCGGCTGCTCCTCTAGATAACTTTCATCCTCATACATAAAAAAAAACAAACACATTCCTACCACAAACATCAACGTTAACTCTATTTACATCAATATTCACAATACATTAAAATTTCAAAATTAAAATTCAGCATAAATTTTAATATCAGAGAATTTCAAAATTAAATTTATTGTCATTTTAAAGTGCATCCAGAATTAAAGTCCTTGTAGGATGCCTACTAATTACTATAACAATATATGCAGAGTACAAAGGGAGCATCTACCACCCCTTTACGTTAATTAACCAGGTTCGTCTAATTGAGCTCAAAGACATACCCAAATTTTCATCATAATCCAGAACATCAATACTAAATACCCCTTTCTACGTAAACAAGCAAATTTCACCTTAAAATTAAAATTTTATTGCTAGTACAATTTCACTACTGTCCATTTTGAGTAAATCAATTATAAAGTTATTCAACACACACAAAAATATCAAAGTTCAAACAAAATAGTATAATTTACCTGAAGGTTACTTGCACTCGTAGCTTCAATGTACATCGTCTCTTTTGTTAATCACACCATTCCAACTGGGTTATATTTGCGGCTTCTGATTCTCAACGCTTTTAAAATCTTCTCCATCACCATTCATCTAAAGTTGTTTCAGGGCTTTTCCGGAACTCCTCTATGTATATCTGACCCTTGTTTCGTGGATCCAGACACGTTTATGCACCATTTAAGTATTAATACCCCCGAAAAATAACAAAGAAATTCATACTTCTTTCACCAAGATACGCCAAAACTGCCTACTTTTGTGTATTTATTTGTCGTAGTAAATTTTACCAATTGGTACAGTGATACTAAATTTTATTACCTTGTATCTAAGTGCACTAAAGTATATTCATGTTAGCACGTAAAGAACAAACTATTTTGAATCACCAAAATATACGAGCAAACTTTAAATTATTTTATCAAACTAAAATGCACTGTTTAACATCTTGAATCAAGTCGCGGATCTAAGAGAGCTTCTTCATATTCACCTCCGTATATATAGCGGTTAGCCTGTCTGTCGGTCTGTTCCCCAAAACGGCCAGTTTCTAGAATTTCGTCATTCTATGTTCCCATTCCGTAGCTCGCGCGTCGGTTTTACGAATTTTGTACTCGCCCTAGTTAAATCTCAGAAAATTTCCACACGGCACGCAACGTCTGAGAATACCTAATTAAATTTTATACAGAAATGTTATTTCTACCTCTCAATTTTGCCTTTACTTTCAACCAATCGCAACCCCATGACGTTGCTCTACTCACGCCTTTTACTATATGTGTCTCGGTCTTGCGCATATTATCTGTCTCTATCTACCCTGTTCTTATTAGTGCAAATTGATATTCCTTATTATCGATTATTTTAGTCCATGTGGAGTGTGAAATATCCCACCTTTAGCATTTCTCGTAACTATTAAGCTACGTTTTCTCCAAGATTCTTTGAAACCATTTGTTATCTACAAAATTTTCGCCGTACGTGACATTTAAATTACGCAGGTGTTCAAACATAATATTAATTCTCAGAGCTTTATTTTATGGTATTTTAATCTTGAATTTTCACAGGCTTTTATGCTTATTATTAATAATGGTTTAATTAACTCCAGTTAAAATTGACTTTTATCCTTTCATTATTAGCGAATACAAATTAAATATTAATTATTATGTGTACACTTTGTTTAATACCGGTTACTTAAAATAGGGTTAATTAATATAAATTTTGCACGTAATTTCCATTTGTTTCTTTATTAGGAATAATTAAATTACACGTAGAGCTTTTTAATACTGTTTCTTTTGATATAAAGCGTCTTGTACATGATTTAAATCTCTTATTTTTACTGAAACTAATAAATGTTTATGCTTCACGGTTTTAATAACGCGTATTATCTAATAATATTCATTATACACGGTGATGAAAATTATTTGATGTGATTATTTAATTTTCTACCCTGGTCTAAATTTGAGTATTTTATATATATATATATATATATATATATATATATATATATATTATTGCTAAAACGAAGTTCTGCGAAATAAAGTATGTTTTGGAAGTTGTATATTACACAGCTTACAAGCAAGTTGAAAAGTGTTTTGTTGCTTCTGAGGATGATATTGCTGACCGACCCGCAAAGCGTGGAGAATCACAAAAGGCAGAAGCGACTATGAAAGTTTCAACAAGCTTTGTATACTATTTTATTCATAATAATTGTGTGTTTTTATATTAGGTAATGAGTTTTGTGGTGTGAAACGGCATATCAAAATACTAAGCATTTATTATATATCTGCGTTGCACTTGTTTGGAAACCTTGATATAATTAATCTTATTAATCGGCTTGCTTTATCTTGCATAAATTCTAAGGACTAAATTTAGATTCGCTGTTGGACATACTTGGTCTTAAATCTATCTTGCGCAACTTTACTGCTGAAACTCGGAACTCTAAGAATGGCATGGTATCGGAATAACTTTCAGACCGTGGGATGTAACTCTGATCTGCAGCTTTCCGACTCCAGATAAGTCATAAGAGAAAGGAATCGTTAATCTATCAACCTTCCATGGGTTAATATTGTGTTCATTGTTATTATGATTGCGAATAAATAGTTTTTCTAAAACGTTTGAACAAATTCTCCAATCACACTTCTGGTAAAGTTAAACCATTAAATCATTACTAACTCCAGATCTTGAAAATCGATTTTAAACCCTTTACTAACTAGAACCAGTTTCCATAAGATTTTTAGCAACAGGAAAGCGGTTTCGAATTTATCAGTAACTAGTCAACAGAATTCCGGTAAAGTTTACTAGTTCAGAAATATCCAATAAATTTCCCCCGATCAATTTGAGAATTATATACAACTACCGTAGCTAATGAATAATGCACATAAATGTCGTACAAATGAATAAATGCAATAAAGATGCCACTGATTATACGGACAACCACTACAGACCGATCAAATAATTTCTTCGTACTATTTAGAATTACTGTTAAAATTCAGCTATTTGTACGTATAAATACTGAAAGTACAACTACTGCTTTAAAACAAGTTTCTACAGCTAATGAAAATAAATCGATTAGTAAAATCCTAACTTTGTTGTATGTTGTAGTTTCCGCGCCATTCTAAGCGTGGTTTTCGGTATGCGGATATAGTCGATGTGAAATTACAAATCAGTGTAAGTTTTATTGCCTCCATAGCATATTCAAATCTTAGACCAACTACAACCAGTTTCCACAAGCGGTTATGGCATCCACAAATTTGATTTTCCATAAATAGTAGATACAATAATGAATATTAAGTTACTTTTGAAGTCAATCGAAGTAAAGTTCAAAATCGCAATGTAAGTCGTTGATATACTTTGATCAACTTTTAATATGTTGCTTTAGAAAAAGTTGTTTCTGAAAAGCGTTACAAGTACTACGTACGAATTGGTAAGCAAGTATACTGAACTAAAGCTAGTCAGGAAGCTTTCTACAAAGCTTGATGTGGTTTACGGTTTACAATAGAGCTTTTTAGAAATGTTACCTCTTAGTAATACAGCTGCTATTTGATCCAGAAATACTTTCCAAACTTCCGTAAACATATACCCAAACACTACATTGGGTAATGTGCCGAGTTAAGTGATAAACTAGTTGGAACAACTATTTGTTTTTGTTAGTTATTACAACGATATGGTTATATCCCATTCGGTCAACAACCTGAAATAGCTATCTCTAATGGTAGATTTTGTTTGGGATAGAATAGCAAACATTTCAACTCGGCATAGTGTAGATTGTTAAATGTTCTTTAGGTTCAATTTCTCCTGTCATTTGTATTATCAATTACTTAAAATGAAACGTTGAGTACACAAAGTATTAAAAAGAAGGAGATTGTAACATATTGTTACGAACCATTAGGCAACCCGTCAAACACGTAAGTTGCATAACCGAAGTGTATTCTACAAAAGTCTAGAGCATTCGAGCAAACACCAGACTATGAATCATCTAGTTAATTCTAGGATATATATTGCACTGGATTACCTGAAAAAGAAGGCCTAAATCATCATGTCCCACACTTTGGGCGTCATAAAAAGCCACGTTCTTTAGACACACTGAGAAAAGGATTTTGTTGCTTCAACTGAAAATTAGTTGATTCAATTAGAATTTTGGTTTGTATATAAACAATGATCTATATGCATTAAATAGAACATAATAAAATGTTGGAAAACCGATTTTGAAGCAAACAAACCTAAATTTGCACCACAATAATTATGGCATTTACTCAAATCGCTATTAATGTAACTTGAATGTTAGGTATCGTTACTTCAATTGCGTGTAGGTTTGATTTGAATTATTTAATACTTTTATCAAATAAACTGTTATGTTAAATCAACACGTTGAATATCCCACTTACATATAAAAATCATTGAAGCAAATACTTGAAAGGGTTGGTAGCATTAAAACAAACTATTCAAATTTTTCAACAAACCAAAAAACGTCATTGGTTTAACTAACCCATATGTTGAACAGATAATAATTATTAAGCTAAGTGGCTAATAAGGGTTCAAGTAATAACATTTTTGGTTTAATCAAACTTTTATTGTGTTGAATTGAAACATTTAGCTGTCAAATCAATCATTTCGTTGCGTTGTACATTGTTTAGAAATAGAATTAGTTTAAACATCCAAAGTAGTTTGATTCAATATCCAGCTTGATCGATTCCGGCTTAATGAAGTTATTTTAATCAATTTTTTTAATACAACTTGGCGATCAACAAATGAGTTTGTTCATCCCTAACAGATTTTAAAAAAATATTGATTTAAAATAACTTCATTCAGTCACATTATCAAGTTGGATATTGAATCAAATCACCTTGAATGTTACATTAACTCTAGCTCATCGTGCATAATTTTCAGTTTAGCTTCCACTTCAATTTTATAAAACTGACACTGATTATTGAAAGTTTGTTTATTCCTTGAGGTTGCCATTGATCTTTAAAGTTATACGTTCGCTTATATAGTTGAATGCTAAAAACAACGGTATTTAGTTATGGGCAATAAGACTAATTTATAGAAATGTACTTACGTGTTTTTAGACGAAAAGATTTTGTTTAAACATAGTACAGCATACTAAATTTATCTTCCATGTATTTTTACAGTTAGTTGAAATACTTTTATGGAAACTAACACAATAAACAATGCTAAGTAACGCTTGACGCCATGTTGACGTGTCGCAGTCGAAGGTTACCAGTATATTAAAGATATAATGTGCGCGCGCTGTACATCCAATACGCATCATCGGAGACGTACAATACCGTTGCGTTCAACAAATAACGTCGACGTTTGATTTGGCAATCGTAGTTTATTTAAATCAACAAGCTAGAGACGTTTGTTTCAATATTAAATTTGTTACAAATCGTGTTCATTTGACACTTTTTCCAGCATTTATTTAACTAAAATGGATTTTTTTCAACATTAATGTAGTATTGGACTAAAATATGAAATTTGTTGACAATATTAGTTTGTATTAAATACGACTATTGTTCAATGAAGTTCACTTTTGCATTCTTTTATTAACCAACTGTTATTATGCATTCAAACAAACAAATTTAAGTCAACTAATTTTTGATGTTAGTTTAACCATCTGCAAGCGGTTCAGTGAATATAGTTTCGTTTAGAACGACTAAAAAATACTTGATCAAATGCTTTACTCTTCAAAACAACAGAATTGGTTGTATCAACCAAATCACTTTTCTCAGTGCAGTAGCCCTAAACTTCTTTTATGGGAAGGGTTCCAAAATTCGTGCACCAAAGTTGGGTCGACAAATAAAAAAGCGGATTCCTCTGTAAGTTGGGCCCCACTATTTCAGCTATCATATAAATACTTGCTGAAAAATAAAAAAAAATACTAATTTTCCATCTAAATAGATTTTTGAATCCCAGCTTCGATTACTAGATGTTTTAGTTGAGTATTTTCTGAAGATGCTTCCCAAACTGATATTCCACGGCTAGCTCTGCTCACTGCTTCATTAGAGATACTCACCACAGCTACTCATTCTCTCAGCAAGCTTTATAATTAATAATAAAAAAAATAAACAAATAATTTGACAAAACGTACAACCCTTTTATTCTAGCAAGATAAAAATTTATTTCACCATCTCAATATTTACAATATGGATCTACGTTAAAACATTTTATAATCCTTCTGGTTATTAAAAGAAATCAACTTCATATCCCACCAATTTTATGCTCCTCTACATTTTATTATGTTAGTTTAAAGTAGATGGGCCTATCCTGGAACCTTAATTTACTTTCCCCTGGTCTATGGAAAGCTCAGTATAAACCTTTGTAATTTTCGCATGGTTCGTCGGGTTCATAATTTTCTAAGTGATTTGATTTATCATTAGATTCTTCTACTTCTTGGTGAAATAATTCTTGCTAGGTAAAGTTTCGTTTTTGATTATGGCTTGGTTGGATCTGCAATATTTTTGTATTTTGTCTGGTGTTACCAGATGAGGTGTCCATAGGGGTTGGTTTGTAGTAACTGTTAGGGTTATTATTGTTAATTATCATTGGTGTGTGTTTGATGGGGTTTGCGCCGAATGTTTGCCTTTGTTGGTTTATGTTCTGGTTAAATCTTGGCGTAAATGTGGGTTTTGTAAAATTTGAGTTGAATGTTGGTTTCGGAAATTGTCTGAATTGATTGTTAAAATTTGTGATATTAAAATTCGGGTTGTTGATTTGCGGTTGATTCTTGTGTGCGTTAAATGGAGAAAATTTTTGTTGGGTGGTTGTTTGTCTTGCGGCTTGTATGGTTTTTATTGGTGACTAGCTTTTATTCGCGTTAGGGTTGTATAGTCTATTTCGATAATACATAACGTTTTCTTCTTCTATAATCATATTCATTGCTTCTTCTAAATTTTGGAGATGTTGAAATCTTATTTTATCCGATAATTGTTCAGATAGTGCGTTTATGTAGGTGTCTAGTGCTATTTCGTCATACATTTTTGTTTAGTAGGCAGATGTTTTGCTCGGGTTCTTCAATTTTTAATTTTGTTAGAATTAAACTCCTTACGTCTTGACATTTCATTCAGAATTGATACGAGGATTATTTACTTTCCATTCTAAAGTTTATTAAATCGCGGATAAGACATTTGGTGTTCCTTTAGTCGCCGAAATATGATATCAATATGCGTTTCAAATCTGCCCACCGTTATAAATCGTCTCGGCTGGCAATTAGCGTTAATGCCCTTCCGGTCAGTTTACTTATTATTAGGCGTAAAAGTAAAACATTCCTTTCGTTATCTCCTGGTTTGTAAAAGGTTTTTAAAAATATTTCACACGCGGTAATGAAATTTCCTATATAGCTTGGTCTTCGTTAAATTGGGGTATATATTCGAGATAAAACTGCATATCTGAACTCGTGGAATGGTTGCTTTCGGTTTTATTTAATTTCAGGTTTTTGAATAAATTGAGATTTACTTTACAATTTGTACTGTTATTTTTCAGTTTGGTTTGTATTGGGTTATTTAAAAAATCGCTTTACTTATTTTTTATACGTAGTTACACGGTGTTATAAGTAAATTGAGGAACTTGTGCTTGGTAATGTATGGTCAATTGTTGTAGCCTTGAATTTGTATATTTTTATACTTCGCGGATGTTGTAGTTGTTGCGAGTTTTAATTTTCTAAAAGGTTTTTATGTGGTTAATATTTTATTGGAATAATTGCGTTATACTTTGTATGTGTCCGCGTTAGTTAAGTCTTTTATTTCAGTCCTGCTGAGTAATTAAATGTCTGCTTTAATTACCTCGTCTCCGTAGGTGTTGTATTGATAAGTGCATAAAATGCTTCCTTTCAATTGTACTGTCTCGTTATTTTGAATGTCCAAATATAGAGTGCTATTCTAGTCGATAAATTGCAGCAATGTTTTCTTTATAATTTATACAATGAAATTGTGTAATTACAAAGTTTAGTCTTTTGAATGGTGCAATTTCAGTCTTGGTGATAGGTTAATAATTTGTGTAAATGCTTTGGTATAACTAGATATTTTCGTGCTGAAAAATATTTAATTATACTTTATAACTATGGATTTTTCTGAATAGATTTTATTTAATGATGGTTTTCCGGTATGAGAATCGCATTATGGATTTGCACGTTGCTGAGGTAATTTACTAATAATTACAAAGATGTTTCTATAATTTAGACACTGAGGTGTTTAATTTATAGAATTCGATAACGGTTAAGTTTGAATAATTTGTTTCTATAATATTAATTCTCTTGTTTAAAAATAATTTCTCTTAGTAAATAAGTAAATTCTTTTTATAAAATGGCCTAAATTGCGATAATTATAAACAATCTGTACATATATAAAATATTTGCTTACTAGCTAGCATCAATAATAATTTGTAAAAGAATAAATCGGTTTAGGATAAATGAACTTACTTAATTTTCATCGTCGTTTTCATTTGTTTGGGCTCGGTCGATGTTTGTACCTCGTCCACGTATGTTTTTTTGGGCTTGGTCGATTCTTGTACCTCGTCCAAATTTGTTTGGTTGACTTCGGTCGATTCTTGTACCTCGTCCAACTTTGTTCAGGTTTATTTAAATTGGGAACTGAAATTCTTGGTCACCAGTTCTCCGATTTTTGGATTCATAGTGCCTTTCTGGATCCGTACTTCTTGTAACAAATTTTATTTCTTAAACGGATTTATATATGGAATTTTGACCAACTGATATAATTATTCTAAGTCGAAATAAAATAATAATTGAATTAATATAAGGGCGAGTAGCCAAAGCAAGCAACAACGTTACAGCTGAAATACTCAAGACTGACTGACTGATTTGGGGCTCCCGGGGTATTTATGTCGTCCCTGCCCCTCACATGTCTGTCGGAACTTACAGAGCTCATTTATTCTATTCATTATACAATGTAACAATCTTAATTTCTAAGTAATTGCGGTTTCTTAACCGTCTGTGACCTGCACCTGCAGTATCACTTACGTCTGGAATACAATGTATTACATTCGTTCCGAAAACTTGCTTGTGAACTTTTAATAACTTTCTTATTTACAACTACGGTTGTTGTACGTGTATATGTTCTGCTTTTGTTTAGTTGTATAATGGCATATCTAAATGTTGTTCTTGGATGTACGCTTTAATACACTCTCGTTTCAATTAGGTAAAACCCATATTTTATTAATTAATTTGTAGATATAAGTAATAATTGAACATGTGTTCTTTTTTGTGCTCATTAACACGCACTCGTTTAATCCTGTAAGTATTTATGCTATATTCTCATTTACCGTCTTAAGACGGTTATTATACGTTTGTACTTTATATATACAGGGTGTTTCGCTAACAATGAGACAACAACTAACTGTAGTTACTATGCACCAAATAATAACCGTCAAGCTAAACTTTTCTTATGCGAATGTTGATGGTTTAAGAAGTACAGGATTTTGAAAGATATAATTTTATTTCAATTTTTTGGCATTATTCTAAAAAAATTTGGGTTATCGACTTGAAAATTGGCATCTTTATGTTTTTGGATATAGAGCAAAAGAATGTGATATTATTCTTAACTTTGGTTATAGAGGGCTTGCAAGCTTTTCTTATCATTTATTCGCGATAACTTTTTACTCTCTACATATAGCGTGCAACTGACTTAGAAATCTGAAAGAGCAACTTTCTACATAAAAAACGTATTCTGGCATCTCTTGGATAATCCAATCTGTTTTAAAAGAAAAGTTAGTGCTTGTTTTACATTTGAGCGAACCAGGTTCTAGTTCTGTAGCGGTTAAACCCTTTTCTTTAAAGTTTGAAGTATGTGGAAAACATATATTGGCATAAGCAAGATGGTGAATGTGACAAAAATGTGTCGAAGTGAAAGTTATGTTAAAAATGCTTGCGTCGGGCCGCGCCGGGTTGCACTGGGTCGAAGGGAAGGGCCGCGCCGTGCCGGGCCGGGCCACGCTGGGCCGCGCCGGACCGCGCGGTGTTGCACTGGGCCGCAGGAAGGAACCACGCCGGGCCGCGTCGGATCGCGTTGGACAAGAAAAATATAAAACATCCTTATTTATACTTTTTACAAGGTAACTACAAATTTACACATTAACAAAAATGTAAACAAAGTTCCAATTACACAAAATCTTTTTAATTTACTGGCAATGATAACCACCGTCTTCCCCTTCGCCATTGTTTTGATTTAAAGGATTCTGGTTTTTAAGCGATTCGATAAACGCTTTTACTTGCAACACATCCGTGACGAGTTTATCGGAAAATTTGGTAATAATCTCCAACATACTCAGTGGACTTAGATCATCAGGCATAGTAAATAAGGCATTTGTATTCAAAAGAATCGCCTTTGCTTAATAACACATCAACCTTACTGGTAATTAAACCATTGTAGTACACCCAAAATCTTGATGATTCATTTGCTCGAACTTGAAATTGATCAACTGCTGTAAGCGGTGTAATTCCAAGTATTCCTCCTGACTTAAAACAATTTTGTTATCGTTATTTACCATTCTGATAGGTATAGCTGCTTCAGAAACATATAGCGATATTTTGAAGGTAGAACACTGCATAATATACAGCCCATACCCTGTCCTATTTTCTTTCACAATTAATAGTCAGATGTCATTAACGAAACAATGCAAGGCTAAAAATCATACATTTTACTAAACTTATTTAAAAAATACGTTTTACTTTAAACCATATTTAAAATAGATTATCGAACTACTTTGTAACCCACCGTACAGAATTAATATATATTTAACCTTTTGGTTTAATTATAAGAATGTTGATGTATTAATCGAAAATTTCAACAATCCTGGATATTAATAAATATTTTTCGAGTTTTACTCTATTATTGAGTTAAATCTAAATAAAAATGTACAGGTGCTTTGCTGTTATGTTTTTAAATATTAAAACATTATGCGGGTCTTTGTTGGAGCTAATTTTAAAAGACATGATAATTGATTTTGATTCCCCAGGAAATTCTATATTAATTTGATATGTTGCATGATGGTTTTATCTCAAAAGACAGAAAAACACTGTTTAGAAATAGATTAAAGATGAATACCGTTGAGGTTGATCTGTAAATCGGTAAGAGGTAGTTCGATTTGAAAAATTCCAAAAGATTTGGGAAGCTGAGGAAAACGCAATAATTGATATCTTACACAACAGAGATATATTAAAAATATCGTTAAGAGTAATGTTTATAAAAATTCTAAAAATGGTGTTGGTGTTTAAATACAAACAGGTAAACCCCACCATAAAACAATTATAAGCGTCACTTTTACTGTCAAGACTTGCATATAACATTAATTAACATAATAAGGAACTGTACGCACTTGGCCGTCAGCATAAAAGACGAGGGAGCCACGTTTCAGAACATTAGTTGTCAAAGTATCGTCGAGTTGTTCAAAATTACAAGTTGAAGATGGAATCTGTGCAGTGCCCTTGCTCAGACGGGAACCCGTTACATCAACTGGTTTTGTATGAAGTCCCATCCTCTTACAAATATATGAAGTAATGTAATTTGATGGAGATCCCGAATCTAACAGAACTCTAATCTTGAACAACTTGCCATTGGAATTACGGATTAGTTGGAAGTATTACTACAAAATGCGGAAATTGCATGTAAAGAAGCGCTGGTCACAAATGGCAGAGTGCTTGCTTGACCTGTAAATACTGAAGGAGTCTGCGACTGGATTCTAATCCCAACACGGTTTAAAAAATACGACCCCGTTCGGATGAAAGGTAGAATATAGGTACCGTGTGTGGGTGTTGTCAGGCTCGTTTAAAACCGCTACCTTGCTTGGAACAGCAAGAGTCCGGCAAAATAAAAATTTTCAAGTAGAATAACTCGTTTCCTGGCCAATGTAGTACCTTAGCGTAGAAGTTGTGAGATCTAATGTAGTGTCATATGGTTTACCCACGTCCTCATGCCTAAAGCAATATAAATGAGTACATTGTATTGTATTATATAATTAAATTATCTACAACCTGGCATTTGTGAATTTCACTAACTAAACGATGCGTTTTTATGCAATTACTACATTGTACGAATATGTTTATGATATTGTCTGGGGTTTGTTTTGTATTGCAACCACCCGTATTTCCATGCACCATTAATTTTTTTAAATCTAATACAAGTTGTAAAAAGCTCTTCTGCAATTAGGATAATTATGATATGAAACATGCGTGTTAATAATTTTACGGTTATTTACATCTTTATTTTAAAAGATTTCTTAAAATGACATAAACACGCTGTCAAAATTTATGGTTATAAATATTTTGTTTGCCCTTTTTCTGGTTTTGAAATAATTTATGAACCCGAGTTGGGTATAAATATGTATTCCACATAAAAACTACGTTATTGTGGTTCTTAATCAACACTACTATCCATGAAATCAGAATATACAGTGTACCGTAATATTAATTTTGTCCATTTATGATTAAGTTTCTTTTTTCCATCCGGTTTCTATTTAACGTTATTGCAACACGTTTCAAGATGTTTACCTTTATACTAATTATTAAGGAGATCCTATGGAGAATTTATTTGGTGAAAGTGCCATTAATAAGTTTTAGCAAATCCAGTAAATTAATTAGCACACTACAAAACACAAATTCTCGTGTGAATTTTCTAACCCGCTTTCAGCAAAACATTTTCAAATTTCTCTCAATTCCTCTAAAAATGGAGTAGTTTGCCACTCTATTTCTGAAAGCACGCTTCATCATGTATGGCGGCGTTGAAAAGATACCAACGCGTAGAGGAAAGTTTAATTACAACAATTGACAAAAGTCACACTAACAAAGATACGCCGAAAAATAATGGCTTTCCAATTATTCAGTTCAGTCCTGAAATGGTAGCGGCAAACCCCAGATTGGAAACGTTTTTCAAATTGCTTGAGTACACTTCTTATAAGAATCAAATTATTTAACCGCTTGTAGAAAATTAATAAATGTAAATAAAGGCGAATCAATAAATACCTACACCATATTGAACGTCGTTTACAGAATGCGGATATGGACAATTTCAAAATCAAAAACGCGTTTGAGGTTTTATGACCAGCAGAGCATAGTAAAACTTGCGTAAAACTACCACCGGTTCGCCACAAGCTTTTATAGCTCCCACAAATCGGCCTTTCTAGAAATATCGGATATGCCAATAAATATTAAACTGCCTTCGAAGTCAAGCGACGAGAAACAGGAAAACAGAGTATAAGCCGAAGGTTGGAAAGGAGCTCAGAGGGGTTGCTGATTTTTTTATCTACTTTTGATAATTTAATGCTTTGGAAAGATTGTAAGTTGTATCAGCGTTTGTTGGAAATGTTTCAAAATTTAGAGTGCGTATAAATCTCATTAAAGGTTCTACTTTGGTTTAATTGTGTTATATCAAAGCTTCTTTTTACGGTGCTGTATTTGTACGATATAAAATCTAACTATACATAACTATTTGCAGGACATTCTTAATATGATCAAATATTCTAAAGAGATCAATATTTCCTGCATTAATTTCTTTCTTAACACCACGAACACATTCATTACTAATTTATCTACACCAGCATTAAGTTGCTACGTACAATGACGTAGCCGGAAGAAAACGTAAATATACCAGGCTAGTTACCAATGCGGAGAGGGGAGGGGTTCCTAGCAACACAAAAATAATACATCACCAACGATTTTCTATGTACAAGTCAACGGTAGAAGGAGAAAAAGTATTGGCTGTACGAAAATCAATCTTACGAAGAGAAATACAAGCAGAGCGCACTTCAGTTACGTGAAATAGAGGGACGGAAACAGATAAAATTTCAACGACGTTAGATAAAGAACTAGAAGTATCACAGTTAGGACAGAAAACAGCATTGGCTGTAGGAATATCAACTTTAGGAAAAGGAGCAGAATTCGCTAACACTTCAGTAACATTACATAAAGGAACAAAATCAGGTAGAACTTTGTTACGTGCCAATAAATTGGCACTTAAACATTTTTTAGGTTAATTTTGATGTGCGAAAGTTTCGCGCCACAAATTCAAAAGACTTGGCGTATATTTCCGGCACGGCAGAGTGCGTTTGCGCGAGATCGCGCGACGCGAGTGGGTAGGGACAAATGGGAGAAGTGTTTCCGTGAGGCTCTGTAACGTGGCTTTTTTGCCTGAACCTTCGAGTGCAGTGGACGTTTTTCGGTAACGTATCGTTATCTTTATCTATGTAGATTTCCTTGCCTTTGCTTATCTCTTTATCGCCCCTATACCATGTTTCCTTATCCGATCCCTACATAGGTAGGAGGCAATCTGTAGCCTTTGGCTGAACCGCATTCCACGCCCGAGCACCATCTTTAATCACTCCGGAGTGAAGCCCTGAGATCGAGTCGAAGCTATTTAGATGAACGAGTCCTAGTAGCCACCGCGACTGCCGGAGCTGGTTCAAGCGCTTTGGAAGAGCGTTGGGCGTACCCCCTGTTAATTGCCTTAAGTGGCCCTCAGTAGCCCTGATGGATTTCAACTGAAGCCAACTTTAACCCAGGGACATATTCATGTGAGTATTTGCTGTATAACTATTGTCTTAAATTTATATTTTTCGTAAAGTAGAGAAGTAGATGTTTGTCAGCATGAGATAAAGAAACACAATCAGAAAGAATTTTGTCAGCATCAGAAGAATGAGCAAGAGCAGGTATCGTTTCATTAATGTCTGATAAAGGAGTAGAATGAAGTTTATCAACATGAAAGAAAGGAGTAGCACCAGACATTAAAGATATAGGTTCGTGAACTTCAACAGGATCTTCGCTGACTAAATTAGAAATTATCGTCACTTCAGCGGCATGTGTGCTTGCAGACACAACAGGAATTTCTTGGGTAGAATCATTTGAGAAAGTGGGAACAAACTCTTGAGAAGCTACCTGCAAGTCACTAATTTGAAGTATGGATTTTAATGGTGTGGAGACTCAGTTTGGATGGAAGTGAAAATGTAGAAACCATTTTCTCATCTTTGGATTTGCGAAGGACAAAAGAAATTTGTTTCTTGTTAGTAGAAGATCGGTAAGTAGAAGCGTAATAGCCGTAAAAATCAATATTACAGTTCAAAGGCTCATATGGCTGAAAAGGGTACGAGGTGATGGTAGTAGGGCGAGCAGGAGGAGGTGCAGAAAATGATGTAGAACTAGAGACAGAAGAAATTTTGTTTGAAGCTGTATTCGCCGAAAAAGGGTAGGTTTTGATAGTAGTAGCAGGATTACCTGGATGAGGTACAGAAGAGAACGTAGAGTGAGAAGCAGAAGAAGTTTGGCTCCTAGAGCTAAGAACAGAAGTTGAAGTATTATTTGAAGACCTATTAGTATTGGCAATGGAGTACTTGAGGACGAGTACAACGTGTCGAAACATGATCAGGTTTGTCGCAATTAAAGCAGATGACCTGACGAGTAGAAGCAGAACTAGGAAGAAAAACAGTAGATCGCACGGAAAAAGCATTGGATCTACCCGCAGATGTAGAAGAAATCTTAACAACTCGGTCATGTGAAGCAAATGTTTTTTTTTTCAGTAGTAGCAAACTTATAAGCAAAATCCGGGGGTTTAAAATGTTGAATCAGTAAATTCGACAACGACTTCCAGTCAGAAAACCTATGCCGGTAACCATGATACCAAAGTATCGCTTTAGCCTCGAACAAGTCCACTGCAGACTCAAATAACTGCCAATTCTGACACATGGTGAGTTCGTTGGAGTTTTTCGACCCGTCTCAAAAAATCAGTGTTCGGAACACCAGAAAATTTCAAGTTCCACTCCCACACAGGAAGACCTTAGTAGCAAGCCGAAAAAAAAGTCATTTTGAATACGAACAAGAAAGAAATTAGTAGAAAGTAACTAAATAAAGGCTAACCGTAACTCAATAAAAGCTCAAAAAAGAATTATTGCGAATACAGAACAATTTAAAACATATCCGACGGATTTACTTCGGGAACACCTATAGGAGCGAAACAACAAAATAGAAATTAGTATAGGGCGGTAGAATAAAAGAAAATCGGAAGAAAAAACCAATTTTAGATTCGATGGGAAGAACAAAATATACAGAGAGTAAAAGAAGAAAACATTTTGGGCGCCAGCGTTTTCAATGGACTAGGATTATTGGCGAAAACACAAGTGTAATAATCTGAAATTAACCAACCGATAATATTGAGCGACTAGGAAAAAAAACAAAATTAAAATTTAAGAAGATCGAACCCACACCAGAAATAGCGGAAAGAAATAAATACTAGTTCGAGCGTAAGGAAAGAACATATAAGTAGTATCAGGCCGAGAAGCAAAATAAAAATTGGGGCAAGAATTTAACGAAGCAAAATCAAAGCTAACGCTAACCAAAACCAAAATCGAAGCAAAGGTTAAGCCAACGTTACACAAAACAAAATCGGGGCACAAAAAAAATATTAACTAAAACAAATTTGCAGCCCCACGCCAGGGCATCAGAAATTATGCTACGTACAATGACGTAGCCGGAAGAAAATGTAAATATACCAAGTTAACTACCAATGCGGAGAGGGGAGGGGTTCCTAGCAAAAAAAAATAATACACCGCCAACGATTTTCTATTTACAATGAAAAAAAAACACAAATGTAAAAATTTCTATTCATACACAAAACAAAATTAACTAAGATTATTATTTAATAAAACAATTTTACTCTATGAACAAATTTACTAATTGTTCCACGAAATGCGCAATTCGTAGCTAACATGCAATAAATCTAATCAGTACCAAAAAGAATAACGCTGATACTTTCGTATAAGCGAATGGGTTAATTAAAAAAAAAACATTAAATTTAGAAACCTTTCTAGTAAGAATTTAACATACGACGCATTTATTCTAACTCTAAATCAGTAAAAAAAAGAATACTGCTGATAATTTCGTATAAGCAAATGGGTTAAGTACCAAAAGCAAAAGCATTAAAGTTCGAAACTTTTCTAGTAAGGATTTTGCCAGAACAAACATTAGCGTATCTAATTTCAAATTGGGTTTATCCCTGGGTATGTTAGCACAGGAAAACAAGTCACATACATGTGTCGGGATACCTATCTGGTCAACCCTTGGAAGCGAATTGACACCATCGCCGCGGTAGTCAGTAACAACCATGCTATTACCGTAATTGCTATGGCGGTCTACATGCAAGAGCAGTTGATCTACATCAAGGAATAATCGGACTACGCAACCAGCAATTTAGCCTCCAGCTAAGAGCTAAAAAAAAGGAAAATCTTACTAATATTAACAACTCAGGAGCGCTAACCAATCCACACCAAATTTACACATTTGATAGAGGAGAAACGTGTATCGCTCTTAGAGTAACAGAACGAGGAGTTTTTACAAGTACATCAACGCACAAGCTGCAGAATCAAAGTTTAAAGGAGTTCAAAATAACACGAACTCGAAAAGCAAACATCCGTGTTATCGAAACGCGATTCAAACTGGAAAACACGGTTTTACCGGAGAATAGTAGGATATATTATTTCAACAAATCTTTAGGTGGGAAACCCACTAGAACAAAATTATACGTTATCGGAAGGTATAACGCGCTCACAGATACCTAACAGGATATTGGCTTATTTAATTATAGCATGCACTTGTCGTTTCGAAATAAATAAGTTCAAAATGAAAATTTGTAGAAGGGTATTTATTATTGCAAACAGGCTGTTATTGAAGAATTTAAGAGATTACCGGATACCTAAACAAAGCATAGACTATTTAATTTATCGAACAAACCTTCGTTTTATAAGAAAAAGAGATTTGAGTTAAGGAATTTATACGAAAGCGTGTTTATTATTAATTATGTTAAAAATAAACATAACAAAGTGTTCTATCATAATTTGTTAAAAAGGTATTTAATTTAACGACACACATAGCAATCTATTTCATATCACGTGTAGATTAATATCCAGACACAACTATCTGTCGGAGCGTACTGTATATATAGAATCATACAGCTTTCATGTTAATCTAGAAATCGGTAGGTGTTTTAATTTTAATACATTTGGTCAGCATACCATTGATATTTTTAATCTTCTATTGTTTTGTATAGTAGACCCCAGTTACGCGCAAGCTGATTTTACGTTACTATTGCAATTTACTCTGAAGAGATGGAGTGACGTATCAGGTTAAACAGTGCACCGGCTAACTACAGTGTTGCGGAGATAGATTCCTATGGGAAGAAGAATACAAAAATGGGGATTGTCAGATTACTAAGACTGTGGTAAATTGTTCACTTACCTTGGAAGGCTTATTTTTCTTTGCGTCGCAATTGGTAGGGTACCAAATCATCGTTTGTTTCTGCCACACTCCCTTACTATGGACATTCTTACCTGGAACTAACTCTCGTTAATTTATACTGTATTGTTTCTCTTAAAAAAATTCAAAAAAAAACTTATTCAATTTAGCCCAGTTAAAAAACATTAGGATGGAGAGTCTCTCGAAGCATTTGAAACCACTGTACTATTTTACCACTGGGGTTGCTAAATATCTTTTTACAATTTTGTTGCTTTTACTTATTTTATAAACGAAACCGTACAGTCAAGCTAAACCTAATGTCTATTAACAATTAAAGTTGGAAATGTGACTATAAATACCATTTCCTGAAGGAAATGCAGAAACATATTTTCTATATTGTCTTATTTTTCAGCTTGCCAGATATCCATGTACATTACCAAAAAGTTGAAAACAAAAATGTAATCTTACTATACCGATTGTCCCCTTTCGGGAAATGCCCTAATTAGTAATAAACGAAAACAGTTCAATGTGAAATTACTATGCTATCATTCAATTTTTTCTTAAAAATACCATTCTTTTACTAACCCCTTAACTAACAACTAAACACAAACGCTACAACTTGTATTAAAAATGAACATGCAAATTATAATATTTAATAAGCATTCAAAGAACTTTAATTTTAACTCAGTTTAAATTGCCATTCACCTCTAACAAAAATAAGTAAGTCCGTGAACACCAGAGTTTTCTTTTTTTCATGGTCTATAATCTCCCGCTACACTATTTTTGTTACATCATCTTACAATAACAAAATGAATTCAAAATATTATTGCTTGAACCCTCAAATTCGTTATCTTTTACATCTTTGCATCAACCTCTGGTTATTACTTCCAGTCGACACGACTGTAAATCCAACAAACGCGCGATTGATATCTTTCTTGCCTTAACTTCAAGCTGACCTTCCTGTCGAGTAACCTACTGTCTACGTATTTGAAGTATGCTGCTCCTCGGTTTCTTAATCCGTATGTGTTGGGAATACCTTTATATATTTCTTCCCGTCTACTGTTCTATTCCGGTCATATCGTTCTTTGTATTGTCACGTTTTACTGTCGATATGATTACACACTTAGCATTTTCACACGCTGTTTATGTCATCGTCTAGACGTATGTTACGACACGTCTCACCTTATTACCTTTTCTATGCGCGTATATTCTGTATTTCAAGAATGTTTTATTATCGTACTTAGTCATAGTATGGTATAATCCGTGCTGTGTACAAGCCTACTGTACATTCAATCTATTATAGATTACGTTTTTCTTGATATATTTCGCTGTGCTATTTTTGTATACTGATACTTCTGCATCTCCTTGTTGTATAGTCATGTGACGTGAGATGTCCCAAAAATTGTTAAGTTTATTGGGCATTTCAGCGTTTCAATGCCGTAACTAAATTATTCAATACTACCTCTACCCATTTTATTTTTAAAAGCTGCATTCACAGAAAGTTCCTTAATCACCTTTTCAACACCTGCAGTCATATTATTTTTGTCAATTTTATCTATTATTTCCATCTCTTCAACAATATCTTCTGCAGTTTTCAATAATTCTAAAACGATACAACTTTTCTTCTAACTATACCAAGGCTCGTAACACATAAACTTTTATCTCTTTTACCTTCCATTTCCTTCTTAAATCGATTCAAATCCATACAATCTTCTCCTACTTCTGTATGGACTTCTTCGTTTCACTTAATCCTCTCATCTCCCATAATCATCACTTTATTCTCCGTATCTATTATACCTTTCATCTTACTTATATAATCCATTCCCTGAATGGCATCAACTCTTAATCCTGGCACTATTAAAAACTCTCGTTCAACTCCTATCTTTCCCAACTTAATTTTCAGTATTATTATGATGTTAATAACTGCAATCTTTTCATTATTCGGCGCAACTAAATTATTTCTTTTAATTGAGATAACTGTCTACGTTAACTCCTCTGAATTATCTTTATTAAAACCTTCACTTACTAATGTTGCTTCAGCTACTGTGTCTAATAATAGTTTAACCTCATTACCTTCTATTTGTAATTTTAGTATAGACTTCTTAGCTTATAAGACACGATGGTCCAAATATAGGTATGCCAGATTATAAAGGACATGGTGGTCCTAATATAAATTGCTTAGATTATAAAGGACATGGTGGTCCTAGTAGGAGATTGCTCAAATTATAAAGGACATGGCGGTTCTAGTATAAGTTGCTCAGATGATAAAGGACATGGCGGTCCTGATATCAATCAGCTTCTATCTTCTTTTGTCTTCACAAAGATACAGTTGAGCTAATTCTTATTGACTAAAGAAATGTATTATAAAATAATATGCTAATATACTGCTATTAGTGTCAGTGTCTTTTCGATCTTAAATTATTTGAAGAATAATTCTGATAGGACTATAGTTGAGGTAATACCAATAAATATGTAAAATAATTAGCAAAATAAAACATATGTCACATAATGTCATTTGATATGGAACGTGTAACAATTGGTGCCATAAAGGTAATCATAAACACAATTACATTATCATGTAAATTTATAAAAGCTTCCATCTTCTAAAACTAACACTTCTAAATAAATAACTTCTCTAAAAGCATGCAATAGCATTTTGCAATTCATTGTGTAAAGTTTCTACATTTTGTAATGCCTATTACTTAAATAATCGCTGTACGGTTATATCATAAAAATTGCCAAAGCTTATCAGTGCAAATATAGTACCATTTAATTTCAATCCATTGGTAAGCAATTTTTGCACCCTTAAAATGAGATTTTTTTTGCAAAGTGCAATTTCAGTGTAATATTTACATAAAGAATATTAAGTCACATCAATCATTTTCATTCATGAATTCATGACAAACACCCAGTAAGAATCTCACCCGTATTAAATGAATATTCCAAAATGATTTTAATATAACCTCTCTAATCGCTACCACTTTAACTTACAACTTACTGGTAAAGAGGACATGAAAAATTCACACAAATTTTGCCAAACAGGTAAAAGGGTTGATTGTAACCGTATATTTGTTGCGGGTACTCCCCTTTGTTAAAACATCACCGACTAGTTTGTAAATACTAGGATTCAGTTTTGTGATTCTTTCAAAACAGGTAAAATTCCTAAGGGACTACGCATAGTTTATAATCTGTGGTTTTATTTATCGTCCTTTTTTCATAGTAAAAGGTTTTATTGCAGTATACAGAGTAGAAACTTTAACAGGAACAAATGCTGTAACTTAATAGAATATACCATATGTTTAACCTAAATATTTAAGAATAACGAAATAGGACAGTGATCTGATACAAGAACTTCACTGCGAATTTCGTTATCACATATATAATCCAATAGGCGTTTGGAAACAGTAAAATAATTCAACCGCCATCCTATATTTTTGAGTCTAGCTTTACTCGTGTAAAACCAAAATGTATAAGCATCTTTTTTATTGAGATAGAATGATCGGAACGTGTCGATGTAGCCATCTGTTAGAAAATCAGTCATACCTTCTCGCTCTTCTTTAGTAAAACCCGGATTTTTTCTATTTCTCTTGGGATTTGTTAAATCTATCATATTGTGGGCAACATTCATATCACCACATATGTCCAGGTTTTTAACAAAATTTCTTCAAAGCAATATTGCAATCCAATCGTTTCGATAGTGTTACTAATTTTCGAGCAGTGTTTGATACAAATTCGGATATAACGTAGAATTGATCAAATTCTGCTGTAATACAGCGTCCTTCCTCAACATGTGTGGCAACACCAATTCCATAAACACGTCAATGGGTTTAGAACGTGTAAATAGACCAACACGGGTATATCCTTCTTTATTGGTATTATGTCAATATTGTTTGTAACCCGAACGATTCTTAATTTCGGGAGGCAACTTTGCGGTACTGCACTTGCTCTCCTGTATGCAAAATAAATCTGGTTTCTTGTATTCAAGATAGATAAGTGCACCTTTTTTAAGCCATGCATGTAGTCCATCGATATTCCAACTAGAGATATAGAGGTTTGTGGACTTACCTAGTTTATTTAATCTACTACAACCAGTTGAAATATTGGTATAGGAAGAAATGTCTGTATATGTTTCTTTTTCTAAATCATTTGTCTGCTTAGCCTCAACTTTAGTAATTTTTTCTTCTGAATCATTAGAATGCTTATCCTCAACTTTAGTGACTTTTTTAGCTAAAGTTTTCTACTGTTTCTAGTTTCCATCAGTTTTTCCACTGATTTATTCTTATTCTTCGTTAATTGCTTTGATGATTCTTTAGTTTCAGAGTATTCCCTCTTTTTATTATTTTTTCTCGAGTTCTTATTTGAACCGTTTTCAATTTCATCAAAATTCGCTTTTTTACCCTTAATTTTCTTGTTTGTGAAGATAGTTCTTATATTAGCTGGATCACTATCTGTATGGTTGATATTATTACTTTGTAGGGTTGCTTGGCTTAGGTCAGTTTCATCATCGGTTGATTGATATGTATTTATTAATTGATGAGGTGCTTCTATAATATCCATTGGTTCTTTATCCAATGTAAATTTGTTTGTTGTGTCATTAAACGTTTAAAACTTATTATTATTATTTGGTAAAGTGCTAAGAACTGCAGCAGCATTACCACGTTGGATTACAATTGAGAGGCGCTACCAAAGAAACTTGGTCGATCTTTTTTCAAAGGTTGCTTTTTTAAGCTTATGACCAATATTGTTAATTAATTGCTTGGTTTATTCACCAGCGACACCCATGGTCTCAAAAGTAACAGGTGTGAAGTTATAATTATGACTAAGGTATCTGTAATTGTTAACATTATTCCGTTTAGTCTAGGCAACAACTGCACTACATGTTTTGCTTGTTAAGTTTAAATGTGAAGGAGCTAGTGTGTCAACAACAGTTATATCCTATGATAATGATCGGCTCTTTTTCTATGGGATTAATTTAGCACCGTCAGGTCTTTTATTATATCTCATTATTCCTCGTGGTTTTAAAATTGATGGGATTTGTAGTTAAGCTAGAGATCGAGTTTTTATTGATTTAGAGATTCATGTCTGGACAAACGACTAATTGTGTTTTTACAGCTTAAAGCATGAGAGGCTGTATAATCGATAGATGCACCGCAGGAACAGACAAATGGTTCATAGATCCTAGAGTTAAGACGTAATGCTATACATATACGTATAGATTCGTTTGAAAGTGTTGTTCCAAGTTGAGGTGAAGGCAATGCATGCAGCCACTGATAACTTTCTTTTTGACGAACAGCTTTAAGTCAAGTGATCTAACGCGTGTCCGCGGATTTTATTAAATTATTATAACTATTTTGGATTGATTCATATTCCCAAAACTTCTGTGAGCTTATTAATATTAAATTCGCTTTTTCCTCAACGGATGTGGTTCCTTTCAACAAACACCGATATTCAGACAAACCCGCTAGGATTAAACCAGTTGTTTTTAAGATTATAGCGTTTTGAATATAATTAAACTTAGTTTAATGAGAATTTCCTTGAATTAAAAAGGAGCCCACGGCAAGTTCGGATGGAAGGTGGCTCTATGTTGAGGAAATCTCGAAGGTATAGCGGCTAGTCCAACTATATGCTCTGGGTAGAGAATGAGCTGTGGGTCGGGGT
The DNA here is from genome assembly GCA_036346225.1 of Platerodrilus igneus. NCBI lineage: Eukaryota > Metazoa > Arthropoda > Insecta > Coleoptera > Lycidae > Platerodrilus > Platerodrilus igneus. Next base: position 4,089,595 of record JARFIW010000753.1, read on the forward strand.
GTAATTGCAACCACTAGTAATTAGAATAAGGCGCCACCGTATTTTTTTATACTGAGAAGACCTAATACAAGTCCCTTGTACAAGGCTAATGCGGAAACCTTTCTCCTATAACCGCTATATAATTTTTAAAGACCACCTAATCTTTAAAGTATCTTACCTTATGGCTCGACCTTGACCTTAGCAATCCTCCATTGCACCTGTGAACAAATTAAACAAAGAAAAGCACTGTTTGTGCATTCAAACTCAAAAATAATTAAATACAATCAGAATCGACTTTCATTCCTCTTAAATAAAAGATAGTCTTTAGTCCGAAAATAAGAATCTATTCTTTTTGGTATCCAATAAAGTAATTTTCTACAAAAAATATGTCTTCCTTTATAAGTTAATTTAAATTAGAAAGAGTTAATTACAATGGTACTGAATATATCCGTACCAATTACTATTTAATGAAGTTTATAACAAATTGACAAAGCATAAAATTGCTTATTTATAGAAAAAAATTAATTATGGTAGATCTACTTTAATTTTACAGTAGATAATTACAGATAATTGTTTATAAAATATCAAATGTAGAAATTTAATTTCTAAAGGTTCAAAGTTATAAGAATTTACTTTATCTAATTAGTAGTGACATCTTCTGATGTTTCATTGAGTTAATAAAAGAATTATGTAGGAACAAATTACAGATTCATATCGTATAACTACGAAAAATATAATTGAGGTCTGTCCTTGACCTGTTCAAAGTTAACACAAGTCGGTTAAAGTAAAATTTATCTCGTTTCTACGTCGACAGTTCAAACAACATACGAATATAATTATTTGTACATACCAGAACTCCAAATTGCACCTAAATACTTGCTTGAAAGCTGACGCATGTATTGACAACGGAATATTCCATTTTAAACAAACAGCTGCGCTGCATACTGAAAAACACGTCACTTGGCCTCCATTATCTGCGTTTCAATTTACAGATGTTCCAGGAGTAATTCACACCACAAGAAAGCAAATGTTGTTTGTAATTAACTTGAATAAATTATATATGTGATTCCATATTATACAAGAATAGAATTGTTTTCATTAATTTCGCATGAATACCATTCAGAAAAGTGGCTTATTTATAATTTACATTGCAATATATTTTAATTTAAATTATTCCCAAAGTTACACTGAAAATTTTAATTAAAATTGTTATAGAAACAAATTCACTTACTGTTCCTAATGGTCCTTTAACAAAAACTTCATCGTTCTTCACGACTGGTTCCAACAAAAAAATGGACCATCCAAAACAATTTTTGAAGATGGCTTACACTTGCAATCTTCCATCGTGCATGCTTCCAACACCAAAAATCAATGAAGGACATCGTTCCTGAGAACAATTTTCGACCTGCTTTAACCCCAGCTGTGTTAGAAGTGCGGGCCAAGCTTGTTGCCGCCCGGTAACTAAGTTACCTTGCAGTTATTGAGTAGAGGGGGCTATAGGAAGGATTCAAAACAAAAGCTTTTATATAGTCTCCGTAGAAATTAATTTTTAATTTAAACAAACTGCTATTGCTTTATTGGACAATCGATGTTATTAAATTAAGTGGATTGGATAACATTATAATGTATTATATTATTTAATATTTAATAAAAGGATTAATTATACGGATATATATTAGGTGGAAAATAAAATTGCTACAAGATGTCTGGAACAAGATTCGTTGAAAAATATGTTGAAGCAACAAAACATGGTAGAGCTAAGTCTATTATTCTTCTTATTCCAAGACCACCTAAATTGCATAGTAATGTTGCTTGAGTGTATGTCATATCATCAATTTTCACATTTGTTATTTTTTTAAACAATTTCTTAATAGGTCATCAAATGGTTGCAGCAAATCCAAATGATCATATAATTATGAACAGCGTAATATATAAATAAGATTGGGACCAGCGCTTAAACAGTTTTTCAACAAGTATAGACCTGCATGTGGGTAAAGTATTTGTAATCTACTGCACATAAGATTACATATAGACATATTGTTTAATAATATTTTTTTGCTGCCGAATTTACTATTGGTACGCCTTATAGTTCAAAATCACAAGCTTGCACAGTTTTAATGCCCGGAATTAACGTATTAATAAATGAAACTATTGAGGTTATATTGCTATACCCATTTATAAATACTTCACATTTAGTAGGGTTTAGTTTTAGTCTACTTTCGATTATCTTTGTTATATCGTTTAGAACTGTTTTTATTTTTCCGCCAATTGTGCCGTCATCTAGGTATCATATGTTAAGATCAGATTTCAAAGAATGTGTTAAAGTTTTTAAAGATAAACTAAATAACAAGGGTCCTAACGGCTCCCCCTGTTGCACACCACATTCAGATTTTATAAATTATCACCAAATATTAGAATTGGAATGGTTTCTATAAGATTACCATATAAATGGATATAAACTTGGTATCTCCTGATGTGTAATAGATAGCATGTAATCTCGCTGTAATGTATTGAAAGGATTGGCGAAATCAAACTTCACGATTACTTCAACTTCTTTGTTAATATCCAAAAAAGTGCGAGTCGCATGTATAGCAGCTTCTGCTCCACCTTTAATGCGAAAACCAAGTTGATTTGGTTTTAGTTTGATACTTGAAGTTTCACGGACCATAGTACAAGGAACTTTAGCAGCAATACGTCGCAATGTATTACCACATGCAATTGGTCGTATTCCGACGTCTTTTTTAATAAGGCAGTTAATGAGACGCCATAGAATATTGGTAAAATTGATTTTGGTAGTTTACCTTCTAAAACTTTGTCGCTGAATTTTGCTAATGATTCTAAAAGGGTTGCTGCCACTGCACCATTAGAAATTGCTAACAAATCAACAAGATGTATTGGTCTGAGACAATCAATTCCACCTGTATGTTTGTTGTGGTTTGTTTAGTATTCTTCTTAATCTTCTTTGGGTATTAAACCACTCATAGTTTTTAAAATTATCTTTATTAACGTTTCGATCCATAACCTAGGATCGTTTTCAAAATAATAAAAACTTCAAGTTTGATATTTATGACACAAATTGAAGGTGACTTTGATTTATTGATGTTTGAAATATTTGGTTTGAGTACAATAAGCAAAAATTTTTAAAATTTAAATGAATAATTGCTTTCAATTTGTGTTACGGCCTGGGACCGACTTTTTTAGGTAGCCAATACGCTTAACGTGAAATCAGCTGATTAATTTTATTGTAAAAATTCAATAACTTGGGAATTGGAAAACATTTTTAACATGTTTCTATTTATACAATTTAGAGGATGGTTATTAAAAGTGTGCATGCATTATTAAAGGCTTAAGTAGTCGTATTTTTATATTTATTTTGAAGGAAATCATTATGATTTAGGTTACCTCTTTGGTAGATTTTAACATTGTTCAAAGAGGTAACCTAAATCATAATGATTTCCTTCAAAATAAATATAAAAACGACTACTTAAGCCTTTAATAATGCAATTGCACACTTTTAATAACCATCCTCTAAATTGTATAAATAGAAACATGTTAAAAATGTTTTCCAATTCCAAGTTATTGAATTTTTACAATAAAAATTAATCAGCTGATTTCACGTTAAGCGTATTGGCTACCTAAAAAGTCGGTCCCAGGCCGTAACACAAATTGAAGGCAATTATTCATTTAAATTTTAAAAATTTTTGCTTAGTGTACTCAAACCAAATATTTCAAACATCAATAAATCAAAGTCACCTTCAATTTGTGTCATAAATGTCAAACTTGAAGTTTTTATTATTTTGAAAACGATCCTAGGTTATGGATCGAAACGTTAATAAAGATAATTTTAAAAACTATGAGTGGTTTAATACCCAAAGAAGATTAAGAACAATTCCACCGGCAGAACCTCTTGGAAAACTGTTAATTGCTTTTTTTATAGTTTCGTGTGTGGTTAATTTAAGATCATTATGAGAGATAAAATCATCAGATGGACCAAGTGGGTAGTTTGTCTCATTATTTGTTAAATGATGTTTTGATTCTAAAGCAAGCCATGTCTCAGGACAATCTTTTGCAATTTTTTCGGTTGAACAAATAAGCCTAGTTGCACCACTAACGTCACCTTAGTCATAGCGTATTCAAGTTTAACTAAGGTAATGCGCTAGCGGTAAACCCCATTAAATTGCATGGAACCGCGTGGTTTGAACGATTTTATAAACCCTTTTAATTCAGAAACATAATCAGTTATGTGACAATTTGAAAACAATTTCTCTATCTATCCAACATATGCTTCTAAGCAAATTATTAGTACGCTGACTTCAAATTTAAATAGTTTTTACGTAGGCCATAAACTGCTTATTATAAAAACCGAAGCTCCCATGTAAACAGTAAAGCTTCAGCAGCAGCTGAGTTTCATTTCAATATTTTCTTGGCCAGAGGCAAAGATTTACGAAGAAATATTTTCTGACAAAACCCAAGATTAGTAGGGGATCTGTGGGCGACCTCTATTTATTTTTATTATGTTTTCATGGCGACAGTTTTACTTCCGTTTTTTCATCATTGAATTATAACTTCTAGTTAGTGGCTTGAAGTTGCGAAACGTAGAACTTTAAGGAAAGTGAGTTGTACGTACTGCGTTATTCTGTAAAGTGAACTGAGGCTTATTAAAACATGTGCAGTTAGCTTTCTTCTGATTCAGCCATCCTCAACGCAATAAAAAGGTTAATGTGTACGCACTGAAGGACCAAACAAGTTTTTGTGACACAAACTACAAAGTATCTCATGAATAGCTCTCTTTTCTAAAATCATCTCGAGCTTAAGTTATAAATTATCCACTGCTCCATGTATCTTCTGCTTCCAAGTTCTTTGAGATCATTAAAATAATATCCCAGGAATCGAGGAGAGCACCTTGTGCATACAAATAATAAATTGTGACTAAAAGTAACTAGTTAAATAAATTATTCTGAATCTTCTTATGACTTAATCCTAATTAACAGTTTTCAGAATATAGTTAATTATTATCTCAAGACTACAGTTCGAAATAAATTGTAGAAAAACAATGATTCTCATTGCTTTTACCATTTCCATTTTACATTAGTCATATCTAAGGTAAATTAGAGTTTTATTTTGAATAACTGTACATGCGTCTGGTTGAAGCTATTGCAGGTTTGGACAAATGTTGTAACTTAGAATTTCATTTATTATTTACTGTCCTATACAGGGTGTCTAATTTTTGGGAAGTTATCCTTTACGCATTTTGATTAAAATGCATACATATACAGGACATGCAAATAAAATAATGCGACCGGCAACGTATTCTTCGATATGGTAACACTAGAAACGTGGAACTTTAGAATGGGAGCAGGCGAACATGTGATACGTTTCAGTAGTACAAGTTTGGGCTTGCTGATCATTTGTTTATCCGAAGCGATTTATTTCGTGAAACAGTTTTTTCTGGTGTGCTCTAAAATGAGGGACAATAATTTCGAGAACGATGTGCTATCAGTATCTGTTTCAGATTCAAGCAAAGTGCAACACAAACTTTTTCAAAAATTCATCAGGCCTACGGAGATGCAATTGCGCGTGTTTTCTTTCCTCTAATGACCTATCATTTTAAATTTATAGCGATCATATAACTTCCCATCCTTTATAAATGAATTAAACCAATAATTGGTTATCTCTCCCCTATTGCAATATTTACGAACATCTGTACAACCAACAAAACTCGTTATCATTTTCCTGAAACTTTCACAGTCTGCATCTTTCACCATCTGCGTGCAATGGTCTGATCTAGGTCTACCTCTACCTTTTTTTTCCTATCTCTGTTTGTAAAATATCCCGTACTATTCCCCAAAAATGCCTTAGAACGTATCCTGTCTTTCTAATTCTCCTATTTCTTTGTTTCCCACAGATATCTTTTTTCCCCTACAGGTAAAAAAAACTCGCTTCCTGGCCAATGTAGTACCTTCGGATGGAGCATTGGAAAATCACATGTAGGGTATGTTAAGTGGGTTAAGCAGCCTGCGGCTACCTAGATTCCCTAGCACTTGAAAATTTGCCGAATTAATAGTTTTCTAATGTATCCTTTCGAACAATCAACATTAGCTGAAAATATTGTTAAATTTTTTCTTCTTAGGCATTGATGTGCTTCAGCTATTTTTAACTCAGTGAGATTAAACACCATCTAATTTATATTTATGCTTTGGATAAAACAGCAAAGATATAATACAAACAGCGAAGTCGCTGTACAAGATGTTAATTCGGAGTGAGACAAGCTAAGAACCGAACCAACTAAATTTCTCTCAGAAGTTTAACCATAGATGTGTTTTATCCGTATTAACCGTAAGTACCTCTGCAGACTTCAAGCCAACTCTAAACTCTAACTTCAGCGAGACGAGGCTAACAGGGGAATTCCTATAAATACGGAAATGTCAGGCGCCACTAAACTCAAGGATTTAAAATAAGCAAGACAGCGTCACTAAAAAAAGTGTAGGAACTTTAGTAACGACTATAGGTACCTAAAGCACAAAGGCTAAGAATGTTATATATATGGCTAAGATAATAGGGTAATTTAGGAGTATATTGAGTCATAAGGGTCGTACGCTACATGTAAATATCACTAAAGCTTAGAAAACTAAACAATTTCATCATAAATGGAAGTAACTCGACAATTATGCAAAAGTTAATATCGAGCATTATGAGAGATAAAATCATCAGATGGACCAAGTGGGTAGTTTGTCTCATTATTTGTTAAATGATGTTTTGATTCTAAAGCAAGCCATGTCTCAGGACAATCTTTTGCAATTTTTTCGGTTGAACAAATAAGCCTAGTTGCACCACTAACGTCACCTTAGTCATAGCGTATTCAAGTTTAACTAAGGTAATGCGCTAGCGGTAAACCCCATTAAATTTAATTTATGAAAGGAAGCTCATTCTTCAAAAATCAAATCATACTTAGTAAGATAAATAATTTGTACGTTATATGATGCATTTGAAACTAAATGTACAAGTATAAAACTGAAAATAATGACGCAGGAATAACATTTTACACGCAACAAGCCTTATTGAAATAAATATGCAATTAGTGAAAAGAAATAACCTAGCATTCTAGCTATAAAAGAATCCCATTCAAAGTTGGATATTCAACGACATACATAATAAATTAGAACGGAAAATATGCAATTACAGTCATCACGAGAAATTTGACTACGTGATCTGTAGAACATCAATGCAAATTCATAGTAAAATCCAACGAGATTGTATGGCTAGTAATAACCAACTAATAACAGGAACAGTGCTGGCCATTACATGATAAATTGAACAGGAAAATTTGAATAAAAGCAATATAAACAAGCGGACGTGACTTGAAGAAAGTTCAAAGTTGGATATTCAGAGAAATACATTATGCAAATTAGATGCCTACGGGAAAATATGCATTACTTTGACACGAGTTTTGATGGTAACTCTGTAGAAAATCCGAAGGCTGCAATTATAAGGAAAAAGTGCAACGGCTCAATTAATAAAGTGCGCTAGAAAAACCAATAATACAGGTGAAAGGCGGAGCCCTTACATCGAACACGGACTTGGTATCGACCAAGGCACAAGCTATAACAGTTCAAAGTGTAAAATCACGCGGAGTGAAAATAGTAAAATTAAATAATTATTTAGTGATAGAACTGTTTTAGAAGTCGTAATAATACTAGTGCCAATATATACGATAGAAGTTGCCGTTAACTTTGAAAAACGTAAGTTAGAATTATTGATTAAAACTAATTTTAGTATTTAATAATCTAGGGCTCTAAGTAAATCCAACTAACCACTCTGGTGAACGTACTCTAAATAAATCCAAGTAAATCTAATGAACTACTTTAAATAAGTACGCTACGAAACGAATTTAAGTAACTACTTATAAATATTTGTCTAAACATTGGTATCTGAGCATAGAAGGGAGATATTAGTCAACTAGGGGTTAGACTGGGCGAGCTATATTACGCAACAGGGGTGCTGACCAATCACATGCAGAGGCAGTTCTAAGAATTGGAAACAAGCAAGAAAAAAGCAGGTCAGAAATAAGAAAATTCTTTATTAGCATAAGGCTTTATTTAAATTTTAACACTTACATTCTTTTTATATATTAAAGTATTTAATTTGTGTAGGGTCATCAAAAATCTTTTAAAAATTTAAGTAGAAAGAAAGAAAGTTGTTTGAACGTTCAAAAGTGCTTCTAGTAGTATACAGTGTTATTTCTGCTGGCTTTAAGGGAGCTATAAATTTGGGCATAATCAGATTGATATTATTATTTTGATTCAGGGGTTAATTTATGAATTGAAAATCAAATTATCAAAGTTATTAAACTGTAGAATGTATATATTCTTGGTCATTATACAAATTTTGGTTTGTTTCGTTTATATCATTTAAATAGAAAGGAGATAAAAGGGGGTTAAACTTTCAATGTTATCGTATCGTTGTGCACTCTGTGTGGATTAAACTGAGCTAGTCGATGCATATAAAAAGAAGTATATTTAAAATTTAAATTTGAGGTTATTTAGAGACACATCGGTGGCGTTTAGCAGGAAACAACGTTAATCACATCGGCGTGTCGCGGTATCATAGCAATATATATATATATATATATATATATATATATAACTGATAGTTATTTGCAACTTCAAGAGTACTTAAATGTTATCAACGCAGAAATTTTATAGAATAAGAATACTATTTTAATTATGTTTTTTAAAGCGTATACATATTTTTGTAGATATCAGTAATTAATTATAGCGAGAATTTAATAAATATGAAAATCTAAAATAATGGAATTTGTATGAATGGAAATTCGGCTTACCGATGAACTTGACATTAAATTTTAAAAGACAATAACGTATTACCAAATTATAACTGTTTAACCTGGCTAAGGCATCTTCTTATAGATGAAATCATACCAACAACATGGCTCCTATATGAACAGCTGTTGTTCAGGGACCCAGTACGACAGAAACTGTTTTAATCCTTATGCATCAAACTTGTCAATCAAAAACTGCTATATCCATTAAATGACCCAATGTAGTACCTCCGAGTGAAGCATTGGGGACGTGGCCGCAAGTATAGCGGCCCTAATTCAAATTATAATATATCCATTAAATGACGAAGTTTTGAAGCATCGCATAATTATAAAGTTATTATCTTGAGGTGATTTTTAAGTTGCAGAATATTAAGGATCGTCCATAGAATTAATCACAAAAACATGGTAAATTAAATCGTAAAAGTAGATCGTAGAATAAATCGTCGAAAAAATGTTATTTTATAATATTTAAAATCAATTAGATAGTGTTTATAAACCATGCTGTCCATTTCATAACATTATTGACGAAATGTCGAACACAAAAAAATCTTAAAGAGCAATGCGGAGGTCGCATTTCAGCTTATTAATTTTCAAAGACATGTTGCTTTCATGATAGTTCAAACACGACTGATTTTCTTGTAACAAAGCAATCTATCTTGTAACGAACGCAAAGCAGGGCACGTACACGCTTGATTATACCGGATATAACCAGAAGCTAAACGACGTTTCTATTTCTATAGATAATTTTGAAAGTGACCTTTTAATGCTTTTACAATTTTAAAGAAGAGGACTAACAGATATTAACTTGGAACATTTGCATATGAAAATAAATTTTGCTTTTAGAAATTAAAACTTAATACTGGCAATATACATGGTGATATACCAATAATTTTCAAATTTAACGTTTTCTTAATTACTCTAGGCACTAATAAAATAAATATGCTTTAATATTTCAAAATCAACACCTGTAGTTGTTTGTAATAATCATCAGATTTATATGCAATTATTTTTTCGTTATTAGGTTTTTCGTCTTGAAACTTGTTGGACGCGTATCTTCACTTATTTCTATTCTGAACCAGCTGTTCCTGAAATTCCCACAACCTCGATACAGCTTGGTTCCTCTTCTGTTGTTTCCTAATTATATACCCTATTTCATCGAGATTCAGTGGTATGTGAAGGGGGTTAAGCAGCCTGTGACCACCAAGGATTTCCCAACACTCTGATATTGTCGAATTAATGGAAAACTCTACATACATTCTAAATTTGATGTTTCGTGTCTTAAGAAAAGGACTCCATATTGTACCATCAATTTTCTTGCATTGACATTTGGGAAGAATATTTTATAGGTCTCCATCAAAAACAAAACAATCTCTTCATACACCAGCAAAATTATGGATATTGTGAGAATAGCCAAAACTACTTTGTGAGGATGGTTGCTTAATGTGTTAAACTAAAATGTCGCACTTCCGCGAACCTGAATAGAAAGGCTAAGCTTGAATTAAATTGTTTCTACTTAGAATAATTTTTGAAACAAGAAAGAGCTTTAACCAAGTACTACATTAAGTATCTTCGTTGTTAAAAATGAAAATCAATGGTCAAGTTTTACGTTTCTCTGGGTTTGCTTATGTATTTTGGAACGCATTAGAAATCTAACAATAATCTTTGGGAGCCTAAACAACACTAGCAAGCACAACCCATATGCATTTTCCTTAAGCTAGAAGTCTATTTCTACCCTACTGCCGGTTATTATCTGTTTTTTAGAAAACAACGAATAAATTGTTGATGCACCAAAAATCACTAACACAGCACTATCTATAAGCATTCTTGTTCGTTAAAAACTAAGAATCACTAATACGTTGAGCTTCGCCTTGAATTACCTTATTTATTTTGGAAACTATCGAGCAATAACGGTGATCTTCAGATTACCAAAGAACAATAACGAAGCACTAACCAAATGCACTTTAATTTGTAAAAAGTCGAAAATCAAACGATAAGCTGTCCTCTATTTTACTTATTAGAAAACCAACAGAGTAAGATCGATGATCTTTGGAGCACCAAAATGCAGTCACATAATTTCGTTGGTAAAGAAACTTAAAATTAGCCGCCAAGCTGGTCCTCATCATGAATTCTCTTAAGTAGAGGCTTTTTGGGGATCCTGGGTCCACATTTCCACCAGCATCTACATTTCCACACACATCTGGACCAAAGACTCGAAGAATTAAGAAGATTCGGCAATAGGTGCAACCACTGTTCAAACTACTGTGTGAATAATTTAAGTTGCTTAAAGGAAAATATTATATTATTGCAGCCTTTTGTTTATGTTTCATGTATTTAATTTTTAATAAAATATTTTTGAAAATTATTTTTTATTATCTTAGTTAAAAGACTATCTAAAATTTGAAAAACGTAATATAATATATATGTAAAACAGTGCATTACTCTGAAAAATTAATAGCAACAAATAAATTAGCCAATGTAAAATTTGAAAAAAAAACCAAATAAATGTGCATGCGCTGTATATAAAATATTTAAATAAAGTCCATTGAAAAGAAATTATACACCGCTTTCACATGTAATTCGGGCGATGATGACGTTAAACTTGACCTTCCCATTTATATATTAAAAACACATTACATTGGAATGTTTTACATTATTCTAAAAATAGAACATTACTGTTTGAAAATGGTGTTAAATATCAAACACTTATGGCTAATAAAGGGTTCTTTTCTATAATACCGATCCGCGCAATGCTTTTATACAAATTTTAATAAGTTTGATATTAGGTATAAGGGTACAATTCTCCCGAGGGTGGTCCTATTTAAAATCTATTTACAGATTTGGGTTCCCTAGAAAAATTTAGACCAAACTTATGTGTCATACCCTAAGACGGTTTGGACAACTTCCTATAATAGGGGGTATAACTTTGTATAGGGCTGTTGGATTTAAACAACTCCGACGGTTTTAGATTGCCCGGGAACTTATAGATAAGGTTAACATGGTTAGTCGAAGAAACCTTTTATCTAGGTTAGATATGAATGCAAAAATTTAGAGGTTTGGGCCTTTAAAAGGTGCAACTTTGTAAAGGGCGACCCTATTTTAAATCTGTTTGCATATTTGGATTCTGAGTAAAATTCTAGACTAATTTGATGTATCGCATGGTTAAAAAATTGATAAGGACGGTCAGAAATCGCTACCGGTAAAAATCTTAAAATGAGGGTAGCTTCCTGGGGGAGTGATGCTATCTAAAAAATTACTAGAAATTCACGTAGCTAAGAAAAATCTAATATTAATTGATACCAAACAAGATATATTTATCTTGAAAGCTGAAATGGCTAGCCAAAGAAATCTATTTGGTCCAGATGTGTGTGGAAATGTGGATGCTGGTGGAAATGTGGACCCAGGATCCCCAAAAAACCCTCTACTTTCTTATTTACTTATTAAACCTCTAGTGTACAGACAATAATTTTGTACACCAAAGAGCACCTACGAAGCATTATCTAAACCTATTTTTGTAGATTACAAAGCTGAAAGTTGATCGCTACGGCACCCTAACAAATTTTTATGTTTTTATCAAAAACCTTGTGAGCACTCACGGTGGTATTTGCAACACCAATAACCGGTAAGTTGCCCTCTAAACCTCGATTACGAACACGGACCGCTTGAAAAATGTTAGGTCAGGATTTTTCGCAAAAAATACGCCCTTGTTCGGATGAAAAGTAAAATGTAGTTACCGTGTGTGGGTGTTGTTACGCTCGTTAAAGATTACATTATTTGAAACAGCAAGGGTTTGGTAAAATTTAAAATTTCCACCTAAAAAGCTCACTTCCTGACCGATGTAGTACCTTCGGGTGTAGCTTTGGAAAGTCATTGTTTGTCCTGTTTTAACGGAATCACGTGGGCAGTAACAATAGTCTTTTTATTATTCTGTGAAATAAGGGAAGGGGGGGGGACTACGAGTGTTCTATCCAAAACACCTTACGAATCTAGGAAACTGTTTGAAAACAAAATATCGGAAAATAAATGTACCAAAACTAATGATACCTTCTTAGTTAATTTCTTACAAGATTTTCACTTTCTATTGGGTTGGGTTGGTTAATTAAAGTAACCCGTGGGTTCTTTAATATCCCCAAATGGAACCAGTGAACTTTAAGGAAGGATTTCCTTAAAATGATGGAACTCAAATATCTTCCGACTATGCTAGGGGTCTATTCATTGAGTAGAGCTTATAAGGATTGGTCGTGGTTCTATTTACAAAACATTATTCGCTTACTAGGGCTTGATTCTTATCAAAACAGGGGTTTAGGGAGGGCGCCACCAAGTCATTAAGTTTTAAACACAGGGTTTCCCTAAGAGGGACTTGGAAGTCCTTAGAGAGGAATCTCGTATTAACTGCTAACGCAGAAGCTGTAAAGAAAATTTAATTAAATTGACAAAGTGAGGACACAAGAGGTATTCTCTTGTTACCTCATATAAAAAAACAGAAAAGATTAATTATGCACACAATAATATGAACACAGATTTTACACTTCAAATTCTGAAAAGGCTATTAAAGCTTTTTGTTAAATCGGAGTTACCACTTTATCCTAATTGTTCATACACCTGGTTACACTATTTCTGAACTTAGTTGTGCAAAATAAAACAATCAATTAAGAGAATTAAATGTTGATTCTTTAATTAGAAGTAGTTTCCTCATAAAAAATTGTATGTATAAAATTTACGTTTAAGAGAAAACAATACAAATTTCATCTACCCTGAGGTAGGATTATGAATTCGAAAGAAATATCAAAACTTTAAATGCCCCTTTTACTACAAAATTTAACTCAAATCTATACCAAAAATACTAGATCTGTTATTCGGTTTACACATATATAAGAAAATATCTAAATTGTCTACTAATTCAATGTTCAAAAGCTGTAATTGAAATTATGCATAAATGAAACTTTAGTCAGAACTCTATGGATTTGCTTAATTTCATTAATAATAACAACTGTGATTACACTGCATTTATATTGGCAATAAAAATTTATCAAAGTCCTTTCTAGTTTGTTCAACAGAATTATGGCACAAATAGGTTATCGTAAAGTTATTTTCTGTTGCAGCCTTGTATCAAAGTTCGCCAAGTGCAGACGTGATGTAAGAATAATACAAATTTCTTACTTACAGGTGTTGTTTGTGTGATGGTACTACATCATGTGTAAACAGATGTTTATACATACGGTCCTTGGGCAAACCATTGACGTCGCCTCCTTGTGTTGTACAGCAAATAATCAGTTGCGTGATTCTTGTACCTGACCATATGAGCTTAAAGCGTGTCTTCTATGCGCACCAAAAGGACAAACCAAAATCCATAACAACGGTTATTGCAAATACGTCAAACTTCTATGTACTACCATATGTAGATCGTTACCAAAATAATTATCCTCGTGTAGTTGTCTACATAGTTACTTGTAAATTCATACTTGCAATTTCAAAAAGACCAATTTCATTAATTATCGGACGTTAGATTCAAACCATAAAATTTTTATCTACTTTGTAGAACATTTCTTTAAAATTTAACCATACAGTTCATCGCAGAACTTTTCCATTAAATCCCACTACTATCGTTAAGTTGAAAGACGGTTATGCTAGACCAATACTTTCTTATCGTTACACCGACGCGATTGAACTATTAACTCGATACTCGTAAATGCAAATAAGGATCAATGTCATCTTGGAACACAACATTTAAACGGCCTAATTTTTATAAAACCATATAAAACGAAATCATTGTAACAAATGAATATACGAAGCAGTCTTCAAATGAATATGCAAAACGATTATTTAAATGGTATCCATAGAAATTGGCATAAGAATTTGTAAAAGAATTATTTAAATTAAAATTTTAAAGATGTGTAAAATGAATATTTAAGTGAATATTTTATCGTGGTGTAAAAAAGGAAAGAGCGCTACAACAAAATTATTTAGTTAGTCTAGTAAATTGATTTTTAATTGCTTACCATTATTAAAAATCACTAAAGCAAGTGTTCATTACACTTGGGTTGTTCCACTATGGCTTAAAGCCACACGCAAATTTCTTGCTAGAACCTTCAGGTTCCCCATGTTAACTCGTGACAAATGTTCTAGCTAAAGTGACCGCTGGCACCTTGTGCACGACATAGGAAAGCTGTTTGGCCTTGATATATATATTTATATTAATATTTAACGCCTGATGCTAGCAACCAAACTAGCCTCTCTGTATTGCGGTTAGACCACATGATTCCAATACAAATATTTATTTAATTGAAGATGTTTACATGATATAATGGACCAGACAAAAGGTGTGTAAAACTAATAATTTATTGGTGTTTTGCAGTGGTCAAAAAAAATGTTACAAATTTCCAGAATTATAATAAAATTTCTTAAACAATACTCGGATTTTGGAGTCTATTAATTTTCAGTAGTGAGGTTAGTTTCGTATTTAAGAATTTTTAGCTAAGCCTGACTCTACTTTTAAACGAAGCTAATATTTATCCGTAAGCTATAACGTGGCATTTACAGCTAAATTTATTTTCAACATTGTCCTTGCTTGTGCTTTTACTTAGAAATATGTTTTGACAAAACCCAAGATTTGTGGCGGATTTGTTGGCGACATGATTCCTATATTTATTTTTATTACAGATTCACGGCAGTAGCTAAAGAACTATAATCTCTAGTTAGTAATTTAAGAAGGACACACGCCCTAAATGTGTCATAGTATTCTGAAAAATCGACCTACGTTTTTGAAACGTTACATAATTATCTTTCTTATAGCCTAGTCATTCTTAACTCAATAAAAACTTTAATAAACACGCTCAAACGAACCAAATAACTTTTGTAGTACCAGCTACAAAGTATCCCGTGAATAGCATCCTTTTCTGTAATCATCTGAAGCTTTAGATACAAATTATCCATTATTCCTCGTATCTTCTGCTTCCAAGTATTTTAGGATCATAAAAATAATGTAATGTTAATCAAAAGTAGAACATTATGCCAACTGCTAAAGTTAAATTACGACTGAATGCTACCTATACTTCGTTTCACGAGAGAATACAGCGATGACAAGCATAGGGACTAAAAATCTTCAATTTCATTGGTTGAAAGACGAGACAGATTTACACGTAAATTATATGAGTTTGGGTTCAAACTTAAAACTGTTACAAAAATATCACCAACGGATAATCATTACTTTAACTTACCATAAATTTTAATTTCGATTAATATTGTAACAGATAATTTACCATTAAGCAAATAAAGTAGAAGTTGGTGAATTGAGTATAACAAAATCATTCAGTGATCATATAAAAAGGTATACCAATGTGGCGATTTGTAATATTTGATAACGGTATAACGTTTATTAATTTTCGTGAAACAGGTCGGTAGCTAGCTTACATAAATTTCTAGTAACTTCTGATTTATTATGTTAAACTGTATAAGAAATTATTTTAAATGCAGCATTGAACTTTCTTTAAAACAATTATTTTTTCTTTTAAGAAAAACTGCAAATTTTATGTTTATCGAAGTAACCCCAACAAATATATAATTCGTTTATTATTTAAAATATGCAATTTTTTTCAATTTTATCGTACCGTAGGTCTCGTTTTCACATGTCTTATTTTTAATAAATTTAACTAAAAGCTTAAAATAACCGACATTTTTTCAAAAAGGAAAAGATAACGTTTACTTTTTGTATCCAAAATATATGTTGGCATGAAAACTATGGACATCAAGCGTCTAATTTAAATTGTTGCATAATATATGAACTTCAATTGAAATCTTAACACGGTAAAATTCGAAACGGGACCTACGGTATAAAATATATAGCCAGAGCTTCATCTACATACTATTTTGACTATTGCAAAAATTTTAGTCATGTCAAATTTTTGGTTAAAGCAACTACAATGAATGATCCGGTGAAGGTCTGGAAGGCTTTAAAACGCTTAAACATCTCTAATTCAAATAGAGTTACTCTGCCGCATTATCTTAGAAAGCTGGATGAAATTAATACTTACTTTGGATCTTTCTATGCCTCTAATGATTTGATTTGTCAGGACAAAATTAATTTCTATGAAAATAATAAATACAATAACAACCTACATTTTCAGTTTCAGTTTACTTCCATTGATGAAATTCACCATATTTTGCATAGTTTTAAGTCTAATGCTTATGGTTCAGATGGTATCTCATTAATTATGTTGAAGTACTGCAGCCCATTTATAGATTCTTTTATTTTACATATTATTAACTGCTGTATTGAACTTGAATTTTACCCGGATGCTTGGAAAGAAGCAATTAGTTGTCCATTACCTAAAGTTAATAATCCGAAATCTTTTTCGGAGTTACGTATCATTAGTATTTTGCCGGCCTTATCTAAAATTTTAGAAAAGTGTTATTCAACCAAATTTTGGGGTTCATCGATCTTAACAATTTGTTGCCTGATTTTCAATCAGGATTTAGGAAAACATTTAACACTGCTACATCCCTTGTTAATGTTACTGATGATATCTTTAGATCGCGAGACATAGGGTTGGTTACAGCTTTAGTGTTGTTGGATTTCTAAAGCTTTTAATACGATTAATCACAAGCTGATGTGTGCTAAACTTGGATATTATGGGTTTTCTATGACTTCAGTTTCATTAATGCGCTCATATTTAAGTGATAGATATCCGAAAATCAAGATAGATAACGTTTTGTCTGATAGGATGCTTATAACATCAGGCATGCCGCAAGGTTCAATTCTTGGGCCTCTATTATTTATTATTTATACTGCGGACGTATTAACTGCAGTAAGAAATTGTAAAATACAAGCTTATGCCGATGATACTCAGCTATATTTTACTTTTCCTAAAGAGCAAGTGTCTCATGCAGAATATATCATTAACTATGATTTAAAAATTATTGAAAATCTAGCAGTCCAACATAATCTGAAGCTTAATTCACTGAAATCTAAAGTTATGCTATTTTGTAATAAAACTACGTATGAAGACGTTGCTTCTATGTTATCCATTAAAATTAATAATGACTCGTTGCCTATTGTACAATCAGCAAAGAATTTAGGTGTTATATTGGATCGGGATCTTAAGTTTAATGAACATGTAAACAAGATGTTAATAAAAGCATATGGTTCTCTGAGATTATTATACTCGTTTCGCCGCATTTTAACCTTTAAGTTAAAAAAGACCTTAGTAGAAACACTTGTTTTATCACATTTTAATTATTGCGATGTTATTTATGGACCTTGTCTTGACTTGCATAATAGAAATAGGATTCAATTGGTTCAGAACTATTGCTGTCGGTATGTGTTTGGCTTACGGAAATATGACCACATCTCTGAAAAATTGAAGGAATTATGTTGGTTAAATATGGAAGATCGCCGTACTCTTCATTTTGGCACTTTTATTTTTAATCTACTTACCTGTAATACCTCTAAAGTCTTAAAAAACAAATTTACTTCAAGATCGGAGGCCCATTCTGTTAATGTTAGAGGCAGTTTCAAGTATACCATGCCTATCCACCCCACTGCACTTTTTCAAAAAAGTTTTTCTTACAATGCAATAAAATTATTAAATCAAATGAATTGTAGCTTTATTCATATGTCTCTGTGGCAGTTTAAACATATGTTAAAATTGCGACTTTTTAATGAATGAGCTATGTTATACTTACTCTTGAATTATATGGAATAATTGAATAATTGAATAATTGAATAATTGAATAATTGAATAATTGAACAATTGAATAATTTAATAATTTCATGGTTGCTGTGTGCTCAATTATATATACTATTGTTTATAATGCTATTTTTTATGTATAGTATGTGCCAGGGCTTGATTCATATAGTGGTTAAGTGTAAGAATAGCTTGTAGCTAAACTTCGCCACTTATGAATTCAGACCTATTGCATATGTATGCGGTTTTTATCTATCTATATTACTTATTTATACTTATATATTATATTATATCTTTTAGAATATGTATTCTTTTAGAATACATATACTACTTGGTAGTTCATTATATAATCTTATTCCTTCAAAATAATAAAGACATATTAAATATATATAAAATAGTTTTTCGATAAACTGTTACAGTACAATTGAGATATTTTAGTCCAAAAAATTAAAACGAAATAATATTTTGCATATATTTAATTACAAAACGACGTTTCGGCAAGGGTTGTTGCCTTTATCAAGATTCTACAAAAGGAAAAGCAATCAATCTTGATAAAGGCAACAACCCTTGCCGAAACGTCGATTTGTAATTAAATATATGCAAAATATTATTTCGTTTTAATTTTTTGGACTAAAATATCCCAATTGTACAGTAACATTTTATCGAAAAACTATTATACTAGATTAGTCCATGAGCTTATATGTTTATGTATATATATATATATATATATATATATATATATATATATATATATATATATATATATATATATATATATATATATATATATATTATACTGCGTATCTATTCGTTGTAACGTCTTTAATCTATGCCCCACAAATTGGGTGCCATAATATGCTGTGTTCTTTGAAATGGAGCCCCTTTTTGGGCTATCAAAAAAAATTATGATGCTTACCTTCGGAAACTCCCCAAAATTTTTTAAAAGTAGTTACAAAAATTTTCCACCTACCTAAAATTGAAGCCCTACCACCTAGACTTACAATTTATACCATTTAACAACAATATCTTCTGAAAATGCTTTTCACTCGGATGTCAGAACCTCCAGCTTCCTCAGAGATATCCGCCACGGCTTGCTCACTCGTTCCTTGAAAATCCTAACCTACTAAAAATAACACTGACTGCCAAAAGTACATAAATATTTATTAATATTTCCAATTCGTGACGTATCAATTCAAAAACATTGTATTACTTGTAGTAAATAATAGCTCAGTTTAAAGAAAATAAATTTAAAATCATACTACATCAATCATGAAACAAAGTAACTGAGCTTATTTCCAACTTTTAATTTCTACTCTAGGTCAAATACGAGTTCATAGTAAACCTCCTTTTATCTACGTGCTAACAACGGCACTGCAATTTCCTAAAACCCTTTTACCTTTTAAAAAATTTCTAGTTTTTACCTTCAAGTGATATCATCAAATTATTACATAAAATTTTTATTTAGTCGTTTTAAAATTGACTCATCAATTAAAATGTTTTTAAAACTTAATAAATACACGAAAGCACTAAATTGTCACCCAGAAAATCACCAACAAAAACAACAAAAGTTTCATAAGTAGAGTTACCAGGATTTTTGTCTCAAGTGCTCTCTGCATAGACACCATCTCAAACGTGATCCTCCTTCTCGACTGCACGTTCAAATACTGTCTCCAAGTTCTTTACATGTACACCATCTCCAACGTGATCCTCCTTCTTGACTGCACGTTCAAATACTGTCTCCAGGTGGCCTCTCACCATCAAGAACGCACCGTTTCAAATTGAATTCTTCCACACAAGTGCACGGTACTACCATGCTCCCGTACACTTGCTGGTCCATCCATACATTTACTCAGTACTCAGAGTACATACGACGCCTTCAAACACCCAGTACTAAACTTGTACTTACTTGCTTTATGATTTTGATTATTTATAGTCAAAGATATAAGAGCGCCCACTTGTGCTAATTTAATTGAAACTTCACTCAATCACTTTGCTAAGTAGTTAGGTAGGCGATCATAGGTAAAGACAAAAGAGAAGAGAGAGATTCACCACCTCCTACGGGTTTATATCAGCTCCAAAAGCCACCACCTACATTAATTTCCAACACCCCTGTCGCACTTTTCCTCGTATCACAGCACAAACAAGCCAACGGTTGAACACTTCCACATACGCTTTCCTACCCCTCGTAAAAATCTAAAAAATTTTCACTCCAAACAAGCTCGATACCCCGAAATCCTCTTTAAAAATTTTGCCCAGCGCTGTCTTCCGCGAAACCCTGGCAACTGTCGTTTTATTTCCAGCCTCTGCAATACGCCCACTGTATACTCGTATATCTCTCCTTTCATTCCCACTCATAAACAAAATCTTCCGTTTATTTTATCTTTAGATATTATTCTCCCGCTTATCCACAAGCGCTGTTTTACCTAACCCCGCTATCGTCGTCTATCCTACTCTTGTTTATTTAATGTAATCGTCGTGCTCTGTTAGTAAAATATCCTTCGATTTCTGTTCTCTTACTACTCGATTTATTCCGAAAACATAGCGTGTCTTTGTCCCTCTCTAACTAGCTCCTAACTTCCTTGTTTTTCAAGCCCTTCAAAGTCAAACGTTTCACTAAACACCTGTTATGCTCCCTTCTTTACTAAGGTATGCAAACTATAGTCTTTTCTCTCTATAAATCAATATTGTTTTCGTATGTGATGTCTGCACCTGTGTTTTGTCCTCATTATATTTTTCCAGCTATTATTTGTTGACGAGATTTTATGTTCGTTATCTGTTTACGACTATAAAGTTCTTTGAATCTATAACACGTGCAACTCAAATAACGACTGCCGCTTTACATATGCTATCAACCTGAAAGCTTTTATTATTAAGAATATTAAAACAAATCTTTATTATGCTTGCCGTAATTTACGTTTTAAATGCATTTACGCACTTATACGCCTCAAATTATGTTTCCTAACTTATTAATAACTAATATTTACACTAAAATTTTATGCTATATTCAACTAACCCTAATATTTATTGGTATTTTGTCAAATACGAACCGATTTTGTTCACACATGGTTCAAACTTTGCGTGACAAATTTATACACTTTCTTATTTGAGATAATTTGACATAATATTATATTACAAAAAATAACAACATTTTCAATAAACACATAAAATTAACAAAAAATTTTCTTAAAAAAAATAAGGATTTGTACGTTCTACAAGCTGACAAATGTAAGACTACCGTAATAATATATAAAAATGAATATCTAAATAAAATGAATAAAATTTTAATAGATAGAACGACCTACATTGTTAAAAAAATTGACCCAACACTACCAATACAAAATGCCTTAAATTCTCTAATCAATTCATGGAATAAAAAAGGATATATTAATCAACTGATAAAAACGAATTAATTTGCCATAACTGGCACGCTCCTTATTTGTATGGCTTACCAGAAGTTCATAAACCAAAAGTTCCACTAAGACTTATAGTTAGCAATATAAACTCACCAACTGATAAACTATCAAAATTTTTAGTAGAGGTTTTAAAAAATATAACTGGACAAAACGAATATTTTGTCAAAGATAGTGAAGCTTCCATAAATTTATTATAAAGCAAAATATTCCATAAAACCATGTAATAATTTCATTAAATGCTAAATCACTTTTTACTAATATACCTATTACCTAGCAGTTAAAACAATCACAAAAAATGGCCTTTAATAGCACATTTCACTAATTTACCTTTTAATGAATTCTTACAAGCTACCAAAATGTGTTTAAATGCTACTTATTTTAAGTTTGAGAACAAAATATACAGTCAAATTTTTGGCATAGCAATGGGCTCTCCAATATCTTCTACCATAGATAACTTAGTACTGGAGGATCTAGAAGAAGAAATTATACAACAGCTTAGCTACAAACCTGTATTTTTTGAAAGGTATGTTGATGACTGTACAATGTGCCTTCCAGATAACAAAATCGACGAAACGCTAAACAAATTTAATTCCTACCATCCCCGTCTACAATTCACAATAGAGAAAGAAGTTAACAACACCATATCCTTTTTTGATTTACTAATTACTTACAATGATAAAGGAGAAACCACTACCAACTGGTTCAACAAAAGAACCTGGAGTGGTAGATATTTTAATTACAAATCTAACACCCCTATGAGATATAAGAAAAATATGATTAACAACCTTGTTGACCGAGCAGCGCATTTTTCACAAAATAAACATAAAACAAAAAATCTTAAAAAAGTTAAAAATATTTTAAAGTATAACGACTACCCAAAAAGCTTCTACCAGCCAGTTATAAAAACAAAAATACACAAGATATTTAACAATTATGATAATAAAAATCAAACGTAATAGACAACAGGATTAGTAGCGACTACACCTCGGGACTATCCAAAAAACTAAAAAAATTTTTACAAGTCATAATATTCAAGTTGTACACGAACCAAACAATTTTACAAAAACCTTTTTTTACAAAATTAAGACCAGAAATAGAGCAAAAATACAAAACACACATCATATACAAAATAAATTGCAACGATTGTCCCGGCGTGTATATCGGAAATTCCATACAATACCTCCATAAACGAATATACGAGCATAAATATTTAATAAAAACTAACAACAAAAATGCACCGCTTTAGCAACCCATGCCTTAGAACATTTACACAAATTTGATTTTAATAATGTAGAAATTTTAATTACTGAAGTGAAAGATAGTAAAAGAGGTTTTTAGAAACTATACAAATCCAAAGAACTTCACAAGCAATAAATTCAAAAAACGATCAAGACAGTTTTACACATTTCTACCAAAATTTAATAGCCTAATTGCACTTTGTTATAAATATCCTATTGCACATATTTCGTATATATACCACCACTATTAAACAAGTTGACTTATCACCACGCACTACAGTTTATATTATTTAACAGTTTAGACTAAATAATTAATATTACTACATCGTATACTTTAAGTGTTCTTCGTTCTTGTATTTTTAAACAAAAAACATCATTTTATTTCTATGAAACAACAATTTATAGAGAATTTTTATAACTGTGACAAATGTTTAAATGTTTTACTTTAGCTGATATACACAATGTACAATTAAGTTTTAGGTATGTAATTATTAAAAATATTTTTCACATTCTATAGGCAATATTTTGTAGAACATAATTGATAGTGGTCCTGATGACCGAAACGCGTCTCATAAAAATAAAAATAGTAAACGCAATTACAAATTGTTGTAGTTATTCTACCTACTTTTAGAAATAACTATAGGTATACATTGACCAACGTCCAAAAAATTACAATAATATATATATATATATATATATATATATATATTGCTGTGATATTTCAGTCCCACGTTTGGGCATGTCATAAAATGGTGTGATACTCCTCCTATATTAGACCCCACGGTTGGGCAGACCATAAAATGCTGTGATACTTCACCAGCCTTATTAAAATTTTGACCGCCTCAATTCTAAACGATTGCTTATACATCGCCCTGTAGGATTTTTAGAAAACATTTATTTGTAATTTAAAAATGCTGCTATCTATTCTATTGTGATATAACGTTAAAAATGTGGTATTTGGTTATCAGTAACATTTATTTTCGGAAATTTTACAATAAACTTGTGTACATGTTTTGAGCAAGGTTATTTTTGGTTCGCTAGCAGTTACTCCGTATCTACTTTGTAGTATTAATTTGTATGTTACATTTTCTACAATTTTTATGCGAAAAGTTAGGCAACTCTTTCTACACGTTGCTCATAATTCAGTAATTTTGATGTATATTCGTGTTGTTTAGAGCGCTAAGACCGGTTCTGCTTAGTAGATTTTAACCGGGTTTTTGCATTATAGATAGTAGTGTCATTTGTTAAAATGAAATAATGTGTTGATGTACGAGTTTACCAAAGCACTTTCCAAGGCAAGTACAGTGCAAATTTTTCTGATTCTCAATTTGATAGATGGATATTTTGACGCAAAATAATATTCGTGTGATTTGAATAAAGATTTTCGAAAAATGTTGCGATCTGAGTGCTTGGTCATTATTATTGCACTTGCTTCCCTTGCGCGAACGTAAACAAAATTGCTAGGCGTTATAAAAATGCGTGTTGTTTCAAAGTCTATTAAACGATACAGTATTGAAGTCTTTCTAGTGACTTACTTATATGAACTTCGTTTCCGGTAAAGCACATATTCAATAAACTTGATACGATTATTATCGTTTGCATTCAACTTCATGAAAGAACAGCCGTCTTTGTATACATCAGCGATCATGACTCGAAACATATGGGAGTTGTACGAAGTGCATCCCTTAAGCTTATGAATCCCTTTTATTAGAAAAGCTGACTAAAATCGATTATTAGTCAACGTACATTTTTACTATTTTGGTGGAACGTATTCGATCAATGAAAATCATTGAAGAATCTGACAAAAGACGTCTTGAACTACCGGTTTAAATATAGTTAACTTGATTATAAGTGGATATGAATTTCGTTATATGCAAATTATCCAATAATATAATTGCCACAGACTGTTTAATTTTTATTGACGGTTTAAAGACACAAAGATTAGTTTTCTGCAGTTACAAATTTTAAATTTTTTCTTGTACACATCGTCGATTATGGTTTCAAAACATATGTTAGAATGTGGGCGATCATAGGTTGAAGAATGCGTCGTTTGTTTTGCTCAATTCCTTTGAAGATGGCTCCATTGCCGTAGAATTTTCTAAGGACGAAGACAGAAGGTATCATCTCATCAGTGTAATTATATATATTTTCTATTTGTGTATTAATATTTTGGTTTTCTGTAAGTCAGCCTACACAGTTGGCTTGATTTATATAGGATACGTTAGAATTTACACGCCAGAAATGTTTAATTTTTTTTTGGGATAATGATTAATTTAAGACTATGCTATCACTCTAGGTTTAAAAAACAATTATGTAAAAATATGTTGTTTACATTTGGTTACATTGTGTTAGAAATTTTACGTAACCAGATTCTAATTGTAAAGTATAGTTTAGATACATAGAATGTGTAGAAGCTATCTAGTAAATTTTAATTGCTTTGGTTTTAGGTTATGAATATGCTAATGACTGCAGTTTTTATGCTTTGGATATTAATTATATAATAAGATTAGCATCGACTGTCTACAAGGTTTTCAGTATAAAAATTTAGAGCTACATTATTGTGTAGATGTGACGTTATTACCAAACTCTATACCGCTGTTGTGAAATAAATTTGGTCTGATAGATGGTTTCGTTCCGTTTTTGCAGTTGTCTACTATTACATTATTTTCTTGGTTTTTGCTTGTCAGGGGTTGCTTTTTAGGAAGTGCTTGTGTACACGATAAGTATATATATATATATATATATATATATATATATATATATATATATATATAGTTATTGTATTTTTCTCGAACGAATTTAGGTATAAACTTTTAATTGTGATGTTATTTCTGGGATGCACTCGTTCGTAAAGCAAAAACTAATCAGTCAATTGTAATTTATTTTCTAACGTTTCGGCATTAAATTTATGCCTTAATCATAGACTAGAAGTGGTAAAATTAGTTAACAAAATATAAAACAGTATAGATATACAACTTACATAATTACTATGACTTAAAATTGCTATTAATTGGAACACTTATTCATGACACAGTTTTGAGTGATTGCAAATATTTTGACAACAGGAATGTAGCAGTTAACAAAAGTAAACTAGATGTAATAAATCATTTCGGAAAATTTAAAAGTTAAAATGTAAGTATTAAGATAAACATAAACTAAATTAACTATAACTAAAATAAAAGAAGTAATTAAAGATTAAACAGCAATAAGTAATTGTTATAAAAGTGTTGTGAATGTAAGTATTGTTGTCACTTGAATTTGTAAAGAGTGGAATAAACCGCACTAAGGTTGTTAATATCTTGTTTGGTGTTGAGAGGATTAGGTTGCTGATGAATGTGGAAGGATTCTAGAAATAATCGTTTGTTATAATTGTTTTCAATGTCTAGTATTTTTGCATTATTAAAGTTTGCGATATGTTTTGTTGTACTAATGTGAGACGCAAGTGCACAACATAATTTACCTATCCTGGCATCACTTTTGTGTTGGGTTAAGCGATTTTTAACCACTGCTTGGAATGACCTACGTAAGTTTTTTGCAACTACATTCAATTTTATAGACGATGTTGCTGCACATTGATTTGTCAGTACTATCTTTAAGTCGAGTGAATAAATTTCTTATTGATTTATTGTAGGTATAAGTTATAAGAATACCTGGTTGCTTTAATATTTTGGTAATTTGAGGTGTTAAATTTAGAATATATGGTAATGTCTTGAACTTGATGACTTGAGGTCGGTCTGATGTGATTAGTAAGTGGTTAAAAATAATAGTCTTTTAAAAGAGATTTCGGGTATGCATTGTTTAGTAAAGTATACTCTAATTGTTTTAAATTTTTGTATAAGAAACGCGGTTCACAGATTTTTTGAATCCGGTGTTTTAGACATATTATTGTATTAATTTTGTGATTAAAAGAATGATTTGAGTGATAATTTATGTACCTACCCGAGTCAGTAGGTTTGTTATAAATGTCAAAATTTAGATTGTTGGTGGAAGATCTAAGAACTAAAGTGTCTAGGAATGGGATGCTATTGTTGGTTTCTTTTTCACAAGTAAAAATTAATTTGGAATTGAAACTGTTGAAAATGTACAAAGTGTATTCTATTAAATGTTCGGGAACAGAGCACAGGATGTCGTCTACATATTTTACAATGAAGGGCATGTCAAAGGGTAGTAAAATAAGGACCGACTCTAACAAATGATCCATGACCATTTGAGCAATGATGGGGGAAAGTGGTGAACCCATTGGGGTGCCAAATGTCTGAAGATAATACTTTGAATTAAACGTGAAATACGTGTTATTAAAAACTAATCGGATGGTTGATTGAAAAGAATTTAGGTCAAAATTACAATGTGGTTGAATAAGATTCCACTTTTTTGTAATAATATCAGATACTAAATCCATCGGAATGTTGGTGAACAATGAACGGATATCTAGGGATATAAGGATGTGGTCAGTAGGTAATTGAAAGTGCCTGTACCTATCGACGAAAGAAAAGGTATCATTGAGGTTCCAACCTTCTAAAGGAAAAGACAGTTGTAAAATTTTGGATAAAAAAGAAGATAAATTATAGGAAGGAGTATTGATGCACGAGATGATAGGTCTTAAAGGTATATTAGGTTTGTGGATTTTTGGCAAACCGTAATATTTACCTGGAATGCAGTTGTTTTTTATTAAGCTGTTTTTGTCTACTAGTGTAATCATAGAATGATCATATAAAAATTTAATGTGATCATTGACTCTTTTTTGAATGGTAAATGTAGGATCTTTGTTAAGTTTTTTATAAGTAGCTTCATCATCAAGTAACTCGTTAGATTTTGTAAAATAATCTTGTTTCTCTAATAAAACTGTGACGGAACCTTTGCCTGCTTTTGTGACTACAATATTAGGGTTGTTTTTTAAAAATTTTTTAGTTATAGAATACATACGACTGATTGCATCGTTGGTATTTTTGTATTCAGGATTAGTATAAAAATTAGTAATTAGGTTGGTGACCCTTGATCTTAGAATTGTTTTCTCTTCTATAGGCTTGTCAATGGATTCAATGATTGATTCAATATCTGCTAGTAATTTTCTTATCCTGATATCTGTAGTACACATTTTTATATTAAACTTAGGTCCTAAGGATAGGAAATTCTTTACATCTTCTGGTATGAAAGTGCTACTATGGTTGACAATCCATTTACTATTGTCTGCGAAAAACTGTTTACTGTTTGATTGAGTTAGTTGTAAAGTTTAATATAAAAATGTGTACTACAGATATCAGGATAAGAAAATTACTAGCAGATATGAATCAATCATTGAATCCATTGACAAGCCTATAGAAGAGAAAACAATTCTAAGATCAAGGGTCACCAACCTAATTACTAATTTTTATACTAATCCTGAATATAAAAATTCAAACGATACAATCAGTCGTATGTATTCTATAACTAAAAAATTCTTAAAAAACAACCCTAATATTGTAGTCACAAAAGCAGACAAAGGTTCCGTCACAGTTTTATTAGAGAAACAAGATTATTTTACAAAATCTAACGAGTTACTTGATGATGAAGCTACTTATAAAAAACTTAACAAAGATCCTACATTTACCATTCAAAAAAGAGTCAATGATCTCATTAAATTTTTATATGATCAGTCTATGATTACACTAGTAGACAAAAACAGCTTAATAAAAAACAACTGCATTCTAGGTAAATATTACGGTTTGCCAAAAATCCACAAACCTAATATACCTTTAAGACCTATCATCTCGTGCATCAATACTCCTTCCTATAATTTATCTTCTTTTTTATCCAAAATTTTACAACTGTCTTTTCCTTTAGAAGGTTGGAACCTCAATGATACCTTTTTTTTCGTCGATAGGTACAGGCACTTTCAATTACCTACTGACCACATCCTTATATCCCTAGATATCCGTTCATTGTTCACCAACATTCCGATGGATTTAGTATCTGATATTATTACAAAAAAATGGAATCTTATTCAACCACATTGTAATTTTGACCTAAATTCTTTTCAAGCAACCATCCGATTAGTTTTTAATAACACGTATTTCACGTTTAATTCAAAGTATTATCTTCAAACATTTGGCACCCCAATGGGTTCACCACTCTCCCCCATCATTGCTCAAATGGTCATGGATCATTTGTTAGAGTCGATCCTTATTTTACTACCCTTTGACATGCCCTTCATTGTAAAATATGTAGACGACATCCTGTGCTCTGTTCCCGAACATTTAATAGAATACACTTTGTACATTTTCAACAGTTTCAATTCCAAATTAATTTTTACTTGTGAAAAAGAAACCAACAATAGCATCCCATTCCTAGACACTTTAGTTCTTAGATCTTCCACCAACAATCTAAATTTTGACATTTATAACAAACCTACTGACTCGGGTAGGTACATAAATTATCACTCAAATCATTCTTTTAATCACAAAATCAATACAATAATATGTCTAAAACACCGGATTCAAAAAATCTGTGAACCGCGTTTCTTATACAAAAATTTAAAACAATTAGAATATACTTTACTAAACAATGCATACCCGAAATCTCTTTTAAAAAGACTATTATTTTTTAACCACTTACTAATCACATCAGACCGACCTCAAGTCATCAAGTTCAAGACATTACCATATATTCAAAATTTAACACCTCAAATTACCAAAATATTAAAGCAACCAGATATTCTTATAACTTATACCTACAATAAATCAATAAGAAATTTATTCACTCGACTTAAAGATAGTACTGACAAATCAATGTGCAGCAACATCGTCTATAAAATTGAATGTAGTTGCAAAAAAACTTACGTAGGTCATTCCAAGCAGTGGTTAAAAAATCGCTTAACCCAACACAAAAGTGATGCCAGGATAGGTAAATTATGTTGTGCACTTGCGTCTCACATTAGTTCAACAAAACATATCGCAAACTTTAATAATGCAAAAATACTAGACATTGAAAACAATTATAACAAACGATTATTTCTAGAATCCTTCCACATTCATCAGCAACCTAATCCTCTCAACACCAAACAAGATATTAACAACCTTAGTGCGGTTTATTCCACTCTTTACAAATTCAAGTGACAACAATACTTACATTCACAACACTTTTATAACAATTACTTATTGCTGTTTAATCTTTAATTACTTCTTTTTATTTTAGTTATAGTTAATTTAGTTTATGTTTATCTTAATACTTACATTTTAACTTTTAAATTTTCCGAAATGATTTATTACATCTAGTTTACTTTTGTTAACTGCTACATTCCTGTTGTCAAAATATTTGCAATCACTCAAAACTGTGTCATGAATAAGTGTTCCAATTAATAGCAATTTTAAGTCATAGTAATTATGTAAGTTGTATATCTATACTGTTTTATATTTTGTTAACTAATTTTACCACTTCTAGTCTATGATTAAGGCATAAATTTAATGCCGAAACGTTAGAAAATAAATTACAATTGACTGATTAGTTTTTGCTTTACGAACGAGTGCATCCCAGAAATAACATCACAATTAAAAGTTTATATATATATATATATATATATATATATATATATATATATATATATATATTTATAATGTATAAGGAGCTACCAAGAGTTCTGAGGGTGGTTTAGTACAAGGTCGTATATGCCAAGCAAAATAATCCACATATTTGATCATATAAACTTAAAAATGTATGTTTCCCGTATTCTACATATGCTAAAATACTGTAACGCGCTACTACTACCGCGTTTCTTTAATTTAAAACAAGTAATAACAAACGTCTTTATTACTTACTGTTCACAAGTCTAATTAACAGTATATGCCTTATTTATAGATGTTTTCAGGACACTTAACAATGAAGCACTATTACACTAATGAATTTACATGCACTAATATCTTCTTAAACTATCTTCTTTACCATAGGTTCATTAACACACTAACACAACTATTTGTTTATACACTTCTATTTATTTATGTATACTGCAAGCTGCATGCACATTAGACACAGAATATCATTTATGTATATATTCTAAAAACTCAACTACGTTTACTTTACAACGATATAATTTATATTAGACATTCAAGAATAGACTAACTCTTACATTCATAAGCGGCCTTATATATACCCTGCATTAAGATATGACTCATTATCTAGAACTTTGTAGAAGGATTCTCGAATGCTGAAGAATACGCTGTGCCCCGGGCGTTTGTATGTTTGACGGGTTGCCTAATAGTGGATCGCAACACTGCCCCCTCTTTAAAACCGTTACGTCTCGTAACTGTAAATCCATCTTGACGCCAATTCGATGACTGGTGACGGTATCGGCAGCTATCTCCTCTGGTGCATCCACCGCGTCGTTGGAAGTAACAGTCAACACTCTTTTCCTGGTCTTGGTAGGCAACCGGTTGATAACAACAAACAAGAACCTGGACGTTGGTTCCTGGAAAACTACTTCTAGCATATTTCGGACTATCCTCCAGTCTAAGCGATCCAGTCCACAGCCCAGCTTGGGCACCGCTAGTCTCGTTACTCCATTTTCCATCATCTGCGCCTTAAGATTTAGCAAAGCCTTCCATAGATGTCCATAACTAGGTCTCTGCCATGAAGAATTTTGGTGACCAGATAGTAAACATAATGATTTTTATCTTGAAGGACCAAAGATTTTCCTACAGTTGGCTGCTGTTGTACTAATTCATCCACACATCCAAACTTTTCTTGAAAACAACAGCTATTCCCTTGACATTGCCAAATCTTGAGCTACGCAATGTGCAAGGGAATACTCTTCTGGTGCTCTAAACAGATCTTGCTGTTTTCAACAACAACGCCAAATCTCGCTTTAGCGGAACCACCATACGCCGCCATAAAGCTCTCAAAATCTACATTTGGCTCATGATTAATAACTTGCCGAACACCATTATCATTATTCGAGTCTTCCTGGTTGTTGCCAGCGTAGGATGTTAAACGGTCAAAGTGTACCACTTTCGGTTTACCACGAGGGATCTTCTGATCCGGTACACTACATCATTAATCCTTTTAACACTTCGTACGGCCCTTCCCATTGTCTTTGTAGTTTTGGCGACAATCCACGTTTTCTTTGTGGATTGTACAACCACACTAAATCTCCAGGTTGATAACCACCTTCTTGTGCTCTCGTGTCATATTGTGATTTCATTCGATCGCTTGCTGCCTGTATATTCTTTCGGACGTTTTCGTGAATACTATTTGATCTTTCACGAAGCTTACTAACGTAATCTTCACCGGCGATCTCTTCTCCAGGTTTAAATCCAAACTGAAGATCACATGGTAGCCGCAATTCACGTCCTAGCATTACGCAAGCGGGCGAGTATCCTGTGCTGTCATGTACCGAAGATCGGTACGCCAGTAGGAACAAATGTAGATATTGGTCCCAGTCCGTTGATGTTCAGAGACAACTTTGGCCAGGTACTTTCCTAACGTTCTGTTCATTCTTTCAACCATTCCATCCGATTGAGGATGAAGTGGCGTGGTTCTAGTTTTCCTGATTCCAAGATGCTTGCAGACGTTTTGAAACAACGCTGATTCGAAGTTCCGACCTTGATCGGAGTGTAATTCCAACGGAACTCCAAAGCGACAAAACAACTCCTCACTAGTACATCTGCAACCGTCTCGGCTTCTTGGTTAGGT
Source organism: Platerodrilus igneus (assembly GCA_036346225.1). NCBI lineage: Eukaryota > Metazoa > Arthropoda > Insecta > Coleoptera > Lycidae > Platerodrilus > Platerodrilus igneus. Next base: position 4,122,401 of record JARFIW010000753.1, read on the forward strand.
ATAGCATATGCCTCCGGCCATTTGGTAAAATAATCCATTGCAACCAAGATGTATTTATTCCTTTCTCTGATTCAGGAAACGGACCAGCTATATCAATGGCTACCCTTTCAAAAGGATTCCCCACGTTATACTGTCTCATTGGGGCTTTCCGTTTTGAGACCGGGCCATTTGCAGAGGCACACAATTCACATTTCCGGCACCACTCCTTCACATGTTCTTTGCAGTTCACCCAATAGAATCTTTCTCTCACTCTTTCAAGAGTTCTTTTCACGCCAAAGTGCCCTCCGGAAATACCATCGTGCAAGTGCTGCAACACTTCCGGCACTCTGCTTCTCGGCACTATCACTTGAAGTCTCTCAGTGCCATCTTCAAATTCCAGGCGTCGTTTCAAGATTCTATTTTCCATCATCAAGGAGTCCCACTGTGCCCAGTATGCCTTCAGGCTCCTACTTGAAATACTAATTTCTTCCCAAGCTGGTCGTTGTCCTCTATTTTCCACTCAATAATACGTCCCAATTCGGCGTCATTCTCCTGGTTCTCTCGTATTCTTTCGGGTTGCCAAGTATCATCGGTTACCGTCATTCTATGAATGACACTTATTTTCTCTTCCATCTTGGAGCAATGATTGCAGTCCATCGGACAAGGTCTCCTTGATAGAGCGTCTGCATTCCGATGGCTAGTTCCTACACGATGTTCCGTATCAAAGTCATATTCCTGCAGCCGCTCTATCCACCTTGCCACTTGCCCTTCAGGATTTCGAAACTGCAGTAACCATTTCAGTGCAGCATGGTCTGTTCTCAACAGGAATTTACGGCCGTATAAGTACTTATAAAAGTGCTCTACGGATTTAACGACGGCCAACAGCTCCCTTCTTGTCACACAATAGTTCCTTTCTGGCCGCGACAAGACCTTGCTGAAATACCCAATAACTTTTTCTTGTCCGTCCTGCACTTGAGAAAGAACGCCTCCTATAGCTGTGTTACTGGCATCGGTATCCAACACAAATTTCCTCTCCATCCGTGGATAACTCAAAATTGGTGCTGTAACTAGAAGCCGTTTCAGTTGTTCAAATGCTCTGTGGCAGTCTTCATTCCAATCATATTCTTGTCCATCTACGGTTAATTTTGTTAACGGTTTGGCAATGTTCGCAAACCCAAGTATAAAACGTCGGTAATATGTGCACAATCCCAGAAAACTGCGTAGTTGGTGTATATCTGCTGGTGTAGGCCACTCTTGTACCGTTTTTATTTTGTCAGGGTCAGCTCTTATTCCGGTCTCCGAAACGACATGTCCTAGGTATTTCACCTCTTTTCCAAATAGGTGGCACTTCTTGGGGCTTAAGGTAAGGTTTGCCCGCGTAATCTTTGGAATATCTCCTCTAGGTTCTTAAGATGTTCTTCAAAAGACCGGCCTAACACTATCACGTCGTCCAGGTACACCAGACATGTCTTCCAGGACAGTCCACGCAGTACCGACTCCATCAATCGTTCAAAAGTAGCAGGAGCATTGCATAATCCAAATGGCATGACCTTGAACTGCCATAATCCAGTTACAATTGTAAAGGCAGTCTTTTCTTTATCGTTTGGCTCCAAGCCTACCTGCCAGTATCCGCTTTTCAAGTCCAAGGTCGAAAACCATTTAGATCCGGATAGAGTATCTAAGGTGTCATCAATTCTGGGCAAAGGATAGCTGTCTTTCTTTGTCACATTGTTAAGCCGCCGATAGTCTACACAAAACCTTGTCGACCCGTCCTTTTCTTGACAAGCACTACCGGGGATGCCCATGGACTATTCGAGGTTCAATCACTCCCTGTTCTTCCATATCGGTGATAATTTGTTCAGCTTCCTTACGTTTTGCCAAAGGAAGCCGCCTGGGTGTTGTCTTATCGGTTGCGCATCTCCATTATTGATCTTGTTTTGCACAAAATTCGTCCTTCCTTTCTCACTATCATCCAGTGCAAACACACCTCGATATCGTCCGACCAGTTCTTTTACCTTGCCCAGTTGATCGCCATTTAATCCTTGACACGAGGGTATCAACATATCCAGCAATTTCTGTGAGCAACCGTTGGTTGGTTTATTTTTCGTGTCGTCAATACAACGTTTAATATGACATACTGGAATGCAACTTCCCACAATCATGCCTTTCTTCAGGGTCACTGTATGAGGGTTAATGTTCAGCACCCTTACTGGTACCATATTTCGAGACTTTACCAGCGTTCTTCCAATCAGAAATCCTCCTGACCCATCCCCGATTCAGTTGCTTCCATCATGCATACTTGTCTTCCCGGAGCGTACCATCCGGGCGTCCCATTACTATCATCTCCGCCTTCTCGGGTATTTTCATATCGCAAATCATTCGAACTTGCATCGTCTGGTTACTCGTCCCTTGAAATGGAATCTCATCATCATCTATCCGAAGCACATTTTCTTTCATGTTTACATGAAACCCATATTCTCTCATGAGATCCATTCCCAAGATCACTTCTTCTGTAATTTCAGCCACCAACACTCGATGATTAATTAATTTGTCCCCAATTGTCAACATAACGGCAGTCTCTCCATGAGTACCAATCTTCTCACCACTTGCCGTTCGGAGACACACCGATACAGGTAGCACTTTTCCACGACCAACCAAATCTGGTCTCACAATAGTTCTTGTCGCTCCTGTATCCACAAGTAATCGGACAACCCTACCATTAATTCTACCATCGATATAAATGCTGTCCAGACTTTCCACCGACGATGCAGCACGGATGATAATCTCCGGGGCACTACGCTGTGCTGTCGAAGTTCGCCCTCTTACATGGACCAGCTTTGGCACAACCGGTTGTTTCTTTGGTTGAGTACAGCGTCTCTGCATATGGCCAACTTCACCGCAGCTCCAGCATCGTAGACGCCATCTCCGCGGTCGTAGTCTTTTCAGCCTTTCCGCCTTTCGCTTTTCAAACACACGGTTGATTATTTCATCTATGCTGTTCTGAGCTTGACCAGGTTCCTCTAAGGCAGACCGAACTTTGTGACTCACCCTATGTGATGTCTGCTTAGCTGCTTCAAATTTAAGCGCATGGGCCAGTGCATCATCTAACATTTTTGGCCGTGCTAGTCTTAGCGCTTGCTGTATTTCGCCATCCTTAACGCCATCCACAAATGTTTGGATAGCAAGTTGTTCGAGGAAGCTGTCTGGTGCCGTTGGGTATGCCAATCTAACCTGGCAATGTCAGCTTCGAATTCTTGCAGGCGTTCACTTGTCTTTTGCGAGCGGTTCTTAACTTGTGCGTGGTAAACCTGTTGAAGGTGAGCATCTCCATATCTCATCTCAAGCTTCGATGTTAAGAGGCCGTAATCATTCTGCTGGTGATCGGGAATCGTTTGTAAGATGTTAAGAGCCTCCCCCCGTAGGGCCACTATTAAGGAGATAGCCTTCTCTTTGTTGCACCAACCGTTGGCTATTGCAGCAGCTTCAAATTGTTTCAAATATGTGGGCCAAGGTGTTTTACCATCGAATGTAGGTGGTTTTACTTTAAATTTAGACGGAATTGACTCGCTTCTTTCCATTGTTCTTATTTCTGGAATGTTCTGATTAACAACTTGGCTTGGTAATTCAAGTGGTCGCGTTGTTAGTGAAATCATTTGTTCTTGAAGCCTCATCACATCTTCTTCCATTTTTACCAATTTATTATCCAACTTTTGCTCAACTGTTTTACTTGTTCAGTAAAATCTTCTTTCAATGCAATGGAACTTTCCATTAATCTTTGTTCTAACGTGGCTGTACTTTCATTCAACATTTCTTCCACTTTGGCAGCATTTTCACTTAACCTTTCCATTTTCTCAGCGTTTTCAGTAAACCTTTCATCTATTTTTGCAGCATTTTCAGTAAACTTTTCATCTATTTTTGCGGCATTTTCAGTAAACTTTTCATTTAGTGTCACTTCCAGTTTAGCCGACCTCTCCTCCATTTTCTCAGCATTTTCACTAAGTGTCAAGTCTAGTTTAGCCGACCTTTCCTCCATACCGGATTTAAAATCCTTGAGGAAATTCATTAAAGTGTCTGCCTCCATTTTACTTTGATTTCTTGTCACTGGCATATACAAACTACTTAAATGTCTTTAGGCTTGTGTGTTTTCCTTTTAAATTAATCACTATATACCCCACAAATGCCTGACACCAGTGTAACGCGCTACTACTACCGCGTTTCTTTAATTTAAAACAAGTAATAACAAACGTCTTTATTACTTACTGTTCACAAGTCTAATTAACAGTATATGCCTTATTTATAGATGTTTTCAGGACACTTAACAATGAAGCACTATTACACTAATGAATTTACATGCACTAATATCTTCTTAAACTATCTTCTTTACCATAGGTTCATTAACACACTAACACAACTATTTGTTTATACACTTCTATTTATTTATGTATACTGCAAGCTGCATGCACATTAGACACAGAATATCATTTATGTATATATTCTAAAAACTCAACTACGTTTACTTTACAACGATATAATTTATATTAGACATTCAAGAATAGACTAACTCTTACATTCATAAGCGGCCTTATATATACCCTGCATTAAGATATGACTCATTATCTAGAACTTTGTAGAAGGATTCTCGAATGCTGAAGAATACGCTGTGCCCCGGGCGTTTGTATGTTTGACGGGTTGCCTAATAGTGGATCGCAACAATACCATTCAAAATGGTAGTTGAAATTAAGTGCCAAAAGGTAATATCGAAATTACTAAATGACGTAGTGAGATGTGCAGTGCTCAATGGTTTATACCGAGTTTGAATGTTAAAGGCCTTTGAAAGTACATTTGCCGTCCGTAAACCGGATGCGTCTATGAATGTTTAATATCGATTACGCATCCAGGTTCTATTTGGTTTTGCATTTTAAATAGAATCAACTTTTGGACAATGTTTGTTAATTCTAAATTATTAGTTATAACAACATCAAATGTGATTGATGAACTGTAATTATTTTGGACCAATGATAGAATTTAATGTGATTTATAAAAATGTAGAAAGGACATGAGCTATGGTATGTGCGACACAAACGAAATGTTAGGATGTATTGGACGATTTAGTTATGGGGTGGTGGGCGGGAAAAGTTAAAATGGTTGCAGTGGAAAGCAAACAACGGGAGATTAATTTCGAACTTTATTGGTAAAAAGACGTGTTTTTTTAATACTGTGCTAATTTGTAACGATTTTGAAAAAAAGTTAATAAAAGTATTTGTTTCTAAAAGAGTTTTGATTTAATAAAGTGTGGTAAAGAAGCAACAGCGACAAAAAGCATAAAGTAAAGATTGGTAATTGTGCGACGGTGAAACGACGGATAAGTTAGATTTGGAAATCGAGTGGTTATACATAAAAGGAAAGAAAGTTGGATTTGGATAGCAATTTAAAGGTAGCAAGGACATCGGGAGGACATATAAAGGAACAGTAGTTGGATTTGGATAGCGAGTTATAGATTGGTAGCGGAGCAGCGGGCAATTTGTAAAAGGACAGCGAGTAGATTTGGATTAATTAAGAAGAAGCGGACGGATTTATTGAATACACGACGAGCGAGATTAAGGAGAACAATAATTGGTAGTGGAGGATTCGAAACAGAAATTAGCACAGGGGAAGTTATAGCACTGGGTATTCAAAATTCGGGTTAATTATTTCAGGTATTGGGGAGCAGCTTAAAATTTCAAGAACGACACCTGGAGGCGGTACAAAATTCAACCAAATAGGACATCAGTGTAAAGACGCATACGGCGACACGGATTTTGAGCCAGCAGTCAGCGCGGCCAACAACGAAGTGTAAACCAGGTGAGTGCTGAAGTATCTTAAACGTCAAAAATAGTCATAAATTTTGGTAGTAATTTAATTTGGCACAAAGCGTCGTTGATCTTAATAGAAATTTTGGCATATACAAAAATACAGTAAAAAATTTAGTACTAAAACAAAAGAGTGCACTTTGGTTGGACTTTGCTTATCTACTTATAACAGAACTCACTATAAGTAGTTAAACACCCTGAGATTAAGAGCTTAAATAGTCGAGGCATTGAAATAAATAATTTAATTAAAGAACCAACCAAACGTTGCAAATACGGGGTGTGCGTTAAGTGTGCACATTTCATAAAAGGCGCTACAAAAAGGGGCAAAAAGAGAGTGAGTGACGGACAGTGAGTAGTAATAAAAAAGGGGGTAGTAATCATACAGATAGATAGATAGTAATAGTAGAATATATATATATATATATATATATATATATATATATATTATCCTTTTAATTGTTTTTCTATGTGAATAGAAACTATTTGAGAAAATGTATTGAATGAGTGACTGATAACAATTCATATATGTAAATCTTTTATTAATTTCTGTTTTATGTGAATGCTAGAGTTGAGACTAAAATTTAGTGTGAGGTAATTAAGAAGCGTATTAATTATTTTTGCGAAAATTTTTGTATTGTGTAAATCCTCCGAAATATGTTGGGTAAATATTGTTTTCTTCGCGAGTAGGTTTTTCTTTTTATATCATGCTTTTATTAAAGATGTTATAAATAAATTTTCTCTCTCGAGATGTCATTTTTCTTGTCTTCTTACGAGTCACTTCACTCTAAAACTTTCTTGCTAGCACGGCATTCTTTGAATTTTTTTTTTGTTGCGGTAATCGGTGCGCGACATTTTCTTTGATTACTTTACTTTCCATTCTTATCCGCATGGAATACCATAACAGATCTGTCGCGTTTGGGTGTTATTATCTGGGAGTTTTATAGGTTAGAATATTTCATGGAAATTCCACGCTTTCTTCGTTCTTGGCGATTGTATGACTTAAGCTGTCCTAAGGTTTAGTTTGCGGATATTTCGACGCGTGAGAACGCTTACGCGTTCACATATACCGGCAGCTGTGCTACTTGTTAAAACTGCACATTAAATTTTATGCGGTTTTATAAATTTATGTGCATTGAGGTAACTTACTATAGTTTCGGTTCTTTCTAAACTGGTGTAAGTGTTTATGAATACGCTTTCCTAAGCTGGTTATTTACCGAAAATTTGTGTGTTTGCCTAATTCAATATGTAGAGTGTAAATTTCTTAATTTTTTTGCTAGTTGGTGCTTTACTATTTATTTCTGTGTCCTACTTTAATATTATGATAAAACAGTCATGTTACTAAGTGTAAACCGCCTAAGCTTCTATAAAATTTTCGTGTTATTATTGGGTTAAAACACATTTAACCAAATGAAATTAATAAATTTGTTCCTATTACCAAACGTTTGCTTAAATATAGCACCAGTATTACAATTTTCATACCTCTAGCGGATATTCACTTAGAGAAATGTTTTGACAAAGTCCAAGACTAGTCCCGTCGTTTTTAACAACCTCAATGGTTACAGCTTTATTTGTGTATTATCAACATTGAACTTCAACTTATAGATGTGGTTAAATTTATTGAAAATTCATAATCTAATGGTGACACGTTATACGTACAATAACATTCCGAAAATAATTTCCATTATTGAAACTTTGCGTAATTCGCTTTCTTATAACTTAGTCATTCTTGGCGTAATAAAAACATTAGTACACGCACACTAAAAGGCAAAAGTTTTTGTCGCACAAAGTATAAAGTATCTTGTGAATAGCGTCCCTTCTGAAGCCATCTAGAGCTTAAGATATAAATTATCCATTATTGTCTTCTTCTTCCAAGTTTCTGAGATCATAAAAATAATGAACTGCGATTTATACGTGGATCGTTGTTCCAGCCGTTATACATACAAGACGGAGAATATTATAACTTGGTCGCACACTTCTAGTGTTTTAGTCTTAACCAAACTTTTTATACAATTGTTTATAGAATAAGGAGAGGCTAGCTACAGCATTGTAATCGAAGCGCATTTCAATTTTGAGTGAACACGTTCTAGAATGAGTGTTTTTAGGTTTATTAAATGACTGATTAATCATAAACATTTATTAATTTTTTGGATTTCAATTAGTGTTAAAATTTAATGACGTTGAATTAAAAGTACAATTGAGACAAGTAAATAATGAATTTCCAATCGTATGAAACATTTGCTAGCCTAGAGATAAAAGTAAAGGGTGTTTTAGGAAGTTTTTCCTCTTTGCTTTTATTGTTATGCGTCAGACATCGGTAGTAAGTAGAGCGGGATGGCTTCAAACGTTTGACAGGCTTGTGTAGGTTAGTAGCGCAAATTTTATATGCGAATGTTTTATAAAAACAACGAATTTTACATTGTTGTTCGAGTTTCTTATGAGATACATTATAATTTAATGAACATGTTGTAACACATTGATGTTATGTTAAATAAAAGTCAGATGAAAAAGAATAAAATTAGTCGTCAACGGACAAAATAAATATGAATACACCTTGTGTATTCTGATTTCATAAATTTAAACTAACTCTGGTCTATTAATTATTTCAAAACCTCAAGAAAGGGAAAAGCAGACATAACCGGCAGGGACAATAAATGAAGGATCAGGCTCAATCGTCGAGTAGGCGGGGTTTTATCAAATACAAAGTAGAAAATAAAGTGCCTGAAATAAAAAAATAAACAACCAAATTCATAACAAAAAACTATTTAACAAAAAAACTTCAAATTAGATAAATATATTACAAAATACAAAGAAAACCAACCTGCGCAGACATTTGTTTTCTTTCTTGTAAAATATCCATAAAAGTTTTCGTAGGTCACCAAAAAAATAAAATTAATGCAAACAAAAATAATTAATACCTTTCTACATTCTTTATAAGTACGTTAAAAGGTAACATCTACGTCCCAACAACAAGAAAAAGTTTGCAAGCAAAAATAATTAATACTTTTCTACATTCTCTATAAAGTAATCTAAATGACATCTTACATGCACATTGAACAAGATAAATTTAAACCGAATCGAGAATAAACTGCGTTCGGTCCTGCTATATTTACCGTTATTAATGTTTTATTATTCAAATAGTTTAACTGTTAATAGAAAGAAAACAAAACGGTTTACTTACATATTGATCACAATTACAGGTAAGCTATTGCCGCAAGAATGCATTCTTCCAGCCGGACTAGGTCACAACATTGTACCTAAACCGTATAATATCTCTAAAACAAAGCATATAAGAAAATAAAAGGTTTATAGGTAGCACGGGTGAAACTTAATTGCTTAATCAATACTGATAACAGTTGTCACCATACGGTATTCAGCCGGTCTAGAGAGAAGTGGGATCCATTTCCAATACCCAGAACTTGAAAAAGAATAAAAAAAAGTTTAACCAAAATCTATTGCTCGTGAAGTCACCGACTGTCGTAGTGAATTTATCAGCTGGGGATGATGTTTCGCATCTCTTTATACGATAGTAGAAATAATTTTGACGTTTTAGCGGTTCTTAGCTTGTCATTTTCAACGTTCAATATTAAGGATGTAATTTACATTTAGGACTGACACGTCCGTCAGGGGTCAATGCCATGGACGGGCATGTCCCCCGGAGAAAGTTACCACATAATGGTGTGCATGAAATTTTGTAGATGACGAAAAATGTAACGCCAAGTATTCGTTGTTGTATAGCTGCAGAGAAGAATTAAAATAATGAACTCATTTCATAGCAAGAATTAAACGTAATCCCAGCGTTATCAAACGCAGGTGTCTTTAGGGGGCTTTAGGATTGGGTATTATAAGAAGTAATTGTAAGCTATAGTAATATGTATTAAGCCAACGGATACCTCAAACAGGGTACCGACTATTTAAATTATAGAAGAACTTTTCATTTTGCAGTAAATAGATATAAATGAAATTGTAGTAAAGCGTACTTATTGTAGGAATGTTTAATACACAGGATGGTGTTTGAGCTTTGAAAGCAGAATCTATGTGAATGAGTAATGACATAAAAGGGCGTAAGGATTAATACACCATCGGAAGGTGAACGTAACAAGATTTTAATATTTCATATTATGAACTCGTATACCAAGACGTAAGCATGAGCTATTACCCCAGCAGTTGTGTAACTGGATAATAGCAAAGTAATTTTCCTTAACATGTCATTTTAGGAAAGGTTTTAGCAAAATTAAAGAAGTAAATGAGAAAGTAATTATTAATATGCATGTTTAATACCATAATTATCACAGAGGAGAAATTTTTACAACTTTTGGTGAAATTAAGCGTAATTAACGTTACAAAGAACCACATGTAATTGTAATACAAATACAGGAATCTTGTTATGTTGCTGATATTTAAATTAATTTAAGTAACTTTAAAATTTTGTATGTGTATCTGCTTACAGGTATAATGAGATGATGCTGTATTAAAATAGATGTATGCCATGCATTGAGCTGAAAGTTGTTGTGCTTCTTCTTTAAACATTTAGTGTAGTATTCTGTAAAAGGAACTCTATTCCAATACAAAGTCGTTTTAGTAGTTTTCGGCGCATTTTTTTGAGGATAAACGTGGTCGCACTAAGACAGTTAATTCTGATCGATATCGATATATGATCGGGACGTTTTTGACGCCAAAATACAAAACCTGAGTGGTTACAACGGAAGCACATTTTTCCAGCAAGATGGAGCCACTTCCATATAACTCGTTGTCTACTGCTCGCGATTTATTTTGTGAGAGAGTAATTAATCGACGAGGAGACGTCAATTGACCATTGTGGAGTACAAATTTAACGCCAGCTGATTTTGTTTCTACAGGTATATTTAAAAAGTAAGCGATTTTAACTCACTACCGCCCAACTTGAGTGTTTTAAAGCGGAGAGTCACAGACGAAATCAACGCCTTTTCCAGAAGAGACACTCCAGCGAATAATTTAAAATTCCAGACAAGACGAGGGCGAAGAATCGGATGGCAGGCATTTATAAGTGATTGTTTGTCAAAAACAGAAACTCAAAACTTGCTCTTTAATTTAACAGTAATAAAAATGAGTTTGCTTCTGTTTTATTTTCAAGTACTAAAAATGGAAAATATTCTAAGACACCCTTTGCGTTGCTCCGAACTGTATAATTCTTTGTGACGAACATAAGTACATCATAGACACGGGTTTTGATATACTTTGGGATCTGAATGTTTGATCAAAATCCTTGTGCAGAATTAATGTGATATAGTCAGAGGATTCCACATTATAATTTGAATTAGGGCCACTATACTTGCGGCCACGTCCCCAATGCTCCACCCGGAGGTACTACATTGGGTTTAAACGCGAAAAATAGTCGTGCTCCTAATTTATTCTTACTTCATAGTTGATTCACCCTAAATAAAAACTAAATAAAATCTAACAAACCTAAAAATCTAACAAACCTAACAAACTCTAACAATCTAACAAACCTAAAAATCTGACAAAAACTGGAACAAAAACAAAACAAAAACTAAAAACAAAGTTGTAAAGTTTCGAGTGTACCCGATCAACAAGCAAAAATGAGAGGGGGAGGGATCCGTAATACCGGATAGCAGACGCCGGTTCTGCTTACCAGTGCGACCTGAAGGGTCGTCTTAAAACTATCCAAATCTAGCTAACTAATTTAAATCCATCCCTAGCTTTCCCTATCGTTCCCTAACTGATTTACATTATGATTACAATCTTCGCAATTCTGCTCGTCCTTCCCAAATATATACTGCAACCAAAATGGCGACAGAACGTCAAACAAAACAAATAAGCCACATAATACATGCTACATATAAATAAATATAAAGTGTAAATATAAAATATAAATAAATATAATTATGTAAATATATAAATAAATGTTTAATAAGCGTTAAGCATATAGCAGTGCACAAAATAGCGAAAGCATCACCCTATTTATCAGGTGCACTCGCACAAGCATTATGTCGGCTAGCGCCTTTACACACCAAACGTGCTTCTTAAATTATTTCAGAAACTACTAATTAATGTAAATCAATGCTTGTGCGAGTACAGCCGCTACAATTTAAGTCTTACCTCGATAATAAAATTCTCCAGCATCCGAAGATCTGGTCGTCTGTAACTTACTTCTAAAGGTGGGACGGGGTGCACTGCTAAAGTCCTGGTGGGTATGCACTAAATGTTCTTGGGGGGATCACAATCACTATCACTATCACTTCACTTTCAAGTCCTGGGGGATGCGCGGTTGCGCTCTGTTTTATTATCCTTGTTTACTTTATTGATTTAATTTAATGAGGGTTTATGATTTATTTGTTATTGTTTATTTGGTAATATTTATTGCCGATTTTCCGCACATAATTATGAAGATAGGCAGTGATTGTATTAATGGAGTGGGGGTTTCTCGTGCATATTGGACATTTTGGTATAATTATCTTTTTTTTTTTTTTTAATTTAATATCAGGTTTTGGTTATGCTCGTATCCCTAGAAGATTCCACAGCTGGAGTCATGGTTATATGTCTTCTGGGTTTGATAGGCTCATATCAGAAACTAACCAAGTTGACATTTGGCCTGCTGCCGTAAAGCACACATCAGGATAATACATAGAACCTTGCTTTTGAAAGTGCAAACTCACAATACCAGATAAGCACAAAGGTAGTTACATTATATTTCATATTTGAAATTTACTGCCTCAATACCTTAAAAACAATTCAGTTTTTAATCATTTGATTTTATGGGTTGCTACATTTCTATAATTTCAGGTTCTCTTAAGTAGGCAGCCCACCTTGCTCATCCTTTATTAAATTCACGAGTTCGCTTGTCTAAAGAACACTTTACTCCGAATATTCAGCGGCTGATAAAATTCCTTAGTACTCACATGTACTTGCAGAGCCGTTTATATTTATGTTTATTTTATTGTTTACATTGACATATTAGAACGGGTGGAATGGCTTACGCGTTCTAGTGACCTAAAGAACCAAACTACAGGTTCAACCAAAGTAGTATGGTCTTTAGTGAGGAACCAGACTAAGAGGTAGAAGCGATCTACAAAGATATCCAAGACATACTACGAGACGTAAAAGGACATGAAAATTTAATAGTTATGGGGATTTTAATGCAGTGGTAGGTGAGGGTAAGGAAGGACCGTTAGCAAGTTCATTTGGTTTAAGCACGAGAAACTACATGGAAAATAGGTTGGTATAATTTTGCGTCAAAAACGATTTAACCATCACAAATACATTATTTCAATATCATGCTAGAAGACGAAACACGTGGAAGATGCCAGGGGATATGGAAGATATCAAATAGAGTACATTCTTGTTAGACAACGGTATAGGAATCAAGTAAAAGACTATAGAAGCTACTCAGGAGCAGATATAGACACTGACCACAACAACGTAGTTATGGAGACCGCTCTTAAATTAAAAAATTTGAAAAGAAGGTACCGCAAAAGACACACTTTGAAAAGCTAAAAGATAAAGATATCCACGAAAGATTTGAAAAAAAGTCAAATAAACTACTGAAAAATATCGGGAAAACTTCTTATACTGAGAAGGTAGAAACAGAATGGAATAACATTAAATCCAGCTTAAACATGGCGGCCAGATTATTCTGGGGTATACATAAAAGGAAAATAAAAAACCAAGGATAACAAAGAATATCCTGAATTTAGTAGAAGATAGACGAAAAACAGAAACACAAAAATAGATCAGACGAAACAAAAACATAGATATAAAGTCGTAAAATGGGAAATTATTCGCAAATGCAGGAAAGCTGAAGAACAATGGATTGATGAAAAGTGCAAAAAGTACAAACTAAGATGGAAAGATGAAAGACAAACAAAGGATTCCAAATAATTAGGAATAGTTTTAGGAATATAAAACCATATAGTAAAAACATAAGTGCGCGAGAAGAAACGTCATTATAAAAAATGGCAAGAATGTATACGAAATTTATATGCAGGAGAAGAATTAACAGCATTAGAACAGGAATCAGACATTGAAAAAGATGACTTGGGATATTCTATACTTAGAGATAAGTTTGAATTAGCATTAAAGGGTCTGAAAAATGGTAGGGCTTCGAGTACAGATAAGACGCAACCAGAAACTCTAAAAGCCGCGGGACTCTCAGTAACAGTTCGTTTCTTCCAACTTGTGAACTATATGTGTGAGACAGGCAAAATACCCAAACATTTCAAACGTAACATCATAATCACTATACAAAAGAAGAGAGGCGTGGATAGATGTGAAAATTGTCTAACAATAAGTTTAACAGCGACGTTAAAAGTATGAACTAGAATTGTACAAAAACGGATTGAAAAACAGACTGAAGCAATACTAGGAGAAAACAGTTTGGTTTAGGCGAAACAGGTGAACGCGGGAGGATATTTTAACCCTGAGGGTAATAATGGAAAAGACAATAGAAAAAGGAGAAATCGTGTATATAGGGTTTGTAGATCTGGAAAAACGTTCGACAATGTAGAATGCAAAAAAATGATCGAAGTACTCAAAAAGATAGGAATGAATTTTAGGGATAGACGGATAGTTCATAGCTTATATAAAGATTAAAAAGCAGTAATAGAATTAGAGCAGGAACGTAGGGAAGTAAATATTAGAAAAAAGTGAGACAGGAATGTGCCCTTGCCCCATTAATTTTTAACTTGTGCAACAAAAAAGCAATGAATACTGTCACATGCTAGAAAACATTTGGAATTATTATGCAGAGACAAAAGATTGAAATGCTTAGATTTGCAGATGATATAGCAGTATTAGCACCTAGCAAAGAAGAGCTAGAAGCTGCTCTTAATGAAATGGAAACAGTTCTATCAGAGTGATACGGTATGAAAATTAACAAAAATAAAATTAAAGTACTAATATGCAAAGGAGGGAAAATATATCAAAAACAAGTATACAAATAGGCAACGAGAACTTACAAGAGGTTAAGGGTATCTGCTACCTAGTAAGTCAAAAAACGCGAGATGGGAAGAGCGCAAAAGATATAAAACAAAGACTTATCACAAGGTCGTGATATATTTAGCAAGAAAAGCAACTACTGTGTTCAAAGACAACAAACATACAAACAAGGAAGAGATTGCTTAAAACATATGTGTGAACACAGCACTGTACGGCTGTGAAACTTGGACAGTAGGAGAGCGAACAGAAAAAATGGAAGCCTTTCAAATGTGGTGCTACAGCCGTATGATGAAGATACCATGGACAGACAAAGTTAAGAACAAAGAGGTGCTAAATATGAAAGCAGAAAAAGTAAATATTTGCAAAACAGTAAAAAAAAGAAGAGATAGGACGATAGGTCACATACTAAAGCATGATGGAATAGTGCGGAATATATTAGAAGCAGAGATAGAAAAAAAAGAGAGGTAGAGGTAGACCTAGGTTAGACTATTGTACACAGCTAGTTAAAGATGTAGGCTGTGGGAATTTCAGGGAAATGTGTAGATTAGCTCAGAATAGAAATCAATAGAGGGACGCGTGCAACCAGTTCCAAGAGGGAAAGCCTAATGACGATAAAAATAGTTGCACCTTAACCTGATAATTTTGATAAGCATCTAGAGGTATTGATTTTGCAATTCAACTAATGTTAATTGTGCGAAAGCATTTACTGGAAAACTACTAATTTGGCAAATGTAGTCACAGGCTGTTTAACCCCCTTTACATACTACTGAATCTCGGTAGAATAGAATAGAATAGAATAGAAAACAACAGAAGGGGAACCGAGCTGTATAGAGGCTGTGAAAATTTTAGGGAACGGTGTAAGAAATAAATGGAGGAACGCGTTCAACCAGTTTCAAGACGTTAAACCTTTTTCGAAAGAATATATGGGAAAACTATAATGTATATGTTTATGGACGCTTAGAATATCTGCTTCTAAACGATATAAAAAGTGTTTTCAAAATTGACTAGTATATCTTTAATTGATTACACGTCTGAATATTTTGAGACTTGAGCGTTGTCCAATACTTCTAGTGCTTAAACCATGTATTTTGCAAAACGGCAAACTTATACACTAGTTTCAAGCTCTTCATTAAAGAAAAAGAGGTAACGGGCTTTGTTAAGCTAGCTATAAATTAGTTAGGAAAAAAATTAAATTTTGAAAGGAAAGAATAATTATAGACGCACCTTGTGTAATAAATATTCATAAATACTTAATTTTAATTTAAATTGTATCTATGGAGGGCCGTTGAGCTAATAAGATATAACGTAATTTTTTCAAATACATGGTAAATGTATTAGTCCAGACCAACGATTTAAATTAAAACCGTAAATGTAAACATGGCTTAATATCACAAGACGTTGCGTATACATTTCGAATAAAAAGGTAATTTAGAATAGACAAATGTTGTCCGTCCCAACCACCAACGACATTAAAATAATATCTTACTAAAAGAATAACATGAATTACAAACGTGATAATAACTGTTTTATTCAGCACAGATAAAATGTTATATTGTGAGAATGAATTTTATATAGTGGAAGAAATTACAGACTTGACAAAAATAATTAATTATTCATTCGCCAACGAGTAACTAACAAGATCAAAACCTAGTCATACGAATAAGTTATAAGGTGGGATGGCCACGTTCTTAGGAATTGGTATGAAGACAGATTGAAATTTACTGGACGAAACAGAGCTCCAAGATCTGACGGTGGATGCCCCGCAGGGAAGAAAAATGCGGCGTCCGCTTTTTTTAACTGCGCTTGCAAGAGCAGGGTAGATTTCCATTCACATGTTTGTGGAACTACCGTTATATTGACCAGTTAAGAAGGAGTTACGACCTAGACAGTTTGCCCCTCGAATAATTAGGTTGTGTCAAGGGAGCTCTGTTAGATGGGAATGAAAATTGAAGATGCTGATGGTTACTGGACATCCTTAACCTTTTGGAAGATGATTTAAATTAGTAAGCAATATCTGAGCTTTTATGTATATACATTATAATAATGTACATGTGAATATTAGAACTAAGTTATAGATGGTTTGTATTTCTGTAGTTGAAAATTAACATCATGAAAGTTGGACTAAATTGACGATGAAATTAGTAAGCTTTATTAGTGAAATCATTGTTAGTAAAAAATAAGAATGCAGTATTTTTAATGGACATTGAAGTGATTAATGAAAAATTTGGTAATGCTATGTCTTTCGATGTATTGTTATAACGATCTGCTACCCTTAAAACGAGCGGACTAGTAGGAAAAAATGGAATAAGTAACGGCATGCTTGGTTGAATTACTATAATGATAAAGAAAGAAAACGAAGGACGTGCAAGTCACCTTCGGAGATTGTGGGGGTTTAAAAAACGAAACAACAATGCTCATGAGCAAATTTGCCTTTTGTACAACATCTGTATCTGCAAGGAAACTTAAACACAGAAACACATGTAAAATATGACTCTAATATGTAACTTCTTTAAATCTAAATAACAAACAATATTCAATTACTGGTTTAAAGTGAAACCTCCGAATTCTTTACTACATACGCATTAACATAAAATATTCTATATATTTGCTAACAAGCACATTGAAGGGCTACTTCGATATATAGTAATTAAATATTTCAGTATAATTAAAAATAACAAAACAGAGTGGCATTTAAGCACTGTAATTAATAACAATAAAAAGGTGCCATATATAAATATACCAAGAATGTTACCTACTTTGACTATGACGAACTAGTCCCGAATAAAACCTATCAACAACTAAAAAACAAAATACATATTTATAATAATGCTCTAGGCATAATCAACATTAACAGCTAATCAAATACCACAACTGATGGATAATTTTTAAGTGTATCTATAATTTTGAAACCAATTAGCAGTTATCCATCAATATAAAATATTGTCAATACCAAGCTACATTAATTCCTTATTCTAATAGTGACAGTATTAAATAGACAACAATATGTTACTTATTATTTCTAAATATTTACCTACTAACAGCAAATCGACATATCGTAAGTAAATGAAGCAGTCGCACCTGTTGGCATTTAATTATGTTTGTTTCCATAAGTTTTGAAGGTTTTAGGTATCTGCAAGGTCCTTATCTCATCACAACTTCATCTGCGTACAATGGCAGCCAAACAAAATTTGTGGTGCGACAATGTGAAATTTCTGTAGTACAACTAAGTAAGCATTAGTTTAAAAACCTAAAAAATGGAGCGTAAAATCCGAAAAATATTGGTTACAAACCGGACTGAGAATATTAACATTTTCATTATAGGAAAATCACTCTTCAATTACCTATCGGTCACGTAAACAGAGAAATAACGTTTTTTATCAAAATGATCTTGTAATTGCCCAATTGGGTACATTTTATTTATCATAAGAGAAACAATGCAAACCTGTGTTAAAAATTTAGTAAAAATTGTTCAACCAATATATTTATAAAATTATCTTCTGAAGAATAATGACGGAAATTCTATATAGAATAGAAATACGTTTGAACATATTTTTATCTTTCAAAGATAAGATACCCACTTTACCTAATACGATTAAACTATCAACATTCAGGAAATTCTTATCGACCACATGGCCTAGATAAAGAACCAGAAAGTATAATATATAAACATGTGGAGTTATGAGTTAAATAAAGGACGAGTAATGTTGGTTGCGTGTATGAGCTAACTTTACATAATAAAAGTGTAGCGAACTCACATATTCAAATAAGTAAAAATAGAAATGTTTTTAAATTAAGGAGGGAGTAAA
Organism: Platerodrilus igneus; assembly: GCA_036346225.1. Classification (NCBI taxonomy): domain Eukaryota; kingdom Metazoa; phylum Arthropoda; class Insecta; order Coleoptera; family Lycidae; genus Platerodrilus; species Platerodrilus igneus. The sequence continues at coordinate 4,140,966 of JARFIW010000753.1, forward strand.
TTTACAAATGTGAAATGGAACATATGTGAGAATTTCCATAAATTGGTAATTAGAATGACGTTAGATCAATTTTGGATGCTAAAACAGTGGCATAGTAGGATAGTTATGAATTAATATTTTTTTGGAATTTCTTTTAGTAACACTTGGCTAGCTTGAAATTAAAAAATTAGATTTTTGGGTACATTTCTAATTATATTGCTATTAGTTAACGTCGATAAAGTGTAGTTTGAATTTTATTTCCATTTATTTATGAACTAGATAAAAAAGTAGGTCATTGCGAAAGAAAATCCTGTCACCCCAGTGATGGTGTCGCATGCGGGAGATGCTTTTATTTCGAAAAATTCTATAATTATGACAAAACTTATAGTGCGTTTAATGAACAGATTCAGTAATTAAAAAACGATTTTTTCTCTGATTTTTTATGGGGTATTTAAATTTTCAGTAACTTATTTCAATTAGTTTAGTGATTACCGGACACCAACTAACACAATATTTTGTTTGCGACTGCGATAAGCCTCGTGCAAGTTTCGAAACGATACTAGTAAGCAGCAAAATTAGATCACACAAAACGGCGTGGACTGTATGCGAGATAAGAAATTTGATAGTACTCGATTCTCATCTTATAGCGAGCGTGTTCAACCCTTCTTCATGGTCTTATATTATTTCTCGCCAGTTAGAATTACATTAGCAGTAAATAAAGAAAAAATTGATATTATTATCTTCTAACAAATATAAAATTATTCGATTTATTTGTATTTTTGAGAAAAAGGCACGTCCATTTGATGAAGCACTCATTAGGGAGTGCAAATACGTGTCAAACGCAACTATAAACCTTTTAACTGCGTTCACTCCATATTCTGGCACTCTCGGATAATTTGAGTAAATAGCTTATTGCCTATTAGTATGATAATGAAGTTAAGCTTAAGGAGTTTCTGAAGATAGAGGAGACTGTAGTTGCAAGGCAAGAAAATCCGTAAGGGTGCGTTTGTAATGATTAAACAGTACTAAATTGCAAAACCACTGCCAAATTCCATCTATGTGTACTTTACCCAGACGCGATGTTTTCCATAAAATAGGAAATTCAAATAATGTATGTAAGAAAACTGTTCCGTTAGTTGTAATTTTATTTATGCTAAATGAGATTTTGAAGTTGCGTCTAAGGTTTGATGTCAAATGTATTATAATACAGGTTTCGGTGTAATTTACAGCGACACAGATTGTACTTATACAGGATGTCCCAAAATCACTAGTCGACTTGAAATGCTTATAACTTATAATATATTTTGGATTTTCAAAAACTTTTATAACACAGAGGTAGTATGTTGCATACAGTCTTTAACCTAGTTTTAAAAATAAAATTTTTCGAATGTTTTCTATTTTGAGCTTGACACATTTTTGCTCATTTAGTGCGTTTTCGTGACACCTGTTAGAATTTGTTCGTTTAAAGGTCATACTTCATGTCCAATATTTTCATTCGGTTGGTCAAGGTATTTGGGTTTATTAACATAAACTTTCTCCTTGAGAGCTGTAAGGTCAGGCGAACGCCTGGGTATGGAATATCAGAATATGTAGTAATTATATGATCGTCAAAAATTTGTCATAGAAGCTTCATTATTGCCATAGTTGGGCAATTTTCTCGAACCACATCTCTGGCCTGATTTCTAAGACAATACATAAAAAATTTTGGAGCATGTGTCTGTATCGCGATTCGGTAATCCAATGACACGTTGGTTGGTAATTTCGCACCAAACTGTACATCTTTATAGATAAGGTTTTCGCGCATGAACAACTGTTGTATTTTCCGTTCCCCAAAATCGACAGTTCTGCTTTCTAACAAATCCATTTAGATGGAAGTGCGCTTCGTTGCTCATGATTAGTCGGCTCAGAAAATTATCTTCTCTACACAGCTGTTGAAAACGAATGGCGAATTCAGTTTGTTGTCGGTCATCTATAGAATCCAATTGACCAACAAGCTGAATTTTATAGACAAACATGCGTAAATGATTCAAAATTGTGTAGAAAATGGAACGATACAACCCTAGCTGAATAGTAAGTCGTCTGATCGACGTTCCCGTAACTCCTTCTACGCTCGTCGTTACGTGCTAAATGGTTTCAGCTGTTCTAGCAGAAAGTGGAGGACCTGTTAGAGGGTGGTCGGCTACAGACCCCTATTGTCAGGAAGTGCAATTAAACTACGTATTGTCATTCCGTGGGAACATGTCTTGCATTAAAACTTTTGCGAAACGCTATTTAAATTTCTGCAATTGATATAGTATGCTCAAGGCCACCGTGAGGACAAAAATCGTTTGCGTACCACTCCATAATTTAGTGCCTTCTGATAAATGAGTTGCAATATAAATAAAATGTGAGATCCTTTAAACAGCTAATCATCAATTAAAATGCATTAAACTAAAAGCTTTCTTATTAAAATATATATTGTTAATATTAGAAAAAAGAAACGTATACATATATATGCGAAAATAACTTAAACTTAATAAGAATTTAAAAAATAAACTTTGGTAGCTAAATTAAAAACTAAGTGGAGTAAATACGCAAGTAGGTAACTGTGTAATATAAATTGTATAATTTTTACAAGGCAACAGCTTACATATTTACTTTCTCACCTTATATCAGTCTAATTTACTGTTACCAAAAATTCGGAAAGTTAGACAACCTAATTTGCATGCACAAGTTAAATTCAAGGTTCTCTTGGCCCACATATTTTTATAATTATTTAAGTAGAAATTTAAATATGTATCTTGTGGGTTGTGCGCCTTTCACTGCTTTTTTTGAAAACGTCATTCATTAAATAATTCGTTCATTAAATGAAGAAGTCAAGCAAACATTGAAGCCTTCAGTAAATATAAATTTCTAATTAAATATTCTATAAGAAAAACATAAGGTATAATAATGCTTCTTAAATTTAAAGTTACCATAAAATTCTTTTGTGTTAGAAATGAACTTATTTTATTTACATTTACGGATATTACTAAAGGAAATAATTAATAATAGAAAATGATGTGTACATGTGTAGTGATCTGTACTATTTATTTAGTCAATTCTCATTGGTTAATAATTATTGCAAATATTATAGTGTATATTTCGATATTCCAAAGTATTCTTGAACAGCACATTAACCACTTCCAAGTTTCAGAATGCACTCCGTGATGTCAGAATATACCCGTTATAGGGGCGATTGATTTGTTTATAAGCTTTTAATGGAGACGTTTGCTGCACATTTCAAAATGGCAGGACAAAAAAGCTTCACTGGCGGTTTTAATAAAAGTAATGTTTCTAATTATATGCTATTTTAAAGTTATCTAATTGCATCGAAGCTTAAGTAATTATTTAACGTTATTTCTTTATGTTTTAAGACAGAAATTGAATTAATGATCCAATTGTTATGTATATTTTTTGTTTGTAAATTTAATGCCACGATGTGTTTAATTTTTAAGAACATGTTTTAACCGGATGCAATCATAATGAATAATTCTAAACTTGGGCTTACTAGATTGAGTATATTTTGTTAACATGCAGTTTTATATAAAGATTTAGCGCCTGAATCTGGGCTTGTTTTGTTTCTGTAGAATTTTTGGTGTATTTATTACAAACTTATTTTATAATTTGTTTTCAATGCTTTAATAATTTGTTATGATTAGTAAATGTTTATTTAAGTTTTAGCTGGCGTGTATAACTGCAACGTTCATGTCTCGTTTGTAATATCTAACCATATGTTAGTTTGAAGGGTCTAACGTATTATGACCTGCAATTCTATCGGAAACTAATATTGAGATTTTTGTTATGATGTGATTATGGCGAACCTCTGCTATAACCCCGTATTAACGCGTTTGCTTTATGACTATGTTCAGAGATTTGCTTAAATATTTTGGGGCAACAAATTATACTGGACTACCAAATATACCACATATTACCATTCTACAGCAACTGCTAGTAATACCGCAACTGCTAATTTGAGTGCAATTTCCTATGATTCTACAAATTGTATTTGGTGTGCTACAAATATTTAACGTTAGCCAATCTTCTAGTCTACAAATTGGATATGGGCAGGTATGGATCACAAATCATTTTATTGAATTAGACCGAACAGTAAATAACTTGGAAAGCACCAACTTATTAGTACAATGTAGGCTTTGCTGTAATCCTAATTGAAAGGTTTTTTACTATTGAAGATTGCTCTCAAACTACTTGTTTGTTGTGAAACATATTTTCCAACTCTTTTGTTATGCGTGAATCAAGCGTTAAATTATTAAGTTTGGAATTGCCCAGAGGGATTGGGAATCCTCTAACAAATTAATGATGTACCGGTTAACTACAGTGGTGCGGGAGTGGGTACCTATAGGAACAATTAAAGAAGTGGAAGAAACTAAATGCAATTTCAAGCTACGTTTTTAATAACAATGTGCGCCAACTCTTCTACTCTAGTGATATTTTTGGGAGAACAAGTATTCCTAGTAATTTTAATTATGTCGGCCTACTGACCAAATGGAGTTTTTTTTTAGAAAATGGTAAACTATCGATTTATATTAACAAAACAGCAAAATTCGTCTCACTGGCTTATCTAAAGCAATTTTAGTACAAACATTATCACATATTCCTGAAAATATGTGTTTGAATTAGTCATAACAATACGATCGTATCATACTAATTCAAAGCACGTTTTCAATTTTTAATTAAACTTGCAATGTCCAGACTATATATCTCTAATAAACTTAAACTGTACTCTAAGTTAATGGTGAGCGATGTATAATATTATCGATATTTTAGTGAACAAGCGCCGTGAGTAGATGCCACCAACAATTAAAAAAGCAATTTTCAATTAGCTACGATTTACAGTTACACCTTAATTGCGGATAAAAAATTTTATGGCGCTAGAATTCAACTAATGTGCCATTGAACATCTTATTTTAAATCGCTTTTGCTTTGGGTTCTGTCAAAAATACGCTAATATCAGTTAACTCCCGTTTGTTAATTTATAGCCAAAGGTTTTTTTCGACTCCTCTTTCAACGGCAACCCTTTCATGTATTCTCGTTTATGGCTAGCGAATAATTAATTTATGCTTTTCGTCGACTGTCTAGCGTTCGTTATTTTCTTCTACTTTTTAAGGGTTCGTGGGGTTATGTCATGGTATAGTCTTTCTATTGAGCTTATGAGTGTCGCATGAACAATGCGTGTGTTTACACGGTTTTATTATGCAAATTTTATGTGCCCGCGGCTATTTTATTTGCTCAACAGTCCAAACAGATACATTGCAAAAATTTTTTACACTAAATTTATTTTATATTTCTATCGAGATTACAACATGCTTAGATTCGCATTTTATTAATGTTACGTGACCATGCTATAAAATTTTACTATTATCAATAATCTGTTTACCTACTACTTGGGTAGTTACTTGTGCTTACATCTTTGTATTCGGCTTCATAATGCGTAATAATAGAACCGGTTTTCGTTTTCTGCGGTTTTGAATAATTTATGAATCTGAGTTCTGTTCAAATATAAACTACACACAAATAAAACTATGCATGCGTGGTTTTAGGTTTATTGCCTGTTTTCGTTTCTTTAGAATTAAAGATTTATTAAAATGGCATGCTTAATGAACACCACGATTTCTGAAATAGAAAAATACAGGGTATATCAATATTAATTTTGTTCGTTTAAAATTAATTTTCTTCTTTTCCCACAGGTTTTTATTTAATGTAACGCAAACGCGTTATACATTGTTAGATACTGTATATTATTAACTCTTTTGTACAAGGACGTATTTATAGATACGGGTATAGATTATTTAAAAACATAAATCAGTTAAAGTCTATAAAATGTAAAAAGTTGACAAAAAGTTTGTGTGAGTAATTTTTATTTCAATCTCATCTTATTATCGTGCACATAAGCGAAATTTAATGGTTGTTTTGCAATTTAGTTGAGCTTAATCTTTGTAAACCTTCACATAGCTATTTTCGTACGCATAAAATTAGGGCTTACTTTGTCTTCCGAAACTCATTAAGCTTAGTGGGATTATCCTCTAAATAAGTAATAAGCTATTTACAGAAATTGTACAAGAGCGACTAGAGTAAATTAAGCTGTTAAACACTGAATGGGTACAGTTAGAAAAGACCTTAAAATTGTCTTTAATATTCATATGCTGATCTTAGTGAAACATACTAACTGAAATAAAAGTAAATGCATTTTCTTCAAGCATGTACATTAGTCAAATAGCAATACTCCCGACAAATATAGCTAGACCTTCTTCGACAATTAAACCAACCTTGATATCCAACCGGTAATGAGCAATTAATATGCAGTTGAATTAACAAGGTAATTCAGTATAAAAAAAATTTGGAGAATATTTAGGAATAAATTTTAATTATTTTCGACTAAGAAAATATACAGAACAGTGTAATAATAAAACGGCTGGCAAATACCCTATAATTTGGGAAATTCTTATCATTAGGTTAGGATATGCAACTGTGTTGTATACCAAATAACAAGTCTACACATTCGTAAAGGGATAACCACTAGTACATTGGCTTTTAGAGGCTGCTTGAGTGCTTGGTGAAGGGAAAATGTTTATACCTACTCCAGTAAAAGGCAGTGACATTACGAAACTAATACTAACAGCACGGACTGAAATTATTACATTGTAGACAACACGCACATTCTCAAAAACACTGTCATCTTTGATGGACGACAGTGTTATATTTTCGAAATACGCTAATGTTTTGTGCGCAAAGCTTATCACAAATCTGCGCATGGGTCTGTTATTTAACATCTTCCCACAGCACTTTAATTGGAGAAGCCGTAATGCAAAATCTGACGATAAAAATTGCTGTATATTATTACTTAGCCGCTTTTACTAACAAACCAATACCGTAGTATTAAAGATCAACGTGTCCTGTGGAACTGCTTTTAGAGGCGTATTTAATAATTTGCTTATCTATGAATTTGAGCATAGGTTTTCGTTTACGTCTGAAAGTATACCAAACATCTTGCAAAAGTCAGATATAATTGACAAAAATGCTGAACCTCATTAAAAATTAGGTTGATATAATTGCAGTGTTCGAGATTTAAATTTCTCCATCTTTTAAAGCTTGGTGGGTAAGAGCGTCCAAATACAAATTAAAAAGGTGTAGGTTCAAATTCTGTTCACGATATTACATTTTTCTTCTCTTTATTACTAGCTCGATTTGAAACGATCATTTAAGTTTTACATGAATAAACGTAAGTTCTTAGTTTTTCAATCTATACTATACAATCTATACGAATAGTCTTTAAAACTTACCCTTAATTTTATAAAGGTTCTCTCTTACATATCGTTTATACATCAACAACTAAGCGTTCGTAGTTATAAACACGTATACTTTAATTTTGTTCGATAAACAGCACAAACCCCACTATAAAAGCTTATAATGCTTTAAAAAGATCAGAAAGACGTTCGCATCAGTTCACTGCTATTTAGAGATAGAAATTTCGATATTATAAAAAAACGCCTTTTGCTTTTAAAAATTTATTTAGAATCCTTAATTGTTATTATCGAACAGCGCATTAATAAAGATACAGGAATCCTAAAACCCGTGCAATTAGCTTTAAACACGAGTGTTAAAGTTTTGTTTCTTTGAATTTTACGTCGACAATACTTTCTTATTTCCTTGAAAATTTAGTAGTAAGTTTATATGTGGCGTTTGTTTAAGTAGTTCTAACATACTATAAATGTGAACATGTGAAACGTCCCAATTAAATTTAATTTACAATAGTTTTATGTTAAATTTTAGCCTGTAGGCTTGATACGTACTCAGAATTGTAAATTGTAAAATTGGTAAAGCTTTTTATAGATGAGTACAAAAAAATTGCGGATTTTTATATATACTGGCAATGTTGTCAAGCTCGTGTTTTAGTAATGCTCAGAAGCATTGGATTCTTATAAAGTAATAAGATATTGCAAAAGCGGATTTTTATTTAATACTACAATGCTTCGCGCTGATTCATAGGTGACGCTCAAAATCACAAAAATCGTGAGAGTTGTTTATTGTATGCGCATCATATTCCATTTGAAAGAGTATTAGTCCATAGGTTAGCGAAAAATTAAAATTTAATTCCATTTTATTTTATTTTCTGAGTACCTTTTTTCTAAATAATGTGTTGTTATGCATAAAAATATTACATATTGGATTACACGGCAAGCGTATGATGAGGTATGTGACTTTTGAAGTGTTATTGATATTACATTTTGGGAAAAACGGCAAATAATTAACAATGCTACATTACTTTGCTCACAAAGAATAGCAAATTAGGGATATGATATTGGGTATCGTTAATCAATGTTTGCGATCTACAAATAAAAGAACAAGGTCAATAGAGGGTTTCTAATACAGTGTTATCTTATTGAATACAATATTAGTGCACTTTTGATAACGATATAGATAGTACGGTCTTATTAGTTCTTTAGCTCACTATCTCTTTTAATAAAACGTGATACAACGTAAAAGTAATAAGATATTTATTTACCCTTTTGACTACAATGCAAAAGAATATCTCGTATTTTGATTTAGTATAAGATGATAGTAAACAGGCAATGCATTATCAGTTAACTAAATGTATAAACCGGCTAGTGTATATGTACCCGTTAGATGATTTTGTTTTAGTAGTGAAACATTCCAATTACTAACGTTGAAATCTCAACACTATTTTCTCCTCAACGCTATTTTTCCACGTTTATCCGTTCGATTATTTTGTATTAGTTGTTAAGCAAATCCAATACTAATTTAAGTTGAAACTTCAACGCCATTTTTGCCTGAAGGGCTCAATTTTCACAGCCCCCTACAATCAAAATGTGAACTTTTATCTATGTCATTCGTTTGTACATCGCAGGGGCACAAATGTGCACAGTGAACGAACGTTAATGCACTTCTATATACAAGGATACGAAGAAAACAAAAATGGGGGGGCGTGGAAACGGCAGCGCCCCCATCGAATAAATTTTGTTTTTTTTTATAGCCAATTGTTTGTGTGTCGTAGGTGCACAAATGTCTACGCTATACGACCGTTTGTGCACATCTCTATACGGAGATACGAAGAAAATAAAGTGGAAGGGCTGTAGAAACGGCAGACCCCCCACCAAATAAATTCCGGATTTTTTTCTAGCCAATCGTTTGTGCATCGTAGGTGCACAAATTTGCACAGTATACGAACGTTTGTGCACATCTCTATACGGAGATACGAAGAAAATAAAGTGGAAGGGCTGTAGAAATGGCAGCCCCCGCACCAAAAAATTCATGACTTTTTATAGCCAATCGTTTGTGCACTTCTCTATTCAAAGATGCAAAGAAAATAAACTGAAAATATCAGAAGTTTCATGTTGATCTTGGAATCAAAATATTTTACTTGTATGCCTTCGTATGGTGGACAAAAGCGCATCAAAGATATATGTTCTTGTTATCGTGGTTTGAAGCATCCGTCAAAATTATAAATTCGATTTACCATGATTAACATTTAATTCTTCAATCGTTGTATGTCTCAATACATTTACTACAATAACTTCTGTTTTCGTCCGATTTCTTGAAAAATTTAACATCGAAGAACTTGAAGGGGAGGTACGGTCGACACATTTACGTCTCTCAGACTTTATATGCTGTTCAATATTGAAATGTTCTTTAATTATATACGCCTCACGTTGCCGGCGCCTATGAAATATCATTTTATTTGAAAATGAAGTTTTTCTCTTCTTTACTATATTCGCGGTCTAGTCTGGGAATTACCCCAAGGGTGAGCAATGAGTTTGGGCGTGGGTATATGGTGGGCTCGACTACTAACGGGAACAAAAAAAATAAATGGACGCCACTGCATCTATACAGACAATAAACAAGACTAAAGTATCCTACAGGAAGACGCAGAAACCTATAGGATATAAATGATTACAAGAAAAACTTACAAACCTCAATATATAATACCTCTGGAAATCTCTGCTTTAGCTTCCGCGATGTCGGACCTGCAAGAAGATGTCACACAAAAAATAAAATATAAGACACCGTTTGTGTCTTACAGCAACAAAATATCTCGATCTTTATAGATCGATTAGCCTGAATTCAAAATCTTAATAACACCTTACGTATGAGAAAATCCTCTACTGGAAATTACTTATTCCATTTCTATTACCTGATATTGTATCAACTTTTCCACATTCAAAATTTTCTGGTCTAATTTGATCAATGTTAATTTCAATAAGTGAAATAAAAGACAAAGGTATCAATTCAATGTTTAATCTAAATATATATCTCTTTTGTTGCAAAATTACTTGTAAATAAATTTCATTAATCAATATATAAACTTTAAAACTTTTCTTAGAGTGTTCCTCTATAATCAAAATAATCAACATTAAATAAGTTACAGAAGTTTCTGAATATACTTCTCTACATAGAGAGGTATTAGCATTTATAAGTTAGTTAATACAGTTTAGTTTTGTAAACATCCATAAACAGATCTGTTCTGGCTTACAAGATTTTTATCTAAGGAACTTGTTACATAAACAGTTCATATGGTTTAAGCATGAAAATAATAAACTCAGATTAACATATGTCAAAAACAGCTTAGTTCTTCTACTAATTACAACAAATTGCTAGAAAACACTTTTCATCCAAAGGTGGACTTTATACATGTTTTTATCACTTGACATGTGCATCATAAAAGCACTTTGAATAACAACTTTTAGAGCATCTAAAGATTAAAAAATTCTCTTATAAAGCAATCTAGTTCCGAATGAAAATATTTGACTAATTAAATTTTAGGTTATGTTTCCAACTAAATTTTTACGTAGTATATAAGCATAAATACATTTAGCAAACAAATTTGAAATTTACGTTATTTAACGAAGGTTTCTCATGATTTCATAAATAGTAATTTAAAGCTTTAACCTTAAACAGCACACGAAATTGATTTTCAGCAAAAGGTTCATAAGTACCTGGTAGATTTAGTTTTTACAGCAACGATGTTGACGAATGTAATCGATGAGCTCGGACACTTTACTTCCCATCTGTTTGATATTTCGAAAGACACAAAACAGGCCTGCACTAACCGCAACTCCTCGGACGCTCCAAAACAGTCAACTTCCCAATGCTCGACCAAAATCCAACACCATCGCTTAGCGTGTTCCTCAAATTGTGCTAAAGGGATTGAATCAAGTATTACTATTAAACACGGCTAATTAATTACACGGTCCTTACCACTAAGGATTTCTCACCACGTGTTGCAGCTGTTGCTTTGAATTGACTGGGCGGCTTCCACGAGAGCTCTTCGTGGAGCCTCCACGCGACAATCCAACAGCCCTACCATTCCTCTAGAGCTATCCTCCTCTTCCACTTACAAGCAGAATTCACCATCTTTGTAAGTGAAGTCTACGTACCCACGGTTGCTTGCAAGATGGCCGTATTCTTTATTTGTCGATGCTCATAGCCTTCGCGTCATTTTCGCGCAGGCGTTATGTTTAACAACGCTCTAGTGGACGCCAGAATGCCCGCAATATATGCAACACAAACCACGCTCAAGGCATCCTCGATATTGAAAGTATAGAAGTCTGTTAAATACTCCTTATAGGTAAAAATAACATAAACGGAAAAGTTGTTCTTCTTTATAGTTCATTAAATTAATTAATGATTACACGCTAAATGACAGATTCGCAAAATAATAGCAGTTAGAACTGTTTTTTCTTTATAGATATGAAATGTAACAAAAATTTTGTTACAATATTACCGGTACCGCAGTGAGACACATTGAATTCTGTAAGTTTTCGCATATGACATCCTAGGGAGTATTCGTTTGCTTAATTAACAGTTTGTTTTTAAACTAATATTAAATATGTACTTGCATTTCGGCATAGTTAAAATGAAAGTTTCCAAAACAAAACACTTCGAACGCGAGCGTTAGTGGAAACAACCGACAATTGAAAAAGACGATAAGTAGTAACAAGTACTCAAGGCGTGGATGGTAAGCAAACCAAGACGCCCCTCTTCTGTCCGCCAATTCCTTCCCGTCCCATTTTGCATTATTTGTCCACAACAAAATTTTTGTAAGAAAACGTCGTTTATTTGATGGGCGCTGACACTTTGGCAGTTCTATGTTTATTTTTTATATTGTAGTTTGAGAAAGTATACAAATGCTACGCCCTAACGAACAATTATCCATAAAGAAGAGAAGAAATTTGTTTGGTAAAGAAGTTACCATTTCTGCAGTCTCCGGTATCCGCAAATTGCTTTCCTTTTACTATAGTTTACGAAAGTGCACAAATGATGAGATTTTTGCAGAATTATGTATGTGCAATACATGCCAACAAAATCACTAAAAGCCTTGAGTATGGCGCGTAGGAAAAGTGTTGCGGTTTATGTGGACAACTCAAATTGATTTCTGCATAGCTAGTATTGATTAGGTGCGTGGAGTTGGCCGCACTTTTTTTAATTTTGAAAAATCTTTTGTGGCATAATTAAGCGTTATTTTGCGCCGTTAAAACAAAATGTTGCGCCCACCATGTTTTAAGTACTTCTTACTACTTATCGCCTTTTTTCAATTGTCGGTTGTTTCCACTAACGCTCGCGTTCAAAGTGTTTTGTTTTGAAAACTCCCATTTTAACCATCATCATCATTTTGTTTTCGACCTTACTCAAGTTCGGTTTGACACAGCTCTAACTTCTTTACTATTCTGTGCTAATCTAAAAAGTTCTACATACCCTTCACAACCTAAATTTCTAATAATTTGACTAAATATAGCTTGGTGTAGGTTTTCCTATGCTCTTCTATCTTTTCCTATCTATCTGGCTTTACATAGATATTAACAACCTGATGGTTGTTAAAGAACTCCAACATGTTTACGTGATTCCTATTTATAAAGAAATGAAATGTTACCTGGTTATTCCCTTAAAGTAAGAAAAAGTGTTAAATTATATTTTATGGTATAAGGCTTAAGCAACAAATCGCTGCCAACATGCCAGACCGCTAACTAATCGTGAGTTATGTCATGGAGATGTTTATTAAGTTATATGTTACGGTAAGGCTTAAGCAGCGAATCGCTGCCAACATGCCAGACCGCTAACTAATTGTGAGCTATGTCATGGTGACGTTAAATAAATTATATATTATGGTAAGTGTTAGCAACAAATCGCTACTAACATGCAAGACCACTAACTAATTGTGAGTTATGTCACGGAGACGTTTATTAAGTTATATGTTATGGTATAAAGCTTAAGCAACGAATCGCTGCCAACATGCCAGACCCCTAACTAATTGTGAGTTATGTCATGGAGACGTTTATTAACCCTTTCGCTCATGATTTTTCGTTTTTAGAGATAAAATTTTGATATTTGGTATACTTGCTATTGAATTTTTTGCATTTTTTTGACGCTTTGTGGGGGTCTCAAAGACCCCTAGTTATTGGGGTAAAAGGTGTGCTAAAATTAGCACATTGTGAACAGAAGACTTTTTTTCCTAGTATTTTAAATAGATATAAAAAATTCTTTTAGAAGTAAGTTTTTATTAATACATATTGGCATTTCTATTTTATTGTATGAAAGGCATAAATGTACTTTGCATTTTTTGCACGAAATGCCGGATTTTCCCTTGCAGCTTGGATATTTGCATCTGTGCGAATAATTATTCATGTCGACCACAGGCAGGTGGTCAATACCGTCTAATCTGACCTCCATCAACGGCCTTGTTGCGGCAGGGGTTCTTCCGGATGATGAAGGAGTAGATGGTAATGGGCTTGGAGTTGCTGACGGACGTCCACGTTTCTTGCTTATTGGCTTCCCGGCCTTTATTAAGACTTCTGCTACATAGCTGCGGAAGTGAACAAGATCAAGCGTATCTTTTGGCAAGTCCTAAACAAGCAGCCCTCTTTCGATATTCTCCCATGCATTGACTAAGGCAATGTCAATACCGTGTGTAAACATACGCAGTGTCCATTTTTTTGACCTTATAAAAGTTCTATAAATTGTTATAAGGAAATCCATTTTATCGACTCCTCCCATGTTTACATTATAATGTTTTACAACTTCAGGACAAGGCACTTCAATGTATTGCTTTGTGGCTTTGTCCCACCTCCTGCATCTATCCATATTGCCCACTCCCATAAAGTTTGAAGCCATAGTTACTAGTTTGTTATCAAACCATTTGGTCAACACCACTTCTCCGTCACCACTAACGACTTGCTCGACAGATCCACGTCCAAGTTTCTTCATGGTAGTATCAGAAGAAAGTGGAGGTTTACTGAACCTATTAATCCTTGCTGTACATGTTGCAAATATACGTTGATGTCGTAAATATTGTAGTAAGTTATAATTACTGAAATAATTATCAAAGTATAATTGAAAATTTGGTTCTGTAATCCTTTCAGCCAATTTTAAGACTACAGAAGCACCCAACCTAAAAACTTGCATGTGGTCTTCATGTAGTTCTGTAGCAGCCCCTTGGTAGAATACGAAATCGTACATGATACCACTGACACCACAAAGAGCAAAAATTTTTACCCCCCAAGGTTTTGGCTTGTTTTTACGTATTGTTTTACATTTAGGTGACCCTTGAATGGCACCATTTGCTCATCAATACAAAGTTTTGATTCCAAGGAATAGATAAGCATTTTTTCTTATTTGATCATATAATGGACGAATCTTCCAAAATCGATCATTACTGTGTGTTTCATTTATATCGACAAAATGGAGATGTTGTCGAAGAATAAAACCTATTTATAGGCATACTTTGAGAAATTTGGGGTACATTTAGTTGTGTATCCCAATAAAATTTAACTCTAGGATAATGCAAATTTCCATGAGTATATGAATACCAACGAACGTTTTAATTCCTCGGTATTTGTAGGAACAAATCGGGTACCTTTTTGAACAGCATATAAGTTTGTGTTATAAGCCATAAGTTCGAAAAGGAATTGGTGAAATACTGTATAAAAAATAAGCAGGGCTTTCAAGTTCAATAGCTTCTTTGGGGACATCTTCACGCCAATTTATTGTTGTGGGAGTTTCAAAATTTTCGATCTTTTTCCAAGTTATATCGGATTTCTGTGTGAGTGCATAATTTTTAAATATGTAGAGACATCTGCTTTGCTCGTTTTCTTCCCAACACTTGGGCCAGGTTGAGGTTGCAAAGTAGACATAGAAGCTACGGGCTTGTCAACTTTATGAGGATAGCCAGCCCTTCCTCTTCCTCGTCGCTTCCCAGTACATCTACAGTGTTAGTTTATATTATAAAACAATCTAAGTTGTTACTACAATAACAGTCATACCTTCAGTATCTCCCAAGGATTTGTTTGTAAAATCTTCCCATCCATCGTCATCAGCATCACTCATAGCCTCGATGTCCGAGAAATTTTCTATTAACTCCAAAAGCTCTGCATCTGTGAGAGGTCGTTTAGAACTCATTTCTAATTCTGAAACTAAAAAAAAATTCATATCACATGAAATACAACAGAAAGTTATAATTACCTTGTAATAATTTTTACTCACTTGTCACTTTGACTCACAATGTCCTAAATTTATCACACGACTTTGAACAGCAACCGTTATAAATAAATAAGATAAAACACTTCAAGTAAAACACATCCAACTACTAACCTTCTTCAGCACACATAAAATTCCACGTGCCTATAATTACCAGCTATTGTTATGAAATCTACTTTACCATTGAAACTGTTATGGAGAACAGAATTCTGCTACGCATCTTTTACTTTGTTTGTAACAATTTCGAAAATCTCGCAATAGATGGCTCCACCAACTTGTAATACGTTTAAATGAATGTCCTAAATTTCATACATCATAATACAATGGGTAAATACCGTTCCTACTTTTCATAAAATACTATAGAAATACTTGTGCTAAATTTAGCACGCCAGTAGCTAAAGGGTTAAGTTATATGTTACGGTAAGTCTTAAGCAACGAATCGCTACCAACATGCTAGACCGCTAACCAATTGTGAGCTATGTCATGGTGACGTTTAATAAATTATATATTATGGTAAGACTTAAGCAACAAATCGCCACTAACTTGCCAGACCACTAAATAATTGTGAGTTATGTCACGGAGACGTTTATTAAGTTATATGTTATGGTATAAAGCTTAAGCAACGAATCGGTGCCAACATGTCAGAGCGCTAACTAATTGTGAGTTATGTCATGGAGACGTTTATTAAGTTACATGTTACGGTAAGGCTTAAGCAGTAAATCGCTGCCAACATGCTAGACCGCTAACTAATTGTGAGTTATGTCATGGTGACGTTTAACAAATTATATATTATGGTAAGACTTAAGCAACAAATCGCCACTAACATGCCAGACCGCTAACTAATTGTAATTTATGTCATGGTGACGTTTAATAGATTATGTTTTGGTAAGGCATAAGCAACGAATCGCTACCGACATGCCAGGACCGCTAACTAATTGTGAGCTATGTCTTGGTGACGTTTAATAAATAATATATTATGGTAAGACTTAAACAACAAATCGCCACAAACTTGCCAGACCACTAAATAATTGTGAGTTATGTCACGGAGACGTTTATTAAGTTATATGTTATGGTATAAAGTTTAAGCAACGAATCGGTGCCAACATGTCAGACCGCTAACTAATTGTGAGTTATGTCATGGACACTTTTATTAAGTTACATGTTACGGTAAAGCTTAAGCAGCGAATCGCTGCCAACATGCCAGGCCGCTAACTAATTGTGAGTTATGCCATGGTGACGTTTAATAAATTATATATTATGGTAAGACTTAAGCAACAAATCGCCACTAACATGCCAGACCACTAACTAATTGTGAGTTATGTCACGGAAACGTTTATTTAGTTATATGTTATGGTATTAAGCTTAAGCAACGAATCGGTGCCAACATGTCAGACCGCTAACTTATTGTGAGTTATGTCATGGAGACGTTTATTAAGTTACATGTTACGGTAAGGCTTTGCAGCAAATCGCTGCCAACATGCCAGACTGCTAACTAATTTTGAGTTATGTCATGGTGTCGTTTAATAAACTATATTTTATGGCAAGTCTTAAGCAACGAATCGCTACCAACATGCTAGACCGCTAACTAATTGTGAGCTATGTCATGATGACATTTAGTTAACTGATTTTTATTTATATTTTTTTGGTTTGTTTTGTTTTCAAACTTACTTAAGGTCGGCTTGACGCAGCTGTAAATCTTTTTCTATTCTGAGCTAGTCTAAAAAGGTCTACATACCCTTCACAACCTAAATCTCTAATAATTTGACTAATATAGCTTTGTCTAGGTGTTCCTACACTATTTTTATTTGGTAGTCTTTAATCTAAAACCTTACTAAATAGTTCCTCATGTCTTAACCGGTGCTCTATCATTCTATCTGTCCTGACCTTTAATTGTTTCCACATACAGGGTTCCCTACCTATTCTTCTATAAACTTCCCCTTTTGTTACTCTATCTGTCCAACTAATCTTTAACATTCTCCTATAACACCAAGTTTCAAAAGTTTTTATCTTTTTCTTATCTACCTCTGTAATTGTCCAAGTCTCACTACTGTATAATAGAACGCTCTGTATGTACCACTTTTCTATTATCTAAACTAATACTATTAGCTATTAGTAAGTCTTTCCCTTTAAAAACATTTTTCTAGCTTGAGCTACTCTAGCTACTATATCCCTTTCGCTACGCCCGTTCTTTGTAATTATACTGCCTAAATAGCGAAATTCATCAACCTCCTCTAACTCGGTATTACATGTTTTTAATTTTGGTTTAGAACTAGGCTGTAACTCACTTGTCATTATGTTTGTTTTTCCTGAGTTAATTCTCATACTATAGTTAATCTGTAGTATCTCATCTAAAATATTTAAAAACTCCCTTGACTCTTTTCTAGACTCTGCTATAATGGCTATATTTTCTGCAAAACGTAACATGCCTATTTTCTGTCCCTGTACACGAATACCTATCTCTTTTCGCTCTCTAGCTAAGTTTAAAACTTCCTCAATATAAAAATTAAAAATTAAGGGAAATAGTATACATATAGACTGTAAATAATTTTTCTAGCCCTATGAGAGATTTTTTCGCAAAACCTTGAACATATCGATCCAATTAACCCAATCAAATGCTTTTTCTAAATCTACAAATGCGAAGTGAGTCTTTTTATTTTTTTGTAACTATGCCGAAATACAAGTTCATATTAAATATTAGTTTACAAGCAAACTGTTTATTAAACAAACGAATACTGCCAGGGTGTCATATGCGTAAAGGTCAGAGTTCAGTGTGTCTCATAGTGGTACCGGTAATATTGAACGGCATATAAAGTCTGGAGACGTTAATGTGTCGACCGTGCCACCGCTTCGAGTTTTTTGAAGTTAAATTTTTCCAGAAATCGGACGAAAACAGAAGTTATTATAGAAAATGTATTGAGACTTACATTAATTGAAGAATTAAAAGTTGATCATGG
This sequence comes from Platerodrilus igneus, assembly GCA_036346225.1. NCBI lineage: Eukaryota > Metazoa > Arthropoda > Insecta > Coleoptera > Lycidae > Platerodrilus > Platerodrilus igneus. The sequence continues at coordinate 4,159,424 of JARFIW010000753.1, forward strand.
TAAATCGAATTTACAATTTTGACGGATGCTTCAAACCAGGATAACATAAATATATTTCTTCTTTTGATGCGCTTTTGTCCACCATACGAAGGCATGCAAGTAAAATATTTTGATCTTCAAGATTAACAAGAAATTTCTGATGTTTTCAGTTTATTTTCTTTGCATCTCTGAATAGAGAAGTGCACAATCGTTCGTATACTGTGCACATTTGTGCATTTACGATTCACAAACGATTGACTATAAAAAAATGATGAATTTCTTTGGTGGGGCCTGCCGTTTTTACAGCCCCTCTACTTTATTTTCTTCGTATCTCCATATAGACATGTGCACAAACGTTCGAATACTGTGCACATTTGTGCACCCACGTTGCACAAACGATTGACTATAAAAAAATCATGAATTTCTTTGGTGGGGGTCTGCCGTTTCTACAGCCCTTCTACTTTATTTTCTTCGTATCTCCGTATAGAGATGTGCACAAACGTTCGAATGCTGTGCAAATGTGTGCACCTACAATGCACAAACGATTGGCTATAAAAAACCAGAATTTCTTTGGTAGGGCGGGGGGCTGCCGTTTCTACAGCCCCTCCACTATATTTCTACAATGCACAAACGATTGGCTATAAAAATCCGAAATTTCTTCCGTGGGGGGGGGGGTGCCGTTTCTACAGCCCTCCACTTTTGTTTTCTCCGTAGCTTTATATAGAGAGGTGCACAAACAGCTACGATTCACAAACGAATGACGTAAAAAAAGTATAAATTCCGATTGTAGGTGGGCTTTGGAAATTGAGCTTGCTTGAAGACTATTTCCACATGTGCACCTGTTTGATTATGTTTTATTAATAGCAAAACTTTGAAACTTTAATTTTCGCAAATGTACAGATAATACTAAGTACAATTTGACGTCATAAAAAATTCTCGAGGCTAGCCCTCGGATGGTCGGTTGCTAACTATTCCAAGTTGGCAACTGTGATATAATAGAATAAAGTATAGCTTCCATCCAAAGGAAGTGTTCCCAATCATACTTTGATTTTAGAAAACTATTTAGATATTTATGTGTGAATAAGTACAAGTTTCACACTGAACTTGATTCACACTTAAATAAAAAGAAAGCGCTCTGCATAAATAAATTTTATTTAAACTGTGCGAATACACACTTTAATAAAATTAATATATACTTATGTCCATGTGGCATTATTCCTCCAATTTAACATTTCTATATGTGGTCTCGAATACTCCACTGGCACCGAGTTCCATATTCCTCTTGAGCAAAAGGACGGTGCGGAAACTGGGTTCGAAATTTATTGCTAAATAATTACAAACTAGGCTATAAGAAGACTTACAAACTATATCAAGTTTGTGCTTCTTCAAACAAGATTGTCACTATGACATTTGACGTCACAGAAATCAGTAACTAAAATACAAACATATTAACTGTAAATAAAATAGTATCAAGGTTTGGTGGAAATTTCATTGCGATTTAGGCCTAACTCGGCCCAACTCCCTCGTAATGTACTACTGCGAACCTGGTTAGATAAACAATTATCACCTACGTTAGATTTTGCAGCCACCAAAGCATAAGTTTTGACTTTAAATCGAAAACAATATTACACTTTGCGTATACTCGGATACAAATACAGTGTAAAAGCACCGTCCCCATATTCTACTTTAATACTTTTAAATTAATTATTCATTAGAAGACGCATCTTTTAAGTAAAATTAAGGCTGGTTGTCGTTTAGTATGGTTATGAATGTCAAGGTTGTTAATTGCTTGACATTTTTTCTCCACATGTGAAGGGGTGCGATTAAGCGTTTTCTTGTGATATTGCGCAACCCATTGTGTAACCTATGACACGATCCCGAAGTTTTAACGAAGGGAGCCAATACCATGAAATAGCTTTAAAATAGAAATTTCTTTACCGAATAGACGCCAAATAAAGACATACAATTTATTTTTCTGCTTCGCCATTCAAACTTTGTGTGACAAATATATCACTCTTCAGTTCCTTTTTCAGAAGTACATTTGGTTCCAAATAGTTTCAAGCAAAGCTTACTGCGCATGTGGTGTAGGAGTCTTTAATGCAAGAGGTTTGTGCCAGAAACTTGCGATTGTGAGCGTCGAAAAAATTTATTGCATTCAATTTACGAAGCAGCCGTAGTCTTTTCTAGCTCAAGTAATCGTAGTTAAACCCTAACTAAAGATATTGAACAGTCGGAAGCTATGTGGAATGAAGGTTTGAGAATTAAATTGCGATGTTCCAGTATGTGTAGAGATAAATTAATCTAACCCAGATTCTACTCTATTAAAACCATCAGTTGCAAAGAAATAGGTCAGAAAGCATAAAGCTTACTCATAAGTTATGAAAATACTTAACTTTTAATTTGTATTTGGCACTAAACTTAACAACAGTTAAAGTATTTGTTTTAATAATATCACAAAGAGCAGTTATCTTTAGCAATTTTGGATAGAACGTAATAAAAGTTACCCGGGGTGAATTGTAATTTGCAATTCTCTACTCGGGTGTTCATAAATTAAAGGTAATTAATTGTTCTGCTTTTGCTCCCTGATTCCGCTGTAGTTTATTACGGGTATTCAGTTCTAATTCAAGCCTTGCACAAGGAATTTAGGGTTAAGAATTTTACCTTTATTAAAGAACGACGGTCACTTAAGAGAACAGAGTCGTGCATAAAATATTGGGATAACTTTTATATTAGGCAAAGAAATTGTTACGGGTTAAGTGAGCGCTACGTTATGAATTTAGATTTGCTCTAAAAGAGCGAAGACTCCTCCCCGTATCAATTAAAGTGTGCTTCGGCTAACGACAGTGATGCGGAAGTGGGTTTCTATGGAAGAAATAAAAAAATATCGAAATAAAAATGATAAAATGACTGAAATACAAACAAACTGCTTTAGATTATTCAATTACCCTGAAAGGCATTTACTGTTGTCATAGTTAAGGTGAGCCAAACCGTCTTGTCTCAAGAATCGTTTTCGGTATTTTCCCTACACGGATGTCGCCCTCTCCAAGTTTCCCAGTTTCTTATGTTCTGGTCTTTGGGTTGCCTCCTTTCCTGTTGGCTATTCCCAAATTCTCTACAATTCCAATATTTTAGTTTTTTCCTCCCCTTTGGTTGTTGGTCACGAGGAACCCGTCAAAACATTTCATTCACCCTCCCTTGTTCCGGTTCTTCAACTGCTACGATGCAATACTTGCTCTGCCGCTTCAAACACCAAAGCATAAGCAAGCGTATCATCCAGGGCCTTAGGACGGGCTAGTCCTAACGCCTGCTGGACATTAGCAACCCCCATTCCATCAACAAATGTTTGTAATGTCAGCGGTTCCAAAAAAGCTGTCTGGTGATGCTAGATAGGATAATCGTACCTGTTGCGATTTTTGGCTCCACATCATCATCATTATTAAGTCTTCAGTCCTGGAACTGGTTAGACGCGTACCCTCATTGTTTCCTATGCTGAATTAACCTACTCATTACCCTGAAGTTTGAACAGTCTGCATCTATCACCATTTGCATGCAATGGTCTAATCTAGGTATACCTCTACCTGTCTTTTCCTATCTCTGCTTGTAATATATTCCGTACTATTCCCCAAAAATGCCATAGAACGTATCCTGCCCTTCAATTTCTCCAATTTTTTTTTGCGTTTCACAGACATCTTTAATCCCCTACTATTTCTATAACCTATTTGTTATTAACTTCGTCAGTCCATGCTATCATCCTCATACATTTGAAGTAAAACAGTCCAGAAGCTTCTATCTCTTTCTGTCTTCTTTTCCTACTGGGCCTATTTCATAGACGTACTGTGCTGTGCTCCCCAAATATGCTTTCAACAATTTTCTTCTTGTTTCTATGTTTGTTGTCTTTAAACATAGCCACTGTGCAAAATTATCCTAATGAGGGGATGAGATAGCACTCTCTTGGAGAGTGCTCTTTGAGTTTCCCTTCATTTTCTTTTTTAGGTATTCGAACATGGTTGTCATTTTTGACACTGTTTGAATATTGCAGGACGACCCCTTCCTTTCAAAGGTTGCATTGGAGGTTGGTCATCAGAACCATGATACGGCGTCAGTGCCGAAATGTGATATTTACCCATTGGCCTTTTGGGGTCGGACGTATTCGCCACTTCAGAAGTAGTAGGACTGATAACGGATAACACCACGTGCGGACCATTTCTTTTTGGAGTAAATTTTGAAGTAATTTTCTTTTTGCACTACTTAATATGTTTGTTTTTACCAATACTAAGTCTCCGACTTTAAAGGGAGACAAATCTCGCCTCTTAGTGTCTGCATACTTTTTGCACTCATCTTGACTCTTTTCCTGATTTTCCCGAGCTTCTTTTAAGGTTATTCCTAGGCGGTCCAAGTATGGAGTAATTTGTGGAACAAAAATTTTGATCTTGTACGATTTGACGTAAATCTCTGTTTACATCGTCGGGTGTGCGCATTTCTCTGCCAAACGTTAGAAATGCTGAAGTAAAACTAGTGGTTTTACAACGTGCACTATTTAATGCAAATCGTATTCCTGGGACATGATCAGGCCACGAAGTATGTTTTAAGCAAAAGAATATTGCTAATTGGGTTTTTACGTCCCTATTCTTTCTTTCAACAGGATTGCTAGAAGGATGATATACGGGAATTAGGGTTTGAGCGAATCCCAAACACCAGGCAACTTTTTGCATAACTGCACTCACAAACTGTGGCCCATTATCACTAATCACTCTCCTTGGGACGCCATAACGGAGAACTACTTCATTGACCAGGGATTCGGCACATTCTTCGGCGGTGGCAACCTTTAACGGTAGTAGTTCTACCCACCGACTTGCGGTGTCTTCTACAACAAGAATCCATCTTAGACCTTCCTAGATTCTGGTAAGGGACCAAACAGGTCTATAGAGAGAACTTCAAATCGTTGCGATTGTACCGGAGTCTGCAACAATCCTGACGGTTTACAATTAGAGATTTTAAATTTTTGGCAGTCAATGCATTTTCAGAGGTATTCGGTTACATCTCGTCGCATATTATTCCAGTAGTATCTGCTAACTATACTGTGTAACGTACGTGATATTCCAAAATGTCTAACCGTTGGAGACTCATGATATTCTCCCAATATTCTAGCTATTGCAAAATTGGGTACGACCATTTGTGGTTCTTCCACATCTACATCAGGAGAACACCGATAAAGGATTCTATTTGACATTAAAAGCCACGTTCTACCTAACGTTTAATATCGGTATTATGGGTTGAATCGGACGACTTTTCTAGTGCGTCAATAATTTTTTTTATATCGGGATCTTCCAGTTGCTCTTGACGCATTTCGTCGGCAGGTCGAACGGGTAAGTCAATACTTACAAAATTAATTTCTGATTCGGGAAGTGCCGGCCTTGATAAGGTATCAGCAGCGACATTGATTTTCCCGGGAGTATACTCGATCTTTATATCCATTTCTTGAAGCGACAATGCCCACCGGGCTAGTCTATCACTAGGCAATTTTAACGATAAAAGCCATTTTAGCGGTTGATGATCGCTGTGCACAACTACTTTTGCTCCCTCTAGGTATCCTCTGATTTTTTCAACAACCCACACTACAGCTAGAGCTCCTCGTTGAGTTGTGCAATAATTTCGTTCAGCCGGAGTCAGCAAACGACTAGCAAACTCGACTGGACGTTCATCAGTTGCCTCCCCCTGGAGTAAGCAAGCGCCGAGCGCGTAAGCACTGGCATCAGTTCTAAGTATAAATGGAATACTGACATCAGCCTGTCTGAGAATCGGACTCGACGTGAGACAACTTTTTAGGCGTTCCATAGCTTCTTTTTGTTCAGGTCCCCACTGCCATTTTGAATTTTTCTTAGTGAGATCAGACAGAGGGCGAGAAATTTGAGAAAACTTATAAATGAATTGTCGAAACCACGAAGCTGTCTGTAAAAACGACAGAACTTGTTTTACATTTTTGGGTTCTGGTGCTAAACTATTTGCCTCAACCTTAAATGAATCTGGTTTAATACCATCCGGTGTAATGAGATGTCAGAGATACTTCACAGAAGTACAGGCAATCGCACACTTATCTCGGTTTAGACGAAGTTTAAATAGTTTCAATCTTTCAAAAACCATTTCCAGGTGTTTTATGTGATCTTCAAAACTTGAAGAAAGAATTATCAAATCATCCAGATAAGCCAATATGTTAATGTCTTGAAGCCCTGCTTTGAAACGATCCATAAACTTCATGAATGTGGCAGGAGCTCCCTTTAATCCAAATGGCATTCTTATATATCGGAACATACCAAATGGCGTTATAAAAGCAGTTTTGTCACGATCCGATGATCGAACAGATATCTAATGATACCCAGACTTGAGGTCCATGGTTGACATGTACGCAGACTTCTTTGTCATGTGTAACAAGTCGTCAATTCTAGGAAGAGGATATTTACTGTCTTTAGTGATAGAATTGATTTTCCGATAGTCAACACACAGGCAAGTGCCGCCTCTCTTCTTTGGAACCAACTCGACAGGCGAAACGTACGGAGAATCGCATTCCTCAATCGTTTCAGCTTCCAAGATCTCGTTTAACATTGTTCGTAAAATTTCTCGTTTTGGTTCAGACATCCTATATGGGAGTGCTGTCACAGGAACGTCATCGATGAGGTTGATTGTGTGTTCTGCAAACGGAGTAGCTTCAGTGTTATGTTGAAAAATGAATTTATTTATTTTCAGAAAGAAGTTCATTCTTTCAGTTTCGGTATTTGTTAAGGAAGAATCTTCATCGCTGCGAAAGGAAACTGTATTAATTTCATCGGGTTGTGGAACTGAACCGGTCTGAGGGACTAACGAATATGACTTGGTAAAGTCGTCACCAAAATACCAACAATTACGAGGTATATCAACAACAATGTTTGCGTTTTGGAGGAAATCAATACCTAACAATGTTCGACTTTCTGTATGATCGGGGATAGACATTAACTTAGTCAAAACCCTTTTTTTTGCAATAAGTATTTCAACTTCGAAAACTTGACTACTGACTGTTCTTTCAAATCCGTCAGCCAGCGTCATTCGCAGTGACTTTGACTCGAATGGAAAACTCTTTTCTCGAAGGGCTTGGGCTAATTGGTAGCCAGCCATGCTTACTTTAGCACCGGTATCAAGAATTACTGTACCCGACATGCCAGCAACTTCAATTGGGACAATCGGTCTGATTGCTGGTTCCTCGGAGGTGGTATAGAAATGAAATTCGGACTCAACCTCTAGAACTTCTTGCTTGATAGACTTGCTTTTGCAGATGGGACAATTGCTTCGAATATATCCTACAGTGCCGCAGCCAAAACAAGTAATTTGTGGTTTTGAAGTAGACTGCACAGGATCTTCAGCTGACTTGGTACTAGGAGTATTATCGTGTTTTTTCTGTCCAAGTTTACGACACTCGTTTTTCAAGTGACCGTATGCTTTACAGTAAACACAGTGCTTCCTGAATTTGCCCTTTGAGAGAACCGATACTGAATGGGTAGTTCGTACTTGCGGAACTATAGGTGACTGTAACTTAACTTCTTGTAAAGTTAATTCAATTTTTTGAGCTTTTTTGATTAAGTCAACAAAGGTAAATATGCTATCCCTAGACACTTTACCGCGAATTTGAATGTGAAATAACCCATACACCATGTCTAATTATATAGATTCATCCAAAGCTGGAGTTTCCGGTAATTGGGAAAGTAGAGCTCTGCAACCGCTCACAAAAACGTCTGTTTTTTCAGTATCCTTTTGCTCATTTGAGAACTAATCTCTATAGATCTGATAAGCAGGTTTCGCATAGCCAAATGCGTGTTTTAGTGCTTTAATCGCTTCATCAAATGTGTAAGTAGAGCTTTTTACACCTTGCCACCAGACTGCGGCTTGGTTTTCGAAAAGCATCGGAAATTCCTTTAAAAGCGTTTAAGTCAGAAATTTGTAAACAGTCTTTATAGCCAGTAATTAAATCTATAAAAGATTGAACATCCTCACTTTTTGAGCCACCAAAACGATTCGTGCATCTCAAAAAATTGCCTTGACTGACGTTTTGCGGTGCGGGAATTCTTGGTGTTAAACTGGCAATTAGATTTTGCAACATCTGGGGGTCAGAACAATTTGTCTCATTTCTTCGCCCATGACAGTTGAGTTTACTGGTGGATTGACAATTGTTCAGGTAAAATATTTCCGGAACGTAGATTCATAAATTGGTACAAACTACTTCTGCCAAAATAATGTCGTAAGCGGCTGTATAGAACGTGTTCACGTTATGATATTACGCCGAGTATATTTAGTATACTATCTACTACAGTAATTCGAGAGGCGTCAATATTTACAAACTGAAACGTCAGTGTCTGTAGATATGTCAGCCTGAGATCTTTTTATTTAATCTATCAGAATAACAACGCGAAACGGATATTTTCGAACTGAACTGGTACAGTGTCGATTAATATTTTGAAAATGTGTAGTTTCTTTAGCGTAGTTACTCAAATCAAGCTTGTTTGGATTCGTATATACTTTACTGATATACATACTGTGCGTTTCTAAAAACTTACTTCTACAAGCACACGCTCTTCAAGTTGATTTTCATAAAGCTACTTCTGGGTTCGGTCTCGTTGGGCGCCACTTTGCAAGATTATCCTAATGAGGGGATGAGATAGCACTCTCTTGGAGAGTGCTCTTTGAGTTTCCCTTCATTATAGATCTTTGCAATACTTTTATTTGTTTGTCGACTGATTTAGAATATCTTCAGAAGTTACTTCTATACAAACGTAAAGCTTTAATTGTACAAATAAGTATAAATGTACAGAGTTATTTAACAGATGTACTATTTTAAATTTAATGAGACCTTTCGGTCAAACTCAACTGACAACTGTAATAATAATAATCTACTAAAACGTTTGCTTGACAGCCAAGCCTACCTTACAATTGTTCTTTCTTGTTAGATGTAGTTCGGTCCCCTTCTATTGTTTACAATTATATATCCTATTTCCCCGATATTCAGTGCTATGTGAACGGGGCTAAGTAGCCTGTGGCTGCCAATTTCCTTTAGCACTTGAACATTTGCGGAATTAATAGCTTTTCTAATATATTCTTTCGCACAATCAACAACAGTTGAAAATATTTCACAACCAACACCTGTAGTTGTTTATAGTAATCATCAGGTTTAAATGAACTTATTTCTTCGTCATTTGGTTATCTGTCTTGAAACTGGTTGGACACGTACCTCCAGTTATTTATATTCTACGTTAGCCTACACAGTTTCCGGAAATTCCCATAACAGCTTATATACAGCTCGGTTCCCTTCTATTGTTTTCTAATTATATGCCCTATTTTACCGAGATTTAGTGGTATGTGAAGAGATGGTTCAAATCCCGACACGGTCCGTTTGAAAAATGTTAGGCGAACATTTTTCACAAAAATAGCTCTGGTTTGGATGAGAGGCAAAATGGAGGTCCCGTGTGTGTGTTGTCACGCACGTTAAAGATCCCTACCTTGCTTGCAACAGTAAGGGTTTGGCAAAATTCAAAATTTCTAGGTAAACAAAAACTCGCGTCCTGACCAATGTAGTACCTTCGGGTGGAGCATTGGAAATTCAAATGTAGGGTATATATTGTATTGTATTGTTTTGTATATCTTTATTATTTGAATAGCATTTATACAAATAACTATTAACTCTAGAAGTAACTCTAGCGAGATTTTGACTATGAAGTCCACTCTTACACCTAACTAGAGATTACTTCAAAATTGACAGAAAAATAACTAAATAAGAAAAAGTAGAAAAAAAATTAAAAATAAAAATAAAAGTCAGAATAAACATTTTTACAGTGTTTAAATAAATAAATAAATATTCCTTTGCCATACACATACATACTCACGCGTATGCGCATTCGCATCCATGCTCATACATACAAATAACAAAAACACTCAGTCACACAACAGGCACTTAATAAATAAATTAATGAATATATATAAATAAATATAAGTATAAATAAATAAATAATTAAATAAATAGATATACCTTTGACATACACATACACACGCGCGTGTATCCGCACTCGCACCCATGCTCATACATACACATAACAAAAACACTCAATCACGCAACAGGCACTTAATCTCGGAACCCATGCATCCTAAATGTAACTACTGTTGCGATAGTAGATACTCCCGATACGTTTGTCGGAACTTAGAGACTGTTGTAGAATTTCTTATAATGGCAGGAATCGAGTTCCACAGTGAAGAACTCATCATCATTTTGTTTTCGACCTTACTTAAGGTCGGTTTGACGCAGCTCTAACTTCTTTTCTATTCTGTGCTAATCTAAAAAGCTCTACATACCCTTCACAACCTAAATTTCTAATAATTTGACTAATATAGTTTGGTCTAGGTCTTCCTATATCCTTCTATCTTTTTCCTATCCACCTGGCTCTACATAGATATTAGCAACCTGATGTTTCTTAAAGAACTCTAACATGATTACATAATTACCATTTATAAGGAAATGAAATATAACCTGGTTATCCGCTTCAAAAAGGAAAAGTGTTAAATTATATGTTATGGTAAGGCTTAAGCAACGAAACGCTACCAACATGCCAGACCGCTAACTAATTGTAAGTTATGTCATGGTGACATTTAGTTACCTGATTTTTATTTTTTTTTGTTTTGTTTTCGAACTTACTTAAAGTCGGTTTGACGCAGCTCTAAATTCTTTTCTATTCTAAGCTAGTCTAAAAAGGTCTACATACCCTTCACAACCTAGATCTCTAATAATTTGACTAATATAGCTTTGTCTAGGCCTTCCTACTCTACTTTTATTTGGTAGTCTATAATCTAAGACTTTACTAAATAGTCCATCATGTCTTAACTGGTGCCCTATCATTCTATCTCTCCTGACCTTCAATTGTTTCCACATACAGGGTTCCTCACCTATCCTTCTATAAACTTCCTCGTTTGTTACTCTATCTGTCCAACTAATCTTTAACATTCTCCTATAACACCAAGTTTCAAAAGCTTCTATCTTTTCTTATCTACTTCTTTAATTGTCCAAGTCTCACTACCGTATAGTAGAACGCTCCATACGTACGACTTTAAGAAACTTTTCTATTATCTAAACTAATACTATTAGCTATTAGTAAGTTTTTCTTTTTAAAAACATTTTTCTAGCTTGAGCTATTCTAGCTACTATATCCCTTTGCTACGTCCATCCTTTGTAATTATACTACCTAAATAGCAAAATTCATCTACCTCCTCTAACTCGGTATTACCTATTTTTAATTTTGGTTTAGAACTAGGCTGTAACTCACTTGTCATTATCTTTGTCTTTACTGAGTTAATTCTCATACTATAGTTACTCTGTAGTATCTCATCTAAAATATTTAAAAACTCTCCTAACTCTTTTCTAGACTCTGCTATAATGGCTATATCATCTGCAAAACGTAACATGTCTACTTTCTGTCCCTGTACACTAATACCTATCTCTTTCTCTCTCTAGCTAAGTTTAAAGCTTCCTCAATATAAACATTAAAATGAAGGAGACAGTATACAATCCTGTCTAACACCATTTCTAATCTTAGCTTCCTTTTCTATTTCATCCAATCTAATTACTACGCTTTGGTTTTTATATAGACTGTAAATAATTTTCTATCCCTATGAGAGATTCCTATTTTTGCAAAACCCTGAACATAACAATCCAATTAACCTTATCAAATGCTTTTCTAAATCTACAAACGCAAAATAAGTCTTTTTATTTTTTGTAACCTTTTTCGATAATTACCCTAATCATTAGTATCGGTTCTCTAGTCCTCTGTCTTTACGAAAACCATATTGGTCTTCGCCTAAATAATTCTCAGTCAAAGCTTCTACTCTATTTTTAATTATTGTTGTTAGTATTTTGGAAGCATGAGAAGTTAAACTAACCGTTCTAAAATTCTCACACCTATCAGCTCCTGACTTTTTGGGATTGGGATAATAATATTTTTTCGAAATCTATTGGAACCTCACCTGTGTCATATATTACTTTTATTAGTTCATATAATCTATCTAAAGTTTTCTGACTAGCATATTTTATTAATTCTGCGGGAATATCGTCTATCCCTGGCGCTTTATTTAGTTTAAGATTCCGAACAGCTCTATCAAATTCCTCTCTTAATATTGAGAACCCTATTTCTACATCCTCTTCTTGGTCGTTCTCTAACTCATCTATATCGTCTCCCTTATATAAATCTTCTAAATATCTTTTCCATCTATCTGCTACCTCAACTTTATTTATTAGAAGCTCATTATTCTCGTCTCTAATACCATTATATTTTTCCTATCTTCCCAAAAACTTTTTAACTGCCCTGTAAGCCCTGTCTGTCTTACCTACTCTCAAATCATCTTGTATTCCTTACAATTCTCCTCCATCCATTTATTTCTAGCTTTTCTACACTCATGTACTATCTTATTTCTAACTGTATTATATTTTTGCTTACTTTCACTATTCACTTCTCTGAAAGGTTTAAGCTTTCTTCTATTCTCTATTAAATCTAATATCTCCTTTGTTACCCAGGGTTTTCTCGCTTCTATTTTTTTCTTACCTATAGTCTGTGTTGCTGTATCATGTACAGTCAGTTTTATTTCTTTCCATCTATTTTCTACATTCCCTCCTACAGCTATCTCTTTGCTCTTATTATCTAATACTTGTTTATATTCCTCTTTTACCCTACTATCATTAAGCTTACCGATTTGATACGCTTGAACGCTTTATGGACAGTATCTTTATTTACAGTTTGAAAATAAAATTTAGAATATACAAGAGAATTTAACGAAGTGAAGAACTGGAAACCACAAAAGTGGAATAATACATTTCAGGTCAATGATGTGGAATTTTCAACCGGTTATCATCTCTGATGTTGTAGTGGCCGTTAGATAAAGGCGAAAATTTTGTAGTAAGGTAGTTTGGACCAATCTCGCGTATAAACTTAAACAACATTATCGCTTGATGTAATTTCCTCTGGTTATACAGCTTCAACCAGGATAATTTCTTAAAAAATGGTGAGAGGTGATCATAGCGCTTAGTATCAAATATAAAGCGAATGCAGCTATTATGAACTTTTTGCAAACCATCCCCACTAATCTGGGGCAGATTATTATACACAACATCTCCATAATCGAAAATGGGCTGGATTAGGGCCTGGACCAGATTGATTTTTAAGCTAATTGGTAAAAATCGGCTAATTCTATTGAGACCATGCAGCGAAGCAAAAACTTTTTGACATGTGTATAGTGTGTGGTTCTTCCAAAATAGGGTCGCGTCAATAACAACTCTAAGACTTTTAACGACTGGACAAAGTTTGATTAGCGACCCACCCAATTGAAGAGGCGGGAGTATCGATTGGTCAGTTTTACCTAACAGTTTGGAAGATCCGATTACAATTGCTTCAGATTTAAAAGGATTTATTGTCAGTCGGTTTTCGTCTCCCCACGATTTTATTCTAGCAAAATCAGAATTAATATTGATAAATGTATTTGGTAAATCATTAGGATGACAGTGACAATATATTTAAACGTCGTCGGCATAACAATGGTACTTACTAAATTTGAGAACCTTATTAATATCTTGAATATACAAGGAAAACAGAAAAGGATCAAGCACACTTCCCTGTGGCACTCCTGCCTGTAGATTCGCCCAATTAGAAAATTGACAACACGTTGTTCATGGCCGTTAAGGTATCATTTAAACCATTCGAGAGCGCTATTGGAAAAGTTATATAGCATTTTAAGCTTCGCAAGTAACATTGCAGAATTAACATTATTAAATGCTAAGCTAAAATCTAATTGCACAAGAACGGTAAGCTGTTTTTTATCCATGGCTTGCTTAGTATCACCAATTATACATATTAAGGCTGAAGAGGTACTATGGAATTTGCGAAAACCAGACTAGTATTTATCAAAAAGGTTATTTAGGTGAAAATAGTCAAGTAGTTGATCAAGAGCTATATATTCAATTAATTTAGAGAGGGTTGGAAGGATACTAATTGGGCGAAAGTCAGAGGGAGATAAAGGACTGTTCTTCTTAGGTAACGGACGAACCAGCGCTTGTTTCCAGCATTCAGGAAAAGTACTTGTTAAGAATGAACAGTTTACAATAGACAGAAGGGCCTCCATTAGACTAGGAAGTATATATAGAATCATTGATTTAGATATTCCATCGACCCCTATTGCGTTCGATTTGATACGCTTGAACGCTTTATGGACAGTATCTTTATTTACAGTTTGAAAATAAAATTTAGAATATACAAGAGAATTTAACGAAGTGATATTTTTAATATTTCTTTCAACAAGAATCGGGTCTGCACAGATTATAGCTACAAAGTGATCGTTTAATTCATTTAAACTTAACACATTTGGTGGAATGTTTACCAACTCCCAACGTTTGTAACACTTTCCTGGTTTTGGGAGAACTTAAATTTGACGACAGCGAGTACAAATGTCGTAACTTAGAATTACGGATAATTGTTTAGTTTTATTACGAAATAACTTATAACGTGAATGATTTTCCAACGTAGGTAGTCGTTGAAACTGTGAAGAGAGTTAAGCAACCTGGGGCTGTCAAGATTCCCCCAACACTTAGACATTTGCCGAATTAATAGTTTTCCAGTAAATCTTTTGGCACAATTAACATTATTCGAGAATATTGCACAACCAATACCTGTAGTTGCTAATAATGATCATCATGTTTAAGTACAATTATTTTTTCGTTATTAGTTTTTTCATCTTTGGACTTGCTAGACGCGTACCTCCATTGTTGTCTATTCTGGGCTAACCTACACATATCCCCGAAATTCCCACAGCCTACATGTTTCACTTTCTGCTCTACTTCTCTTTTTTCCTATTTTTGCTTCTAATATACTGCACTATTCCCTCATGCCCTAGTGTGTGGCTTATCATCCTATCTTTTCTATTTTTACTGCTTTCCACATATTTCTTCCTTCCTCTACCATTTCTAGTACCACTTTGTCCTTATCTTTGTATGCCCATGATATCTTCATTATACGTCTGTAGCACCACATTTCAAAAGCTTCTACCTTTTTCTTGTTCGCTTCTCCTACTGTCCAGGCTACACAGCCGTACAACGCTGTGCTCCACACATGTGTTTTAAGCAATCTTTTCCTTGTTTCTATGTTTGTGGTCTTTGAGCACAGTAGTTGCTTTTTCTTGTTAAATGTAGCAGGACCTCGTGTTAAGCTTTGTTTTATATCTTGTTCGCGGATTTATAAGTGATATTAAAGTATATAATAAAAAACTTGTGTGCGTGTGTGCACAAGTTAAGCTATCAACAAGATCCTACCGGGTACGTGTGGCAAAGACTTATTAAGTAGTTGCGAAGAACAAGAGCAACAAACGAGATTCTCTCCCCCAATTTAAGAGCTATCTGGATTGGAAGGCAGGCCATCAAACAATTGATGATTTTTAGTAAGTTGGTTTTTATATTTAAGCTAGAATGACCAATTTTTAGTTAATATATTTGTTAGGACGTTTTGGCCATAAACCGTAGGATTAATATAGTGTGAAATTTATAAGATAAGTTTTCTTTCATATAAAGTGTTTGGAAATTGCTTCTGTACATAAAATTATCATAATTCCCTATCAACCAAATTTATCATATCAATCAAATTTCTAAATTAAGACAATGAATTTCCTAATGTAGGAGGTTCACGTTTATTGCTCTGTTGATTAAATAGCTTTGTTTGCTGTTAATTAAGTCAATATTTATTTTATTTTTGATCATGAAATTTGCATAAGTAGTCAAAAAGGTAAGAATTGATTAAAAGAAACAATTGTCCTCATTGGGATGACAAGTCACTCAAGGTTTTGCATGAATATTGGACATTCTCGACTGTGTCTGGCGCCCTTGGTAATTATTTTTAAGCCACAATATTTATGAAAAGTAAGTGACAATTTTTTTTTGCCGTATAATATATATTAATTTCGCCTTTCTTCAAAATGTTAACCCTCTAAACGATCCACGACCTTCCGATAGGTAGTGCCGGTGACCCCCTTTAACTTTTGTTTTACAGGCCGCCCCAATTTTATAATTAAAAAAATTTATATATACTTAGTAGCTTTTCTGCCTGTAACACATGTAGTATGTGAACATAGCAATAAGTATGAGGGTACATTATATTGTATAAGAACTTAAACTCGGCAATACGCACTACTTATTTTGCATATTCTATAAGGTTTACAGGAATTGTTGAATTCATTGTTTAATACGTGAAAATTTTACCATAAGTTTATTTTTTTAATACTCCGTTAAAGAAAAAAAATTAATAAAAAGGCTGAAGAAAGTAACATAACTACATCTATTTAAATAAGGGTCATTCTCTTCAAGTTACAGATATATACGATTGACATAACAAACATAGATTTCATGTATTATCTTGACTGAAGATGGAATTTGTATTAAATTATTACACTCTATATTAACGAAAAATATCATAAATGATATAACTTCTAAAAGTCAGATCTGAGTACAATGTACACGTAATTTTGTTAAACCCATGAGTTCTTAAAATATTTCAGAATTTATATTAAGTCTGAGTTTACAATTATTTTCATTAGATAATCATATAAGATTCTTAGACAGATTTTAAATAAAGTATTGCACTATTAGATTTTAATTTAAAGAAAACTAATTTCAAGTATATAGCATAATCATCACAGCAGAATTTCTAAAGAATAAAATTACTTTTACAATTATTTTCTCAAAAGTATAATCATAATTAGATTATTTTCCTATTAGTTATACGTTTGCAGATATTTCTAAAGATGACATTAATTAAATATGGCAAAAACCTAATAAACATGAAGAGTCAAAATAATGGATTTTATATAGATATAAAAAATTTGACTTACCGATCAAGTTGACATTAAGTTCAAATAAAATTACTGTAATGCAAAACGTATCACTAGATTTAAACGGCCTAACCTAACAAAAAGTATTTTCTTATAGTCCTCGCAATTTCTAAACCGACTTTCGTCACAAATGACGTCACGCCATATCAACTACAAATGATGTTCTTGTCTTATTCTAACTCCAGAAGAAAGTTTTCTTCTCGGTTTGCAAATTTTGCAATGTTGCCGTCTTTATTTGAGACATTTGTTGACAACTAATATTACTTGTATTGGTTATGTTACATTTTGTTGGCGTTTTTATTTCATGTCATTAACCTCTTGCGTAGTTTTTGTCCCGCATTTTGTGTTATTCTTGCTTGCATTTAAATTTGTTCTTTTCAGAATAGACTAGCATTATTTTTGTCTGGGTGAATAAACCATGTCCGGTTTACGTTTAGGAAGTAAAGGCAAGCTACTTATAGCTAATTTGATAGCGTTTTTTAAACAAGAACTAGATAACGGTGGTCCATTTATTCCTTTGACGGCAGTTCGCGAGGTAATTGAGTTTTTTACTTTAATTTGTAGTTTATTAATTCTATTTTAGCGTGTAGCAGCTGCTTTAAATATCAATCTGTCCGCGGTAACTGCTGTGTTACATGACGTTAAAAACAATGAACCCTTCATTTCTAAGAAACGAGTTCACAGAAAACCAATTACTAAATTTGACGAATTTACTAAATGTGGTATTCGTAATGTAATTTACAGAATGTATGAAAATCGTAAGTAAATTTTATTAATCTTGAAATTGTTTCTATAACATTAAATAATTTTAGGCAAGCATATTTCTGTAAAAAGCTTGTGGTAAATGGTAACACGCGCCTGGGCTCTTTAAGTGTAGCAAAAAATTGTTGAATACAGTTCTACATAATATGGATTTAAGTGGAAACAAGATAATCCAAGACGGGGGCTTATAGAGTTGCTCGATGCTGTCAATAGAAGAGTGCGATTTCTGAAAACTTATATACAAGTCAAACAGGAAAACTTGTATCAATTTGCTTTTTTGGATAAAACATGAATTTATCAGAATGGATCTATAAGCCGTTCTTGGCAAGATAACAATCTGAAAAGTGTCAAAAGTACAAGAGTTGACGGAAAAAGAGCTTCGATTAAAAAATTTAAAGAGATTCGGATAGTTGAGAAAATTCTAGACTAATTTAATATGTTATACCGCTGGAAAATGTACACACAATGGGTACAAAATGTAAATAAGGAAAAGTGCAGGGAAAACAAGTTAGTTGTTTAGAGATTCATAAATAAGAATGCTATTAATGTCGGCATGTCTCAGGTTTAAGCTCCTGTATTATTCAAGATGAAATCTGTAAAATACTTTTTATTCATCACGACACTTGCCCTAATACGAACTCGTACGTTAATGTATAAGATACGAAAAAAACTATAGGACAGGTTTATCTCTAAGATGTGTGAATAAATGAGAGATGCTGGAATAATTGGGATCCCCGTTATGTATAAGATAACAAGCTTTATTCGTCGATCATTTAAAATCATATTGTGGATTTTGTTAATCATTTCGGAGATAGACACTTCCACAGGGCATCCGGAACAATGTTTATCTTTTGTGGATGTACGGCCAGGTTTAAACTTATTCACCCAATTGTAAACAGTTGCAAACACATGGCCACATGTGCCATGAATTTCATCCAATTCGGCTTTGATTTCTTTCGCAATTAACACTTTTATATACAAGTGTTTAATAACTGCTCGAAACTCACTTTTATCCATTGTTATAATCAAATGAAAGTTTTCACTTCAATCAACAACAAAAATGAAATTACGTGATGGATACGACTGAAACTCTAACAACTGACAAGTTAGGAGTGCTGCTTGCTGTGAAAAATTTATTTTTGTTACTACGAGCGCCATCTCTTGGACTTATTGAACGACCCTCGTACATAAAAAACGTATAAATATGGTAAGCATTCATCTGCAGGTAAATCTCACAAATCAAAATATAACACTTTGTTTATTGGTTATAGTGGAAATAAAATTAATTGGTGAAAACTGCTTCAAGTACTTCTTTTAGGTAAGAAATAATTGATTAGGCTTCAGAGGCATTCTAGTATCGCATCGATCGTCCATGTTCATTAATATATCTGTCAGAAAATGTTGTGAAATCTCGTACTAAAAGGTTTTCTAACGGTATTCTATTACACTACACTTAACTCTACAATCGTTTTTCTGTAGGCCTGTAAATGAAAGCTCCGCAAGATGCTCTAGTTTTAGTAAAAAAGCTCTGTTAATAGTAAACCTAGTATACAAAACCACATAAAAATTTTAGTTTTTTTAGCAAAATCTTTGACTAAGATTTAACATTTCTAAATGCTTCTTGCCTAAAGGCAATTTTTCAAAACAGAAACGTCAGTTTCTTCTATATTGTTGAAAAAAGTCCGAAACACCAGAAATATCTTGCAAAATACTGCTTGAGGTGTCAGAAAGTATTGTAATTTACTATTTTTGAAGTAGTGTAGAACTATGATTAGAGTTATACGTCTACAGGATCAACCGGGGGGGGATTTGTTTTAAATGATAACTTCAGTTTTTTATTCGATAAAATAAAAAAGTAAATTTTTTTAAGTATTGTTGTATAAAAATATTATTAAGCTGCATAAAATTTTTTTAAAGGGAAATGCCAACAAAGATTTAATTGGGCAATTTTGCTATTACTTTATGCTTATTTGGACTAGGAGGCGTAGCAAAGGCTAATTTACCGGCTGTCAAATAATTTTCCAACAAACTTGGTGCTTGTGATTTTCTGTTAAGTAAAGTCAATAATACACACAATTAGTAAGAATGTTTCTTTGAAAAGACCACATTGAAGTTCTTGTGATGTGCGACTTTAAAGAAGCTGGGGTATTGAATGGTAATCACTATGTTTTGAAAAAGCCAACAGAAAGATCTGTATCTAAAGTGTATTTAAATCAGTTTGTTTAGATAATTTAAGTGATTTCTAAAGACTCATTTATTAGTTTTAGTCTCAGGTTACGGTTTGTATGTAAAGGTCAATTTAATCTAATTTGAAGGGCTTTTGGCAAATCTACGCACGGGTTGTGTCACTATACATGCGAAAAATTGAACTTACTGAATTCAGTTGCGTTAACGTATTTTTTTTTAAGGGAAAGGATATTAAATTAGATGATTTCGAAAGGAAACTGGCGTACATACTAATTATAAGGACAAATTAATTATGGAATTTATGGAGTTGTTATTGAATGATCATCATGTGTTTAGGATTCGTTTAAAATAAGTAAGAAAATGAAATGTTCTGGACTTTTCAAGTATAGTATATAAGATATGTGTTTTCAGAAAGTTATTTCCAATCAGTAATCTTGTAATTAAGATATTGTTTGTAGGAGAAAGTTGCTGTGGATGTATTAATCTGTATTTGAAAGATTGTTTGTAGGAGGATTAATTTGTATCATTATATTTATATGTTCCCAGAGGTTTTATTGATTCTAGAAGCTAAGAATTTATTAATTCACAGAGCTGACGGACAAAGCAGATAATTAGTTTTTCATAGCAATAAAATTCGACGCCCAACCTGGGGCTCGCATATTATCAATCATCCGTAGCAGTTAAAATTTGGTGCCCAACTTGAACCTCGATTAGTATCACTCATCCATTGCAATATATATATATATATATATATATATATATATATTTGAATAAGATGTTGGTATTTTTGGGCGAATTGCTTATATAACTAAAGGTTTCAATCAATTTTACTTTATTTACTTTACTAGTTTCGGAGAATTTGTCCCCTTCATCAGAAGCTAAAATAGTACATAACAGTTAAATTAATAATTGGACAATAGTTACTTACTTTAGTAAATGCGTAAAAATACCTTAAAAGTAACTAGCAATGAATATAAAAACATATCAAGCTTAAGACTAACATTTTAAAAGTGTACATTCTTTTGACATTTAGAAATTTGAAATCATGATGACATATGTCATATTTAAAATGTTGTTGCTAGATAATTTTGGAACTGTAATACTATTAATAAAACTATTTATAATTAGATTGAGTAATGTTTGGTAACTATATAAACTATATATTTAATATTATAAAGATAAAATAAATTTTAGAATTAAGAATTCTTTAAAATTTTAAAAAAAAAAAAAATAAAAATAAAATTAAAAATGTTTAATATTGGTATAATAAGGAATAAATGTTACTTAAATTATCTATGTCGGTTTTTGAGTTTAAACTGTTTTTAATTTTGTTAATATAATATGATTCTAAAAATAATCTTCTTTTATAGTTTGGTTCAATTTCGAAAATGGTAACTTCTTCAAAATTTGGTTGATGACCAGTTGTATATATATGTGTGGATAGTTTACATGATGTTTTGCCTAACTTTCCATCACTTTTATGTTGGGTCAGCCTTCTTTAATATATTGTTTAGACTGTCCAACGTAAGTGCCTCCACAAGAGCATTCAATACTATAAACAGTATTGTTAAGTAGCATTTTTGGAGTTTTATCTTTCAATTTATCAAATAAAAGACTTAGTGATTTTGTGTATTTATAAGTTATTTTGTATTTTCTTTCTTTAATGTGTGTATAATTTGTGGAGATAATTTTGAATAAATGGAATGGTTTTGTAAGTGTTGGGTTCTAACGGATGTGTTTGATGTGTATGGTTATTGTCTTGATGTTGATATAAAATTTTATTAATAAGGTGTTTCGGAAAGCCATTATTAATGAAAATTCTTTGTAATTTTAATAAATTTTTTTGGAGAAATTGTGGATGTGAGATTTTTTTAATTCTATATTTTAATGCTGAAATGGTATTAATCTTGTGTTGAAGAGAATGATTTGAAAAGTAATTTATATATCGGTCAGAGTTAGTCTAAACAATATATTAAAAGAAGGCTGACCCAACATAAAAGTGATGGAAAGTTAGGCAAAATATCATGTAAACTATCCACACATATATATACAACTGGTCATCAACCAAATTTTGAAGAAGTTACCATTTTCGAAATTGAACCAAACTATAAAAGAAGATTATTTTTAGAATCATATTATATTAACAAAATTAAAAACAGTTTAAACTCAAAAACCGACATAGATAATTTAAGTAACATTTATTCCTTATTATACCAATATTAAACATTTTTAATTTTTTTTTTTTTTTTTTTAAAATTTTAAAGAATTCTTAATTCTAAAATTTATTTTATCTTTATAATATTAAATATATAGTTTATATAGTTACTAAACATTACTCAATCTAATTATAAATAGTTTTATTAATAGTATTACAGTTCCAAAAATTATCTAGCAACAACATTCTAAATATGACATATGTCATCATGATTTCCAAATTTCTAAATGTCAAAAGAATGTACACTTTTAAAATGTTAGTCTTAAGCTTGATATGTTTTATATTCATTGCTAGTTACTTTTAAGGTATTTTACGCATTTACTAAAGTAAGTAACTATTGTCCAATTATTAATTTAACTGTTATGTACTATTTTAGCTTCTGATGAAGGGGACTAATTCTCCGAAACTAGTAAAGTAAATAAAGTAAAATTGATTGAAACCTTTAGTTATATAAGCAATTCGCCCAAAAATACCAACATCTTATTCAATATTTATTAAATATCGCTTATTAAAGAAGACTCAGTATATAAATAGTATGGGCTTTTTCCAGCACATCCACGAACATTATGGTGCACAATCAGTTAAATTGTTAAAAGATTGGACAAAATCAACATCTAAACTAGCAAACTTTAACAACAGATGCCTATTTTTAGAGAACTGTCGTAGGCACCGAATAAGTCCAAAACATATCACACAACAACTACATCAAATCAACAAATTGATGCTCAATAACAAGCTAGAAATCAATATGAAACTCCAGCATATCATAAAAAGGTTAGAACATAAAATTCTCTCTCTAGAAATTAATGTATGTCATTCTACTATATTTCATGTAAAAAACCATATTATAAATTTTAGAAATTCGCTTCAAAACTTACTCCCAAAATTCATCATTGATGAATTTCACAATAGACAAAAAATATTGTATCATAAACAATTTGAACTCCATAAATACATTTGCATTAATAAACTTCAAAATTTAAAAAATAAACAAACACAATTATCATCCTTGTTTGTTGATAATAAAAAATGGATAGTCAATATGAGCAATATTAATATACCAGAACCCTACTTAAACCTACTCTCTTTAGGACCTAAGTTTAATTTAGAAATTAAAACTAAAGATATCAATATGGGTAAGTTATTAGCTTCTGTAGAATCAATTATCAACAATGGTACAGAAGTTGAACAAAATTCAAATATCAAAAGAGCCAAAGTAACCAATCACATCACAAATTTTATCTTAAATCCTGTTAACAACAATAAATTAAACCCCGAAACCGTATCTTTTTATGAAACCAAAAGATTTTTGAAGGAACATCCTGAATTATTTGTCACTAAATCCGATAAAGGTGAGGTAACCGTTATTTTAAATAAACAGCAATATTTTGACATGTCAACTGAACTTTTAAACGATAACAGTACCTACTCAACATTATCTAGAGATCCCACCCAAAATCCAAAATAAGGTTAACGATCACATAAAATGTTATACGATAAAAATATGATTACCATTGACACCAAAAATCACTTATCACTAACAACTCCGTTGCTGGTAAATATTATGGATTACCTAAGATTCACAAACCTATTTTATCACTCAGACCAATCATTTCTTCAATCAATACACCTACATATCAAATATCAAAATGGCTATCTGATATCTTAAGTAAATCATTTCCAATGGAAGAAGGCTTCAGTATCAAAGACACCTTTCAACTCATTGATAAATATAATGGTTTCCAAATTCCCGTGAACTATAGACTAATTTCGCTAGATGTTACTTCATTATTTACAAATATACCTTTAGATTTAGTTATAAGTATTATAAAATCAAAATGGAGTAATATTAAACAACATTGTAATTTAGATATGGAAATGTTTTGTAGTTCACTATCATTAGTTTTTAGTAACACTTATTTTTCATTCCAAAATACCTTCTATCTTCAAATTTTTGGAACCCCAATGGGATCACCACTATCGCCAATAGTTTCACAGATTGTAATGGATGAACTTATTCAAACCATAATACCAACATTACCATTTGTTTTTCCCTTTATAATAAGTTATGTAGATGACATATTATGCTGCGTTCCTTACAATATGATTCAAACAGTTGTCGAAGCCTTTAATCAATATAATCCACATCTCAAATTCACTCATGAAATAGAAATTAATCAACAAATACCATTCTTAGATACATTAGTAATCCGTGACAATAACAACCATATTTTATTTGATTGGTATCAAAACCCTACTAACTCTGACCGATATATAAATTACTTTTCAAATCATTCTCTTCAACACAAGATTAATACCATTTCAGCATTAAAATATAGAATTAAAAAAATCTCACATCCACAATTTCTCCAAAAAAATTTATTAAAATTACAAAGAATTTTCATTAATAATGGCTTTCCGAAACACCTTATTAATAAAATTTTATATCAACATCAAGACAATAACCATACACATCAAACACATCCGTTAGAACCCAACACTTACAAAACCATTCCATTTATTCAAAAATTATCTCCACAAATTATACACACATTAAAGAAAGAAAATACAAAAATAACTTATAAATACACAAAATCACTAAGTCTTTTATTTGATAAGTTGAAAGATAAAACTCCAAAAATGCTACTTAACAATACTGTTTATAGTATTGAATGCTCTTGTGGAGGCACTTACGTTGGACAGTCTAAACAATATATTAAAAGAAGGCTGACCCAACATAAAAGTGATGGAAAGTTAGGCAAAACATCATGTAAACTATCCACACATATATATACAACTGGTCATCAACCAAATTTTGAAGAAGTTACCATTTTCGAAATTGAACCAAACTATAAAAGAAGATTATTTTTAGAATCATATTATATTAACAAAATTAAAAACAGTTTAAACTCAAAAACCGACATAGATAATTTAAGTAACATTTATTCCTTATTATACCAATATTAAACATTTTTAATTTTATTTTTTTTTTTTAAATTTTAAAGAATTCTTAATTCTAAAATTTATTTTATCTTTATAATATTAAATATATAGTTTATATAGTTACCAAACATTACTCAATCTAATTATAAATAGTTTTATTAATAGTATTACAGTTCCAAAAATTATCTAGCAACAACATTTTAAATATGACATATGTCATCATGATTTCCAAATTTCTAAATGTCAAAAGAATGTACACTTTTAAAATGTTAGTCTTAAGCTTGATATGTTTTTATATTCATTGCTAGTTACTTTTAAGGTATTTTTACGCATTTACTAAAGTAAGTAACTATTGTCCAATTATTAATTTAACTGTTATGTACTATTTTAGCTTCTGATGAAGGGGACAAATTCTCCGAAACTAGTAAAGTAAATAAAGTAAAATTGATTGAAACCTTTAGTTATATAAGCAATTCGCCCAAAAATACCAACATCTTATTCAATATTTATTAAATATCGCTTATTAAAGAAGACTCAGTATATATATATATATATATATATATATATATATGTATAATTATATGTAAAAGTATATCTGTGTAGTGTGCGTTTGCGTATGCAACCATGCGTGCGTGTGTGTGTGTGTGTGTGTGTGTGTGTGTACGAGCATGCTTGCAATATACTCAGTTTTATTTGATGAAATGTAACACTTGTTACGGCTTGGACTTCTTAACGTAAAGCTTTTAAACTGATTCAATTAAAATCAGATGGAGTAAGGACGCAGTAGCTGGTGCTTGACATTACTGTAGCATGTCATCAATTGTATACTTTAAGAAGGTTTATCGGCATTATATTATATTCAAAGCGTTTTAAAATGGAGGTTATGGATTCACTGGTTAATGGTGTTAGCCATAAACATACATCCGCTATTCTGCAAAGCAAATTACCTTTAAAGTGAATATTATTTACGCTTACTGAGAATGTTAGTGCAACACATCAGAATACATACCACGATTTCTAGCAAAATTATTGGGTAAATAATTGAATATCCGCTACAACTGGCGCCGTGGAAGATTGTTAATAAATTCAGAAAGTGTAACACCTCCGACAGATTTGTTTTTTGACGGAACTTATTATTCCAAGAGCGTAATCTTTTCTATTACGAAAGATTTGCCCAAAATATTTTTAATCCAACATCCAGAGGAGCAAGAATTCTTAGTATTCAATTTATTTGCAGTTTTAGTCTCCGTTACGACGAAATACGTGTAACGAATTCTAGGCTAAAGTTTTGGAGGAGTAAAAGTTCGCACGTGAAAACCCTTAAGAAGTAGATTAGTAATGCGATTACGAACGGAAACGAATATCTCTAATCGGGTGCGAGCTGATTAAATACTACCGATAGCAGAAGAGCCTAATAGGT
This sequence comes from Platerodrilus igneus, assembly GCA_036346225.1. Classification (NCBI taxonomy): domain Eukaryota; kingdom Metazoa; phylum Arthropoda; class Insecta; order Coleoptera; family Lycidae; genus Platerodrilus; species Platerodrilus igneus. The sequence continues at coordinate 4,185,853 of JARFIW010000753.1, forward strand.
ATAGTAGGTTCAAGATTTTGTAGCTAAATTATTAGAAGTATTTTAAGCTGAAGCAAATTAAGGAGATAATATATTATTTTAGTTTTCATTGGAAACGGTGTTGATGCTTAAGGGATTAATTTAACCAACAAAACTCTTATATATATATATATATATATATATATATATATATATATATATTACTCATATTTAGACCAGGGCAGAAAATTAAATAATCACATCAAATAATTTTAATCACTGTGTATAATGAATATTATTAAATAATACGCTTTATTAAAAACCGTGAAGCATAAAAATTTATTAGTTTCAGTAAAAATAAGAGATTTAAATCATGTACAAGACGCTTTATATCAAAAGAAGCAGTATTAGAAAACTTTACGGGTAATTTAATTATTCCTAGTAAAGAAACAAAGCGTGCAAAATTTATATTAATTAACCCTATTTTAAGTAACCGGTATTAAACAAAGTGTACATTTAACATTTAACATAATTAACATTTAATTTGTATTCGCTAAAAATGAAAGGATAGAAGTCAATTTTAGTTGGAGTTAATTAAACCGTTATTAATAATAAGCATAAAAGTCTGTGAAAATCCAAGATTATAATACCAGAAATTAAAGCTCTGAGAATTAATATTATGTTTGAACACCTGCCTAGTTTAAATGTCACGTACGGCGAACATTGTGTAGATAACAAATGGTTTCAAAGAATCTTGGAGAAACCGTGGCTTAATATTCACGAGACGGTGCGATACGGGGTTATTTAACCCAGATAACAGTCCACATGGACTAAAATAATCGATAATGAAGAGTGTCAATTTGCATCAATAAGAACAGGTTAGATAGAGACAGATAATATGCACAAGACCGAGACACATATAGTAAAAGGCGTGATTTAAGCAACGTCACGAGGGTCACGATTGGTTGAAAGTAGGATGCAAATATCAGAGGTAGAAACAACGATTTCTGTATAAAATTTAATTAGGTATTCTCAGACGTTGCGTGCCGTGTGGAAATTTTCTGAGATTTAACTGGGGCGAGTACAAAATTCGTAAAAACCGACGCGCGAGCTACGGACTGGGAACAGAGCATGCGAAATTCTAGAAACTGGCCGTTTTGGAGACTCGACCGCCAGACAGGCTAACTTCTATATATACCCAGGTGAATATGAACAAGCTCTCTTACATCCGCGACTTGATTCAATACGTTAAACAGTGCATTTTAGTTTGATAAAATAATTTAAAGTTTGCACGTATATTTTGGTGATTCAAAATAGTTTGTTCTTTACGTGCTAACATGAATATACTTTAGTGCACTTAGATACAAGGTAGTAAAATTTAGTATCACTGTACCAATTAGCAAAATCTACAACGACAAATGTATACACAAAAGTAGGCAGTTTTGGCGTATATTGGTGAAAGAAGTATGAATTTCTTTGCTATTTTTCGGAGGTGTTAATGATTAAATGGTTCATAAATGTGTCTGGATCCACGAAACAGGGGTCAGATATACACAGATGAGTTCCGGAAAAGCCCAGAAACAACTTTAAATAAATGGTGATGGAGAAAATTTTTAAAGCGTTGAGAATCAGAAGCTATAAATATAACCCAGTTGGAATGGTGTGATTGACAAAAGGGACGATGTACTTTGAAGCTACGAGTGCAGTAACCTTTAGGTAATTTATACTATTTTGTTTGAACTTTGATATTTGTGTGTGTGTTGAATAACTTTATAATTGATTTACTTTAAATGGACATTAGTGAAATTGGACTAACAATAAAATCTTAATTTTAAGGTGAAATTTTGCTTGTTTAAGTAGAAAGGGTATTTAGTATTGATGTTCGGGATTATGATGAAAATTTGGGTATGTCTTTGAGCTCAATTAGACGAACCTGGTTAATTAACGTAAAGGGTGGTAGATGCTCCTTTGTACTCAGACTCCGGTCTGCATATATTGTTATATTAATTAGTAGGCATCCTACAAGGACTTTAATTCAGGATGCACATTAAATGATAATAAAATTAATCTTGAAATTCTTTTTAAAAACTGAAATTTATGCTGAGTTTTAATTTTGAAATTTTAATGTATTGTGAATATTGATGTAAATAGAGTTCACGTTGATGTTTGTGGTAGGAATGTGTTTGTTTTTTTTTTATGATTGAGGATGTAAGTTATCTAGAAGAGCAGCCGAGGCGATTAACAGAAGAAAGTCAACGGACCAGGTAATTCAAGAGGTTTCACAGCATAATCTTGACGCCCAATCTGTGGGGCTCGATTCTAGTAATGGAGTTCCCGGATTTTAAAGGTTTCACAGCAAATTTGGCGACCCAAAAGTGAGGCTCGATTTCCAAATAAAATTTTTGTGATTTTATTCCAGGAAACTGGCGATCTGAGAGAGAGAGTTTCTGTGTGTGTATAAATTTAAGAGTATTTTAGAGTGTGTGAGAGTGAGTAGAACGTATGCAGAGAAAAGAGTGGTTAAGGAGTCAAGGAGTGGAAATTGGAAGTGACGATAGTGCATTGTGTGGGAAAAATTCTAAAATGGAAGAAGCTGGAGGCAGTAGAGATCAGTCGAGGACGAAATCAGGGGATCAAGGAAACGAAATGATAATGAGGATGCTTGAAAGAATGAATGAGACGTTAAGTGGGGTTAGAGAGGACTCAAATCGAAAGTTTGAGCAAATGAGTGAAGAATCGAATAAGAAATTTGACCGAATGAATGAGACATTAACAGGAGTTAGGGAAACCCTAAGTGAGAAAATAGATAAGACGAATCAAGAAGTTTCAGAATTTAAAAATAGTCTTACCGTAAAGATAGGGGAAGTTGAAAATAGGGTAGATAAAAATGAGCGTGATATTACAGGTCTTCGACAGGAAATGGGACATTTAAGGTCCGAAGTACGCATTTTTTGTGAAGAAGAGATTAATGTAAAAATGACTGAAGTGACGGACTCATGTAGGGATCAGTTAGGCAGGGTAGAACGCGAAGTTAGTAGTATCAAATACAACATGTCAAATTTAACGGGGGATGGTCCCAGATTTTCTACAGGTGGAGTATCATTGGACCAACACATGAAGTTTTATGGCGATAACAGGGTAAATCCACAAATTTTTATTAATAGCGTAAGAAATCTAGTGGGAAATTTATTTGACGAACAGACTAAACTGAATACGATAAAGGCTTTATTAAAGGACAATGCGGAAGCATGGTACAATTTAGTAGGACAGGACATTGAAACATACACGGACTTTGAAAACAAATTTTTAAAGCACTACTGGAGTGACCACAGACAAGACCAGGTACGAGACGACTTAATCACAGGAAATTTAAGGAGAATTTTCAGGAAGTAGAGCAATATGCTATACGCAAGTATAGCATAGCAAAGCAACTGAACCCACCACTGACGGACCGACAAATTATTAAGTATTTATCACGACACTTCGAGGTAGACATAAGACAACACGTAGCACTACAGAACATAGTGGACAGAGAAATGTTTCTAGAATACTTGCAGAGGTACGACGACGTAAGTAGTGGACGACCTCGGGATAACAGGGAAAGACAGATCAACACAGTTAGGTTTGACAATAGACGGGACAACTACGCTAGACGGGGAATAGTTACGGATACCAGCGACAGAATTGGGAACAGAGACGACCATATGTTAGGAGTAATAGTTTAGGAAGGGGACCTGCACCGAGACCGGGACCTACTAGAATGAATAGTTCACCAGACATGAGCTGGACTGCTAATACAGACACGGAACGAGTGGAAACGCCTAGGACATACGCTGAGGTGACGGCTAGACCAGGACCGAGTAGGGAAAACAGACCTGGACAGGATTTTTAGAACGCGACAGACCACTAGATTTCAGTGTAAATGTATATGAACATCCACGTGAATTTTTCAAAATTGAGGAGGAAGTAGAGCCAGAAACTGTAGAAAATTATGTTTGCCAATTATTAATTTAGAAATTTTGAAAATAATGTAGAAGTATTACTTGATACAGGGGCAGAGGCGAGTTTAATATCGGAGGAATTCGTCAGCAAAATTAGGGATAAGGTTTGTGATAGAATTATGCCTATAAAGCGTAGCCATTTAGTAGCTCCAAATAAAAGAAGTTTGCTGTAGTAAATAGTGTTGTGGTGCTTAGGATAGATATAGGAGGTTTAAGCTGTGAACAGGAGTTTGTAATTGTACCTGGACTGAAGTTTCAGAGCATTTTAGGTGTTGACTGTATGATGAAGTTAGGGGTTTTGATAGATATGGAACGGAAGGTAATAAGGATTAATGATAGGGTAGTGCCATGGAAGGGCAGTTATGAAGTCACAGAGGATGACACGGGGTTTAGTATTAATGTAGTAGAGGTAGAGGAGGATGAGGTTAAACAGAACAACACAATAAGATGTCCAGAAGATAGGATAGTAGAGGTTCAAGCTTTAGTACAAAAACATGCAGAATTAGTGGGGGTAGAAGCAACAGCAGCAAATTGGGAGCAGGTGAAGGCAGAATTATTTTTGAGGAGGTTAAGTGGCAAGTTTGTTTTTAATAAAGTAGATTTAAGGAATTCATTCTGGCGGATTCCATTACATAAGAATTCTAGAAGGTACATAGGATTTTCCGTAGAGGGAAAAATCGATAATTGTAAAGTAGTATCGTTTGGTTTGTCGGCAGAAAGAGAAACAATAATAAATGAGAAACAGACAAGTGTAGGGATTGAAGAAGAAGTAATATTTAAGAGTCAGGATAATAGGGATGATAAATTTATTGTATGTGAGATAATAGGGATGATAAGTATAGATATAAAAGGAGGAGAAATAGGGATGAAGAGTATTAGGATGGTGAAAAGAAAGACTTGGAGAGTCAAGAAGAGAGTTAGATTTAAATAACTTGATGAACAAAGGATAGAGATAGGTGAATTTTAGTATAGATATAGAATAGGTGTATATAGAAGAGTAGAAGTAGGTGTTTATAGAAAATAAAGCTAGGTATAGGATAAATATGGGAGATAATTAGAAATAGGTTTAGGATGAGAATAAAGAGTAAATGTAGGAAGAAAATAAGATAGGTTAAGTATAGATATTTCATATAAGATTAGTGGAGAGTTAGGAATAAAGTTAGGAATAGGATAGGTATATAGGATGTATATAGGATTAGATGGATAAGTAGGATGAAGTTAGGGATAATTTCAGTTTATGAAATTAGGTGAGAGTTAGGAATAGGATAGGGATATAGGATAGGTGTAAATATTTTTTTGATTGGATAAGGTAGGTAAGTTAGATAGATAAGGGTAGAGAGAGATAGGCATTTTTTTGTAAATTTTGTTTGCGGTTTAAATATTTTATATTTGCATTTAAATAAGTGGGATTATTTGTATTCAAATAGGGTTTCCCCCTATTTCATTGGAAACGGTGTTGATGCTTAAGGGATTAATTTAACCAACAGAACTCTTTATATATATATATATATATATATATATATATATATATATATTACTCATATTTAGACCAGGGTAGAAAATTAAATAATCACATCAAATAATTTTAATCACTGTGTATAATGAATATTATTAAATAATACGCTTTATTAAAACCGTGAAGCATAAAAATTTATTAGTTTCAGTAAAAATAAGAGATTTAAATCATGTACAAGACGCTTTATATCAAAAGAAGCAGTATTAGAAAACTTTACGGGTAATTTAATTATTCCTAGTAAAGAAACAAAGCGTGCAAAATTTATATTAATTAACCCTATTTTAAGTAACCGGTATTAAACAAAGTGTACATATAATAATTAACATTTAATTTGTATTCGCTAAAAATGAAAGGATAGAAGTCAATTTTAGTTGGAGTTAATTAAACCATTATTAATAATAAGCATAAAAGTCTGTGAAAATCCAAGATTATAATACCAGAAATTAAAGCTCTGAGAATTAATATTATGTTTGAACACCTGCCTAGTTTAAATGTCACGTACGGCGAACATTGTGTAGATAACAAATGGTTTCAAAGAATCTTGGAGAAACCGTGGCTTAATATTCACGAGAAGGTGCGATACGGGGTTATTTAACCCAGATAACAGTCCACATGGACTAAAATAATCGATAATGAAGAGTGTCAATTTGCATCAATAAGAACAGGTTAGATAGAGACAGATAATATGCACAAGACCGAGACACATATAGTAAAAGGCGTGATTTAAGCAACGTCACGAGGGTCACGATTGGTTGAAAGTAGGATGCAAATATCAGAGGTAGAAACAACGATTTCTGTATAAAATTTAATTAGGTATTCTCAGACGTTGCGTGCCGTGTGGAAATTTTCTGAGATTTAACTGGGGCGAGTACAAAATTCGTAAAAACCGACGCGCGAGCTACGGACTGGGAACAGAGCATGCGAAATTCTAGAAACTGTACGTTTTGGAGACTCGACCGCCAGACAGGCTAACTTCTATATATACCCAGGTGAATATGAACAAGCTCTCTTACATCCGCGACTTGATTCAATACGTTAAACAGTGCATTTTAGTTTGATAAAATAATTTAAAGTTTGCTCGTATATTTTGGTGATTCAAAATAGTTTGTTCTTTACGTGCTAACATGAATATACTTTAGTGCACTTAGATACAAGGTAGTAAAATTTAGTATCACTGTACCAATTAGTAAAATTTACAACGACAAATGTATACACAAAAGTAGGCAGTTTTGGCGTATATTGGTGAAAGAAGTATGAATTTCTTTGCTATTTTTCGGAGGTGTTAATGATTAAATGGTTCATAAATGTGTCTGGATCCACGAAACAGGGGTCAGATATACACAGATGAGTTCCGGAGAAGCCCAGAAACAACTTTAAATAAATGGTGATGGAGAAAATTTTTAAAGCGTTGAGAATCAGAAGCTATAAATATAACCCAGTTGGAATGGTGTGATTGACAAAAGGGACGATGTACTTTGAAGCTACGAGTGCAGTAACCTTTAAGTAATTTATACTATTTTGTTTGAACTTTGATATTTGTGTGTGTGTTGAATAACTTTATAATTGATTTACTTTAAATGGACATTAGTGAAATTGGACTAACAATAAAATCTTAATTTTAAGGTGAAATTTTGCTTGTTTAAGTAGAAAGGGGTATTTAGTATTGATGTTCGGGATTATGATGAAAATTTGGGTATGTCTTTGAGCTCAATTAGACGAACCTGGTTAATTAACGTAAAGGGGTGGTAGATGCTCCCTTTGTACTCAGACTCCGGTCTGCATATATTGTTATATTAATTAGTAGGCATCCTACAAGGACTTTAATTCAGGATGCACATTAAATGATAATAAAATTAATCTTGAAATTCTTTTTAAAAACTGAAATTTATGCTGAGTTTTAATTTTGAAATTTTAATGTATTGTGAATATTGATGTAAATAGAGTTCACGTTGATGTTTGTGGTAGGAATGTGTTTGTTTTTTTTTATGATTGAGGATGTAAGTTATCTAGAGGAGCAGCCGAGGCGATTAACAGAAGAAAGTCAACGGACCAGGTAATTCAAGAGGTTTCACAGCATAATCTTGACGCCCAATCTGTGGGGCTCGATTCTAGTAATGGAGTTCCCGGATTTTAAAGGTTTCACAGCAATATATATATATATATAAATATTTTAGATAGTTAATTACACAAGGTAAGTTGATAAATACTATCGTATTACAGTGAATAAGATGAAATAATAACTTAGACTTTTATGCAAAGGTCAAATGATCATTTCAAATCGAGCTAGTAATTGAAAGATGGAAAATATAAGGTCAGGACTTGAACCTGTATCTTGGTTTTGCCGGAACCATGCTATGATAAGAGGGTAGTTTAAGAGTAGATAAGTCATAGGGGTCTTAAGATAAATATAAAAAAAAATAACGTTAAGAAAACCATATAGTTCCACCATTAAATAAGAGTGAATCGAATATTTTACAAAAGGTCAATAACGAGCACATTGTATATAAATTATATTTAATTTAAAGCATAAGAAGGAAGCTCATTTTGCAATAATTAGATAATATTTAGCTAAAATAATAACGTGTACGTCGTATAATACATTTAAGTTGAAGAAACGGACAAAGATAAGCTTTTAAAAACATCAAGTTTCATCAAAATAAACACGTAATCGGGAAATATAAACAACCTGGCAGTTTAGCTATTTAAGAATTTTATTAAAAATGTCAACGCATAAATAAGAAAACGCATTCAAATACATCATTATTAGAAAGATGAGTACGTGACTGGAATATTATATTTACATGAAAATCTAACATATTTGAAATAATAAACCATAAATAATAGGCGGTCCGCGATATAATAAAAGTTTGGACTATAAACGACACAAATATAAAATACGCGACAGAATGCCATAAATATTTGAAAATTCTAAGAATATACGACGAAATTTTGAACGCCTACGTGCGAGATTGAATGAAAGAACAACAATTAAAGCCAGGGAGTTTTGAGAAATATCGGGTTCTACAGAGATAGGCGCAAAGTACAAGCATTGATCAACAAACACACCAATTAAAACGTTGAAAGGTGGGGCTTATAAATACCATAGGAAACTTGAAAATAAACAGTATATCTTCAACAAGACACGAACCACATCGATTTAAAGTAGAAAATCACGTACCAGTAACAATTAGTAAAAAATCAATAATTTATTAAAAGTGAAAAATTGAAAGTGCCAATATGTTCAACGAAGAATAGCCGTTCTACGCGTAAACTTAAGATAAACCATTAATTGAATGTTATTTTAATATTTAACAATTTAGGGCTCCGAATAAAGATCTAAATGTAGATCAAAAAGAATATATAAATATCTAAATGTATCCCTAGATGTACCTATAAATGAAAATCCAAAGATACTGCAAGCGTAATGAATCCCTCGTAAATATCAGATAGTAAATTGGACCTCTATATAACATAAATGCCTACCTTACCTGATATCACAAGGTCGAGAATTTCTTGTTAATGAGGGAAGCCCAAGGTAAAGTTGGATGGAAAACGGCTTGAGGAAAAGAAAAACTCATTAAAGATAAACGGCTAGTAGAGTGTTAGCTCTGGGTGGATTATGAGCTTGGGTCATGAGTTGACAGATGACCAAAAATATAGATAAAGAGCGCCACCGTATTTTTCAATACAACAACATACGAAGATACATGTAATTTGTATTAGGAGAATGCAGAAACCTGAAGTCTACACCGCTTATGTAGCCACAAAACCTAAATATCAACTTTGCAAAGCACTTACCAAAATGTCACTTACCAGATGTATTACAGATGTCTCTGCATATCCTGTGAACAAACAAATGCACAACTGGGACACCGTTGTTGTTCTTAAAAATATTCACCAATAAGTAACATATTTTCTTTTAAGTTCCAAAAATATATACACTCAGGGTACTTGTTATCATTAGACAGAGTTAATCTTTTGCTTATTAAAACCAAGAAATCTCCTTTAAATTTTTAATAATAAAAGAATTAAGCAAAAAGATTCTATTTAATTAAATTGGTTTAGCTTGTTTCAACATTAATATTTACAATAAAAATTTACATGAAAAAAACACTAGTATTGTTCTACCTTCAAAACACGAACATCTTTAAACTCAATACTTCAACATATCTTTACTGTAAGGTATTTGCTCTCTTAATAATTTAAATCTCAAATTTAAATATAGCCTTCAGTAGTACTACAGTCGACTTTACAAGTGAGAAACAAGATTATTTTACGTGATTTTAAAATGTAGCATTCAGACAAAGAATAAGCTTTAACTTTATATCTTTCAAAAATTTATCATGTCTTAAAATTAAATTGCATCACCTCAAAATAATAAAAGATATTATTAATGTAACATAGAATAACATGTGGTAATTATATTGAATAACTAGATATTTTTGACATCAAATGTCAATAACAATTTTTTTTAGTGAAGCTAAAACTGTCTGCTTATGGAATAAATATAATAGGCAACGATGGAGCCATCTTTAAAATGTGGTAAAGTTACGAAAATAAAACGGGATGCTTCTTACAAAATGAATTTCAAAATAACTAGATCAAAATAGAATATCAACCTTTGATCATACGTAAGACATTTGAATAAATACAAATTAAATTAAGATTAAAAAATCACTCACGTGCTTGAAGTACAGTTCGATCAAAAAAACTTGAATGTTCTTACCAGAACCAAACAACATCAGATGTCGACAAATCTAAGCACATCTGCGATGCACACAATATGAATAAACATACCACTATGCTGGATTTTACGCTGGAATTTTTAAAGACCTTTAGAACAAAATATTATCCAACCAAATAAATCTCCGTTTTATATGTCTAATAATTTTCATGTTTTCTAAATTTTAAACTAAAGCTTTATTTCTGTCGTATTGCACTACGGAAGACGAATTAATAAATTTTATCAAATTATTTATATTAACTGTTTTAATCATGGATCACTTCGATATTCTTGGCATCTACAGGAATCAACCTACTTTACCGATGGTGGAATATAAAAAATCTTCACCAAAAGTTGTCAGGAACCACTTCACGACACGAAGGTATTCGTTTATGAATTTTTCTTACGAACGCGGCACCAGGCCATGTGCCTTAATGCCATGTTCACTTTTCTATACTCCGCAGAGCAGCTTACTTCTTCAAGCTCTAATCGAAAAGTGAAGTCGAAATGACAGACAAACGATTAGTGTAGTAACTTAGACATCGAAAGGGGAAGGAGCGCATAATCCATTATACACCTTATAAACTATCTTTTGTGATTAGACAATTATAAATTATGTTTTTATATTATCGAAACATGATAATAGATTTATGAGGAATGTGTAACTAACTTGAAAAAAAAATACGTTACAATACTTCAAAATTACTTACAAGGAAATAAATGTAAAAATACTAAAAGTTACTCCAGAAATCCAAGGGGAAAAATACAAGCAACCATTAGTCTATCATTCTGGCCAACAAGTGAAGCAAGTCGAACTGAAACAATTAAAGGGTGCTGACCACAGATACTCTGAGGCAATTTCAGTGACAAGCAAGGAAAACTCAGGTTAGAAATCTTAAATTTTTTATTAGTTAAAGACTGTTTCAATTTTAATATTTGCTATATATTATATATCTGTAAAGGTTAACAAAAAGGCCAATTAAAAATTTAAAAGATGAAGAAATTATCTTTGAACGTTCGAAAGGTGCTTAAGAGTAATTACAAAGATATTTTTGCTGACTTTCAGGAAAATTAAATTTGGTGAATGTGAATAATATATTCAGTGGCTAATTTTTGAATTGACGTAAAACTGTACATATTATTAATCATTATACTGTGTAACTTTGGATTGCTTCATTTAAATTATTCAAACAGTTAGGTAGTAGAAAGAAAAAGAGGTAAAACAATCTTTATTGTCGTGAAGTAGGGCATTCAATAAGCTAGGCGTGGAAAACATAAGAAATTATAGGATTTTAAAAGGGGTTGATAGTCACTCCAATAGAAATAGATAAACCAATCATGAAAAGGCATATCACAGCAATAAAAATAACGTCCAATCGTGGGGCTTAAAGGAAATTAAAGAGTATATCACAGCAAAATATATATAATAAACGTCACCGCTCTGTGTCTCTAAATAACATCAACTTTAAATTCTAAATATACCTCTTTTTATAGGCCTCGACTAGATCAGTTTAATCCACACAGGGTGCACGACGATACGATAACAAAAGAAGTTTAACCCCCTTTTACTCTAGCTCTTTTCTAGTTAAATGATATAAATGAAACAAACCAAAATTTGTATAATGACCAATAATATATACACTATACAGTTTAATAACTTTGATAATTTGATTTGCTATTCATAAAATAACCCCTGAATCACGGTAATAATATCAATCTGATTATGCCCAATTTATAACTTTCTTAAAGTCAACAAAAATAACACTGTATACTACTAGAAGCACTTTTGCACGTTAAAAATACATTCTTTCTCTCTACCTAAATTTTTGAAAAATCTTTGATGACCCTTCACAAATTAAATACTTCAATGTATGAAAATAAAGTGTTAAAAACTAAAATGAATCCTTATGCTAATAAAGAATATTCTTATTTCTGACCTGCTTTTTCCTTGCGTGTTTCCAACTTTTAGAACTGCCTCTTCATGTGATTGATCAGCTTCCCTGAATGGTTTCCAATTGAGTTTTTTGTTTGTTGCGTAATACGGCGCCATTAAATAGGTGCAATGCACTAATGCTAGAACCTACCTAAAATAATGTATCTGTTTAAATGCTACTAGCTGGAAAGAAAGGTTTTTAAGGTCAAATGTTAAATTACCTTAACGTTAATTACGCCTCTAGGTAATTGCACTATATTTTATATAAAAAATTGGAACTACTACTTTCACAATAGTTATAAAACAAAACACTTATGTAAGACGATTATATAATTATATTTTCATTATAAGTATATATAAACATTCCTAAATATAAATTAAAAACCAAATATATAACAATTTAACTTAATGGAAAACGTTTCCGGCGAGAAATGTTCTATCTAAATTTATAACTTAATAAGAACTACAGTTATATAGAAACAAATGATATTCATTTACGGTAACAGTAGGTTTCAGTCTTAGAAATTTAATTGTAAATACCTGCCAAGTGCTTTTTGGCGGGTGTTAACTCGGATACTATTAAAGGTCATTTCACGGTAATCTTCTTTCACCAGATCTTATAGGGATTTGCTAGAAACTAGTTGTTCTGAATTAAGATGCTTTTGTCCAACATGTAGTTGTCGATTCATTAGAAGCCAAGTTGTACTTAAAATTAAAAGCAACCCACTTGGTAAGGTATTATCCGAACTTCATCGGCTCAATAGCTTCTTCAAGGTGAATTAACCAAATCAAGTTACATGTTATTGCCTTGGATGGTGAAAACGAAGTGGTCTATAAAATATTTTTCCCTCCATAAAACAATTTAAAATATCTTCGGCAGAATTCGGACAGATAAACTAAGACTGCAAATTAAAATGACTTCGCGTCATTTTCTCCACCTATATACGTAATGTTATCTTACTTAAAACTTTTCTAGACTTAGATGAAGGGACTTTCAATTTGCTTTAATCAGCATAATGTCGAGTATAAACCTTCTTGGTTCTAACGCAATGAATGATAGGTGCCAGCGAGATACATTATTAATCAAAACAAATGAATTAAAAAACTGTAATTATTCAGAATGCAAAATTACGATGATGATATTATTCTTAAACTCAAAAACCGCTATATTGTATTTGACAACCTTTGGGTATGAACAATATAAAATACAATAATAGTCCATTCTTAGATCAATAATATTTCGTAGAAGAAATAACCTAACCTTATTGGTGGGAATAACTATTAAAATAAAATATGATTATAAATATTTTAAAGGAATGTCACAAAATTTTTGTGTGAATATGTAGCGGTTGTGTGTGATCATAGAACACACGACCTCTACAATTTTCACGCCAGTTTCCTTGAACCTTGGATTTGCTCATGTAGGTGTACTTGAAAAAAGCCGTTTCTTACGTCGTATCAAGGTTGGTTATCACGTTTTACTTTTCAAACAAACAAACGCACGTTTATTCGGCTGAAGGTTAGACGTATCAGCACTTTAGTCTTAGACGAATGTGTGTAGCACTCGAATGACAGGCACGAATTAAAATGTCCGCGCCATTGCGGCGAAAGTGTAAAAGTCGACAAGTGTATTTAAATGATGATTCTTACAATCGTGCGTGTTAAAACGCGTGTTCCACATTCGATTATGCCCACACACTAGTACCAGTTGTACGTCTGATGCCTTTATATTCGTTTCTCCTTGAATATCCAGTCACTTTCATTACTCTGTATATTTATTATGTTATTTTCTCCTATAATTAACACTAACTGTGGTTTTTGTTTCAGTCTTCTCCGCCTCTACGCCGCATTATTTTCCAATCCTATCGCCAAGAATGCCGATATCTAAATGTATGGTAAATGTTAATAATATCTTAAGCGGTCAAGTGCATATTAATAGTCCTATACAAAAGGTAAAACGGTAACAACGCAAGCAAATATGACTATCGGGTGCTTTGTGCCAAAGAACAATTATAACTGACAGTGGACGATGACTAATAAGCCAACCATTCTAGTGGCACCATCTTTACAAAATAGTAGCTGTTCTCATCAAAGATATTCGCATGGTGGTATACTGGGAGATATTGGAGCTGGTGATGTAATTCAGGCACTCGTTGTTTTTATTCTAACTGCAGGAGTCCTTATTGCCAACTCTTTGTTAATCATTGTTATTAATAGTCGGAGGTACTCGAGATATATTCATTCACAGGTGAGTAATATACATGTCGTAGTATTAAGACTGCAATACGTCATAATTTAAACAATTTAAGGAATTGTTTCACAAATTATAAAGCTTTTCAGAACATTATAGATTTTGGAAAAAATAGTACCAGACCAGATAAATAATAGTGCCTATTCTAGACATAATTTTTATTTGGTTGTTACTTGAAAAGCCCTTGAGGTCACATTGACAGGTGCAGACTGGGGCAATGGTAAAAAGCTTTCCTCCTTAAATTTGAAAATAAGTCCCCCGCGCTTAAAAAATACATTTCAATGTTTTATTTAGAAAATGATATTTGCTACAAAATAATTTATTTATTAGATAACTAAATAAATACATTTATAATACGCATACATGTACAGAAATATGTAAGTTATTAGCGACCACGTATTGTTTATTCAAAATAGTTCTTCCAATACTAGACATCTTTATTTAAAGAGTCACGTTTAAGTCATCGGATGCAGCAACACAATTTCTGGCTTTTGCTTTCACGTGCAAAATGGATGAAAATCTTTTTTACAACGGTAAATGATAGCAAATGGTAAGTGTCACTGTTGCTGCTTTTTCTTGTCGTGAATAGGGCTCCAACTGTGTATACCGGAACTGTTTTAAGTTCTGTATACAAATTCCAATTTAATACGCATTTTAGCTCTTGTTTAAATAAAAGCATAATTATGGTGGTAAATATGGTGGATCTATTAATTTTTTGCTAATGTTTCACGCGGTAGAGTATTCATCAAAATGATTCACCTAATTCCTGGAAGTGTATTGTAACTTCCGGTAAAATTTTTAATTTTTTTCATTTTCAAATACGACTGGATTTTATATAGGAAAGTTTTATCACCATTAGGTTTTAAGTTTAGGAACTAGTTAGACGCGTACCTCCATTGTTTCCTATTCTGAGCTAACCTACACATTTTCCTGAAATTTCCACAATCTACATCTTTCACTATCTGCGTGCAATAGTCTAAGGTAGGCTTATCTCTGCCTCTCTTTTTTTTCTATCTCTCATTACAAAATATCTTGCACTATTCTCCAACTGGCCTAGGATGTGTTCTATTCATCTATTTCTCCGTTCTTTTTTTGTTTCCACAGATATTCTTTTTTTCATACTATTCCTAGAACCACTTTGTTCTTAACTTTGTCTGTCCATGCTGTCATCACCATACATCTGAAGCACCACATTCTAAAGGCTTCTACATTTTTTGTCTGCTTCTTCTACTGTCCACATTTAATAGCCGTACAGTGCCGAGCTTCACACATATGCTTTCAACAATTCTTTCCTTGTTTTAACGTTTGTTGTTTTCAAGCATAGTAGCTGCTCCTTTTAGTTAGATACAACTTAACTCCTCTTCTATCGTTTTCTAAATTTCGTCAATATTCAGTGATACGTGAAGAGGGTCAAGCAAGCTGATCGATTACTATCAAGATTCTTCAACAAACACATTTGCCGAACTGATACTTTTCCAAATAATCCTTTCGCACAATCAACATTAGTTGGGAATATTGCAAAACCAACTCATGTATCTGTTTATAATGATCATCAGGTTTATGCACAATAATTTTTTTCCTCATTGGGTTTACAGTTTTGGAACTGGTTAGACGCGTACCTCCATTGATTTCTATTCTGAGCTGGCGTACACGTTTCTCTGAAATTTAAACAGCCTTCATTTTTGATTATCTGTGTGCACTAGTCTAACCTAGGTCTACCTCTACCTCCCTCTTTTCTTATCTCTGCTTCTAATATATTCCGCACTATTCCTTCGTGCCTTAGTATGTGACCGATCACAATATTAATTCTATTTTTCTACTGTTTTACACATATTTCTTCCTTTTCTATCATTTTTAAAACCTCCTTGTATATAACTTTGTCTGTCCATGATATCTTCATCATTCGTCTGTCGCACCACATATTAAAGGCTTCTAACTTTTTCCTGTCCGCTTCTGCTACAGCCCAGGTTTTACAGACGTACAGTGCTGCATTCCACACATATGCTTCCAGCGTTATTCCCTTGTTATTATGTTCGTTGTGTATGAATTCAGTAGTTACTTTTCTTGGTAAATGCATCGGGACCGCGTGCTAATCTTAGTTTTATATCTTCCCACTTTTCCCGTTTTGCGATATGTGTCTTCCTAAGTAGCAGAAATCCATAACCAATTGTAAATCTTTCTTTTCTATTTGGATTCTAGGTTTTGATTTATTTCCCCTTCCTTAGAAATTAGTACCTTAGTTTTATTTTCGTTAATTTTCGTAACATAACTCTCTGTTAAGACCGCTTCCACTTCGTTAAGAGGTGCTGCTAACTCTTCCTTGCTAGCTGCTAATACCGCTACATCATCTGAAAATCTAAGCATATCAATCTTTTGTCCGTGCATAAAAATTCCAAATGTCTTCATTTGTTTGCTAGTATTCATTGCTTTTTCGATGTAGAAGTTAAAGATTAATGGTGCTGGAGCACATTCCTGCCTCACCCCTTTCCTAATATTTACTTATTCTAAGTTCCTGCTCTAATTCTATTACATCCTGTTTGCTCTTTGTATAAACTATGTATTATCCGTCCATCCCTATAACTCATTCCAATCTTTTTTGGGTATTTCGAACAGAACATTTCTTTTTCATTTTATATGGTCGAATGCTTTTTCCAGATCTATAAACCCTATCTAGACAAATTTTTCTTTTTCTATTGTTTTTTATATTATTACCCTTATATCTATCATAACCTTTAGTGTTCCCCTGTTTCACCTAAACCCAAATTGAGCTTCTCCTAGTTTCTCTTCAGCTCGTTTTTCATCCGTTTTTGTACAATTCTATGTATAATATATATTGTTTAGAAGTTGGTAGAGACGTTCTGTTACTGCTTGTCCAGCGACTTTTAGAGTTTCTGCTTGAACCTCACCTATACCCTGTTTCTTACCATTTTTCGGACCCTATAATGCTAATCCAAACTCATTCCTAAGCATAGGATATCCCAAGTCGACCTTTTCGATATCTGATTCGAGTTCTAGTTCTCCTGGTTCCTGTTCTCCATATAAATTCCCTATATATTCTAGCCATATAACCACATTCTCTGCATTTTCTATAATGATGTCTCCTTTCACGTTTTTTACATTTCTGCTATACTGTTTTATATCCCTAAAATTCATTCTAATTAGATCGTATGCATCGTCTGACTTTTCTATTTCCATCTTAGTTTGTACCTTTTCGCACTTTTTATAAATCCATTAGTCTTTAGCTTTCCTGCATTAGCAAATAATTTCCCATTTTGTGGCAATCTTTCTGTTTTCCTGCCCTGTCTGGTCTTTTTTTCTATTTTTGTCTTTCTTCTTTTAAATGCAGGATATCCATTGCTATCTATGGTTTTTTTGTGTATGCCTCAGAATATCTCCGGCCGCCATGTCTAAGCTGAATTTAAAGTTATTCCATTTTGTTTCTACTTCCTTAGTATAAGAAATTTCCAGATATCTTTCAGCAATTCATTTCACTTTATTTCAAATTTTTCTTGCATATCTTTTAGTTTCTCAAAGTCAAAGTGCCCTTTTCTGTTACTTCTTTTCAAATTTTTAAATTTAAGAGCCGCCTTCATAATTACGATGTAGTGGTCAGTGTCTAGGTCTGCTTCTGGGTTACTTCTACAGTTTTTTACTTGATTCTTAAAGCGTTGTCTAACAAGAATGTAATCTATTTGATATTTTCCTATCTCTTCTGACATCTTCTGCGTGTATCGTCTTCTAGTATGACGTTGAAATAGTGCGGTGTCGTTTTTTGTCTCTAAGTCACATAAACCTACTAGCGTTCTATCCCAACCCTCACCCACCACTGCATTAAAATCGCCACCCTGAGACCCAGAAATATTTGAAAAGTGGTTCGTTTGGCAGTCAGATTAACCAGTCTTATGCCACCCTGCTCAATTTGTAGATACAAATCTTTCGCGGTTGTTCTGTAATCCCCTCTCCATATGAAATCAACGAAATTTCCTGTAATAACTTAAGCTGTGGTGGGTTGAATGGGAACACTTGCATAAAGTGCCACAACTTTGGGGCTACATATCGATTTGCTATCATTTTCCACATTTTAAATGGTTGGTTTAGCTTAGGTATTAGCATCTTCACTGCGTCAGTTGCTTCTTTTTCTATATCTTCGGAAACGTACACTCAAAGTCTTTATATTTGTGCTAGGCCAATTAAAATTTAAAGGTCTGTCTCGTCTGTTCCTCCAAGCACCCATCCATAAACTTGCTGTTTTTTGTATTTAATACTGATTCGGACTGAGCTTCACATAATTTGTAAGCTTTCTGTAAGTTTTGAAAATCATTGTTTCGTGAAATAAACACTGACACATCGTCCGCGTATACACTGATCACTAATTTAAGTGGCTGCTCTGAAGGAATGGTAAAACCATCTAAAGACTGCTGGCATAGGGATAGATAGGAACGGCTCCAAGGATAGGGTAAATAGGGGACTAGATAAACGACATCACTGGGGTACACCTTCACCCTGCTGAATTTCGGCTGTTAACAGTGAACCTCCATTCACATACGATTTTGCGTTGGTATATATTTTTATGCTATTTGCAAACCAATGTCCAAACCCAAACCTTCTTAACAAACTAAACATAATCTTGTGGCTGACGTTGTTAAAGGCACTCTGTTGGTCCAGATTTATGACTGCCAGGGACAGATTGTCATTCAGACCGTACGACATTACATCTCTGTGGATGTAGAGAGAGTCAAATATTGTTTTTCCAAGGTTTAAAACGCTTTGGTCCAAATTAACTAAGGTACACAGAAAGCTCATTATCCTCTTAGATATTGATTTTGCTAATATTTTGTAGTCCGTGTTTAATAGCAAAGTCGGTTTATAATTTTCGATACAGCTGAAGTGATCTGAGCGTTTTGGTAGTAATACGATAATGGTTGTAGAAGTTGTATTTGGTAATTGTTTCACGTGAAAAGCGTATAAAAATACTTCATGGTAGCTATGTTTTATTTGTTCCCAAAATTTAATATAAAATTCTACGGTCATTCCGTCAAAACAGGGAGTCTTGTTTCTATTAAGCAAATATAAGGAGTCAGTGAATTCGTGAATGGTGAATGGCAGTCCTTATCGCACTTCTTTTATTTCTAAAGTGAGGTGTACAGTTCGGATCTGTTATCTGCAGTTGTGGGTGTTTCAGTGTAAAGAGCTTGAAAATAGTTTTTGCGTTCTTTACACATATCCACGGGGTTTTCTAAAATCTTTCCATTCACATCCAGCTCTTTTAAGAGGGTTGTATGTGTGAACTACATTTTTTTCGATTATTGGTCGGTTTACGCTAAACAGAGCCTAGAATTTGTCTAACGATATCTGTGATTGATTGGGGTTAAGGAGGTTGATATAAATGTGTGTATAAACATAAATATGCAAATTACAATGAAGGACCAATTGCTTTTATAGCAATAACGATAATGGTGGAGCGGTTATGTAATAACAAAAAAAGACAACTACCAACTAATTAAGGAAGGGTATAAATACCTTAAGTCTTGCGCCGCTGGGGGCAATAGACACTTTCACGCACAAAGCTTTGTCCTGCGCCGCTGGGGGCAATAGACACTTTCACGCACAAAAGCTTTTACGGAGAACCAGTAACACGCTCGACCGGGTGTCGGTCTCGCTTTCAAAGTTCTAACACAACCGTCCTTTTCAAGGGTTCGAAGGCGACTTGCTTCTCTAAAGGCTCGAGTACGACTGTCACTTTATGCACTGTTATTGCCGGTATATAAAATGTTTCACTCAAACTGTAGGATGCACGCACAAAGTATTTATTGTCACAAAATACCGAATTGTTCGATGACGACGTAACATACCGCCCACCAAATTCATAGAATTTTGAAAAGGAGGGAAGTAGGTTGGGTGAAGGAAATCACATGGAATTTGACCTTGCTAGGAAGGGAGGTAACGAAAGATAGGGTGGTGCACTACAGCGAGCGATATTACCAACTATGCAAAAATAAAAATATATATATGTAAATAAGCAAATATGTAAAATAATATACTACTATACATGTAAAAATGTGTATATACATCTAAACATAAAATAAAGTTAAAATACCGGTAGCGGCGCTAGTTTGACCAAAGGTCGTTTTAATGTGCCATGTGCAGTTTTGATCTGGGTAATACGTGCTGCCGGTAGGTCTCCATAGGAGGAGTTACCAGGACCGGTTTGGTACGAAAACATCCATGACATGATGATAAACAATTTCCGATTGAATTTTTAATAGAAAGGATCCAGAAATTCTGTTGGATAAGATACGCTGTGGTATTAACACCGGGATGGCAATACCTTTCATGAGTTGACAGAATGATAAGTTCGGTTAATCGGTGCCGCTGAGGCAATAACGCAGGAAACTTTTCGGAATAGGAAAGCGAAGAATGTGTCAAGCGCCCACCTACTCTTAAGATGTTTTGTGGATCAACAAATGGCGAAAGTTTTCGCAAGCTTTTAGGTAATTTACGGTTTGCCTTAATCGAAGCTATTTCCTTTAAAAATGTAACATTTTGTACATGCCGAACGATAATCATGAGAGCATTGTGTAGTTCAATGTCTGTTAAGGGACCCGTATGACGTTGAGCCATGGGTTTAGAAAATCTATAAATGTAAGCCACGATGCCTTGGATTTTATATAACGATGAAAAGCGACTTAGTAAAATGTCAATGACGTTTGGATCTGTTTGAGCGACAAATGTTAGGATCTTCTTTTCCGTAGTTACCTCAGCAATTGAGGTTGACAATGTTGGTTGAGGCGGCCACGAGTCACTAGGGTAGTGAAGCCATTCAGGCCCCGCCCACCATAGCGAACATGAAATAACCGCGCTTGGCATTAATCCCCGAGATGCAGGATCAGCCGGATTATGCGAAGATTTAATATAAAACCATCGGCTAGGTGCAATGATTTCTTGAATGTGGCTAACACGGTTTGCCACAAAAGTTTTCCAACGAAAAGGTGGAGAACGTATCCAAGTGAGAGCGACCGTAGAATCACTCCACGCTGAAACATCGGAGATGTCAATCAAGCCTTGATAAGACCGAATGGTAAAAGAAAGTAAATCGGTTAATAAAACGGCGGCACATAATTCCAAACGTGGAATTGAAATGCGCTTAATTGGAGCTACTTTGGTTTTAGCGGTTACAAATTGTACAGTTATTTCTCCAGTAGTTTGATTTATGAACTGAAATACACTACCGCTGCATACCCTACCTCGCTAGCATCGCAAAACCCA